>NC_069432.1:38592739-38597739 GCF_026875155.1 Cherax quadricarinatus | reverse complement strand
GTAGACAGAAACCTGTGTGGAGGGTGTGAAATGACACCTGTTTAAGCCTGAAGCAACATGTGGGACAGTAATAATATGTGGATGACACCTGTGTAAATCTGGAGCAACATGTGGGACAGTAATAATATGTGGATGACACCTGTGTAAATCTGGAGCAACATGTGGGACAGTAATAATATGTGATGACACCTGTTAAATCTGGAGCAACATGTGGACAGTAATAATATGTGGATGACACCTGTGTAAATCTGGAGCAACATGTGGGACAGTAATAATATGTGGATGACACCTGTGTAAATCTGGAGCAACATGTGGGACAGTAATAATATGTGGATGACACCTGTGTAAATCTGGAGCAACATGTGGGACAGTAATAATATGTGGATGACACCTGTGTAAATCTGGAGCAACATGTGGGACAGTAATAATATGTGGATGACACCTGTGTAAATCTGGAGCAACATGTGGGACAGTAATAATATGTGGATGACACCTGTGTAAATCTGGAGCAACATGTGGGACAGTAATAATATGTGGATGACACCTGTGTAAATCTGGAGCAACATGTGGGACAGTAATAATATGTGGATGACACCTGTGTAAATCTGGAGCAACATGTGGGACAGTAGTAGTGTGCATATAGCGAGGATGACCAGAACAATGACTGCTATTCAGCATAACTCCCAGAACACCATGTGAAGTATAGTGAGGCCAGACTTATCATCAGTGAAGAGGATGACAGTACTCAAACCTTGGTATCTGGCGTGAGAGACCATAGTTACCACCAACACTCTCACCTTCAATATTTCTCAAGTTTTGACTAAATTCATTCTAACTGAAGATTCGATGATGGACGCAGCCATACTTGTGTTCTGTACATTGTACTCTAACAGTCCCTCGGAAAGTAGACGAAATGGCGTATTTGAAGAATGTACAGTACAGAGAACCTTTACTGACCACGTAAAACACACACACACACACACACACACACACACACACACACACACACACACACACACACACACACACACGAACACACACATGGGTGGGTTGATTGCGTTTTCCTAGACTGCAGGAAGGCCTTTGACACAGTTCCCCACAAGAGATTAGTGCAGAAGCTGGAGGATCAGGCGCATATAACAGGGAGGGCACTGCAATGGATCAGGGAATACCTGACAGGGAGGCAACAACGAGTCATGGTACGTGAAGAGGTATCACAGTGGGCGCCTGTGACGAGCGGGGTCCCACAGGGGTCAGTTCTAGGACCAGTGCTATTTTTGATATATGCGAACGACATGATGGAAGGAATAGACTCTGAAGTGTCCCTGTTCGCAGATGATGTGAAGTTGATGAGAAAAATTAAATCGGATGAGGATGAGGCAGGACTGCAAAGAGACCTGGACAGGCTGGACATGTGGTCCAGAAACTGGCTTCTCGAATTCAACCCTGCCAAATGCAAAGTCATGAAGATTGGGGAGGGGCAAAGAAGACCGCAGACAGAGTATAGACTAGGTGGACAAAGACTACAGACCTCACTCAGGGAGAAAGATCTTGGGGTGACCATAACACCGAGCACGTCACCGGAGGCACACATCAACCAAATAACTGCTGCAGCATACGGGCGCCTGGCAATCCTGAGAATAGCGTTCCGATACCTTAATAAGGAATCGTTCAAGACACTGTACACTGTGTATGTTAGGCCCATACTGGAGTATGCAGCACCAGTCTGGAACCCACACCTGATCAAGCACGTCAAGAAGTTAGAGAAAGTACAAAAGTTTGCAACAAGGCTAGTCCCCGAGCTCAGGGGAATGTCGTACGAGGAAAGGTTGAGGGAAATCGGACTGACGACACTGGAGGACAGAAGGGTTAGGGGAGACATGATAACGACATACAAGATACTGCGGGGAATAGACAAGGTGGACAGAGATAGGATGTTCCAGAGAGGGGACACAGAAACAAAGGGTCACAACTGGAAGCTGAAGACTCAGACGAGTCACAGGGACGTTAGGAAGTATTTCTTCAGTCATAGAGTCGTCAGGAAGTGGAATAGCCTAGCAAGTGAAGTAGTGGAGGCAGGAACCATACATAGTTTTAAGAAGAGGTATGATATGACAAAGCTCAGGAAGCAGAGAGGGAGAGGACGTAGTAGCGATCAGTGAAGAGGCGGGGCCAGGAGCTGAGTCTCGACCCCTGCAACCACAATTAGGTGAGTACACACACACACACACACACACACACATGGAAGGCAAATCTTGTATCACAAACCTCATGGAGTTTTATGACAAGGTAACAGAAGTAAGACAAGAGAGAGAGGGGTGGGTAGATTGCGTTTTCCTAGACTGCAGGAAGGCCTTTGACACAGTTCCCCACAAGATATTAGTGCAGAAGCTGGAGGATCAGGCGCACGTAAAAGGGAGGGCACTGCAATGGATAAGGGAATACCTGAAAGGGAGGCAGCAACGAGTCATGGTACGTGAAGAGGTATCACTGTGGGCGCCTGTTACGAGCGGGGTCCCACAGGGGTCAGTTCTAGGACCAGTGCTATTTTTGATATATGTGAACGACATGGTGGAAGGAATAGACTCTGAAGTGTCCCTGTTCGCAGATGACGTGAAGTTGATGAGAAGAATTAAATCGGACGAGGATGAGGCAGGACTGCAAAGAGACCTGGACAGGCTGGACATGTGGTCCAACAACTGGCTTCTCGAATTCAATCCAGCCAAATGCAAAGTCATGAAGATTGGGGAGGGGCAAAGAAGACCGCAGAGAGAGTATAGGCTAGGTGGACAAAGACTACAGACCTCACTCAGGGAGAAAGACCTTGGGGTGACCATAACACCGAGCACATCACCGGAGGCACACATCAACCATATAACCGCTGCAGCATATGGGCGCCTGGCAAACCTGAGAATAGCGTGCCGATACCTTAATAAGGAATCGTTCAAGACACTGTACACTGTGTATGTTAGGCCCATACTGGAGTATGCAGCACCAGTCTGGAACCCACACCTGGTCAAGCACGTCAAGAAGTTAGTGAAAGTACAAAGGTTTGCAACAAGGCTTGTCCCAGAGCTCAAGGGAATGTCGTACGAGGAAAGGTTAAGGGAAATCGGACTGACGACACTGGAGGACAGAAGGGTCAGGGGAGACATGATAACGACATACAAGATACTGCGGGGAATAGACAAGGTGGACAGAGATAGGATGTTCCAGAGAGGGGACACAGGGACAAGGGGTCACAACTGGAAGCTGAAAACTCAGACGAGTCACAGGGACTTTAGGAAGTATTTCTTCAGTCATAGAGTTGTCAGCAAGTGGAATAGCCTAGCAAGTGAAGTAGTGGAGGCAGGAACCATACATAGTTTTAAGAAGAGGTATGACAAAGCTCAGGAAGCAGAGAGAGAGAGGATCCAGTAGCAATCAGTGAAGAGGCGGGGCCAGGAGCTGAGTCTCGACCCCTGCAACCACAATTAGGTGAGTACAATTAGGTGAGTACACACACACACACACACACACACACACACACACACACACGCACGCACACACACACACGCACACCACACACACCACACACACACTCACACACACACACACACACACACACACACACACACACACACACACACACACACACACACACACACACACACAATCTTTAATTCCAATCTTTAGAAAAGGAGACAGACCGGTAGCATTAAACTACAGACTAGTATCACTGACATGTATAGTATGTAAGTCACGTGACATGTAAGTCACGGAGAAGTTTATAAGAAGACTGGTGGAGCATCTAGAAAGGAATGAGTTTATGCACGATAACCAGCACGGTTTCAGGGAAGGGAAATCGTGTGTCACAAACCTACTGGAGTTTTACGGCAGAGTGACGGAAGCAAAACAAGAGAGAGAGAGAGGGGGGGGGAATGGATAGATTGCATTTTCTTGGACTGTAAGAAGGCTTTGGACACAGTTCCGCACAAGAGATTAATTCAGAAGTTAGAGGAGCAGACAGGAATAACAGGAAAGGCACTATAGTGGATCAGAGAAGGAAGCAACGAGTGATGCTACGTGACGAGGTGTCAGAGTGGGCGCCTGTGACGAGTGGGGTTCCAGAAGGGTCAGGTCTAGGGCCGGTGCTGTTTCTGGTATATGTGAAGGGCATGACGGAAGGGTTTGCAGACGATATGGGGCTAATGCGGAGAATTCAAGTGGATGAGGATCAGGTAGAACTACAAAGGGATCTGTACAGGCTGCAAGCTTGGTCAAGCAACTGGCTCCTGGAGTTTAACCCCACCAAGTACAAAGTCATAAAGATTAGGGAAGGTCAGAGAAGACCGCAGACAGAGTACAGGCTAGGGAGCCAGAGACTGCAAACCTCACTCAAGGAGAAGGATCTTGGGGTGAGTATCATCCCTAACACATCTGCGGTGTACATCTAAATAACTGCCGCAACATATGGGCGCCTGGCTAACCTAAGAATAGCTTTCCGATACCTCAGTAAGGAATCATTCAAGATTCTGTACACTGTGTACGTTAGGCCTATACTGAAATATGCGCCACCAGTATGGACCCACACGTGGTCAAGCAAATCAAGAAGTCAGAGAAAGTGTTCAAAGGTTTGCAACGAGACTAGTCCCAGAGCTAAGGGGTATGTCCTACGAGGAGAGGTTAAGGGAAATCGACCTAGAGGACAGGAAAGATAGGGGGGGACAGGATAACGATATATAAAATACTGAGAGGAAATGACAAGGTAGATAGGGACAAGATGCCTAAGAGATGAGACACAGGAACAAGATGTCACAACTGCAAATTGAAAACTCAGATGAGTCACAGGCTATTAGTGTTGTTAGGAAGTGGCACATTCTGGAGAGTGACGGAGTGGAGGCAGGATCCATACATAGCTTTAAGAAGAGATACGATAAAACTCATGGAGCAGGGAGAGTGGACCTAGTATCGATCAGTGAAGAGGCAGGGCCAGCAGCTGTGAATCGACCCTTGCAACT
>NC_069432.1:38582739-38590239 GCF_026875155.1 Cherax quadricarinatus | reverse complement strand
AATTCACAAAGTCAAAAAAATGTTAATGCATCCATGAAAATAATTTACAGCAATTATTACTTTGATACGAAATTACGTTGACGTTTAAGAAATATAAAAAAAAATTGTATATGACCTGACACTAGTTTTATGCAAAATAAAAAATGAAAACTGTATTTGCTTCTAAATTTTCCGCATGCTCGAATGCGGGAATGGACCAATGAGAAGGCGGGAATTTTCCAAGATGGCGGCCGCCTCCCCCTCCTGGCAGCCAAAACGACTGACACAGCACTGAATTTACCAGACGTGATCCTCAACTTTGAGTGAAATAAATAATTTACTACGGTAAGGTGTGGTTAGTGATGGTTTTGGCGCACTGCCTTCATGCTGGGGGGGGGGAGGAGGGATAAATTATGGCGTCCATGACGCCCACAAGGAAACTCTATACTCTTTATGGATACCATAGTGTGACTCTACACTCTTTATAGGTGATAAATAAGACACTTGTGTAACACTTTCGTATCTTCATTGTGGAAAAGTTTCGCCAGCCGGTAGCTTCATCAGTTCAATTCAGAGAAGAACGGTGGAAGATGGGAAGGAGTTTGACGTAATCAGTCCCTTAGGCTGGAGACGTTGTCTTCAGTCCTTGATAAAAGTACGATACATGCGCGCAGAAGCGGCTTACAGCCTGCAGACAAGTGAGGTGAAACACTTGCAGGCAAAATCCGCTAGTGGAAGTAAGTCAGGACTATAGGTTAGGCAAACAATGAAGAGTTCCCAGTATCAAGATGTTGCTGTGTCTGACAGATGTTATGTAAATAGTTCATAAAACCGACAAGTTGATGAATGAGAGACATCTGTGTAATATTTGTGTATCTTTACTGAGGAATATTTTACCTCAGTAAAGATACCCAACTGTTGCCCAGTAAATGGTGACTACACTCTTTGTGGGGACCAGAGGGTGACTACACTCTTTGTGGGGACCAGAGGGTGACTACACTCTTTGTGGGGACCAGAGGGTGACTATACTCTTTGTGGGGACCAGAGGGTGACTATACTCTTTGTGGGGACCAGAGGGTGACTATACTCTTTGTGGGGACCAGAGGGTGACTATACTCTTTGTGGGGACCAGAGGGTGACTACACTCTTTGTGGGGACCAGAGGGTGACTACACTCTTTGTGGGGACCAGAGGGTGACTACACTCTTTGTGGGGACCAGAGGGTGACTACACTCTTTATGGGGACCAGAGGGTGACTACACTCTTTGTGGGGACCAGAGGGTGACTACACTCTTTGTGGGGACCAGAGGGTGACTACACTCTTTGTGGGGACCAGAGGGTGACTACACTCTTTGTGGGGACCAGAGGGTGACTACACTCTTTGTGGGGACCAGAGGGTGACTACACTCTTTGTGGGGACCAGAGGGTGACTACACTCTTTGTGGGGACCAGAGGGTGACTACACTCTTTGTGGGGACCAGAGGGTGACTACACTCTTTGTGGGGACCAGAGGGTGACTACACTCTTTGTGGGACCAGAGGGTGACTACACTCTCTGTGGGGACCAGAGGGTGACTACACTCTTTGTGGGGACCAGAGGGTGACTACACTCTTTGTGGGGACCAGAGGGTGACTACACTCTTTGTGGGGACCAGAGGGTGACTACACTCTCTGTGGGGACCAGAGGGTGACTAACACTTTGTGGGGACCAGAGGGTGACTACACTCTTTGTGGGGACCAGAGGGTGACTACACTCTTTGTGGGGACCAGAGGGTGACTACACACTCTTTGTGGGGACCAGAGGGTGACTACACTCTTTGTGGGGACCAGAGGGTGACTAACTCTTTTTGGGGACCAGGGGGATAATCTTTTTGGGGGCCAAGGGTGACTAATCTTTGTGGGGACCAGGGGTGATAACTCTTTGTGGGGGGCCCGAGGGTGTAACTCTTTGTGGGGACCGAGGGTGACTAACTTTTGTGGGAACCCAAGGTGACTACATTTTGGGGGACCAGAGGGGACTCATCTTTTTGGGGACCAGGGGGATTACCCTTGTGGGACCAGAGGTGACTACATCTTTGTGGGACCAGAGGTGATACATCTTTGTGGGGGACAAAAGGGGGACTAACTCCTTTTTGGGGGGCCCGAGGGTGACAACTCTTTTTTGGGGGACCAGAGGGGATAAAATCCTTGTGGGGGCCGAGGGTGACTTACTCTTTGTGGGGACCGAGGGTGACTAACCTTGTGGGGACCAGAGGGTGAAACTCTTGTGGGGACCAGAGTTTGGCTAACCCCTTGTGGGGGGCCCCGGGGTGGGTAACTCTTTGTGGGGACCAGAGGGTGACTATACTTTTTTGGGGGCCAGAGGGGGACTTACCCTTGTGGGGACCAGGGGTATTAAACCCTTTTGTGGGACCAGAGGGTGATACACCCTTTTTGGGGACCAGAGGGTGTACATCCTTGTGGGGACCAGGGGTGCTTTTCCTTTTGGGACCGGGGGGACTACATCTTTTTGGGGACCGAGGGTGACTAACTCCTTTTTGGGGGCCAAAGGGGGACTAACCCTTTTTTGGGGACAGGGGTGACTTACCTTTTTTGGGGGCCGAGGGTGACACACTCCCGTGGGGACCAAGGGTTCTACACCTTTTTTGGGGACCAAAGGGTGATAATCTTTGTGGGGGGCCGAGGGGATACCCCCCTTGTGGGGACAGAGGGGTTGACTACACTCCCCTTTTGGGGACCGGGACTACACTCCTTGTGGGGGACCAGAGGGGACTTTCCTTTTTGGGGGGGCCAGAGGGTGACTAACTTTTGGGGGACCCGAGGGTGACTAACTCCTTTTTGGGGACAAAAGGGGACTAACCTTTGTGGGGACCAGGGGTGACTACACCCTTTTGGGGGACAAAAGGGTGATTTTACTTTTGGGGGACCCCAAAAGGAAAACACTCCTTGTGGGGACCAAGGGTGACTCCCCTCTTGGGGGACAAAGGGTAAAATAACTCCTTGTGGGGACCAGAGGGTTGACTAACTCTTGTGGGGCAAGGGGACTCACTTTTTGTGGGGGCAAAGGGGACTAACCCCCTTGTGGGGACCCAAAGGGGGGACAATCCTTTTTGGGGGCAAAAAGGGGATAAAACCTTGTGGGGGGGCCAGAGGGTGACAAACTCCCTTGGGGACAGGGGGGTGACTACACTCCGGGGGGGACGGGGGGTGCTAACCTGGGGGGGACGGGGGTGACTCACCTGTGGGGACGGGGGCAACCCCTCTGGGGGACGGGGGTTTACTACATTTTGGGGGGACGGGGTAATACCTTTGGGGGGGACGGGGGTGTAAATCCTGGGGGGACGAGGTAAAAACACTCCCTTTTTTTGGGGACGGGTGAAACCCCCTCTGTGGGGACCGGGGGGTGACTACACTCTTGGGACGGGGGGATACAAACCTTTTTGGGGACGGAGGGACTATCCCTGGGGGGGGCCAGAGGGTATACAAATCCCTTTGGGGGCGAGGTGACTCACTCCCGGGGGGGACCAGAGGGGGGACTACCCCCTGGGGGACGGGGGGGGACACACTCCTGTGGGCCCGGGGGGGTGACTAACTTTGGGGGGGAGGGGGTGCTAACCTGGGGGGGAGGGGTGCTACACTCCTGTGGGGACGGGGTGACTAACTCCTGGGGGGGGACGAGGTGATACACTCCTGGGGGGGACCGAGGGGGGACTACATCCTGGGGGGGGACGGGGGTGACTAACCTTTGGGGATGGGGGTGCTAAATCTGGGGGGGACAAAAGGGTGACAACATCCTGGGGGGGACGGGGGTGCTAACCTGGGGGGGACGGGGGGTGATACACTTTGTGGGGACGAGGTACTACACTCCCTTTTGGACCGAGGTGACTAACTTTTGTGGGGACCGGGGTGGGCTACTCCTTGGGGGGGACGAAGGGGGACTACACTTTTTGGGGGGGACGGGGGTGGGCTAACTCCTTGTTGGGGGCCCCGGGGGTACTAAACTCCTTTGGTGGGGACAGGGGGTGACTAACTCCTGTGGGGACCGAGGTGATTACACTTTGGTGGGGACAGGGGTGAAATAACTCCGTGGGGGGGACGAGGGGGACTACACTCCTGTGGGACTGGGGGTGATACACTCTGTGGGGACGGGGTGATAACTCCTGGGGGACCGGGGTGACTACACTCTTGTGGGGACAAGGTGACTACACTTGATGGGACAGAGGTACTACACTCCTTGGGACCCGGGGGGTATCACTCCTGGGGGGGACGGTGGTGACTAAACTCCTTTTTGGGGACCGAGTGACTAACTTCTTTGGGTGGTTGGTGACTTTAAATCTGTGGGAAGAGGGTGACTAACTCTGTGGGGAGGGGTGACAACTCTTTGTGGGATGGGTGGTACTACACTCCTTGTGGGACTGGAAGGTGACTACACTCTGGGGGGTGGATGGTAAATACACTCTGGGGTTGGGGGTGGGGACCTGATGGGGACTTACTCCTGTGGGCCTGGGGGACTACACTCCTGGGGACCCGATGGGATCACTCTGTGGGGACGGTGGTGACTAAATTTCCTGGTGGTGGACGGAGGGTGACTACTTGGTGGGGGCCCGAGTTGAATACATTGTGGGGACGGGGTGACTAACTCTGGGGACGAGGGGACTAACTCCTGGGGGGGACCGAGGGTACTATACTCCTTTGGGGACCGATAGTACTAACTCCTTGTGGGGACATGGGGGACTAACTCCTGGGGGGGACCAGAGGTGACTAACTTGGGGGGGACCAGAGGGTGACTAACTCCTTGGGGGGGACTGAGTGGTGACTAACTCTTGTGGGGAACCGGGGGTAAATACACTCCTTTGGGGGGGACCGAGGTGACTACACTCCTGGTGGGGCCTGGGGGGGACTAACTTTTGTGGGGACCCGAGGGTGGACTACACTCCTGGGGGGGACCAGAGGGTAACTACACTCCTTGTGGGGACCAGAGGGTGGGCTACACTCCTGGTGGGGCCGGAGGGGACTAACCCTTTTTTGGGGACTGGGGGGACTACACTCCTTGTGGGGGCCGGGGGGTACTACACTCTTTGTGGGGGCAAGGTGATATAAATCTTTTTTTGGGGGACGAGGGTGGGCTACCCCCTGGGGGGGACGAGGGACTACACTCCTTTGGGGGGGCCCTGGATGGACTACACTCCTTGGGGGGGGCCGGAGGGGACTTTCACTTTGTGGGGACCGAGGGGACTACACTCTTGTGGGGACCGAGGGTAAATACACTCCTGTGGGGGGGAAAAAGGGGGACTAACTTTTGGGGGGGACCGATGGGACTACACTCCTGTGGGGCTAAAAGGGGAATACACTCCTTGGGGGGGACTAAGGTAACTACACTCCTTGGTGGGGCGGAGGGGACTACACTCCTTGGGGGGGCTAAGGTAACTACAACTCCCGGTGGGCTGAGATGAAATACACTCCTTGTGGGGGCTGGGGACTCACTTCTTGGGGGGGCTAAGTTACTTTCACTCCTGTGGGGCCGAGGGGACTACACTCCTTGTGGGGGCTAGGGGACTACACTCCTTGGGGGGGACAGAGGGGACTACAACTCCTGGTGGGGCTGGATGGTAAATACACTCCTGGTGGGGCTGGTGGTAAATACACTCCGGTGGGGCTGGATGGTTAACTACACTCCTGGTGGGCTGGATGGTACTACACTCCTGGGGGGGCTGGATGGTGACTACACTTCCCGGTGGGGACTGGATGGTACTACAAATCCCGGTGGGGACTGGATGGTGACTACACTCCTGGTGGGGGACTGGATGGTAAATACACTCCTGGTGGGGGCTGGGTGGGTGACTCCCCTCCTGGTGGGACTGGGTGGGGACTACACTCCCGGTGGGGACTGGATGGTGACTACACTCCTGGTGGGACTGGATGGTGACTCACCCCTGGTGGGGACCGAGGGGAAATACACTCCTGTTGGGCTGGATGGTGACTACACTCCTGGGGGGGACGGGGGGTGACTACACTCCTGGTGGGGACTGGATGGTGACTACATCCTGGGGGGGATGGATGGTGACTAACTTCTGGTGGGGCTGGATGGTACTACCACCCTGGTGGGGGCGGATGGTCTACACTCCTGGTGGGGCTGGGGTGGGGACTACACTCCTGGTGGGGGCTGGATGGTAAATACACTCTGGTGGGGACTGGGTGGGACTAAAACTCCGGTGGGGAAATGGATGGTAAATACACTCCTGTTTGGGGGGCGGATGGTGACTTTCACTCCCGGTGGGGACGGAGGGGACTACACTCCGGTGGGGACTGGATGGGGACTACACTCCTGGTGGGGACTGGATGGTGACTACACTCCTGGTGGGGCTGGATGGTGACTACACTCCTGGTGGGGACTGGATGGGGACTACACTCCTGGTGGGGACTGGGTGGTGACTACACTCCTGGTGGGGACTGGATGGTGACTACACTCCTGGTGGGGACTGGGTGGTGACTACACTCCTGGTGGGGACTGGGTGGTGACTACACTCCTGGTGGGGACTGGGTGGTGACTACACTCCTGGTGGGGACTGGATGGTGACTACACTCCTGGTGGGGACTGGATGGTGACTACACTCCTGGTGGGGACTGGATGGTAATTTCACTCCTGGTGGGGCTGGTGGTGACTACACTCCTGGTGGGGACTGGTGGGGACACACTCCCGGTGGGCTGGTGGTAAATACACTCCTGGTGGGGGCTGGATGGTGACTACACTCCTGGTGGGGACTGGATGGTGACTACACTCCTGGTGGGGACTGGATGGTGACTACACTCCTGGTGGGGGCTGGATGGTAACTACACTCCTGGTGGGGGCTGGATGGTGGGCTACACTCCTGGGGGGGGCTGGATGGTGGGCTACACTCCTGTGTGGGGCTGGATGGTGACTACACTCCTGGTGGGACTGGTGGGACTACACTCCTGGTGGGGCTGGATGGTGACTAACACTCCTGGTGGGGGCTGGATGGTAACTACACTCCTGGTGGGGGCTGGATGGTAACTACACTCCTGGTGGGGCTGGATGGTGACTACACTCCTGGTGGGGGCTGGATGGGGACTACACTCTGGTGGGGCTGGGTGGTGATACACTCCTGGTGGGGGCTGGATGGGGAACTACACTCCTGGTGGGGCTGGTGGTAACTACACTCCTGGTGGGGGCTGGATGGTGACTACACTCCTGGTGGGGGCTGGATGGTGACTACACTCCTGGTGGGGGCTGGATGGTGACTACACTCCTGGTGGGGACTGGATGGTGACTACACTCCTGGTGGGGGGCTGGTGGTGAACTACACTCCTGGTGGGGACTGGATGTACTACACTCCTGGTGGGGCTGGATGTGACTACACTCCTGGTGGGGACTGGATGGGGACTACACTCCTGGGGGGCGGGTGGGTGATACACTCCTGGTGGGGACTGGATGGGGGAATACACTCCTGGTGGGGGCTGGGTGGTAACAAAAACTCCTGGTGGGGACTGGATGGTGACTACAC
>NC_069432.1:38557739-38577739 GCF_026875155.1 Cherax quadricarinatus | reverse complement strand
ATGGTGTGTATGTGTGTACTAACGTGATGTAATTGCAGGGGTCGAGTCTAGGCTCCTGGCCCCCTCCCCCGTAGACATTTTTTTCGATCGGCATCACTGGTTTCTGGCCTCCTGGGTCTTGTCATATATGAAACTGTAAACTGAGTTTGTCTCCACCACTGCCTCATCCAAGTCAACCTCCCTTTCCGTGTGTATGGGTGTGTGAGGCAGGGTGGAGACAGTGGTGTGTGTGTGTGGGTGCGTGTGTGTGTGTGTTGATGGCTTGGTGTAGCATATTATCTGACTGAGCTGACATATTTTTGCAATATTGAAGACCTACGAGGCAGTTGCTTTGTAAACAAATATCGTCGTTGCTTGTGATATTATGCGACTCATGTGTGCAGCTGGCGATATGTTCAGTGTTGATTCACAACTCAGCTCCTTGTCTTTGTTTCATGTTGGGAGTTGTTCCATGTTTAATATCTTCTCTCAGAGTTTATCCTCTGTCTTCAGTCGTCTCTACCTAGGCAGATGAGGGAGGCAGCGGCGGGTCACTCAACAATCCGGGATGGACCTCAAAGAGTGGAATATATTGACAGAGACAACATGCACACGACCAGACTGGTGCATGATGGAAGGTGGAGCTGGGGGTATAGTGGAGAGGGAGGAGGAGAAGAGAGGGAGAAGGAGAGATAGTATGTGAGGAGGGAAGACCGCAGGCAAGGAGATAAAATAATTGGAGTGAATGAAAGAGGACGGGAAAAAGAAGAGGCGGAGGCATACATATGGACATAAGAAAGAGAAAACAAAGAAAAAGAAAATAAATTGTGAAACGGGAGAGAGAGAGAGAGAGAGGGAGAAACTGATCTATGTAAACCTCAGGAGCTTCTCCGTGTGAGTTTGGTTCCTGAGACTGTGACAGAAGACGTCGGCGGCTGCAACTTGCTGGATACAGCACGCACAATCCACCAAGGTTCTTGGGAAGTTGCATTATGGAAACTGTATATTCAAACTCAGCTGGGGCAGACCCTGGAACTCAGGCCAGATGAAACAATCGGTCTGAAAGACAATGGAATTGTCCTGGAAGAGCAGAACAGACTTTTGGAAGATGCAAGAAAAGAATGTTAAGATTAGAGCACGGAGAGAGGGTAAACACAGGAAGTTGTCGATGGGAGTGTAGATCCAGGGCAGATAGTGCGAGACTCTCATGTTCCATATCGAGGCTCGGCTAAGAAGCATTAGCTACATATCTAACTCTAATTCTAGTATAATATAAGGTTCTCTGCCTTTCACTCCGTCCGTAAACAGAAAGTGGTCGGGATGATACTTAGAGCTTCACTCTTGGAAGAGCTTTACACAATGTCATGACCTGATAAAAGCCTACACTTTACACCTACAGCTTACTCTGCACCTACTGTCTCTCTGTATTACATTTGTCTTCACTGTCTGCCATCCACCATCAGCAGACAGCATAAACAGTAAACATCGCACTGAAATACTTAGAAAAATAGACTTCAGGGACCACAGTTATGTAAATGGAAATCACGGAATAGCGAAGGAATTCTGACATCTTGGAAGAGTATCAAAATATCAAACAATGATAACGGTGGAATCATTGAACAGTCGCGCTGGAAACTAACTGAATGATTCTTAAATGATATAGCAAACGCAGAGACTAGTGCACAAAAAACAGGTACAGGTTTCTTAAGGTGCATCATATTTTTTATCTGGCGGTCTTGAATATGGATAACGTGTACTGCTATCTTAAAATAGCTTTATTAAAATTTATACCAAACTATTTAGAACTCATAAAAAAATTAGGTCACAATACCTGTGGTTTACGTGGAGAGAGTTCCGGGGGTCAACGCCCCCGCGGCCCGGTCTTTGACCAGGCCTCATGGTGGATCAGGGCCTGATCAACCAGGCTGTTACTGCTGGCTGCACGCAATCCGATGTACGAACCACAGCCCGGCTGGTCAGGTACCGACTTTAGGTGCTTGTCCAGTGCCTGCCTGAAGACAGCCAGGGGTCTATTGGTAATCCCCCTTATGTATGCTGGGAGGCAGTTGAACGGTCTTGGGCCCCTGACACTTATTGTGTTGTCTCTTAAAGTGCTAGTGACACCCCTGCTTTTCATTGGGGGAATGTTGCATCGTCTGCCGAGTCTTGGGCTTTCGTAGGGAGTGATTTTCGTGTGCAAGTTTGGTACTAATCCCTCTAGGATTTTCCAGGTGTATATAATCATGTATCTCTCCCGCCTGCGTTCTAGGGAGTACAGGTTCAGGAACTTCAAGCGCTCCCAGAAGAAGAAATTTATAAAGTGGAGTACAGTATACGGCTGACATTGACGTATATAAACTACGTTATAGAAAGTCCCTTGTTAAGCAGAGCATTTCGGACGAGCCTTAAACTTCAAAACGGAAATTATGTAAGGTTTCAGTCAGTCCAGGACCATCGTCATTTCCAGAGTTGATAGTGATCCTTGACGGACCGAAACGTCGTTAGTTTGTGACTTGCTTATGAAAATCCCCAAATTTGTTCTGAATCACGGACAGGTCTACGAACAAAAACTAGAGACATAATTAATTTTGGACATCTTGCTGCGATGGAACGAATCCGACCATGCTAGAATAACCTTTGAAAGGTCGGAACTAACATGAGTTGGCGGAAATTCCTGAATTATGGAAATTTAGTTTTGAAAATCATCTGGAAAAACCCGTTAAACTGTGAAGAGTGAAGCTGAGTTCCAAAAGAACTGATATGGATAACGAAAGAGATATTGTAAGGAATCTTTACAAGTAAATTGTGTTGTTTACCTCCCCACCTCTGGTTCACAATTTCACCTCTACGTGATATTTTTATGAAAAACTCGGATAAGCAATAAGCAAACAGCGGTAAGAACTAGCTCATCATATTCCCCAAACAAGCGTTGAGCTACAGCTGCTGGCCCTTGTTCTAAGGTCTAAGATCCGGGTAGAGAGACAAGTGTTGAGCTACGGCTGCTGGCCTTTGTTTTAAGGTCCAAGGAACGGGAAGAGAGACAGATGTTGAGCTACAGCTGCTGGTCTCAGGTTTAAGGCCCGAGGTACGGAAAGAGAGACAAGTGTTGAGGTATGGCTCCTGGTCTCGAGCCTGGGGTTCAAGGACCTACAAGAGAGAGAGACAACGAGATCCACAAGAGACAAAAACTTGAGGTATAAAATAAGAGAGAGACCCAACATGGTGGTGGTAATGACTTCCATCCACTTGTGGTTACCGAGCTACACGTATATGGCTGCTGTCTTCTGTATCTGTGCACACTCGCCTCACAGTGCACACTTGCCTCACAGTGCACACTAGCCTCACAGTGCACACTCGCCTCATAGTGCACACTCGCCTCATTAAGTGCACACTCGCCTCATAGTGCACACTCGCCTCATTAAGTGCACACTCGCCTCATAGTGCACACTCGTCTCACAGTGCACACTCGCCTCATAGTGCACACTCGCCTCATTAAGTGCACACTCGCCTCACAGTGCACACTCGCCTCATAGTGCACACTCGCCTCACAATGCACACTCGCCTCAGTGCACACTCGCCTCAGTGCACACTCGCCTCATAGTGCACACTCGCTTCACAGTGCACACTCGCTTCACAGTGCACACTCGCCTCACAGTGCACACTCGCCTCACAGTGCACACTTGCCTCATAGTGCACACTCGCCTCATAGTGCACATTCGCCTCATAGTGCACACTCGCCTCAGTGCACACTCTCCTCACTGCACACTCGCCTCACAGTGCACACTCGCCTCACAGTGCACACACGCCTCATAGTGCACACTCGCCTTACAGTGCACACTCGCCTCACAGTGCACACTCGCCTCATAGTGCACACTCACCTCATAGTGCACACTCGTCTCATAGTGCACACTCGCCTCACAGTGCATACTCGCCTCACAGTGCACACTAGCCTCAAAGTGCGCACTCGCCTCAGAGTGCATGCTCGCCTCACAGTGCACACTCGCCTCACAGTGCACACTCGCCTCATAGTGCACACTCGCCTCACAGTGCACACTCGCCTCATAGTGCACACTCGCCTCATAGTGCACACTCGCCTCACAGTGCATACTCGCCTCACAGTGCACACTAGCCTCACAGTGCACACTCGCCTCACAGTGCACACTCGCCTCACAGTGCACACTAGCCTCACAGTGCACACTCGCCTCACAGTGCACACTCGCCTCACAGTGCACACTAGCCTCACAGTGCACACTCGCCTCACAGTGCACACTAGCCTCACAGTGCACACTCGCCTCACAGTGCACACTAGCCTCACAGTGCACACTCGCCTCACAGTGCACACTCGCCTCACAGTGCACACTCGCCTCACAGTGCACACTAGCCTCACAGTGCACACTCGCCTCACAGTGCACACTCGCCTCACAGTGCACACTAGCCTCACAGTGCACACTAGCCTCAGAGTGCACACTAGCCTCACAGTGCACACTAGCCTCACAGTGCACACTAGCCTCACAGTGCACACTCGCCTCACAGTGCACACTCGCCTCACAGTGCACACTAGCCTCACAGTGCACACTCGCCTCACAGTGCACACTAGCCTCACAGTGCACACTCGCCTCACAGTGCACACTAGCCTCACAGTGCACACTCGCCTCACAGTGCACACTCGCCTCACAGTGCACACTAGCCTCAGAGTGCACACTAGCCTCACAGTGCACACTCGCCTCACAATGCACACTCGCCTCACAGTGCACACTAGCCTCACAGTGCACACTCGCCTCACAGTGCACACTCGCCTCACAGTGCACACTCGCCTCACAGTGCACACTAGCCTCACAGTGCACACTAGCCTCAGAGTGCACACTAGCCTCAGAGTGCACACTCGCCTCACAGTGCACACTCGCCTCACAGTGCACACTCGCCTCACAGTGCACACTCGCCTCACAGTGCACACTCGCCTCACAGTGCACACTCGCCTCACAGTGCACACTCGCCTCACAGTGCACACTCGCCTCACAGTGCACACTCGCCTCACAGTGCACACTCGCCTCACAGTGCACACTAGCCTCAGAGTGCACACTCGCCTCACAGTGCACACTCGCCTCACAGTGCACACTCGCCTCACAGTGCACACTCGCCTCACAGTGCACACTCGCCTCACAGTGCACACTCGCCTCAGAGTGCACACTCGCCTCAGAGTGCACACTCGCCTCACAGTGCACACTAGCCTCAGAGTGCACACTCGCCTCACAGTGCACACTCGCCTCACAGTGCACACTCGCCTCACAGTGCACACTCGCCTCACAGTGCACACTCGCCTCACAGTGCACACTCGCCTCACAGTGCACACTCGTCTCACAGTGCACACTCGCCTCACAGTGCACACTAGCCTCACAGTGCACACTAGCCTCAGAGTGCACACTCGCCTCACAGTGCACACTCGCCTCACAGTGCACACTCGCCTCACAGTGCACACTCGCCTCACAGTGCACACTCGCCTCACAGTGCACACTAGCCTCAGAGTGCACACTCGCCTCACAGTGCACACTCGCCTCACAGTGCACACTAGCCTCAGAGTGCACACTCGCCTCACAGTGCACACTCGCCTCACAGTGCACACTCGCCTCACAGTGCACACTCGCCTCACAGTGCACACTCGCCTCACAGTGCACACTCGCCTCACAGTGCACACTAGCCTCAGAGTGCACACTCGCCTCACAGTGCACACTCGCCTCACAGTGCACACTAGCCTCAGAGTGCACACTCGCCTCACAGTGCACACTCGCCTCACAGTGCACACTAGCCTCACAGTGCACACTCGCCTCACAGTGCACACTCGCCTCACAGTGCACACTAGCCTCAGAGTGCACACTCGCCTCACAGTGCACACTCGCCTCACAGTGCACACTCGCCTCACAGTGCACACTCGCCTCACAGTGCACACTAGCCTCAGAGTGCACACTCGCCTCACAGTGCACACTAGCCTCACAGTGCACACTAGCCTCAGAGTGCACACTCGCCTCACAGTGCACACTCGCCTCACAGTGCACACTCGCCTCACAGTGCACACTCGCCTCACAGTGCACACTAGCCTCAGAGTGCACACTCGCCTCACAGTGCACACTAGCCTCACAGTGCACACTAGCCTCAGAGTGCACACTCGCCTCACAGTGCACACTCGCCTCACAGTGCACATACCTGAATGTTTCCTCTGCATGTACACATGTGTATCACATTATTGTACTAATGGTGGCTCTTGGTCTGGTTGGCAAAGCTTTCGCTTCACACGCTGAGAGTCCGAGTTCGATTCCCGGCAAGGGTGGAAACAATGGGCGTGTTTCCTTACACCTGTTGTCCATGTTCACCCATCAGTAAAATGGGTACCTGTGTGTTAGTTAACTAGTGTGGGTCGCATCCTGGGACAAAATTGACCTAATTTGCCCGAAATGCTCAGCATAACAAGCGACTTTCTATATAGTAGTATGTTATTGATGTCAGCTAAGCCTGTATACCTTGTACATGTAGAAATATATTATTATTATTATTATTATTATTATTATTATTATTATTATTATTATTATTATTATTATGTACATGTGTGTTTGTTTCCAGCACACATATATACACACGCTGCTCAGTATTGTGCCCAAGTACCTGTATATTATCCTCTGCAAATGTATACATGTGTAGCAAGATATTGAGCCCTCAAACATAATTATTTTTCCCGTGCACATGTACACCTGCGCACCAGTAATGCATCAAACATCTGTCTTAACTTAGTGCTGTATAGTAACTTGAAAAAATCAAAATAAAATATTGTCGAGCGTTAATATGTCCAGTGTCTGATACATCTAATGTGTCCAGTGTCTGATACATCTAATGTGTCCAGTGTCTCATGCATCTTATGTGTCCAGCGTCTGATGCATCTAATGTGTCCAGTGTCTAATGCATCTTATGTGTCCAGTGTCTGATGCATCTAATGTGTCCAGTGTCTAATGCATCTTATGTGTCCAGCGTCTGATGCATCTAATGTGTCCAGTGTCTAATGCATCTTATGTGTCCAGCGTCTGGTGCATCTAATGTGTCCAGTGTCTGATACATCTAATGTGTCCAGTGTCTGATACATCTAATGTGTCCAGCGTCTGATACATCTAATGTGTCCAGTGTCTCATGCATCTTATGTGTCCAGCGTCTGATGCATCTAATGTGTCCAGTGTCTAATGCATCTTATGTGTCCAGTGTCTGATGCATCTTATGTGTCCAGTGTCTGATGCATCTTATGTGTCCAGCGTCTGATGCATCTAATGTGTCCAGTGTCTAATGCATCTTATGTGTCCAGTGTCTGATGCATCTTACGTGTCCAGTGTCTGATGCATCTTATGTGTCCAGCGTCTGGTGCATCTAATGTGTCCAGTGTCTGATACATCTAATGTGTCCAGCGTCTGATGCATCTAATGTGTCCAGTGTCTGATGCATCTTATGTGTCCAGTGTCTGATACATCTAATGTGTCCAGTGTCTGATGCATCTTATGTGTCCAGCGTATGATGCATCTAATGTGTCCAGTGTCTGATGCATCTTATGTGTCCAGCGTCTGATACATCTAATGTGTCCAGTGTCTGATGCATCTTATGTGTCCAGCGTATGATGCATCTAATGTGTCCAGTGTCTGATGCATCTTATGTGTCCAGCGTATGATGCATCTAATGATATTCCTCTTATATTAATAATTATCTCTCTCTCTCTCTCTTTCTCTCTCTCTCTCTTAACACACACACACATATATGTGTGTGTGTATATATATATATATATATATATATATATATATATATATATATATATATATATATATAATATGTGTGTGTGTGTGTGTGTGTGTGTGTGTGTGTGTGTGTGTGTGTGTGTGTGTGTGTGTGTTTGTGTGTGATTAGAAAACAGTAAACCCGTAGGCGTCATGCAGCAACTGGGAAATATTAGTGAAGTAGATCTGGGATAAAGAAATAGGTGAGAACGTAGCTCTAGTTGCCTGAATCAAGAGCCCCACATACCCGCCGCTCATGGAGGAACATGAACGGAGGCAACCCAAACATTACAGTGTAAACAATATTCCTCGTCTCACATAATTTCAATAGTGTCAATAGAAGCTGGCTGAGGCACTGAACAAAAGTCTCCTCCTACCTCCTCCTCCTCTCTTCTCCAAGCATCGCTTTTATTTAATCTTCCTTGCTTTGTTCTTTAGCTGCATAGTATTGTAGGCGCGTCTGCCACAACACATTGTGGATCTTGCAATAAGATGACAGTAAGCAGATGATATCACAATATTCAATATTACCACAGTGATTTCTCACATTATCAAGGAATAATAATAATAATGGAACAACAGAAAACTTATAAATCTTAGATATAACCTGACACATGACCCGGGTCACTGGGCCTGGGAGTGTAGTGAGGAGAAAGTCACAGTACATGTCAAGTAAATAGTAGAAGTGGCATGGCAGGCATAGTTTACAGTCCTCACAAAGTGATGGTCTTGTAGGTCACTAACACTCGCACCAACACGGATGTACGTACAGAAGTCAACGTTCAGTATTTTTCCTCAGCTACCTCTTTTCCACAAGGTTAATTGGGTTCAAAGCCTTCGACTATACGAAGGTCGTTCTGGCTTCATTTAATTCGCTTTTGTTGGGCAGTACATTGTAGACGTGCAACATCTGTCATCAGTGGGAAAGTCAGGGAACTGTGTAGAGATCTTACGATGACAGTTATTGACCGTCAGACATGCGCTGACAGGTGTTAAAACATTCAGATGATGGTAAACACTGAGGTATCGAGCGTAGTAGCATCAAATATCAAGAAGCTCAAGGCTTGTGCATCCTTCAAGGAGGGAGCTTTGATGCTGCTGAAGACCTCATTCAAGGAACTTTCCCGTTCTTTAATATCAAACCTGGTTACCTACCTCCCTCCAGGCGCTGTATAACCCTTCCTTCTCGGGGAATGTAACAACCTGGAGAGTCTTTTCAGCACCACGATGAGAATTTTGTTTTTCACATTTTCCATTACAGGCTTTCATGCCGATATTCTGTAACTGCCTGATCGGTTTCATATATATCTCAATCTACGATGATGCTTTGTTCGTCAGAAAAGTTTGTCTGCTACCTCTGAGTAGCAGGTATGTCAGGACACTTACACTGAGGCTCACATGACTGTCACATTCTTATATAATCTCCTATAGATTATTTGAGTCGCTTAAAATAAATGTATGATTATATTCATAGACAGAGCGGGCAAATTAAGCTATTTACATTACGAAAACATTTATCAAGGTTAGATTAATGGTTGTGTTAGTTTTACGCTAAATTAAACATCTACAAATCAAAATTGTCTTAATTACTGTTTGTTCTTGTTTCGTTGAATTTACAGACTCTAGTATTATATGTACTCATCTTAGTACTCTGATATACAAAGTATAAGTTACACCCAACATCATGGTCAGGCTTATTATCACCCTGGAGTGGAAGTAGCATCACAGGTAAGTCTGGTAGCCTCGCAAAAACAACTGCTAAAAGTGGCAGATGCTGAAAAAACTCTATTAACCGCAGCACGGGTTATATAACCGTAGCCACGGTTATATAACCGTAGCCACGGTTATATAACCGTAGCCACGGTTATATAAGTACCACCACCACCACCACTTTGCCCGCACCACTTCACCTCATATTTCCAGTGACGCTATGGAAAGACAACACAAATTTTCAAGAGTCCTCTACGTGTAGCCAGGCATTAAAAATGTTCTTTTATTAAGAGTAGTAATAAAGAGCAATTGGTGTGTGAGTAAGAGCAGCAGACAGCAGGTGTGTACGTCAAAAAAGTGAGTCACTCGCTGTTTTTTACCAGTAGTATCATCCTCCTCAAGCAGCAAGTAAAGTTTGACACTGAACGCTTATACCACAAAACTAATGATACGAGTTTTTACTTGTATTTTTTTTTTTATATTTTCAAACATCTAATTTTGTGTGTGTAAATCGTCTTACCGTAAGTGTACATACACATTTCTTGACTCACCTCTTGTAATGTACAAGACTTTGCTGTACCAGAGAGTGTGCATGATTAATGAACTCTTAAGTACAGTGCACAAACATTACTGACGTGATCACTGGTTGAACAATGAACAACTCACATCTGACACAGTAACAAAGAGTGAACATTGTCTATGTATTTCGAGTTCTGGCAGATCAAAGAATATTAACGCTGCTTTTAGTCTTTATGATGAGGATTACTATTATAGATTACCTCCATGGTTAGTTTACTCTATATTTCTAGTATATAACTAGTATTTTACTAGTGTATAACTAGTATTTTACTAGTATATTACTAGTATGAGAGAAAGCTGGTACACATTTTTAAAATGAGAAGTGGTTGTAATGTACTACGTCTTCCAGCACAGTGATGTGAGAACAGGACCAAGAACTGAAGCTCAACACCAACGAACTTAAGTAGGTAATCACACACACACACACACACACACACACACACACGTACGTACGTCTGCAGCATTAACAAGCCCTCCCCCACCCTTCTCAGTCTCATCTCCCCTCTCCCTCCATGACACCCTGTCTCCCCCTCCTTCACTCCCCCCTCCCTGCTGCATCACTGCACCATTAACATCAACTTTATGAAGGATAATTACAATTTAGCAGTGTAGAGAATCAAGATGAAAGTTTGACTGGAAAGTATTTTACCTGGCCTCCAGCCCTCACAGATTACCAACGTCAAATGGACGAAACACAAAATGGACAATGGGTGTCCACTGATACCCATTGTTTCTCAGAAAACGAGCTGCCTTTCGTAGAAAAGTTATTAAATGTTAAGGTGAGCACATAAGACCATATACTCAGATTAAGCTGTAATAAACAGCTGTTAGTGAATAAACAAAAAGATGGACGGAATATTGTACATTAAGTAGTAGTTCCAACTCTTTCTTCTTCTAGGCTCGGTGGTGGAGACGGTAGAGCGTCGGACTGGCAATTTACAGACCTCGGTTCGTCCCCCCGACCAGCTTTCTGTTTATTTATAAGAACACAAGTTAGAGGGTAACTGCTATAGACCTAGTGGCTCATGCTAGGCAGGATCTTCTCAACCCCAAACTTCTCGCTCATATCTCTCTAACCTATTTTAGAAGCTGCATGCCTCGTTGACTCTTGGTGTTGCTGTTGTTGTTGTAGTTGTTGCTGGTGTAACTGCTGTTGTAACTGGTGTTGTAGTAAGTAGACAGCGATCATCCAGAGAGGTGTTACCGTCCTGTCATGTACGTACGAAACGGAAACTTGTTAAACGTTTTGAACTCTGGCAAGACTGCTAAACTTTTCTTTGTTTCTTAAATACGTAAGATGGCAGATGCAACTTAAGTTCTCATAGTCAGTATGTGTGTATGTAGCTTTATTTTTCTCTCTGTTTCTCACTAGTGCTAATTCCTTTAATAACACACACACACACACACACACACACACACACATACACACACACACACACACACACACACACACACACACACACACACACACACACACACACACACACACACACACACACACACACACACACACACACACACACACACGAGGACGGTAAAGCCTTAATTCAAATATGCATAATTGATAAGTCAGACCACACTGCCCTGGCTTGTGTACACATAACATCCTCCTGTCCTCTCTCCCTCACTCCTTCCCTCCCTCCCTCCCTCACTCTCACTTCCTCACTCATTCACCTTCCTCACTATCACCCTTACTTCCTCCATAACTTTCTCCTTGGCAACACCTTCATTTTCTCCCTCACTTGTACTTCTGTCTCTCCATCTTTCCCCTCCCACTTCTCACACTCCGTCTCACCTGGAATGTAAGTCAGTATGCAGAGAAATTCTCTGCATACTGTATTAATTCTCTCCATACTGTATTAATTCTCTCCATACTGTATTAATACTGGTAGAATCATCGGCAGTATGTTAAATAAGAGGACACAAATGCAACTAATGTGACATTTTATTGTGGCAACGTTTCGCTCTACAGGCCCTTTGTCAAGCCGTTGATAAAGCTTTGTGAAGCTCCTGGAGAACGAAACGTTGCCACAAAATGTCACAATAGTTGCACTTGTGTCCTTTTACTGAACATACTGAGGGTTTTCTACATGTGCCCCTAAATGTCACCATCTCTGGACAAATATTATATTTTGCTGAAATAAAGATTTTGATTTTAAGAGGAAGACAAAGTTCGTACTATAATTAAGAAATAAACTCTGTAAAGAGAATAAACTTTCTCTTTCATAAATCGTCAACAATGAGATCTTAATCAGACGTTTAACTCACTAAACACTTCAAATAAGAAGAGCAGTTTGAAGTCCAAGACGATGCCAGGAGAGGAAACATCTGTAGGAAACATCGTGGGCGCCCATGAGATAGTATTAAATTCCTACAGGTGTTTAAATAAGGCATGTGTAGAAATTGGAATCTGCTTGAGTGAAGCAACTGTGTATCTTCTGGTGCTCTACAGGTCTACCTACCTGGAGTCTACCTGGAGGGTATTCCGGGGATCAGTGCCCCCGCGGCCCGGTCCACGACCAGGCCTCCCGGTGGATCAGGGCCTGGTCATTGAGGCTGTTACTGTTGGCCGCACGCAATCCAACGTACGAACCACAGCCCGGCTGATCCGTAATGCCGCTTATTGCTGGTGGGAGGCTGTTGAACAGTCTTGGGCCCCGGACACTTATTGTGTTTTCTGTTAGTGTACCAGTGACACCCCTACTTTTCACTGGGGGTATGTTGCATCGCCTCCCAAGTCTTTTGCTTTCGTATGGAGTGATTTCTGTGTGCATATTAGGGACCAGTCCCTCCAGAATCTTCCAGGTGTAGATTATGATATATCTCTCTCACCTGCGCTCCAGTGAATACAAGTCAAGTGCTTCCAGGCGTTCCCAGTAGTTAAGGTGATTTACCAGCACATGTAACACATGTAAGCACATATAACATATGTAAGCACATGTAACACAAAAGCGGGTAAGTTGATTTTTACCAACAGTCATAGAACACTGGAACACATTGCCCTCTATTGTTAAAGACTAAAATAAGAGTGACCAGACTTTACTGAAACGGGATCCACCTTTTTTACTCTCTCTCTCTCTCTCTCTCTCTCTCTCTATATATATATATTATATATATATATATATATATATATATATATATATATATATATATATATATATATATATATATATATATATATATATATATATATATATATATATATATATGCAATCAATCGCAGACGGGCGATCTTAACTATGCAGGACAAGCCACGGGGGATGGAGGTGGAAGGGTAACCGTGACCAGTGGCACCTACGGTACTGAGACCTCTCTCCCTGCTTTGGTTGCTCCCTTGCAACATTGCACAGCTCCTGATGACGCACTGAGAGGTGTGAAAGTACTTGAGATTTCCACCCCCCGTGGATTGTCCTGCGCATATATATATATATATTTTATTATTATTATTATTATTATTTTTATTATCACACTGGCCGATTCCCACCAAGGCAGGGTGACCCGAAAAAGAAAAACTTTCACCATCATTCACTCCATCACTGTCTTGCCAGAAGGGTGCTTTACACTACAGTTTTTAAACTGCAACATTAACACCCCTCCTTCAGAGTGCAGACACTGTACTTCCCATCTCCAGGACTATATATATATATAAATATATATATATATATATATATATATATATATATATATATATATATATATATATATATATATATATATATTTATATATTTATATATATGTATGTATGTATATTTAAACATTTTAGCAGATCAACTTCATCCTATGGTTGCAACACTGTTCCCAGAAGGAATGCAATCTTCCAGGACGATAATGCACCGATTCACGCAGTTAAATCGTCTCTGAGTGGCACGAGGAACATTCTAGTGAGGTTGAGCATCTTATCTGGCCACCACAATCCCCAGATCTTAATATAATTGAAAATTTATGGTGCATTTTAGAAAAACAAGTGAGAAGTCGATACCCTCCATTATCATCACTTAAGGAACTGTAGACTGTTTTAGCTGAAGAATGGACAAAAATACCCCTGGAATCTATTCAAACATGGTATAAATCAATTCCTGTTAGAATTCAAGCAGTAATTACTACCAAAGGTGGTCCTACACCATATTAAAATAAATTTGTTTAAAGTTTCAAGGTGTTTCCATTATTTTGTCCAACCTCTGAGTCACCAGACATCAACGGAGAAATATACGCCTCTCGCTGTATATACACTGAGATACTCACCTCCTGGCGTATGTACACATATACACACAGTTCTCTCTGTGTATATACAGGAAGAGATGTCCACCGCTGGGTGTTCACTTCCCTGATGCAACAAACCTTAGCGTCAGTCACTCTTAAAGAAAGTATGTCAGTCTTACCTAGATTTTACCTGGAGAGGGTTTCGGGGGTCAACGCCCCGCGGCCCGATCTGAGACCAGGCCTTATGGTGGATCAGGGTCTTATCAACCAGGCTGTTACTGCTGGCCGCTCTCTAGCAAAAGCTATATCATCTTCTAATTATATATTTATATATTTAACTCATCCTTCACAGACCAGGCTAGTTTTTTTTAGGACTGAAGAAGCCACTCGTGGCGAAACGTTTCCTTTAATAAATGTCCTGAACTGTACATAAGTGTCTTTTTCCACATAGTTTTTTTTTATTTAGAAGACCAGTTTTATGAACCGTGTGTTGCTACCATATTCTGTGTGCGGATTCCTAATGTGTTGTGGTGGTGGGGGGAGAGTTGCACTCTTGTGTGTGATAGTCAGTGTGGGAGGAAGAGGCAGCTAGGTTTCCCACATATGACCTGATAGACAGTGGGTCTTATTTATGAGGTAATGTGTCGGCAGGTTGATGTGAAAGACTTCAGTAATGAGAGCTGAAAGACTTCAGTAGTGAGAGCTGAGAGACTTTAGTAATGAAAGCTGAGAGACTTCAGTTATGAGAGGTGAAAGACTTCAGTAATGAGAGGTGAAAGACTTCAGTAATGAGAGCTGAAAGACTTCAGTTATGAGAGCTGAAAGACTTCAGTAATGAGAGCTGAGAGACTTCAGTAATGAGAGCTGAGAGACTTCGGTAATGAGAGCTGAGAGACTTCAGTAATGAGAGCTGAGAGACTTCGGTAATGAGAGCTGAGAGACTTCAGTAATGAGAGCTGAGAGACTTCAGTAATGAGAGCTGAGAGACTTCAGTAATGAGAGCTGAAAGACTTCAGTAATGAGAGGTGAAAGACTTCAGTAATGAGAGCTGAAAGACTTCAGTTATGAGAGCTGAAAGACTTCAGTAATGAGAGCTGAGAGACTTCAGTAATGAGAGCTGAGAGACTTCGGTAATGAGAGCTGAGAGACTTCAGTAATGAGAGCTGAGAGACTTCAGTAATGAGAGCTGAGAGACTTCGGTAATGAGAGCTGAGAGACTTCAGTAATGAGAGCTGAGAGACTTCAGTAATGTATCAAGCATTCCACTGGTAAAGTATTGTATGGTCAGCAGCAGCAGCCTCAAAGGTCTCCTTCCAGCAGAGTAATTCTTTCGAGGGGATTCCCGTCTCTCAAAGGGGGCAGGAGAAGGGGGGTAGCAGGTGGTGGGGGAGGAGGCTGTGAAGAGGGGGTAGCAGGTGGTGGGAGAGGAGGCTGTGAACGGGGGTAGCAGGTGGTGAGGGAGGAGGCTGTGAAGAGGGGGTAGCAGGTGGTGGGAGAGGAGGCTGTGAAGAGGGGGTAGCAGGTGGTGGGGGAGGAGGCCGTGAAGAGGGGGTAGCAGGTGGTGGGGGAGGAGGCTGTGAAGAGGGGGTAGCAGGTGGTGGGGGAGGAGGCCGTGAAGAGGGGGTAGCAGGTGGTGGGGGAGGAGGCCGTGAAGAGGGGGTAGCAGGTGGTGGGGGAGGAGGTAGTTACAACAGCCAGTAGTAGTGGTCAGGGCTACCAGAAACTTAGAGAGCAGGAAAGTGTGCCTGGCACTGTTCTGCAGTAGGTTAACTGAACGTGCACACTGCTACTGAACGTGCACACTGCTACTGAACGTGCACACTGCTACTGAACATGCACACTGCTACTGAACGTGCACACTGCTACTGAACGTGCACACTGCTACTGAACATGCACACTGCTACTGAACGTGCACACTGCTACTGAACGTGCACACTGCTACTGAACATGCACACTACTACTGAACGTGCACACTGCTACTGAACATGCACACTGCTACTGAACGTGCACACTGCTACTGAACGTGCACACTGCTACTGAACGTGCACACTGCTACTGAACGTGCACACTGCTACTGAACGTGCACACTGCTACTGAACGTGCACACTGCTACTGAACGTGCACAATGCTACTGAACGTGCACAATGCTACTGAACGTGCACACTGCTACTGAACGTGCACACTGCTACTGAACGTGCACACTGCTACTGAACGTGCACACTGCTACTGAACGTGCACACTGCTACTGAACGTGCACACATGGCCTCCATACTGCTGCAGCTGTAACGAGGATCAAGAAACTTGACACCTGGTCATCAAGCTGCTGTACTGGTGAGTGAAATTATTCTTTCTAACGAATCATGTTGCAGTCTTGCAAGATGCACGGAGACTTGCAAGGTGCACGTAGACTTGCAAGGTGCACGTAGACTTGCAAGGTGCACGTAGACTTGCAAGGTGCACGTAGACTTGCAAGATGCACGTAGACTTGCAAGATGCACGGAGACTTGCAAGGTGCACGTAGACTTGCAAGGTGCACGTAGACTTGCAAGGTGCACGTAGACTTGCAAGGTGCACGTAGACTTGCAAGATGCACGTGGACTTGCAAGATGCACGGAGACTTGCAAGGTGCACGGAGACTTGCAAGGTGCACGTAGACTTGCAAGATGCACGTGGACTTGCAAGATGCACGGAGACTTGCAAGGTGCACGGAGACTTGCAAGGTGCACGTAGACTTGCAAGGTGCACGGAGACTTGCAAGGTGCACATAGACTTGCAAGGTGCACGGAGACTTGCAAGGTGCACATAGACTTGCAAGGTGCACGTAGACTTGCAAGGTGCACGTAGACTTGCAAGGTGCACGTAGACTTGCAAGGTGCACATTACACTAATAATGTTAAGAGGCATCTCATGCTTGCTCTACCACAGAAGATGGAAGACACTGTAAAAAGATTAATCTCTCTCTCTCTCTCTCTCTCCTCTCTCTCTCTCTCTCTCCTCTCTCTTCTCTCTTCTCTCTCTCTCTCTCTCTTCTCTCTCTCTCTCTCTCTCTCTCTCTCTCTTGGCCATCCTTGGCCTATACGCTACAAATAGCAACAGTTCTGTGGATCAGGAGTCGTGTAAATCAGGAGTTAGTGCCGGAAGGCGTGTAAACCTTGAAATACGATCCAACCACAAGCCAGGTTGAATCCAGATTTGTGGTGGATATAAATGTGTTTGTGTGTGTGTGTGTGTGTGTGTGTGTGTGTGTGTGTGTGTGTGTGTGTGTGTGTGTGTGTGTGTGTGTGTGTGTGTTCTTGTGCGTGTTAGTGAGCTTCTATTAAAAGCTCTTGTCAGTAGACACTTTGCCTGTTATGTGTGCCCTCAGTGAGCTGTGAGTGCCTGGGTCGAGTCACAGCTCCAGGCCCCGCCTGTTAAACTACCATCGCTGGCATATTTGGCACCTGGCTTCTTGAGCTGCATCGTACATGATCTTAAAACTGTCTGTGATACTTATCTTCCCCCACTTCCTCATCCAGGTCATCCCACTAACAAACTGCGACTAGCCGGGGGTCGATCCCGTGTTATTTTAGCCCGCCTCGTGAGAAGCAAGTATATGTATGTAGAGAGAGAGAGAGAGAGAGAGAGAGAGAGAGAAAGTAAGTTGGTTGGTCTGGTTGGGTAATCGGAGACAGGAAAACACCCTCCGTTATGTGCAAGCTAATCACGCCCTTCCGGTCTAACAGCGTTGTTTGTGCGCTAACTACCGTGTCGTTGATGCCAAGAACTGTGCACTCCACAACTACAACCTGAAGAACGGATCGCTAGAAAAAACCCGCCGTATGCAGCCAGACTTCTGGGAAATTATACAGCATTTAAAACCAAACTGGTGGAGAATTATGGTATTTAGAACCAGTTAGAAGAAACTTTTAGAATTTCAGGATTTAGAACCATTTAGTGCAACTCTGTGTATACTTGCAGCATTTAGAACCAAATTTGTACAAAAATAAGGCATTTAGAACAAGATTTATTTCTGCACAAATCTGGTTCTAAATTCTGTATTTCTGCACAAATCTGGTTCTAAATTCTGTATTTCTGCACAAATCTGGTTCTAAATTCTGTATTTCTGCACAAATCTGGTTCTAAATTCTGTATTTCTGCACAAATCTGGTTCTAAATTCTGTATTTCTGCACAAATCTTTTTCTAAATGCTGTATTTCTCCACAGCATTTAGAACCAGATTTGAGGAGAAATACAGCTTTTAGAACCAGACTGGTGGAAAATTATGGTGTTTACAACCAATTATAAGAAAAAGGTTTTAGAATTCCGGGGTTTAAAACAAGATTTGTATAGAAAAATAGCATTTATTTTTTCAGAGAATTACAGCACTTAGAAGCAGATTTGTGGAGAATTACAGCCAACCTTATGAGGCCAACAGTAAATTGACTGTGAAACTAGACTTAATTGAGAGCTGCAAAATTGGAGGAATGAACTTATTACGTAACAAGGGGCAGTTTGGGAGGCAATTTCTTAATGAAGTCAATTATCTCTACTCTCCTGTGCTTTACAGCAATTTACATTGCCACAGTGTTCCCTCTCCAGTTTGTTATTTCTAGTTTGAGGTCGGGGCGCGGGAGCCATGATGTTACTACTGGGTAACACGTAGAACATACCTCAGTAACACATGTAACACATACCCCAGTAACAAACCTCAGTAACACACATAACACATACCTCAGTAACACAAACCTCAGTAACATGTAACACATACCGCAGTAACACATAACACGTATCAGAGTAACACATACCGCAGTAACACATACCTAACACATACTTCAGTCATTGTCAACAATTGATAGAAAGAGAGAGGTCACCCCCCCCCCCAAAATGACAATTTGGACTAGTTTAGGTTAAGTTAGGATAGGAAACACACACACACACACACACACACACACACACACAACTTGAGGTGAGCACCAGACGAGCCTGGCCCATGACCGGGCTCTGGGAGTGGAAAGACTCTCGGAACTCATCAAAGGTATATCAGAGGTACGCATACGCAGGGGCGCACGCGCAGGCACATTGCACACACACACACACACACACACACACACACACACACACACACACACACACACACACACACACAATACCAACAAAAGGAACAAGTGTCTGTCGACAAGCACCTTTGACATCTGGTAGCTAACAATTGAAAGCTGAAAATTCAGATGAGTCATAGGGATGTTAGGAAGTATTTCTTCAGTTAGAGTGAGGTAGAAAGGTTAAGTCAGCAGATAACATGTTGTATCTCTCACCAGAGTAAACCAGGACGCCATCAAAGCCTCACCAAACTCGACTGTACAAAATAAACTCAAAATATGTGAAAATATTTGAAGATAAAATATATTGAAAAAGTAAGCTAAAGATTTTTTTTTGTGTGAAAGTTAAAAAAAAAGTAAGCTGTAAAGCCTTGGATGTTTTAAAGTGTATTAAATAAATTAAGAAGAAATTGTGATTGTGGGAAGTACAAACATTGTGTGATTGTGGGAAGTACAAACACTGTGTGATTGTGGGAAGTACAAACACTATGTGATTGTGGGAAGTACAAACACTATGTGATTGTGGGAAGTACAAACACTATGTGATTGTGGGAAGTACAAACACTATGTGATTGTGGGAAGTACAAACACTATGTGATTGTGGGAAGTACAAACACTATGTGATTGTGGGAAGTACAAACACTATTGTGATTGTGG
>NC_069432.1:38542739-38550239 GCF_026875155.1 Cherax quadricarinatus | reverse complement strand
TGATAAAGCTCTACGCAGCGTGAAAACGTTATTTTAATTCACTGGTAAAGCTCTACACAGAGTGAAAAATGTGATGTTAAATTTATGCATAGAGTGAAATATGACTCGATACAAGTCTATGGTAAGTGAAACGTGACTTGATAAAGCTCTGTGCAGAGTGAAACGTGACTTGATAAAGCTCTATGCAGAGTGAAACGTGACTTGATAAAGCTCTGTGCAGAGTGAAACGTGACTTGATAAAGCTCTATGCAGAGTGAAACGTGACTTGATAAAGCTGTGCAGTGAAACGTGACTTGATAAAGCTCTATGCAGAGTGAAACGTGACTTGATAAAGCTCTATGCAGAGTGAAACGTGACTTGATAAAGCTGTGCAGTGAAACGTGACTTGATAAAGCTCTGTGCAGAGTGAAACGTGACTTGATAAAGCTCTATGCAGAGTGAAACGTGACTTGATAAAGCTGTGCAGTGAAACGTGACTTGATAAAGCTCTGTGCAGAGTGAAACGTGACTTGATAAAGCTCTATGCAGAGTGAAACGTGACTTGATAAAGCTGTGCAGAGTGAAACGTGACTTGATAAAGCTCTATGCAGAGTGAAACGTGACTTGATAAAGCTGTGCAGAGTGAAACGTGACTTGATAAAGCTCTATGCAGAGTGAAACGTGACTTGATAAAGCTGTGCAGAGTGAAACGTGACTTGATAAAGCTGTGCAGTGAAACGTGACTTGATAAAGCTCTGTGCAGAGTGAAACGTGACTTGATAAAGCTGTGCATAGCGAAACGTGACTTGATAAAGCTCTATGCAGAGCGAAACGTGACTTAAACAGTGAGGTCACTTTCAGTGGCTGATCAAATAATTGTCAGGTCATTTTCGAATGTTTGTCGGAAAGTCAGGTCACTTTTCGAAGATCTGTCGGAAAGTCAGGTCATTTTCGAATGTTTGTCGGAAAGTCAGGTCATTTTCGAATGTTTGTCGGAAGGTCAGGTCACTTTTCGAAGATCTGTCGGAAAGTCAGGTAATTTTCGAGTGTTTGTCGGAAAGTCAGGTCATTTTCGTGTGTTTGTCGGAAAGTCAGGTCACTTTCAAAGAGTGCATAGTCACTCTCAAGGTCAGTAAGGTAACTTTCAAGAAGATGATACCCACTGAGAGTGATCTCACTTTCACTGACAGTTATATCAAGGTACAATAGGCGACCATTATGAAGAATAACGATGGATTCATATTCTCGTCCAGTGAACACAGTGAAAGTGATGGGTTACTCTCATACAATATTCAACATACACTCTCAATATAAGTGGTGAACAATTTTGAACATTCTGCAGGTGTTACAGCTGTTCAATCACTAGCCTCAGCTGCCAGTCACTCACATAAACATTGAACAGTAACTCAACCACTGGTGAGATATTCACACTAGTATACTCCTTCATTTTACCAGTAAACAAAGTGATTGGACGAGAAATGAAAATCTAAATTATACATTTGAGATTATTATTATTAATGTTTTTATAATTATCATTGTCATATTTATTATTATTATTATTATTATTATTATTATTATTGCTATCATTATAATTATTAATATTATTATTATTTATTATTGTAATTATTAATATTATTTATTATTATTATTCCTAATATAAATTAATACATTAAATCCATATGGAAGCGCTAAATCCGCAGGGGTCATACACATCCTGGAGAAAAGCAGGCAACCAGATTTTATCAAAGAAAGGAGAGGGCAGCACCAATTCACTGAATCAAGAGCACCGCATTACCGCCTCTCCTTCTCCTTGTTCAGGACCCTGGTGTAGTAGATAGGTTTCAAACCCAGTTAAGCTAAGGTGGTGTGCAAGATGTTGTAAGTGGCCACTCAAAGCGACCAATCACAATCAGTGAAGAGAGGTTGGTTTGGTTGGCTGACTGAAAGTCTATCGACTACACGAAGTTCATTAAGACTGAATGTCGCCTGTACACCACTAGTCAATAATGACTTTATACTTCAACCAGCGGTTAAGGTAATCTGTGTGTGTATACACTGAGAAACACCTCACGGTGTACATGAACTCAGAGATACACACCTCTCGGTGTATATACGATGAGATACACACCTCTAAGTGTATTTACACATATCTGAAGATATGTGTGTAAATACACATGAAAGCGCTTAGGTTTTCCTATTTATGCTTGCTTTCACTATGATTCTTGTGTATATATATATATATATATATATATATATATATATATATATATATATATATATATATATATATATATATATATATATATATATATATATATATATATATATATATATGTCGTGCCGAATAGGCAGAACTTGCGATCTTGGCTTAAACAGCAACGTTCATCTTGCCATATAGGACAAGCAAAAATTTGTGTATATAATTTCGCCAAAATCATTCTGAACCTAACGAAAAAAAATATATTTCACTGCGTTTGTTTATTATTAAATTATTGTAAACAAATCTAAAATATATTTAGTTGGGTTAGGTTAAAATAAATTGTTCTTGTTATAATAAGGTTAGGTAAGTTTTCTAAGATTCTTTTGGTGCAAAATTAAAAATTTTTACATTATCATTAATGAAAAAAATATATCTTCAAACGTATAAGAGAAAATTTCAGAAAGGACTTAATTTTAAATGAGTTCTTGCTAATTGACCAGTTTTACATATTCGGCACGACATATATATATATATATATATATATATATATATATATATATATATATATATATATATATATATATATATATATATATTAGTGGTATAGTATTGGGCCTAAATATTGTGATAGTAACTGCACATTAAGAGATAAGATGGGCCTCGCCTTTAAGTGTTACAGATACTTGTTATCTAATGTTATCTTTTAACATGAGTGAAACTCACGGGGGAGGTCTGCCATACGTGGGGAAGAGCGCTAAGCACGTAGGAATGAAGGGGTTGTAAAGCGCCTGTGGGAATAGAAGGCAGACAGGTGTGAATCCTAGGAAACGATGGGGGGGGGGTCGCGTTTTCTCTTCCTTGGATCAAGAACCCTTCGCCAACATAAAGGTGACTTCCCTTGATGAAGATGAACCATATTTTGTTATCAGTATCAGGATTGAATAAGAAGAATTCGATTATTATTATTTTCTATTTTTTCTTATTCATTTCTTCTTCTTCTTCTTCTTCTTCTTCTAAGATCTACATAAAGTATTATGTATCTAATTTGATCATCGCATATGTTGTTCATGAAATATCTACTCTAAATGCTAAATATGTACCTTGATAATAAAATATGTACCTTGATAATAAAATATGTACCTTGATAATAAAATATGTACCTTGATAATAAAATATGTACCTTGATAATAAAATATGTACCTTGATAATAAAATATGTACCTTGATAATAAAATATGTACCTTGATAATAAAATATGTACCTTGATAATAAAATATGTACCTTGATAATAAAATATGTACCTTGATAATAAAATATGTACCTTGATAATAAAATATGTACCTTGATAATAAAATATGTACCTTGATAATAAAATATGTACCTTGATAATAAAATATGTACCTTGATAACAAAATATGTACCTTGATAATAAAATATGTACCTTGATAATAAAATATGTACCTTGATAATAAAATATGTACCTTGATAATAAAATATGTACCTTGATAATAAAATATGTACCTTGATAACAAAATATGTACCTTGATAATAAAATATGTACCTTGATAATAAAATATGTACCTTGATAATAAAATATGTACCTTGATAATAAAATATGTACCTTGATAATAAAATATGTACCTTGATAATAAAATATGTACCTTGATAATAAAATATGTACCTTGATAATAAAATATGTACCTTGATAATAAAATATGTACCTTGATAATAAAATATGTACCTTGATAATAAAATATGTACCTTGATAATAAAATATGTACCTTGATAATAAAATATGTACCTTGATAATAAAATATGTACCTTGATAATAAAATATGTACCTTGATAATAAAATATGTACCTTGATAATAAAATATGTACCTTGATAACAAAATATGTACCTTGATAATAAAATATGTACCTTGATAATAAAATATGTACCTTGATAATAAAATATGTACCTTGATAATAAAATATGTACCTTGATAATAAAATATGTACTCAGTCGGTGACCAAACAATACACACAATCCTCAGCTCACTACTTAAAGTACAACTTCCTCTTGTTCAATATGAGATGTTATACCTCCTTTTAGGTGCCGTTCTTACTCTATGTGGCCTCCCTGTCGTACGTGGCGTCCTTACTCTCTCTATGTGGCCTCCGTGTCGTACGTGGCGTCCTTACTCTCTCTATGTGTCCTCCGTGTCGTACGTGGCGTCCTTACTGTGTCATCCGTGTCGTACGTGGCGTCCTTACTCTCTGGGTGTCCTCCCTGTCGTACGTGGCGTCCTTACTCTATGTGTCGTCCGTGTCGTACGTGGCGTCTTTACTCTCTCTGGGTGGCACTCTACCTCATCTGATATACCTATGACTAGTTTCTAGATTTTTTTTTGACCTCTTGTAATCCGACCTAAGGCAAGTTTTTTTGTTTTGTTTTTCTCGTATCAGTCGTGCCCTCATGTGCATCACAGCCTGGTTGATCTGTCACTTAGTGGCGGTAGTGACATCTAAGTGAGTACAGATAGGAAGCGCGTTTGTCTGGCGCTCAGAAGACGGTGGATCAGGCCTCCACCACGTCTTCGCTGAATGACCCACATGGGTTTAGCGCTTAACATGAATTATTAATTAATTAGGTGAGGTAGTGATCCAGTTACCTCTTGGAAACTTCTACAGTTGTTCCGACAATCTTGCTGATATCGGCTGGCAGCAGAAGACTCTTGGACCACTAATGTTGACTCAGTGTTCCGTTATTGTGTACATGGCGCCTCTGCTCTTCACTGGGCCTATCATGTGCTTCCTCTCGTATCTATTCTCCTGTATTTTGTTATGACAGTGTGTAGATTTAGGACCTGGCCCTCCAGTATCTTCCAGGTGTATATTATCAGTTGCCTCTCTCTTCTTCGCTCCAAAGTGTACAACTTACCAAGTAATTTGAGGCGCTTACAGTAGTCTAAACACTTTATTGACACTACACAGCTGCACACTTTCCAGCTCTGATATGTCACCTGCCTTGAATGGAGTCGTCAACACCGAACAATATTTTAAACAAGAGAGAGAAAAGTGATTTAATTAATGTCACCACTGGTATTATTTCTCCTATTTTAAAAGTTCTCATTATCCACACTGTGACTGTTATGACCTTTACGGCAGTTGTCTCATTGTGTTCTCTAAATGATAGGTAATCTGACATTAGTTTGCCCAAGACTTTTACATATTACTTTTCGTTCTGCGAGATGACCTCCTTCTCTTGTGTATCTAATGATTCTTTTTATTTAGTTCTTCATTGAAATTATTGTTATTTAAAAATAACATTACTGAACGTAATGTTATTTTTCTACTGTCCACTGGAACACTTTGTTAGTATCTGTTTGCATTTTTTCCGTGTCTTTTAAAGAGGCGACGTTCATGCATATTTGGGTATCGTCCATAAAAGATGGCTTTTGCTTTTATCTATGTCTGCTATGAAGATAAGAAACAGAGACGGCGCCAGGATCGCGCCTTGGATTACTGAATATTTTACTTTGCTAAAGCTAGATTTTGCTTCCGTTGTTACCACTTGTTGTTTTCTCCTCGTCAACAAACTGAATTTTTTTTTCCTAACTCTCTTGTTATGCCTATTGGTCTTACTTTGTTGGTTATCACTTCATGATCGCATTTGTTAAATGCCTCGGCGAAGTCTCTAGTCTCTAGACCTGCTCCTAGGTGGCGTCCTGCCACTCTAGGTGGCGTTCTGCTCCTAGGTGGCGTCCTGCCACTCTAGGTGGCGTTCTGCTCCTAGGTGGCTTCCTGCCACTCTAGGAGCTTCCTACAGACGGACAACAAGAAACTTTTTCTCTCACTTTTCTCAGTTTTCACAAGAAGGAAAACTATTGTTTTTCAGTGCATCTAAAGAAATAAGAAAGAACATATTGCCTCTTACCTTTTTTCAATGCCTCACTTAAGATGAGCTAAAAGAAACATTGCATCTTACCTTGTTCAATGAGTCTCCTGGCGACGTCGCAACCGGAGGAGCTGGCAAGTGCCTCCCTCTCCTGCACCAGTTGGCGAATGTATTCCATCCTCTCCTGATGGAGAGCGTCTGCTGTCGCCCCCTCTTGCATGTTGGCCGCTTGCGGAGTGGCCGGATTGACCACCGCCTCCATGACGAAGGTCACTGGAGGAGGAGCAGGAGCTGTGCCTGGCACAGGAACAGAGCCGGGGACGCCACTGCCCACCGCAGCAGCACCAACGGGGATAAACACAGCCGTCGTGGTGGTTGCTGACACGAAGTCGAAGATTTTTACAAGAGTCGAACTCCGCCTGTAGACTTGTTCCTCTGTGGCACTGAGTTCTAACTTCACTGAAAACCAGCGATGTTGTTACTGAGTTTGCAGATCAGTCCTGAGTGGAAGTTGGCTAAATTCTCGGCTGTATATAATATTTTTTGACCTGACTTCGAAGTGATTTCGAAGTGTCCTTTCGGTTGTGGCTTCACTGATTCTTCATTTTTTCTTTTCTTGAGGATTTTTTTTTTGCACTGCAGCAAACCAGTTCGCAACGGGGTACCACTTCGTAAACAGTCGCTTACACTGAGTTGGGATATTATCCGGTTGACACTATGTGTTGTTGCTGAGTGTTCTTACTGCCGCCTCAGCTCTCTCTCAGCACTCATGGGAGTCCGTTTACCAGTAGAGCTGAGGGTCAGTAGGTGTTTTGTGAGTTATTCCCTTGCAAGTCTCCTTTTTATGATGCACTTAAACTTTCTCTACACACTCCTCTCTCATTCTACTTGATTCTTTGTAATTCTTAATGGGCGCGAGAACTTTTTTTGACAAGTTCTAATGCACCTGGAGTTATTCTTGGAAGGAGTTCTCATACACTTCAAGGTTTTATTAGATGAAGTTCTGGCACTTGAATACAGCTGAAGTTCTGGCACTTGAATACAGCTGAAGTTCTGACACTTGAATACAGCTGAAAATCTTGAATATGCTCTTCTTCTGGGGATTAAAATTAAAGAATTTAGTCAGAAGTAAAAAAAATTCGTTCCGGGAAATACTCAGAAAGTCTATTGGTCCTTAAAGGCCTCCTCTTAGGGCAGAGTAAATAAGATGGTATTCAAATCTAGAATGATGCAGCAAAAAAAAAAAAAAAACAGTCTTCAAGCTGGATGAAAAGTTACTAAGGTACACAGAGTTAGTAAGCGAGGGGTCTCAGTGCTGCAAACCTCCTGCAACTTTGCAACTCTGCAACACAGCTCCACACAACCCTTGATCCCACGCCAGGTAAAGCAAAGGTCAAAGGTCACTCCGCCCTGGGCTTTCTTTTTTAATAGTATTTTCCCGG
>NC_069432.1:38510239-38535239 GCF_026875155.1 Cherax quadricarinatus | reverse complement strand
TGTATGTTGCTAGACTAACAACTGTGTGTATGATGCTAGACTATCACCGATGTGTATGTTGCTAGATTAACACCTGTGTGTATAATGTTTAACTATCACCTGTGTGTATGTTGCTTGACTAACACCTGTGTCTATGATGCTAGACTAACACCTGTGTGTATGATGCTAGACTAACACCTGTGTGTATGATTGTAGACTAACACCTATGTGTATGATGCTAGGCTAACACATGTGTGTATGATGCTAGACTAACACCTATGTGTATGATGCTAGACTAACACCTGTGTGTATGACTGTAGACTAACACCTGTGTGTATGGTGCTTGACTAACACCTGTATGTATGATGCTTGACTAACACCTGTGTGTGTGATGTTTGACTAACACCTGTGTGTATGATGCTTGACTAACACCTGTGTGTATGATGCTTGACTAACACCTGTATGTATGATGCTTGACTAACACCTGTGTGTATGATGCTTGACTAACACCTGTGTGTATGATGCTTGACTAACACCTGTGTGTATGATGCTTGACTAACACCTGTATGTATGTTGCTAGACTAACAACTGTGTGTATGATGCTAGACTATCACCGATGTGTATGTTGCTAGATTAACACCTGTGTGTATAATGTTTAACTATCACCTGTGTGTATGTTGCTTGACTAACACCTGTGTGTATGTTGCTTGACTAACACCTGTGTGTATGATGCTAGACTATCACCGATGTGTATGTTGCTAGATTAACACCTGTGTGTATAATGTTTAACTATCACCTGTGTGTATGTTGCTTGACTAACAACTGTGTGTATGATGCTAGACTATCACCGATGTGTATGTTGCTAGATTAACACCTGTGTGTATAATGTTTAACTATCACCTGTGTGTATGTTGCTTGACTAACACCTGTGTCTATGATGCTAGACTAACACCTGTGTGTATGATGCTAGACTAACACCTGTGTGTATGATTGTAGACTAACACCTATGTGTATGATGCTAGGCTAACACATGTGTGTATGATGCTAGACTAACACCTATGTGTATGATGCTAGACTAACACCTGTGTGTATGACTGTAGACTAACACCTGTGTGTATGGTGCTTGACTAACACCTGTATGTATGATGCTTGACTAACACCTGTGTGTGTGATGTTTGACTAACACCTGTGTGTATGATGCTTGACTAACACCTGTGTGTATGATGCTTGACTAACACCTGTATGTATGATGCTTGACTAACACCTGTGTGTATGATGCTTGACTAACACCTGTGTGTATGATGCTTGACTAACACCTGTGTGTATGATGCTTGACTAACACCTGTATGTATGATGCTTGACTAACACCTGTGTGTATGCTTCATTAACACCTGTGTGTATGATGCTAGACTAACACCTGTGTGTATGATGCTTGACTAACACCTGTGTGTATGATGCTTGACTAACACCTGTGTGTATGGTGCTTGACTAACACCTGTATGTATGATGCTTGACTAACACCTGTGTGTATGATGCTTGACTAACACCTGTGTGTATGATGCTTGACTAACACCTGTGTGTATGATGCTTGACTAACACCTGTGTGTATGATGCTTGACTAACACCTGTGTGTATGATGCTTGACTAATACCTGTGTGTATGAAGCTTGACTAACACCTGTGTGTATGATGCTTGACTAACACCTGTGTGTATGATGCTTGACTAACACCTGTGTGTATGATGCTTGACTAACACCTGTGTGTATGATGCTTGACTAACACCTGTGTGTATGATGCTAGACTAACACCTGTGTGTATGATGCTTGACTAACACCTGTGTGCATGATGGTTGATTAACACCTGTGTGTATGATGCTTGACTAACACCTGTGTGTATGATGCTAGACTAACACCTGTGTGTATGATGCTTGACTAACACCTGTGTGTATGATGCTTGACTAACACCTGTGTGTATGATGCTTGACTAACACCTGTGTGTATGATGCTAGACTAACACCTGTGTGTATGATGCTTGACTAACACCTGTGTGTATGATGCTTGACTAACACTTGTGTGTATGATGTTAGACTAACACCTGTGTGTATGATGCTAGACTAACACCTGTGTGTATGATGCTTGACTAACACCTGTGTGTATGATGCTTGACTAACACCTGTGTGTATGATGCTAGACTAACGCCTGTGTGTATGATGCTTGACTAACACATGTGTGTATGATGCTTGACTAACACCTGTGTGTATGATGCTTTACTAACACCTGTGTGTATGATGCTTGACTAACACCTGTGTGTATGATGCTTGACTAACACCTGTGTGTATGATGCTTGACTAACACCTGTGTGTATGATGCTAGACTAACACCTGTGTGTATGATGCTAGACTAACACCTGTGTGTATGATGCTTGACTAACACCTGTGTGTATGATGCTTGACTAACACCTGTGTGTATGATGCTTGACTAAACACCTGTGTGTATGATGCTTGACTAACACCTGTGTGTATGATGCTAGACTAACACCTGTGTGTATGATGCTAGACTAACACCTGTGTGTATGATGCTAGACTAACACCTGTGTGTATGATGCTAGACTAACACCTGTGTGTATGATGCTTGACTAACACCTGTGTGTATGATGCTAGACTAACACCTGTGTGTATGATGCTTGACTAACACCTGTGTGTATGATGCTTGACTAACACCTGTGTGTATGATGCTTGACTAACACCTGTGTGTATGATGCTTGACTAACACCTGTGTGTATGATGCTTGATAACACGCTGTGTGGTAGAGCTTGACTAAACCTGTGTGAAGTATGCTTGGACAACACTGTATGTATGATGCTAGACTAACACCTAAGATTTAAACATAAATAAAGTTAATGCTAGGTAGCTTTGAAAGTAAGCTGGGGCAGGAGGAGAGCTGGTAGCTTTGAAAGTAAGCTGGGGCAGGAGGAGAGCTGGTAGCTTTGAAAGTAAGCTGGGGCAGGAGGAGAGCTGGTAGCTTTGAAAGTAAGCTGGGGCAGGAGGAGAGCTGGTAGCTTTGAAAGTAAGTTGGGGCAGGAGGAGAGCTGGTAGCTTTGAAAGTAAGCTGGTGCAGGAGGAGAGCTGGTAGCTTTGAAAGTAAGCTGGGGCAGGAGGAGAGCTGGTAGCTTTGAAAGTAAGCTGGGGCAGGAGGAGAGCTGGTAGCTTTGAAAGTAAGCTGGTGCAGGAGGAGAGCTGGTAGCTTTGAAAGTAAGCTGGGCAGGAGGAGAGCTGGTAGCTTTGAAAGTAAAGCTGGGGCAGGAGGAGAGCTGGTAGCTTTGAAATTAAGCTGGGGCAGGAGGAGAGCTGGTAGCTTTGAAAGTAAGCTGGGGCAGGAGGAGAGCTGGTAGCTTTGAAAGTAAGCTGGGACAGGAGGAGAGCTGGTAGCTTTGAAAGTAAACTGGGGCAGGAGGAGAGCTGGTAGCTTTGAAAGTAAGCTGGGGCAGGAGGAGAGCTGGCAGCTTTGAAAGTAAGCTGGGGCAGGAGGAGAGCTGGCAGCTTTGAAAGTAAGCTGGGACAGGAGGAGAGCTGGTAGCTTTGAAAGTAAACTGGGGCAGGAGGAGAGCTGGTAGCTTTGAAAGTAAGCTGGGACAGGAGGAGAGCTGGTAGCTTTGAAAGTAAGCTGGGGCAGGAGGAGAGCTGGCAGCTTTGAAAGTAAGCTGGGACAGGAGGAGAGCTGGTAGCTTTGAAAGTAAACTGGGACAGGAGGAGAGCTGGTAGCTTTGAAAGTAAGCTGGGGCAGGAGGAGAGCTGGTAGCTTTGAAAGTAAGCTGGGGCAGGAGGAGAGCTGGTAGCTTTGAAAGTAAGCTGGGGCAGGAGGAGAGCTGGTAGCTTTGAAAGTAAGCTGGGGCAGGAGGAGAGCTGGTAGCTTTGAAAGTAAGCTGGGGCAGGAGGAGAGCTGGTAGCTTTGAAAGTAAGCTGGGGCAGGAGGAGAGCTAGTTTAAAGTAAGCTGGGCAGGAGGAGAGCTGTGCTTTGAAAGTAATGGGAGGAGAGAAGCTGGTAGCTTTGAAAGTAAGGAACAGAGGAGAGAGGAAGCTGAAAGTAAGTGGGGAGGAGGAGAGGAGCGGAACAGACGAAAATAGTAAAAGTCAGAAGAAAGGAAAATGATTAATTAGAGGAAGAGAAGAAGGAAGGAGGGAGGAGGAGGACAGGAAGTGAGGGAGGAGGAGGACAAGAAGTAGGGAGGAGAGGAGCAAGAAGTGAGGAGGAGGAGGAGCAGAAGTGAGGAGGAGAGGCAAGAAGTGAGGGAGGAGGAGGAGCGGAAGTGAGAGAGGAGGGAGGAGCAAGAAGTGAGGGAGGAGGAGGAGGAGCAAGAAGTGAGGGAGGAGGAGGAGCAGGAAGTGAGGGAGGAGGAGGAGGAGCAGGAAGTGAGGGAGGAGGAGGAGGAGCAGGAAGTGAAGGAGGAGGAGGAACAGGAATTGGCACTTCCCTTCCTAGCTTGGCACTTCCCTTCCTAGCTTGGCACTTCCCTTCCTAGCTTGGCACTTCCCTTCCTAGCTTTGCACTTCCCTTCCTAGCTGGCACTTCCCTTCCTAGCTGGCACTTCCCTTCCTAGCTGGCACTTCCCTTCCTAGCTGGCACTTCCCTTCCTAGCATGGCACTTCCCTTCCTAGCTAGACACTACTCTTCCTAGCTTGACACTTCCCTTCTGAGCTTGACACTTGATATCAAACCAGATTATTTCTTCCCCTGGAGTTGATCCCTACAGGTTTAGCGCTTCCTTCATGAGTGTGTATACATTATGAGGCTTCCAGTCCTCATGTACAGTGGCATTTGTATTATAAACATCACTTAACCATTCAAATTATTATTTATATAAATTTATTCAGTGTGTGTTTGTGTATATCTGTGTGTGTGTGTGTTGTTTGTGTGCTCACCTAGTTATGGTTGCAGTGCTCGAGACTCAGCTCCTGGTCCCTCTTCTTCCCTGGTCGTTACTAGGTCCTCTTCCTGCTCCATGATTTTGTGTTTATATGTGTGTTTGTGTGTGTGTGTGTGTGTGTGTGTGTGTGTGTGTGTGTGTGTGTGTGTGTGTGTGTGTGTGTGTGTGTGTGTGTGTGTGTGTGTGGAGAGAGCTAAGTATCTAACATGGTAGTGTCAGTCTCATTAAGTTGTTAATAGTCTTAACTAACCACAGGATCTATTACTAACAACCAGTTAAGATCCGATAATTACTATCTAGCGTCTCATTGGTGGCTTTAGGAGAGGTGGGCGTGGTCAAGGCATCGTGGTAAAACTGTAAACCAATCAAGTACCCAAGAGGTGAGGGCGAGGACTGATGACGTATGCAGTGTCAGCCAATCATTAGAGAGAGGGGTGGGACCTAGTGACGTAATCAAGTCACTCAGCTAATCACGTGACAGGAGAGACGAGAAAGATGACATCATCCTCTTGATGTGATCCAATCAACATCTATGTAGTAAGTTCATCCTTTAGTGATAAGGGTCATCCCAGGAGCGATAAGGGTCACTCTTAAGTAATCAAGGTCACCCTTAAATGAATACACTCACGAGTAATAAGAATCACGCTCGAGCGATAAGGGCCATGCTTGAGAAAAAAAGAGCCATCCTTGAGAAATAAGAACCGGGGTTGAGAAATAATGGCTACCGTTGAGAGATAAAGGCCATGCTTTGAGAAATAAAGGCCATGCTTGAGAAATAAAGGCTATGCTTCAGAAATAAAGGCCATGCTTGAGAAATAAAGGCCATACTTGAGAAATAAAGGCCATGCTTGAGAAATAAAGGCCATACTTGAGAAATAAAGGCCATGCTTGAGAAATAAAGGCCATGCTTGAGAAATAAAGGCCATGCTTTGAGAAATAAAGGCCATGCTTGAGAAATAAAGGCCATGCCTGAGAAATAAAGGCCATGCTTGAGAAATAAAGGTCATGCTTGAGAAATAAAGGCCATGCTTGAGAAATAAAGGCCATGCTTGAGAAATAAAGGCCATGCTTGAGAAATAAAGGCCATGCTTTGAGAAATAAAGGCCATGCTTGAGAAATAAAGGCCATGCTTGAGAAATAAAGGCCATGCTTGAGAAATAAAGGCTATGCTTGAGAAATAAAGGCCATGCTTGAGAAATAAAGGCCATGCTTGAGAAATAAAGGCCATGCTTGAGAAATAAAGGCCATGCTTGAGAAATAAAGGCCATGCTTGAGAAATAAAGGCCATGCTTGAGAAATAAAGGCTATGCTTGAGAAATAAAGGCCATACTTGAGAAATAAAGGCCATGCTTGAGAAATAAAGGCCATGCTTGAGAAATAAAGGCCATACTTGAGAAATAAAGGCCATACTTGAGAGAAATAAAGGCCATGCTTGAGAAATAAAGGCCATGCTTGAGAAATAAAGGCCATGCTTGAGAAATAAAGGCCATGCTTGAGAAATAAAGGCCATGCTTGAGAAATAAAGGCCATGCTTGAGAAATAAAGGCCATGCTTTGAGAAATAAAGGCCATGCTTGAGAAATAAAGGCCATGCTTGAGAAATAAAGGCCATGCTTGAGAAATAAAGGCCATGCTTGAGAAATAAAGGCCATGCTTGAGAAATAAAGGCCATGCTTGAGAAATAAAGGCCATACTTGAGAAATAAAGGCCATGCTTGAAAAATAAAGGCCATACTTGAGAAATAAAGGCCATGCTTGAGAAATAAGGGCCATGCTTGAGAAATAAAGGCCATGCTTGAGAAATAAAGGCCATACTTGAGAAATAAAGGCCATGCTTGAGAAATAAAGGCCATGCTTGAAAAATAAAGGCCATACTTGAGAAATAAAGGCCATGCTTGAGAAATAAGGGCCATGCTTGAGAAATAAAGGCCATGCTTGAGAAATAAGGGCCATGCTTGAGAAATAAAGGCCATGCTTGAGAAATAAAGGCCATGCTTGAGAAATAAGGGCCATGCTTGAGAAATAAAGGCCATACTTGAGAAATAAAGGCCATGCTTGAGAAATAAAGGCCATACTTGAGAAATAAAGGCCATGCTTGAGAAATAAAGGCCATACTTGAGAAATAAAGGCCATACTTGAGAAATAAAGGCCATGCTTGAGAAATAAAGGCCATGCTTGAGAAAATAAAGGCCAAAAGTTGAGAAATAAAGGCCATGCTTGAGAAATAAAGGCCATACTTGAGAAATAAAGGCCATGCTTGAGAAATAAAGGCCATACTTGAGAAATAAAGGCCATGCTTGAGAAATAAAGGCCATACTTGAGAAATAAAGGCCATGCTTGAGAAATAAAGGCCATACTTGAGAAATAAAGGCCATACTTGAGAGAAATAAAGGCCATGCTTGAGAAATAAAGGCCATACTTGAGAAATAAAGGCCATGCTTGAGAAATAAAGGCCATACTTGAGAAATAAAGGCCATACTTGAGAAATAAAGGCCATGCTTGAGAAATAAAGGCCATACTTGAGAAATAAAGGCCATGCTTGAGAAATAAAGGCCATGCTTGAGAAATAAAGGCCATGCTCAAGTGGTGTAAGATGAGATGGTAGCCTAGACTGATGCAGACACTTCTTTCTTGTTCATGTTGACATGTACACACACTTGTAGTTACTGTAGTACACTTGTAGTTACTGTAGTACACTTGTAGTTACTGTAGTACACTTGTAGTTACTGTAGTACACTTGTAGTTACTGTAGTACACTTCTAGTTACTGTAGTACACTTGTAGTTTCTGTAGTACACTTGTAGTTACTGTAGTACACTTGTAGTTACTGTAGTACACTTGTAGTTACTGTAGTACACTTGTAGTTACTGTAGTACACTTGTAGTTACTGTAGTACACTTGTAGTTACTGTAGTACACTTGTAGTTACTGTAGTACACTTGTAGCTACTGTAGTACACTTGTAGTTACTGTAGTACACTTCTAGTTACTGTAGTACACTTGTAGTTTCTGTAGTACACTTGTAGTTACTGTAGTACACTTGTAGTTACTGTAGTACACTTCTAGTTACTGTAGTACACTTGTAGTTTCTGTAGTACACTTGTAGTTTCTGTAGTACACTTGTAGTTACTGTAGTACACTTTTAGTTTCTGTAGTACACTTTTAGTTTCTGTAGTACACTTGTAGTTACTGTAGTACACTTCTAGTTTCTGTAGTACACTTGTAGTTACTGTAGTACACTTTTAGTTTCTGTAGTACACTTTTAGTTTCTGTAGTACACTTGTAGTTACTGTAGTACACTTCTAGTTTCTGTAGTACACTTGTAGTTACTGTAGTACACTTGTAGTTTCTGTAGTACACTTGTAGTTTCTGTAGTACACTTGTAGTTTCTGTTGTACACTTGTAGTTACTGTAGTACACTTGTAGTTTCTGTAGTACACTTGTAGTTTCTGTAGTACACTTGCAGTTACTGTAGTACACTTGTAGTTACTGTAGTACACTTGTAGTTTCTGTAGTACACTTGTAGTTACTGTAGTACACTTGTAGTTTCTGTAGTACACTTGTAGTTTCTGTAGTACACTTGTAGTTACTGTAGTACACTTGTAGTTTCTGTAGTACACTTGTAGTTTCTGTAGTACACTTGTAGTTACTGTAGTACACTTGTAGTTACTGTAGTACACTTGTAGTTACTGTAGTACACTTGTAGTTACTGTAGTACACTTGTAGTTTCTGTAGTACACTTGTAGTTACTGTAGTATACTTTTAGTTACTATAGTACACTTGTAGTTACTGTAGTACACTTGTAGTTACTGTAGTACACTTCTAGTTACTGTAGTACACTTGTAGTTACTGTACTACACTTGTAGTTACTGTAGTTCACTTGTAGCTTCTGTAGCACACTTGTAGTTACTGTAGTACACTTGTAGATTCTATAGTACACTTCTAGTTACTGTAGTACACTTGTAGTTACTGTAGTACACTTGTAGTTTCTGTAGTACACTTGTAGTTACTGTAGTACACTTGTAGTTTCTGTAGTGCACTTGTAGTTTCTGTAGTACACTTGTAGTTTCTGTAGTACACTTGTAGTTACTGTAGTACACTTGTAGTTTCTGTAGTACACTTGTAGTTTCTGTAGTACAATTGTAGTTACTGTAGTACACTTGTAGTTGCTGTAGTACACTTGTACTTACTGTAGTACACTTGTAGTATCTGTAGTACACTTGTAGTTACTGTAGTACACTTGTAGTTACTGTAGTACACTTGTAGTTACTGTAGTACACTTGTAGTTACTGTAGTACACTTGTAGTTACTGTATTACACTTGTAGTTTCTGTAGTACGCTTGTAGTTTCTGTAGTACACTTGTAGTTACTGTAGTACACTTGTAGTTACTGTAGTACACTTGTAGTTTCTGTAGTACACTTGTAGTTGCTGTCGTACACTTGTAGTTACTGTAGTACACTTTTAGTTTCTGTAGTACACTTGTAGTTACTATAGTACACTTGTAGTTACTGTATTACACTTGTAGTTGCTGTAGTACACTTGTAGTTACTGTAGTACACTTGTAGTTACTGTAGTACACTTGTAGTTTCTGTAGTACACTTGTAGTTTCTGTAGTACACTTGTAGTTTCTGTAGTACACTTGTAGTTTCTGTAGTACACTTGTAGTTGCTGTAGTACACTTGTAGTTTCTGTAGTACACTTGTAGTTTCTTAGTACACTTGTAGTTACTGTAGTACACTTGTAGTTTCTGTAGTACAATTGTAGTTTCTGTAGTACACTTGTAGTTACTGTAGTATACTTGTAGTTTCTGTAGTACACTTGTAGTTTCTGAAGTACACTTGTTTCTGTAGTACACTTGTAGTTACTGTAGTACACTTCTATTTTCTGTAGTACACTTATAGTTTCTGTAGTACACTTGTAGTTACTGTAGTACACTTGTAGTTTCTGTAGTACACTTGTAGTTACTGTAGTACACTTGTAGTTACTGTAGTACACTTGTAGTTACTGTAGTACACTTGTAGTTTCTGTAGTGCACTTGTAGTTTCTGTAGTGCACTTGTAGTTACTGTAGTACACTTGTAGTTTCTGTAGTACACTTGTAGTTTCTGTAGTACACTTGTAGTTTCTATAGTACACTTGTAGTTACTGTAGTACACTTGTAGTTACTGTAGTACACTTTTAGTTTCTGTAGTACATTTGTAGTTTCTGTATTACACTTGTAGTTAATGTAGTACACTTTTAGTTTCTGTAGTGCACTTGTAGTTTCTGTAGTACACTTGTAGTTTCTGTAGTACACTTGTAGTTACTGTAGTACACTTGTAGTTACTGTAGTACACTTGTAGTTACTGTAGTACACTTGTAGCTTCTGTAATACACTTGTAGTTTCTGTAGTACACTTGTAGTTACTGTAGTACACTTGTAGTTACTGTAGTACACTTGTAGTTACTGTAGTACACTTGTAGTTTCTGTAGTACACTTGTAGTTTCTGTAGTACACTTGTAGTTTCTGTAGTACACTTGTAGTTTCTGTAGTAAACTTGTAGTTTCTGTAGTACACTTGTAGTTACTGTAGTTCACTTCTAGTTTCTGTAGTACACTTGTAGTTTCTGTAGTACACTTGTAGTTTCTGTAGTACACTTGTAGTTTCTGTAGTACACTTGTAGTTTCTGTAGTACACTTGTAGTTACTGTAGTACACTTGCATTTTCTGTAGTACACTTATAGTTTCTGTAGTACACTTGTAGTTACTGTAGTACACTTGTATTTTCTGTAGTACACTTATAGTTTCTGTAGTACACTTGTAGTTTCTGTAGTACACTTGTAGTTACTGTAGTACACTTGTAGTTTCTGTAGTACACTTGTAGTTACTGTAGTACACTTGTAGTTACTGTAGTACACTTGTAGTTACTGTAGTGCACTTGTAGTTTCTGTAGTACACTTGTAGTTTCTGTAGAACACTTGTAGTTTCTGTAGTACACTTGTAGTTTCTGTAGTACACTTGTAGTTTCTGTAGTACACTTCTAGTTACTGTAGTTCACTTGTAGTTACTATAGTACACTTGTAGTTACTGTAGTACACTTGTAGTTTCTGTAGTACACTTGTAGTTTCTGTAGTGCACTTGTAGTTACTGTAGTACACTTGTAGTTTCTGTAGTACACTTGTAGTTTCTGTAGTACACTTGTAGTTTCTGTAGTACACTTCTAGTTACTGTAGTACACTTGTAGTTACTGTAGTACACTTGTAGTTTCTGTAGTACACTTGTAGTTACTGTAGTACACTTGTAGTTACTGTAGTACACTTGTAGTTTCTGTAGTACACTTGTAGTTTCTGTAGTACACTTGTAGTTTCTGTAGTATACTTGTAGTTTCTGTAGTACACTTGTAGTTTCTGTAGTACACTTGTAGTTTCTGTAGTACACTTGTAGTTACTGTAGTACACCTGTAGTTAATGTAGTACACTTGTGGTTACTGTAGTACATTTGTAGTTACTGTAGTACACTTGTAGTTACTGTAGTATACTTGTATTAACTGTATTACACTTGTAGTTTCTGTAGTACACTTGTAGTTACTGTAGTACACTTGTAGTTTCTGTAGTACACTTGTAGTTACTGTAGTACACTTGTAGTTACTGTAGTACATTTGTAGTTACTGTAGTACACTTGTAGTTACTGTAGTACACTTGTAGTTTCTGTAGTACACTTGTAGTTACTGTAGTACACTTGTAGTTACTGTAGTGCACTTGTAGTTTCTGTAGTACACTTGTAGTAACTGTACTACACTTGTAGTTTCTGTAGTACACTTGTAGTTACTGTAGTACACTTGTAGTTTCTGTAGTACACTTGTAGTTACTGTAGTACACTTGTAGTTTCTGTAGTACACTTGTAGTTACTGTAGTACACTTGTAGTTACTGTAGTACACTTGTAGTTTCTGTAGTACACTTGTAGTTACTGTAGTACACTTGCAGTTACTTAAGAAATCGTAATGACACGATTGTGCTAGGTTGTCATGTTGACGGCAGTGAAGGGACTTGAGCTAGAGTTCGTCACGGCCACGCTAGCTGGAGATTCGTCTGTAAAAACTTGCATTTGTGGTCACAGAGGTGCCTGTGCTAACCTTCCTATGGTGTAGAAATATACCTAGTTGGATGAATCTTATTGTGGCTAGCTGGTCTAGTGGTTAGCGCGACGGGCTGGAGTTTTGAGACTCTATGACCGCGGGTTCAATCCCGGCCGGGGGTATGGTTCACTTGCAGTTAGTGCCACTGTGGTATACTTGTAGTCAGTACCACTGTGGTACACTTGTAGTCAGTGCCACTGTAGTACACTTGCAGTTAGTGCCACTGTGGTATACTTGTAGTCAGTACCACTGTGGTACACTTGTAGTCAGTACCACTGTGGTACACTTGTAGTCAGTGCCACTGTGATGCACTTGTAGTCAGCACCACTGTGGTACACTTGTAGTCAGTGCCACTGTAGTACACTTGTAGTCAGTACCACTGTGGCACACTTATAGTCAATACCACTGTGGTACACTTGTAGCCAGTACCACTGTGGTACACTTGTTGTCAGTGCCACTGTGGTACACTTGTAGTCAGTACCACTGTGGTACACTTGTAGTCATTGCCACTAGTACTCTTGTAGTATGTACCACTATGGTACACTTGTAGTCAGTGCCATTATGGTACACTTCTAGTCAGTACCACTGTGGTACACTTGTAGTCATTGCCACTGTAGTACACTTGTAGTATGTACCACTATGGTACGCTTGTAGTCAGTACCACTGTGGTACACTTCTAGTCAGTACCACTGTGGTACAGAACAATGTAGCTCCTGTATCCAATTATTATTAATACAAAAAATTATCCTCCAGCACCCACCCTTTGGCACGAAACATAACTGAGAAGGGTAAATAATTTTAATGTCCAGTGCAATGGGGAGCCCATCACTTCGGTTTCATCAGTAAAATATCTGGGAATCCCCTTTGACCCATGCATGTCAGGAGAATTGATAGGGAACAGTATAGTAAAGAAAGCGAATGCCAGACTGAAGTTCCTGTATAGACAAGCACAGTGTCTACCTACTGAGGCTCGCAGGACCGTATGTCTAGCCCTTATACAATGCCATATGGATTACGCTTGCTCTTCATGGTACTCTGCCTTGACAAAAAAAATGAAAGATAAACTGCAAATCACCCAGAACAAAATCGTAAGATTCATCCTGGACCTGGGACCAAGAGAACATGTAGGCCAGGATGAATTACAGCAGTTGGATATGCTGAATGTTAAAGACAGAGTAAAACAACTGAAGCTGAATCATGTTTATAAAATTGCTCACAAACAATGTCCAGAATATCTTGCTGTCAATTTTGTCAAGGTTGGGAACCAAAGCAATCATAGTACTAGGGGGAGAGAGCACAACTTTGTAGTACCCACAGTCATTGGCCAGGCGTCAAACACCTTTTATTGTACAGCAATGAAGGAATGGAACAGACTATCCGCACATGTCAAAGCCAGTCATAGTATGAACCAGTTCAAGAAGAGTGCCAAAAGGTGTCTGATGAATGTAGCTACAGAAAGGGAGGGGAATGATTTTCTCTTTTTTAGCTAACATACGTGTAAATTTTACCTTATTCATAGTAATGACCATCGTATTGTAGATAATCTTAATGACCCTCGTGTAGTAGAGTCTTTTTAGCATGATAATAAGATGTTATCTTCATTATAGAATAATAAGAAAATATTATAACCTTTATATAATAATAATAAGGTAAAAGGACCCCAATGGAAATAAGTCACTCTGTCTGTCGTTTTTGTGTTATCCTAGGTTCTCTACACATATGCTGCTATGTATGATAATTCTATGTAGCTGTATTTGTGTATACCTGAATAAACTTACTTACACTTCCATCCTATCCCACACCGCGCACCTCCCCTTCACCTCCCATAGACCTCGTACCTACCTCATACCCCCACCTCCCCCACACTCCCACCCACCCCAACATCTCCCTCCTACCCCACACCCCCAACTCCCTCACACTCCCACCCGCCCCACACACAAACACACACATCACACACCAAACATTTATAACATTAATGACATAATATGTCTCGTCCATGAGCAAAGAGGAAAGGGATTAGTGGAGGGGGAGGGAAGGGAGGAGAGGAGGGGAAAGAGAGGAGAGGATGGGGGAGGTGATATGGAGAAGGGAGAGAGAATGTTAAGGGAGGTGATAGGGGTAGGAAGAGGGAAGGTGATAGGAGAATGGGGGAGGGGAGAGGGGAGGGGAGGGGAAGTGTGAATGATAACTTAGCTAAGGATCTCCAGTGGTTAGATAACGACACTTGCTTACAAGATTTACTACATGATTCTTCACAGACATTTTGTAGTCAAATTTCACTTTTGGGATATCCACCTCATCCCCTGGTTCTAACATTCTTTCATTTATTCTTACCACTGCTGCTCCGCCACTAACATCAAGCTGCCTAGAGACTGTCATCATTTCTGCATTTTCAGAAGCAAATGTAACCTACCATTGTTTTCCTAAGGTTTATTTTGCTCTAAGAGGTGATGGACGGTAAGCACATCTCAACAACTTTGGAATCACCTTATTTGGACACGCAGCATTTTCTTGGTCCAGGGATTTAAGCAGGAGGTATATTTCGTCCTCTCTTACTGTCACCTCTGTATCGACTATAATAACTAGTACTGGATCTATAATAACTACTTATGGCTCTATAATAACTAGCTTTGGCTCTATAATAACAAGTTTTGGCTCTATAATAACAAGTTTTGGCTTCATAAAATTAGTATTTGAACTCTATTGCATATTACATGCTCATTAATAACTAACATTGTCTCGATATTAACTAGCATTAGATATGTAATAACTGTTATTTGCTCTATAATAACTATAACACCTGAGCAGTTACACCTCGATTCAACACCTGTTCAGTGAACACGATCACAGTGGTAAGCAACAAATGTGTATGAGGATATATATGCACTGAGAGGTTCATGTCTCTCAGAGTATATACACTGAGAGGTGTTTGTCTCAGGGTATATACACTGAGAGGTTCATGTCTCTCAGGGTATATACACTGAGAGTTTACTTCAGTCCCTCTTTTGGGGATTAAAGTATTCTTGACTGGTAGTGAATCGGTGACATGCAGCCTTAATGACTCATGTAGTAGATAGGCTTTAAACCCAGTTAACCAACCAACCAACAGATGTGTACCGATTCACTTTCTATTGCAATCCCTGCATGATTGATGTAATTTTTTTGGTTCAAATTGATGATGGAAAGTCAACTGGAGGCCATTAGGGACCCAGAGGGGAGAATTTTCCATCATTCATTTTAATTAATTACTGTGTGACGTGTGGTCTAGTCTGCCATGGATGCTGCACTACACTCTCATCTCTCCCTGGGTGTGTGTGTGTGACGTGTGGTCTAGTCTGCCATGGATGCTGCACTACACTCTTATCTCTCCCTGTGTGTGTGTGTATGTGTGTGTGTGTGTGTGTGTGTTAGTTACCTGTTGTCAAAGGCACTTGTCGATAGACACGGCCTATACGATTGCAGAGGTCGAGTCACAGCTCCTGGTCCCGCCTCTTCACTGGTCGCTGCTAGGTCCACTCTCAGCTTCACTTCAAGAACCTTGTCGTACCTCTTCTTAAAGCTATGTATGGATTCCGTACTTACCTATTTGTGGTTGCAGAGGTCGAGTCTTAGCTCCTGGCGCCCTCTTTACCTAAAATAGACAGATAACGACTGAGTGAAAGTGTTTCATGAGTGTTTTTGTCTCCTGACACTGAGTGAAAGTGTCCCATGAGTGTGTCTGTCTCCTGACACTGAGTGAAAGTGTCCCATGAGTGTGTCTGTCTCCTGACACTGAGTGAAAGTGTCCCATGAGTGTGTCAGTCTCCTGACACAGAGTGAAAGTGTTCCATGAGAGTGTCAGTCTCCTGACACTGAGTGAAAGTGTTCCATGAGTGTGTCAGTCTCCTGACACTGAGTGAAGGTGTTCCATGAGTGTGTCAGTCTCCTGACACTGAGTGAAAGTGTTCCATGAGTGTGTCAGTCTCCTGACACGGAGTGAAAGTGTTCCATGAGTGTGTCAGTCTCCTGACACTGAGTGAAAGTGTTCCATGAGTGTGTCAGTCTCCTGACACAGAGTGAAAGTGTTCCATGAGAGTGTCAGTCTCCTGACACTGAGTGAAAGTGTTCCATGAGTGTGTCAGTCTCCTGACACTGAGTGAAGGTGTTCCATGAGTGTGTCAGTCTCCTGACACTGAGTGAAAGTGTTCCATGAGTGTGTCAGTCTCCTGACACAGAGTGAAAGTGTTCCATGAGAGTGTCAGTCTCCTGACACTGAGTGAAGGTGTTCCATGAGTGTGTCAGTCTCCTGACACTGAGTGAAAGTGTTCCATAAGAGTGTCAGTCTCCTGACACTGAGTGAAAGTGTTCCATAAGAGTGTCAGTCTCCTAACACTGAGTGAAAGTGTTCCATAAGAGTGTCAGTCTCCTGACACTGTCAGAAGCTGACAGACTAACACCAACTTTCCACTGCGGGTTAAAACAGATATGTGGAAATTAATCCTCCAAAATTCTTTAAAAAGAGATAAAAGTCAGATAAATTTTTTGAAAGATGTTTATATTTTTGTGTTTATTTTCGTCTAACCGATCCAAAATTTCAATGGTGTTTTTTCTGCTTGATAATACAATATACAACTCTGTTAGTAAGACCAGTGTTGTCTACAGTACCATGTTAATACACTGTTACAATAGTGTTGTCTACAGTACCATGTTAATACACTGTTAGACCAGTGTTGTCTACAGTACCATGTTAATACACTGTTAGATCAGTGTTGTCTACAGTACCATGTTAATACACTGTTAGATCAGTGTTGTCTACAGTACCATGTTAATACACTGTTAGATCAGTGTTGTCTACAGTACCATGTTAATACACTGTTAGATCAGTGTTGTCTACAGTACCATGTTAATACACTGTTAGATCAGTGTTGTCTACAGTACCATGTTAATACACTGTTAGATCAGTGTTGTCTACAGTACCATGTTAATACACTGTTAGATCAGTGTTGTCTACAGTACCATGTTAATACACTGTTAGATCAGTGTTGTCTACAGTACCATGTTAATACACTATTAGATCAGTGTTGTCTACAGTACCATGTTAATACACTATTAGATCAGTGTTGTATACAATACACGAAATTTTTATTTGAACAATATTACCATAAGTTTACACATTCAGGTGAGTGGTGTGACGTGTTCAGTATCCATAACGTCTGGTAGATTCAACGTAGATAATGAGTAGACTGTAGACTCAAGAGTACATGGTTAGACCAGAGTAGACGGTAGTATCAGAGCAGATAGCTGGATCTCAATACATTATATAAGAAAGTAGATGGTAGGTTCTGAGTAAATTGATGGACCAGAGTAGATAACAAAATCAAATTATTGGAAAAAATAATTATATTCCTGATGTAATTAAAAAAACACTATAGTTAATGAGAAAAATAAAAGCTTATGAAATTACTAGTCTAAATGAATTTTAAAAATGAAATCGCCAAAAAATGTAATGGCTCTCTTAATTGAGGAAATATTCATTGAAATGAATTTCAGTAAATGAACGATAATAGCGACTTTCTTAAGCTGTGTAATTATTTAGATTAATGACTGAGATTGACTGATTACCAGCAGTGTCAGTTGCTGGAGACAACCTCGGAGCATTTACCCCCGAGGGAAAGAATTACGACATCTGTGTCAACATCTGTGTAATCAAGTTAAGCTCCTTTAGTCTCTTCGAAACTCGTGTAACTCCGGGACCTGTATCGTTGCAAACCTTCGTACATTTTCCAGGTCCGTCACATACTTTATTTGTAGACGTTTCGCCATCCGGTGGCTTTACCAATACAAGGACATAATGTGAAGATTGCAGAACTATGTACAAATGATGAGGTAATCTGTCCCTCAGTCTTGGAGTTGGTGAAGAGCATCGTAGTCCTGAAGAATCTTCATCTTGTCGGTATTGTGCACCATTCACGTAGCCCCAGAGGTGGAGAGTAACATGCGAGGGCAACATTAGGAATCTTTATTCATGAAACGTTTCGCCCCGCGATGCAGGCTTCATCAGTCGATTGCAGAGACAGCAGCACTGGTGAAAGACAAAGTAGACGCAGTGGAGAGGTAGCTGATGTAATCAATCCATCAGCTTTGCTGTAAGAGGTTAAGTGTCTTAGACTAATGCAGAAGCAAGTGGACCGAGGCTTATATACTGGAATGTGAGATCTAGTTGCTTGGAGATGAGGTCACATTACACTGAGAGGTGTATGCCTCTCAGTGTACATACACTGAGAGGTGTATGCCTCTCAGTGTACATACACTGAGAGGTGTATGCCTCTCAGTATACATACACTGAGAAGTGTATGCCTCTCAGTATACATACACTGAGAGGTGTATGCCTCTCAGTATACATACACTGAGAGGTGTATGCCTCTCAGTATACATACACTGAGAAGTGTATGCCTCTCAGTATACATACACTGAGAGGTGTATGCCTTTCAGTGTACATACACTGAGAGGTGTATTCCTCTCAGTATACATACACTGAGAGGTGTATGCCTCTTAGTATACATACACTGAGAGGTGTATGCCTTTCAGTATACATACACAGTAAGCTGCCTTAACCTTCTTTTTAAAAAGATTAAAACATTTTTAACCGGTATTTAACAGGTTATGTGCAGCCTCAGTAACCCTCGTGTAGTCGATAGGCTCTAAACCCCATTAACCAACCAGTTGTAAAGGATTAAACAAACTTTTTAAAACGTCTGATTAAACATTAGTGTCTAGTAATTCTTGGTTGAAACAGACATGTTATATCTCAATGTAATGGCTAGGGAGAAGTCTTTTTAACTGGCTCCAGTAGACAAGATATTTAAACTCTACTGAGAGTGAAAAACACAGGAAATATTGAGCAGCTGTAGAACTCTGTTTTAAAATTATTGAATTTACAGGTTAACAGCTGCTCTTTTATTGTTACGTTCACAGGTTCTCTTACTCTGTTATATTCACAGGTTAAGAACTGCTCTCTTACTGTTATATTCAGTTTAATCTCAGTGTTTTCCATTTATATTTTCTCTTTTCCCTTCCATCACTTGTCCGTCCCTTCTGCTCTCTTTTCCCTCCCTCCCTCTCGTCCTCCATGTCCTCTCTTCCTACCATCGCCCTCCCTTCCTAACCTCCCTCCCTTCTAACCTAAAACAGGATCGAACCTCCTGTCCTGCCACGATTTACTAACTGACACCTAACTACCCGTAACGAGGCTGTTGGGCACTTAATTCCTTCCTGTGAGCCAATAGGGAAGATTTACCCTTCCTTAATGAGGCTGTTGGGCTGTTTAGGCTCGTTTAGAGAGGAGGTGCAAGATACTCATCGTATTAACAAGGTTGTTTACTGGTTGAGTCGTTTGAAAGGAAGAGGCTAGTTAAGTTTTCTAACTCACGTAAAAACATGTTTAATAACTAGCGATTGTAGTTAGCTTAGTTATTGTGAAAATATTTTTAAATTATTGTAAAATTACACACACACACACACACACACACACACACCACACACACACACACACACACACACACACACACACACACACACACACACACACACACACACACACACACACAAGCACCGCCACTAATTACACAGATGGTCTCATAAACATATCATAGTTACGTTTATTGTGTTTCTGGCACCTTTATTCACTTACATATGCACACCAGCTGGTACGGACATCAACTGGTACGGACACCAGCTAGTGCGGACACCAGCAAGTCGGGACACCAGCTGATACGGACGCCAGCTAGGGATAAAACTGATAGGGACACCAGCTGGTATGGACACCAGCTAGAGACACAACCAATAGATTCACCAGCTGGTAGGGACACCAGCTAGGGACGCAACTGATAGGTTCACGAGCTGGTCAGGACACCAGCTGTGAAGTGAAGGATGATAAACAACATGGTATCAGATTCAGCAAGTGGAAGAACTCCAGATCGACTCCCAGAAGCGCTTCAAATTAGTCAACATATAAGAGAGTCTGTTGTGAAGAGAGAACTAAACATGGAGAAATTTCACTCAAGCCCAACACAACTTCATCCAAATGTAGACAAACATGACATTATGCGGAGAAAACTTATTAAAGTCCCTGCTATGGGATAGTTGGTAAATTTTTCTGGGACTCAATAAACGAGGAACTGTCAAACGTTCTCTTTGAAACTTTTCAGGTTCATTTAAAACGCAAACTAATGCATAGAAAAGTTGAATTTTGAGGCATATAAGTTCTGTGTAATATATGTATCACTGAGAAGGTTGGAGAAACAGTCGAAAATAGAAATGGAAAGCAGAAAATATTATAGAAGAGGCTTGATGCATGGACGGAAAGAAACACAAATATCAGTGTATATTTCCATAGGGAAATTACCGAATACAGAGAAGAAACAAAAGCATATCATGCCAGACAACTGTTGAACAACAAGATCGACACCATGCCTAACCCTTAAAGGGTAGGGTAGGTGCCTGAGCCCGAGCCTTTAGCTCATAAGACTGTCATTCCCATTAGCCCCCTTGGGGTGGGGATGGCAGACCAGAGAGGCCTAGCTTGTGGCTAGGCCTGGGGACAGTTGGTCCCAAAGATGAGGAGGTACTTGTGCCTCCTCCCATGGGAGACTTAGGTCTCAGACACTCCCTAAAGAGGGAGCCAAGGCCGGGCCACCACTTGGACAAGGCCCGGGCCGGGAGAATACCGGCTAATCTTTAACTAACTAACTGTTGAACAAAATGAACAAAAAGCCATCCAGGATATTAAAGAGAATATTTTACAGGGGAAATTAAAAAAAAAATACTTTGGCAGTAATGACTCCGTTCATATACGCACGATGAGGAAGAAATGATCAAAGTTCTGGGAACAAAATATAAATATGTGTTCAGTAATTTAGTCTACAGCAGGAGACTTGAAGACTCAGGCAGTGTTTCTCCTTAAGCTCTACTTATCATATCAGTGAAATATCCCTTATTAACACAAATACTACAGACTTCAAGGAATAGTTAACACCTAGTCCACGCACTCGGCACCTGGACACGGCTTCTCGAACGTAGCACTTACAAAACGTACTTCGGAGAAAAACCTTAGAATCAGGTGAGATCCCAGAAGTTCTGAATGTGCAGACGTCATCTTATTTTTAAGAGGCAGCAGAGCGATGGCATAAATATTGCACACCAGTAACACTAACATATCATAAGTCTCTGCTAAGACACTAAGAGATTTTGCAACCCAAGAAGTGTACACGGCGTCGGAGGAAGGAAATAGTGCTACCGTAACTGTTGTATCTTATGAAGAAATTGCTGAAGCATGAAGAAGGAAAACAAATTGCGGATATGGTCTACGGGGATTTGGCAAAATTATTTGACGAAGGCGAGTGATAGCTTATTAATTAAGGTCAATAGATGTAAAAGGAAAAAAACGAGCAGATCACAGTGATAGAAATTAAAAAAAAAAAATGGCCAGTCTTGACAAGGTTGCAAGTTGAGTACTATAAGGCATAGTTCCGGCACCTTAATGTTGTTAGGTAAGAGGACACAAGTGCAACTAATATGACATTTTACTGTGGCAACGTTTCGCTCTCCAGGAGCCTTGTTCCTCGACCTCATAGTAGACATTGATCAAGACAGTATTCAAAGTTTCTTATCATTGTTTGTGAAGGTTACCAAAATATAGTGTAAAAGTTGTCTCAGTAGAAAAAATCAAATACTAACATATTTCCAGGACTCCCAGAGGACAAGATGACGTTTGTTAGGTAAGACACATATGCAACAGTTAGGTATCTTTATTTCGAAACGTTTCGCCTACACAGTAGGCTTCTTCAGTCGAGTACAGAAAAGTTGATAGAAGCAGAAGATACTTGAAGACGATGTAATCAGTCCATCACCCTTAAAGTTTTGAGGTGGTCAGTCCCTCAGTCTGGAGAAGATCATTGTTCCATAGTCTGAAACAATATGGAGTTGAAGTGACAGGATGGAGCCTTATATAGCGCCAGGAGGTGAGACGTAGGTCAAATCCAGCCGTTCTCACTAGTGAGAACGGCTGGATTTGACCTACGTCTCACCTCCTGGCGCTATATAAGGCTCCATCCTGTCACTTCAACTCCATATTGTTTCAGACTATGGAACAATGATCTTCTCCAGACTGAGGGACTGACCACCTCAAAACTTTAAGGGTGATGGACTGATTACATCGTCTTCAAGTATCTTCTGCTTCTATCAACTTTTCTGTACTCGACTGAAGAAGCCTACTGTGTAGGCGAAACGTTTCGAAATAAAGATACCTAACTGTTGCATATGTGTCTTACCTAACAACCTGTCGGTATTTTATACCATTTTAATGTCCAAGATGACGTTTACTGATGACAAAATTCAACTTTTTTAGATATTGACAAAGACTGACATCAGAGCACAGGATGTAAACACTAGCAGAGCATCTTACTGAAGGAGAGCATCAAGTCAAACATCTAGAAATAATGATCTTAGATGACCTTTAGCGAAAACCTCCACTACTCATACTGTCTCCACCACCCATACCCTCTCAACCATCCATACCCTCTCCACCACCCACACACACACACACACACACACACACACACACACACACACACACACACACACTACCATCTTCCTATCTCCAAAATCCTCACATCCTCATCATCACCTGCACATTCTCTTCAACACCCACACATCCACTCCAACACCCACACATCCACTCCAACACCCACACATCCACTCCAACACCCACACATCCACTCCAACACCCACACATCCACTCCAACACCCACACATCTACTCCAACACCCACACATCCACTCCAACACCCACACATCCACTCCAACACCCACACATCCACTCCAACACCCACACATCCACTCCAACACCCACACATCTACTCCAACACCCACACATCCACTCCAACACCCACGCACACATCTAAATATTGAAACTAATTTTCAAACACTATAAATTACTTTCCCCTGTTTACCTTTTGTCGGCCAGGTAGTAAAGCCGAGATTTACGTGAGTTACCCCCCTAGAATCACCTCTACAGGAAACTCCAGCCCAAACAAAAACGGAATCTTCAAAAAAAAAAAAAAAAGGGATCCTCTTCAGAAAACTGAATTTTCAGCTGACAAAATTTAATTTGTGCGAGAAATATGATCTTTCAAAAGACAATAGGATTCCATATAGATAGTTGGATCCTCCACAGACAATATCTATCAGAAAAAATCTTCAATTGGAAAATTGAATTCTTCAAGGAAAACGAGAAACTGCGTAAGACGGAACTTCCATCAGAAAACAGGAACCATTACAGAAAACAGGAACCATTACAGAAAATAGGAACCATTACAGAAAACAGGAACCATTACGGAAAATAGGAACCATTACAGAAAACAGGAACCATTACAGAAAATAGGAACCATTACAGAAAACAGGAACCATTACAGAAAATAGGAACCATTACAGAAAACAGGAACCATTACAGAAAATAGGAAGTATTACAGAAAACAGGAAGCATTACAGAAAACAGGAACCATTACAGAAAACAGGAAGCATTACAGAAAACAGGAACCATTACAGAAAACAGGAACCATTACAGAAAACAGGTTCCTTTTTCCCCTCAACAGGGATTCTAGTTTCTTCAGTGATGTGTGTACCGTCAAGTGTATGTCTTCTGGTGTTTATTTGCTGAGATATATTGTAAACAAACCAGGGAACGGGTGGGGTTTGAATCCAAGGCGAGTGAGTCGTAAAACTCGAGGCCAGTGCGTAAGCCACTGGACCAGCTGGCTACAATAATATTCATCCAACTAGGTATATTTATACACCATAGGGAGATTAACACGGGCCACCACTGTGACCACAAATACAAGATTTTACAGACGTATCTCCCTCCAGCTTGGCCGTGACGAACTCTAGCTCAAGTCCCCTCAAAGCCTTTGGCCGAGTGGTTTACTGGCCTGGAGTTTTACGACTTATCTGCCATGGGTTCTAACACCTGTAACACTGAGACGTTGAAGTCTGTTCCTTCTGATAAGTGGTTTAAGTATACCAGAAAGAGCACAGTTCTTAACACTAATCCTTGGAGTAACTCGCTTAATGCTTTTCCCTAGTCAGATGTCTTCTTCCTCATGTTTACTCCGTTACTCAGGTACTCGTTGAGCTATTGAATAAATTCCTCTCACTCTATGTGTAATTCCAAACTGTACTTACCTAATTGCGGTTGAATGGGTCGAGACTCAGCTCCTGGCCCGGCCTCTTCACTGATCGCTACTGGGTCCTCTCTCTCTGCTCCCTGAGCTTTGTCATACCTCGTCTTAAAGCTATGTATGGTTCCTGCCTCCACTACATCACTTGCTAGGCTATTCCACCTCCTGACGACTCTACGACTGAAGAAATAATTCCTAAATCCCTGTGACTCGTCTGAGTCTTCAGCTTCCAATTGTAACCCCTTGTTTCTGTGTCCCATCTCTGGAACATTGTGCGTATCATTGTCTGGTCCAAGAACGTGTTCAAGCCTCACTACAGTCTATGAAAATGCAGTCTAACCTCCCCTCTCTTTCCTCTTGCCTCTCCATCAGTCTTTTGTAAAATTTCAGTAGGTTCGAGTGTGTGTGTGTGTGTGTGTGTGTTTACCTGCATGAGGGGGCACTTGTGTACATGTGAAGAGAATTAATTACTTGATAGAATATACGACATTACTACCCACACACATGACTGAAAATTTATTACGTTTTCATTTTAACTTTATTGTAAAAAAAGTTGGGAATCTTTAAAAAAAAATGTGTGTGTGTTTACTCACCTATTTGCAGGGGTCGATCCATAGCTCCTGGCCCCGTCTCTTCACTGATTGCTACTAAGTCTTCTCCCTGCTCCACGAGCTTTATCAAACCTCGTCTTAAAACTATGTTTGGTTCCTGCCTCCACTACGTCACTTTCTAGGATATTCCACTTCCAGTGTTTGCTTGTCTGTTTGTGTATGTATGTG
>NC_069432.1:38492739-38507739 GCF_026875155.1 Cherax quadricarinatus | reverse complement strand
TGCAGTGATGATGTCGATGTTTCGCTCATGTTCAGGTGTTGCAGTGATAATGTCGATGTTTCGCTCATGTTCAGGTGTTGCAGTGATAATGTCGATGTTTCGCTCATGTTCAGGTGTTGCAGCGATAATGTCGATGTTTCGCTCATGTTCAGGTGTTGCAGTGATAATGTCGATGTTTCGCTCATATTCAGGTGTTGCAGTGATAATGTCGATGTTTCGCTCATGTTCAGGTGTTGCAGTGATAATGTCGATGTTTCGCTCATGTTCAGGTGCTGCAGTGATAATGTCAATGTTTCGCTCATGTTCAGGTGTTGCAGTGATAATGTCGATGTTTCGCTCATGTTCAGGTGTTGCAGTGATAATGTCGATGTTTCGCTCATGTTCAGGTGTTGCAGTGATAATGTCGATGTTTCGCTCATGTTCAGGTGTTGCAGTGATAATGTCGATGTTTCGCTCATGTTCAGGTGTTGCTGTGATAATGTCACCGTCTCGCCCATGATGAGGCAGAGGTTCAAGTCGTACCTGATTCTTCCTTAGTTTGTTAAACTCACATGAAAATAAAACTCTCACTTTCTCTCTCTCTCTCTCTCTCTCTCTCTCTCTCTCTCTCTCTCTCTCTCTCTCTCTCTCTCTCTCTCTCTCTCTAAAAACAGCAACAGTTGCCCACTTTTATGTTTTCAAAGCTTATATTTTTTTAATAAATCGTCCGGTGGTATAAATAACGTAGAGTCACAATACCGTAACTGAAACAATACACAACTATCCCTCACGTAGGAGACAGCAGCTGAAGACCACGTTTCGGTCCCACTTGGACCATTTGTAAAGCCACACTGTGGCAAAGTCACACTGTGACAAAATCACAGTGCGAACTTGCGTACATGCTTGGAATTCCTCCTTTTTTCCTGCAACACTAGAAGCTCCTGATGATGGGTTGATTCCAACACGAAAGGCCTAGAGTCATCATTTAACTCCCCTCCCCCCGGGGTTTTGTATTTTGTTTCGTTTGCTTGCGAGTGTTGCATAATAATTATATATTATTATTGCATAATAATTATATGGTATATGATATTTGGTTTCAAATTGTAGACTTATAGTTGAATACCTGGAGAGTATACCTGGAGAGTATACCTGGAGAGTATAGCTGGAGAGTATAGCTGGAGAGTATACCTGGAGAGTATAGCTGGAGAGTATAGCTGGAGAGTATACCTGGAGAGTATAGCTGGAGAGTATAGCTGGAGAGTATACCTGGAGAGTATAGCTGGAGAGTATAGCTGGAGAGTATACCTGGAGAGTATAGCTGGAGAGTATAGCTGGAGAGTATAGCTGGAGAGTATAGCTGGAGAGTATAGCTGGAGAGTATACCTGGAGAGTATAGCTGGAGAGGTATAGCTGGAGAGTATAGCTGGAGAGTATAGCTGGAGAGTATACCTGGAGAGTATAGCTGGAGAGTATAGCTGGAGAGTATACCTGGAGAGTATAGCTGGAGAGTATACCTGGAGAGTATAGCTGGAGAGTATACCTGGAGAGTATAGCTGGAGAGTATACCTGGAGAGTATAGCTGGAGAGTATAGCTGGAGAGTATAGCTGGAGAGTATAGCTGGAGAGTATAGCTGGAGAGTATAGCTGGAGAGTATAGCTGGAGAGTATACCTGGAGAGTATAGCTGGAGAGTATAGCTGGAGAGTATACCTGGAGAGTATAGCTGGAGAGTATAGCTGGAGAGTATAGCTGGAGAGTATACCTGGAGAGTATACCTGGAGAGTATACCTGGAGAGTATAGCTGGAGAGTATACCTGGAGAGTATACCTGGAGAGTATAGCTGGAGAGTATACCTGGAGAGTATAGCTGGAGAGTATAGCTGGAGAGTATAGCTGGAGAGTATACCTGGAGAGTATACCTGGAGAGTATAGCTGGAGAGTATAGCTGGAGAGTATAGCTGGAGAGTATACCTGGAGAGTATAGCTGGAGAGTATAGCTGGAGAGTATACCTGGAGAGTATAGCTGGAGAGTATAGCTGGAGAGTATACCTGGAGAGTATAGCTGGAGAGTATAGCTGGAGAGTATAGCTGGAGAGTATACCTGGAGAGTATAGCTGGAGAGTATAGCTGGAGAGTATAGCTGGAGAGTATACCTGGAGAGTATAGCTGGAGAGTATAGCTGGAGAGTATAGCTGGAGAGTATAGCTGGAGAATATAGCTGAGATTATAGCTGGAGAGTATAGCTGGAGAGTATAGCTGGAGAGTATACCTGGAGAGTATAGCTGGAGAGTATAGCTGGAGAGTATAGCTGGAGAGTATAGCTGGAGAGTATAGCTGGAGAGTATAGCTGGAGAGTATAGCTGGAGAGTATACCTGGAGAGTGTACCTGGAGAGTGTACCTGGAGAGTATAGCTGGAGAGTATAGCTGGAGAGGGTTTTGGGGACCAACACCCCCGCCGACCGGTCTGTGACCAGGAAGGTTTAGGTAGTTTAGTGGCAGTCCTGGGAGACATTCCTATATTTTTACATTTTCTAGTTTGGCCCTTTCTAAAAGTACTGCAAATATATCTAACATGACAGTTAGAACACAAGAAAGAAGAGAGAGAGAGAGAGAGAGAGAGGGGAGAGAGAGAGAGAGAGAGAGAGAGAGAGAGAGAGAGAGAGAGAGAGAGAGAGAGAGAGAGAGAGAGAGAGAGAGAGAGCAGTACAACCATTAATACATAACAAGACAATCCCTATCCCTCCCATGGGCCGGATTTAATGAATATTCCTCAAACAGCGGTGATTAATGGTGGTGGTGTGAGTGGTGGTGGTGTGAGTTTTGGTGGTGGTATTGGTGGGGATAGGAGAGAGAGAGAGAGAGAGAGAGAGTTTAGAAATGGGAGGTAAGGCGAGGCCTTCATTCTGTGTTATTCAGTAAACTAGATGTTGCCATAGTGTATATGTGAGTATATCTGCATTAGGAATTAACACAACACACTCACAGCTCACAACACACCATACTCACGACACACAATGCAACAACATACAACACACCACACTCACACCTCACAACACACACACCACACTCACCTCACAACACACACCACACTCACACCTCACAACACACACACACCACACTCACAACACACACCACACTCACACCTCACAACACACACACACACCACACTCACACCACAACCTTCCTCACAAAATATCAATCTCGTCTTCCACACCAGTCAATATTTTTCCGCCAATCAGCTCTCACACAGCCCTGAAAGGCTGTTAAGAGAACCATCTGTATGCAAATTATGTTTTTCACTCTGGAAGCGGTGGCGCTGAGGTGAGAATCTTGGTTTCCATAACTCACTACCAAGGTTCGAGCCCCACTGAGGGACCTGCAGTGTTTAATAAGGTGAATTGTTGCTACTGTTGAATAGTGTGATGCTGGAACGTTGTTGGTGCTAGTTGAGTGGGTGTGGGTGGAGAGGTGGGTGTATGGATAGAGGTATGGGTGGAGAGGTGGGTGTATGAACGGAGAGGTGAGTGTATGAATGAGGAGGTGGGTGTATGATTGGGGAGGTAGGTGTATGAATGGGGAGGTGGGTGTATGAATGGAGAGGTGAGTGTATGAATGGGGAGGTGGGTGTATGACTGGGGAGGTGGGTGTATGAATGAGGAGGTGGGTGAATGAATTGATTTATCAATGCACAGATGAATGGATGGACGGGTTATGGGTGGGCAAGTGGATGAGAGAAAAAATTTATGAATGATTGATGGATGGATGATTGAACGCTTTACCTGTATAAGGTATAACATTTGTCAGGAAATAGGACAAGTGTTTCCTGACGCGGGTCTTAGTCAGATGACCCGCCGCTGGAGCTTTTGGTCATTTAACCGAGGACTTCCGCTGGCTTACCAGTTCAACTCTTTAAAATTCATGGTTATTATTATAAACATTAGTACTTATACCTACTTGATGTTGGTTGCAAACCTTCAGCTAACCTCACCAAACCTTCAGCTAACCTCCTCACCAAACCTTCAGCTAACCTCACCAAACCTTCAGCTAACCTCCTCACCAAACCTTCAGCTAACCTCCTCACCAAACCTTCAGCTAACCTCCCCACCAAACCTTCAGCTAACCTCCTCACCAAACCTTCAGCTAACCTCCTCACCAAACCTTCAGCTAACCTCCCCACCAAACCTTCAGCTAACCTCCCCACCAAACCTTCAGCTAACCTCCTCACCAAACCTTCAGCTAACCTCCTCACCAAACCTTCAGCTAACCTCCTCACCAAACCTTCAGCTAACCTCCTCACCAAACCTTCAGCTAACCTCCTCACCAAACCTTCAGCTAACCTCCCCACCAAACCTTCAGCTAACCTCCCTACCAAATGCGATCATGGGGTAATAGCGCACAAAATACGTGCGGTCAACAGAGTTAAATCGGAGGCTGCCATAGTGAAGAGTTCTGTTCCACAAGGCACAGTACTCGCCCCCATCATATTCCTCATCCTCATATCAGACATAGACAGAGATATAAACCACAGCACCGTGTCATTCTTTGCGGATGATACTAGGATCTGCTGAGGACGCGGTTAACCTCCAAGAAGATATAAACAAAGTTTTCCAGTGGGCAACGGAAAACAATATGATGTTCAATGAGGACAAATTCCAACTACTCCGTTATGGAAAACTGGAGGAGATAATAACCAGAACAGAGTATACTACAAACTCTGGCCATACAATAGAGCGGAAAAATAATGTAAGGGACCTGGGAGTAGTAATGTCTGAGGATCTCACTTTCAAGGATCACAACAGTGCCACGATCACAAGTGCAAAGAAAATGATAGGATGGATAATGAGAACGTTCAAAACGAGAGATGCCAAGCCAATGATGATCCTAGGCTGGAATACTGCTGTACATTAACATCTCCATTCAAAGCAGGTGAAATTGCAGATCTAGAGTGTTCAGAGAACCTTTACTGCACGTATAAGTTCTGTCTAGCGCCTTAACTACTGGGAACGCTTGGAAGCACTTGACTTGTACTCGTTGGAACGCAGGAGGGAAAGATATATCATAATCTACGCTTGGAAAATCCTGGAAGGAATGGTCCTAAATCTGCACACAGAAATCACTCCCTACGAAAGTAAAAGACTGGGCAGGCGATGCAAAATACCCGCAGTTAAAAGTAGGGGCGCCATTGGTACACTAAGGGAAAACACCATAAGTGTCCGAGGCCCAAGACTGTTCAACAGCCTCCCATCAGCATTAGGGGAATTGCCAATAAACCCCTGGCTGCCTTCAAGAGAGAGCTGGACAGATACCTAAAGTCAGTGCCGGATCAGCCGGGCTGTGGCTCGTACGTCGGACTGCGTGCGGCCAGCAGTAACAGCCTAGTTGATCAGGCCCTGATCCATCGGGAGGCCTGGTCATGGACCGGGCCGCGGGGGCGTTGATCCCCGGAATAACCTCCAGGTAACCAGGTAACCCATGAAGTGTCCCGTTGGACACATTAAGACTCCAGGTACTGTGGATATACACGGTATATGTATGCTTAACAATTCTCAAACAGGCGAGATTATTTACCAGGAAAGATAAACTGAATGAAAGATACAATGAAAACAATCTCTCTCTCTCTCTCTCTCTCTCTCTCTCTCTCTCTCTCTCTCTCTCTCTCTCTCTCTCTCTCTCTCTCTCTCTCTCTCTCTCTCTCTCCGTACGTGGCTCAGTGCTCTACCAACATGGGTGGCTGCCCACACATGCATCAGCACACATAGTATCCTACGACCTACATATGATGTAGCAAGTCTTATGTTGAATCATAAGCTTAACACCCGCTGTACTGTTGTCTGATTGCTGACACCCTTTGTATACTACTGTGCCTGGCTGCTGACTCCCGCTATACTACTGTGCCTGGCTGCTGACTCCCGCTATACTACTGTGCCTGGCTGCTGACTCCCGCTATACTACTGTGCCTGGCTGCTGACTCCCGCTATACTACTGTGCCTGGCTGCTGACTCCCGCTATACTACTGTGCCTGGCTGCTGACTCCCGCTATACTACTGTGCCTGGCTGCTGACTCCCGCTATACTACTGTGCCTGGCTGCTGACTCCCGCTATACTACTGTGCCTGGCTGCTGACTCCCGCTATACTACTGTGCCTGGCTGCTGACTCCCGCTATACTACTGTGCCTGGCTGCTGACTCCCGCTATACTACTGTGCCTGGCTGCTGACTCCCGCTATACTACTGTGCCTGGCTGCTGACTCCCGCTATACTACTGTGCCTGGCTGCTGACTCCCGCTATACTACTGTGCCTGGCTGCTGACTCCCGCTATACTACTGTGCCTGGCTGCTGACTCCCGCTATACTACTGTGCCTGGCTGCTGACTCCCGCTATACTACTGTGCCTGGCTGCTGACTCCCGCTGTACTACTGTGCCTGGCTGCTGACTCCCGCTATACTACTGTGCCTGGCTGCTGACTCCCGCTATACTACTGTGCCTGGCTGCTGACTCCCGCTATACTACTGTGCCTGGCTGCTGACTCCCGCTATACTACTGTGCCTGGCTGCTGACTCCCGCTATACTACTGTGCCTGGCTGCTGACTCCCGCTATACTACTGTGCCTGGCTGCTGACTCCCGCTATACTACTGTGCCTGGCTGCTGACTCCCGCTATACTACTGTGCCTGGCTGCTGACTCCCGCTATACTACTGTGCCTGGCTGCTGACTCCCGCTGTACTACTGTGCCTGGCTGCTGACTCCCGCTATACTACTGTGCCTGGCTGCTGACTCCCGCTATACTACTGTGCCTGGCTGCTGACTCCCGCTATACTACTGTGCCTGGCTGCTGACTCCCGCTATACTACTGTGCCTGGCTGCTGACTCCCGCTGTACTACTGTGCCTGGTTGCTGACACCCGCTATTCTACTGTGCCTGGCTGCTGATACCCGCTATACTACTGTGCCTGGCTACTGACACTCGCTATACTACTGTGCCTGGTTGCTGACTCCCGCTATACCACTGTGCCTGGCTGCTGACACCCGCTATGCTACTGTGCCTGGTTGCTGACACCCGCTATGCTACTGTGCCTGGTTGCTGACTTCTGCTATATTACTGTGCCTAGCTGCTGACTCCCGCTATACTACTGTGCCTGGTTGCTGACACCCGCTGTACTACTGTGCCTGGTTGCTGACTCCCGCTATACTACTGTGCCTGGCTGCTGACACCCGCTATGCTACTGTGCCTGGTTGCTGACTCCTGCTATACTACTGCTGACACACTGTGGATGTTCCCACTTTGTAGTCATTATATTAGCACAATAACAACACACTGCCGATATAGCCACTTTAAACAAAGAAAAAATTCACTTCCCCACCTATCAACTTTGACCTTAGAGCCGCTAGCGGCAGCTAAGAGTCAAACCAAACCGGTTTCTCACTTACAGCTTATTTAGGAGTGTTCAGGGTGGGTCGGTGGCCTGGCTTGGTGTGTGCTATGACCCGAGATGGAGAATCACTCGTTCTTGGCAAGTTTCAAGCAGTATCTGCTTGACCACTCCTCTCTCTCTCTCTCTCTCTTTTCAAGTGCTGATGTTGACGCAGGTAGAAGGTGGGTGGATGAGGGCGGAAGGAAGACCTATGGAAATGGTGTCTTAGATGTGGCCACAACAATAGCCATCAGGCAGAGATTGTCCTAGTTATCCACAACAATAGCCATCAGACACAGATAACCCTGGTTATCTACAACAATAGCCACCAGGTTACAGGTAACCCTAGGAATCCACAGCAATAGCCATCAGGGCACAGATAACCCTGGTTATCCACAACAATAGCCATCAGACACAGATAACCCTGTTATCCACAACAATAGCTATCAGTGTACAGATATCCCTGTTATCCACAACAATAGCTATCAGGGCACAGATAACCCTAGGAATCCACAACAATAGCCATCAGGGCACAGATAACCCTGGTTATCCACAACAATAGCTATCAGGGCACAGATAACCCTGAGAATCCACAACAATAGCCATCAGACACAGATAACCCTGTTATCCACAACAATAGCTATCAGGGCACAGATAACCCTAGGAATCCACAATAATAGCCATCAGACACAGATAACCCTGGTTTTCCACAACAATAGCCATCAGACACAGATAACCCTTGTTTTCCACAACAATAGCCATCAGACACAGATAACCCTTGTTTTCCACAACAATAGCCATCAGACACAGATAACCCTTGTTTTCCACAACAATAGCCATCAGACACAGATAACCCTGGTTTTCCACAACAATAGCCATCAGACACAGATAACCCTGGTTATCGTCAGCTCCAGCTTAGCTGTCAAGACTTCCCTCTGCAAAATACACAGTTCAGTAACGGGGGCGCCATTTTCTAAACGATACGTATAAGTTTACCTTCGTTTAAGTTTATGTGTTGTCACAGTCTGAGTTATTGTCTGCTGATAAGGTCATCATATCATAGACATCTCAGTGATGTTCAAGAAATGTCAAAGTATTTAATCAACAGCGACTCATTATTAGCAGTTCTGGTAAAATACACAGACTCTTGTAAATAACTCGTAAAACTCGTAAATAACCCCTTGTCAATAACTCATTACCAAATATAACTACATAACTACATGGTAATGTTTTGTGTCCGAATTCACTGCTATCATCATGAAGTCAGAATATAGTTCATTACCACTGTAACTTAGCAAACACAAATGTTGGAGTCCAGTCCCTGGACGCATTATGTACGTCTGCGATCCTTTGACACCCACACCATGGGTATGTGACTCATAACGATGCTGTCAGACTATCATAGTTAGATTTTAATTTACCAGAAATATTTACGAATTTACGTATTGATGGCCAATGCCAGTAATATATATATATATATATATATATATATATATATATATATATATATATATATATATATATAATATATATATATATATATTTTTTTTTTTTTTTTTTTTTTTTTTTCTCAACAAGTCGGCCGTCTCCTACCGAGGCAGGGTGACCCAAAAAAGAAAGAAAATCCCCAAAAAGAAAATACTTTCATCATCATTCAACACTTTCATCTCACTCACACATTATCACTGTTTTTGCAGAGGTGCTCAGAATACAACAGTTTAGAAGCATACACATATAAAGATACACAACATATCCCTCCAAAACTGCCAATATCCCAAACCCCTCCTTTAAAGTGCAGGCATTGTACTTCCCATATATTATATATATATATATATATATATATATATATATATATATATATATATATATATATATATATATATATATATATATATATATATATATATATATATATATTCATGATATTGTGAAATTTTCATTTCAAGAACTATTCCTTCGTAATGTCATACTTAATTTTATTTTTAATTTTAAAGTCCTTCGACGACTCGAGTGTCATTCGGGTCTGGGGCTACGACTATCACCAGCCAGACTTTAATCACTAATGGGATAAAAGCATAACTGTAACCGTATATACTTTCTGTGCATATACACAGAAATATGCACACCACTCTGTATATATACACAGATACCCACCTATCGGTGTATATACTATTTTTGGGACAAGGAGATGTAGTGGTAACTTTACGATACATTATTATAACTAGAAGTCTCAGAATAATGAGCAAAACTTAACAAAGGCAGCAACTGTGTTCACAGTCTTTCTTCGCACCTCTCTATTTTTTATTTGTTCGGTTAACGTGCATGTGTGGCTGGGATGTGATCGTGCTGTGGCTGAGATGTGGTTGTGCTGTGCTGGAGTGTGGCTGTGATGTGCTGGGGTGTGACTGTGCTGTACTGGGGTGTGGCTGTGCTGTGCTGGGGCGTGGCTGTGATGTGCTGGGGTGTGACTGTGCTGTGGCTGGGGTGGCTGTGCTGTGGCTGGGGTGTAACTTGCTGTGATGTGGTTGCAGTGTAACTGCAACAGGAAGCAATAAGTGACGTGTGGGAGGCGAGGAAGTTGAGGCTGGCCCAAGACAACACACGGCAATCATCTTCCTCAAGAACATCAAGAACTCTCAAGAAGCCGGGAATCTTACGCTCAATAAACGCATGAAGAATGCTCGTCTTGCGAGTAATGTAATTCATTAATTCTGTGGATGATGTCTGGGTATCACACTCGAAGAGTGAGAGATATCCTGTGCATCTCCGCGTCTGGCATACCACAGTGACACAAGTTGGAACTCAAGCTGTTTTCTGCCTGGCTGAGCCAGATCCTGCCGCCTCTAAGAGCCCTTATCGAGGCTTGTGTCAAGTGCGTGTGGGCAGATGACACGGGAATGATGGCGCCTGTGTGAACTGGGTGACAGTGGGCAGCGACTTGGTATATATATTCCTGGAAGATCTTCAGTGGATCAGCAAGGAAGGTGATAGTAAAACCTCATCGGGAAAATCTAGGATTAACTTGGCTCTGTTTCCGAAAAGTCTTAATGGACAAATCGCCTCAAAACCTTCCTTTAATTAAATTTTAAAGTAACGCAGACAGTTACAGTTCGTTGGAGAAACGTAATAGTTCCTCCGGCAACAGCAACAGTTCCTCCAACACCAGCAATAGTTTCTCCAACACCATCAACAGTTCCTCCAACACCAGCAACACCCGTCACAGCTTACAGAAATAATTTCAGGTCAAAGATGAAACCGTTAGTGAAGATTATGGTGCCGGCGGTACTGCTGGTGATGACCTTGACCAGAGGTCACGCCGGGGTCACTAGTCAAAACAGTGAGTAAAAGACATAACTTGATTGGCTAATTAGACCTGTGACTGTTACTTATCTACCTAAGTAACTGAACTACTACAGGACTTAGTATTGTGTAGTAATACTAGTGGTTCAGAGGAATTTCAAAACTCTTCCATAAGTTGGAAACTGAATCTTAGACAAGGTTCAGGTTCATCATGAACCATTGTTAGATCTTGAGTGACAATGGTTCAGGATGAACCGAAGCTTAATCTAGTTTCAGTTACTAGTTTGTGGATTAGTTTGAATTGTTACAGGCACGGTCTCCTGATTATTATTCCTCATATTCAGTTGTTTATCATTTTACTTTTAAAATATAAATGATGAAAACATTCACCTACATGACATAAAAGTATTTTAACGTGAGCCTCTCATCTTTATCTCTCTGTGTTTTATAGTGTTGACAGTTTTCTGTGATCCTCTGGTCATCAGGTTGGTGGAGTAAAAAGTCTGTGTTGGGGGCGCTTTCCTCCAAGCCCCAACACTTTCCCTCCTCACTACACACTCTCAAGGAGGCTCCAACATACTTCACAGGAGAGGCAGCCCTTACTGCTCCAGGACAAGGTGCTTCACGCTACTCCTCAACACATTCCACGGAGGAAACACAGCTGGCACGAACTACCAACAATCTGGTACCCAGCTTTGACACCTGGCAGAGTGATACTGCTTATTCTGTCTCTACAGCTCTGCCAGGTAAACTGTGTGCCTCTTCACCTGTCTGTTTCCCTTCCATTCTTATGTTTTTTTATGTTCTTAACCAAGACAGGACTAGCAGCAATGGGTTCAAGTTGGAAAAATTTAGATTTAGAAAGGTTATAGGAAAGCACTGGTTTAGTAACAGAGCTGTGAATGAGTGGATCAAACTCCCGAGTAACGTAATTGAAGCTAAAACGTTGTGTAGTTTTAAATATAGGTTAGGTAAATATATGAATGGGTGTGAGTCAGAGCTGACTGGCTTGGGCCAGTACGTATGACTAGTTTCTTCCTTCTTAAGTGGATGTGACTTGGACCAGTCTGTCTTCACACCAGTCTACCTTCCTAACAGTCTACCTTCCTAACAGTCTGATTTCCTACCTACTACTCCCTCAACAGCAATTCGTGCTCAGTGATTGCATAGTCACTGGAATTTTTAATTTTGATGGGCTCATAACTAGAAAGGTTAGAGCACATATTTTAATGGCTTCCTTGATGTATATAACAACAACAGAAAAAGACTTTAAAGCCTGATTTCTTATCCTTACATTTTTCTAGATGAGAGAGCGAGGAAGGCAGCAGACATCGCCATGCTTCAAGCCCATCCTTTCACTTTCCACTTCTGTAGGTGCGTCCAGCGGGCTGTAACTCCCAGCTGTCATGCTGCTTTCCACGCCCTCGCACACCCCTCATCTGCACGCCCTCACACGCCCCCGTCAACACGCCCACACCCACCTATGTCCGTTCTACACAGCCTGACACACCCGCCCAGTAACTGAGTATCGCCGAGGCAGAAACTGTACAACGTCCGGTGTAAGATTCTGTTATTACCCAGTCAGCCATGAGTAGAAAGAGAGTCGAACCTGGACCACTCCTTGTGTTGAATGCCCCACACGGGTCACAGCATCCACTTCATAGCCAATATTTTCAAGTTTCTGAAAATGTTTGTGTCAAGTACATGTTCATTACGAGTCAAGGACTTTACAAAAAAGAATGTGTAGTATAATGATATGATGCAGATGATGATGGTGAGAACTGAGATAATAATGATGGTAATAATATAATGATGTTAGTATGATCATAATAGTTATAATAATGAGGATGATATTACTTGTAATCATGACGATAATAAAGGTTATAATAATGATGACGGTAGTTATAATAAACATTAATTATATTAATGATGATTAAGATGATAGTGTTGATCATAATTAACATGAAAGCTATCAGAAATACTAGTGTAATTGATTGATTGCTTATTATTATTAAATTTATTTTTAAATATTAATAATAATAAAATAATAATATCTCAAAATCATAATTATCTTTGAAGTTTAATAAGTAAAATTAAGACACAGAGGAAGACACGTTTTATATGGGGTAAAAATAGCACATTTCCAGTTTTTTATGGACGTCATGGAAATGGATCATAAGAGATGCGTTTTTTCCCCTATTTCCATCTAATTGAACATTCATGCGTGAGGCAACTGCTGAGTATAATGAGTCCTGGCTGGACTTACAAAAAAGGCTGATTTTCACACAAAGGATAGTAATCATGGGTTTTTTTACGAGAGAGAGAGAGAGAGAGAGAGAGAGAGAGAGAGAGAGAGAAAGTGGGTGTGTGCAGATACCAAACATACGAGACTGTGCTGTGAATGATCACAATATTTACATGCAAAGATGAGATATCATCACATTTCTCTGTCTTTCAGTCTGAAAGATAGAGAAATACTTTCTGAGTGTCACATACAAGGCGATAAAATATTCCACACTGATAAGGTCAACAGGAAGGGTGTTGGAGTGACGATGTATGTCAGAGATAATTTAAAATGTTGTGTTAGACAAGATATACGATTAGAAGCATCGGACACAGACTGTTTGTCTACCGTTTCTCGAGGGTCGTGACAAATTAATTTTGGGTGTGATAGGGAGTACAGTAAGCTGCTATGGGACGAAATTCATAAGGCGTCTAGATATGAAAATGTCGTGTTAATGGGAGACTTTAACTTTAGACAAATTGATTGGAACACTATAACAGGAAATCTTGAGTCTTGATACGATTCAGGATTGCTTTTTAAAACAGTTTGTGGCAGAACCAACTAAAGAAAAAATCTGCTAAACTTGGTTCTTGCCAACAAGGAATCACTAATTAATAATCTTGAGGTTAATGATGAGCTTGGGGAGATCGATCATAAATCACTTAGTTTCAATATATCATGGAATTACCCAAATAACTGCAATCAAGTCTCTGTCCCAGACTTCCGCTTGGCCGATTTCATGAGACTGAGAAATTACTTGGGTGGGCTAAATTGGAAAGACCTGACTATGGGTCAGGTAGGTGGTGTTGGTTGCCAATATGACGTTTTTGAGAGCATAGTTCTAGCTGCCCAGACAACTTATGTTCCAAGTAGGGAAATTAGATAATTGGATAAACAGTAGATTAAAACATCTTATTGGTCAAAAGAAAGGTATATATAGGCGTATCAAAAGAGGAGAGGGGGCAGTTAAGAAATCAATATATTCAGTTAAAGAGACAAATAAAAAAGGGAATAAGAAAAGCTAAAAGAGATTATGAGGCTAAAGTGGCAAGGGATTCAAAGACTAACCCAAAAGGTTTCTTTCAGGTAGATAGAAATAAGATTAGGGACAAGATTGGTCCACTCAAAAGTACCAGAGGTCAGATCACTGACAGTGATAAGGAAATGTGTGAAAATTTTAAATCTTATTTCCTCTCAGTTTTTATACAGAGAGATACTAGCGAAATTCCAGAAATTATAAATTAGGTAGATCAGGACGATAATAAACTATGCACGATTAGGGTAACTACTGACATGGTCCTCAGACAAATAGAGAAATTAAAACTGAACAAATCCCCAGGTCCTGATGAACTGTTTACAAGGATTTTAAAGAAATGTAAAGAGGAGCATAGCAAACCTTTGGCTAGTCTTTTAAGCATATCACTACAAACTGGCATAGTGCATGACAAGTGGAAAATGGTAAATGTAATATCTATTTACAAAGCAGGTGACAGGTCCTTAGCTTCGAACTATAGACCTATACCTTCATAGTGGGAAAATTTATGGAATCAATAATTGCCGAGGCAATTTGTGGCCGTCTTGAAAGGCATAAATTAAGGAATCTCAGCACGGTTTTACGAAAGGTATTTGAGGAGGTAGATCATGGTAATGAATATGATATTGTGTATATGGACTTCAGTAAGGCTTCTGATAGAATTCCATATTAGAGGTTATTGAGGAAAATTAAGGCACACAGAATAGGAGAATTTTTTTCCTAGGTAGAGGCGTAGTTGACAGATAGGCAGCAGAGAGTATGCATCAATGGGGAGAAATCAGAGTGGGGGCACATCACGAGTGGTGTTCCACAGGGGTCAGTGTTGGACCCTTTGTTGTTCACAATTTATATAAACGACATTGATGAGGGAATAAATAGAGACATAAACAAGTTTGCTGATGACACCAAAATAGGTCGCCTAATTCATTCAAATGAGGGCATTAGAGCACTCTCAAGAAGATTTGAATAGTCTGATGCAGTGGTCGGAGAAGTA
>NC_069432.1:38472739-38485239 GCF_026875155.1 Cherax quadricarinatus | reverse complement strand
TAAGAGTGTGAGTTAGATGGAGGTTCTTGCTGTAAGAGTGTGCGTTAGATGGAGGTTCTTGCTGTAAGAGTGTGCGTTAGATGGGGGTTCTTGCTGTAAGTGTGCGTTAGATGGAGGTTCTTGCTGTAAGAGTGTGAGTTAGATGAAGGTTCTTGTTGTAAGAGTGTGAGTTATATGAAGGCTCTTGCTGTAAGAGTGTGAGTTAGATGAACGTTCTTGTTGTAAGAGTGTGAGTTATATGGAGGTTCTTGCTGTAAGAGTGTGCGTTAGATGGGGGTTTTTGCTGTAAGAGTGTGCGTTAGATGGAGGTTCTTGCTGTAAGAGTGTGAGTTAGATGGAGGTTCTTGCTGTAAGAGTGTGCGTTAGATGGAGGTTCTTGCTGTAAGAGTGTGAGTTAGATGGAGGTTCTTGCTGTAAGAGTGTGCGTTAGATGGAGGTTCTTGCTGTAAGAGTGTGCGTTAGATGGGGGTTCTTGCTGTAAGTGTGCGTTAGATGGAGGTTCTTGCTGTAAGAGTGTGAGTTAGATGGAGGTTCTTGCTGTAAGAGTGTGCGTTAGATGGAGGTTCTTGCTGTAAGAGTGTGCGTTAGATGGAGGTTCTTGCTGTAAGAGTGTGCGTTAGATGGGGGTTCTTGCTGTAAGAGTGTGAGTTAGATGGAGGTTCTTCTTGTAAGAGTGTGCGTTAGATGGGGGTTCTTGCTGTAAGAGTGTGAGTTAGATGGAGGTTCTTGCTGTAAGAGTGTGCGTTAGATGGAGGTTCTTGCTGTAAGAGTGTGCGTTAGATGGAGGTTCTTGCTGTAAGAGTGTGAGTTAGATGGAGGTTCTTGCTGTAAGAGTGTGCGTTAGATGGGGGTTCTTGCCGTAAGAGTGTGAGTTAGATGGAGGTTCTTGCTGTAAGAGTGTGCGTTAGATGGAGGTTCTTGCTGTAAGAGTGTGAGTTAGATGGAGGTTCTTGCTGTAAGAGTGTGCGTTAGATGGGGGTTCTTGCTGTAAAAGTGTGAGTTAGATGGAGGTTCTTGCTGTAAGAGTGTGCGTTAGATGGAGGTTCTTGTTGTAAGAGTGTGCGTTAGATGGGGGTTCTTGCTGTAAGAGTGTGAGTTAGATGGAGGTTCTTGCTGTAAGAGTGTGCGTTAGATGGAGGTTCTTGCTGTAAGAGTGTGCGTTAGATGGAGGTTCTTGCTGTAAGAGTGTGAGTTAGATGGGGGTTCTTGCTGTAAGAGTGTGAGTTAGATGGAGGTTCTTGCTGTAAGAGTGTGCGTTAGATGGAGGTTCTTGCTGTAAGAGTGTGCATTAGATGGAGGTTCTTGCTGTAAGAGTGTGAGTTAGATGGAGGTTCTTGCTGTAAGAGTGTGCGTTAGATGGGGGTTCTTGCTGTAAAAGTGTGAGTTAGATGGAGGTTCTTGCTGTAAGAGTGAGAGTTAGATGGAGATTCTTGCTGTAAGAGTGTGCGTTAGATGGAGGTTCTTGCTGTAAGAGTGTGCGTTAGATGGAGGTTCTTGCTGTAAGAGTGTGCGTTAGATGGAGGTTCTTGCTATAAGAGTGTGAGTTAGATGGAGGTTCTTGCTGTAAGAGTGTGCGTTAGATGGAGGTTCTTGCTGTAAGAGTGTGCGTTAGATGGAGGTTCTTGCTGTAAGAGTGTGAGTTAGATGGAGGTTCTTGCTGTAAGAGTGTGAGTTAGATGGAGGTTCTTGCTGTAAGAGTGTGCGTTGGAGGGAGGTTCTTTCTGTAAGAGTGTGCGTTAGATGGGGGTTCTTGCTGTAAAAGTGTGAGTTAGATGGAGGTTCTTGCTGTAAGAGTGTGCATTAGATGGAGGTTCTTGCTGTAAGAGGTTGATGGAGGTTGTTATGGCAGCAGTGGAATGCAACAAGTTGCTTCTTGCACATTATCACAAGACGCTGCCAGTTGACGTAATACTTCGATGGTAATTATTACAACCACAACAACATAACAAAACAAAAACGCAGTACTACATTACATCAACAACAACACAACACCAAGAAAACCCACAACAACAATACAACAACAATACAGCACCATAACAACACTTGTTCGTGGATGGATGGGATATCTGACTCTCAAGTACCAATAGAGTTGCATGAGCCAATATCTCACTCCCTCCATCTTATCCTCAATCTCTGGCTTTTATCCTCCTTATCTTGCTCTCTCTATATTTGTCTTCTGCTTTATACTTCTCGCCTAATCTTAGTCTCTCTTTATCTGGGTTATGTTTTACCTTCACTTTCTTATCTTATTCCCTCCCAGTCTACCGTCTCGTCCATCTTTCTCCTCTAATCTTATTCCCGTTCTCTTTCTCTTCCATCTCTCCCTCTTTCCCCCTTATCTGACGTTTTTTCTGTCTCTCCATCACTCTCTTTTTCCCTCCCTCTCTCCGTCCCGTTCTGGAAGTAAATGGTATAAAATACCGACACAATGGGAATATAAATACATATGCAGTATAATGTGATCCTTTATTGACAACGTTTCGCCCACACAGTGGGCTTTTTCAAGTCCTGCTCCACTTCTGGTTAGTGTGACTTTGTAAATGGTCCAAGTCGGACCGAAACGTCGTCGTAAGCTTCTCTCTTTTATGTGCGGGTTATTTGTGTATCGTTCCAGTCACGGTATTGTGCCTTTTTTTGTTATTCTACATACTGCATATGTGTTAATATTTCCCGTCCCGTTCTCTTGCAGTACTCCTCCCATCCTCCATCCCTCCCTCCATCCCTCCCTCCATCCCTACCTCCATCCCTACCTCCATCCCTCTCACCTTTCATAATTTCCCTCCTGGTTCACCCAGTGAACTAATTACCTTGTAAATGTATCAATCACACCTTCACGTCAGTGGTCATTATGATGTTACCTGCACACTCACCTAGCTACAATGATCATTATAATGTTACCTGCACACTTACCTGGCTACAATGATCATTATGATGTTACCTGCACACTCACCTGGCTACAATGATCATTATAATGTTACCTGCTCACTCACCTGGCTACAATGATTATTATGTTACCTGCACACTCACCTGGCTACAATGATTATTATGTTACCTGCACACTCACCTGGCTACAATGATTATTATGTTACCTGCACACTCACCTGGCTACAATGATTATTATGTTACCTGCACACTCACCTGGCTACAATGATCATTATGATGTTACCTACACACTCACCTGGCTACAATGATAATTATGATGTTACCTGCACACTCACCTGGCTACAATGATCATTATGATGTTACCTGCACACTCACCTGGCTACGATGGAGGGACCACCTCAAGTACAGTGGGCGATCACTGGTAACACTGCAAGTGATCCTACCTGGACGGGTGATCACTGGTAACACTGCAGGTGATCCTACCTGGACGGGTGATCACTGGTAACACTGTAAGTGATCCTACCTGGACGGGTGATCACTGGTAACACTGTAAGTGATCCTACCTGGACGGGTGATCACTGGTAACACTGCAGGTGATCCTACCTGGACGGGTGATCACTGGTAACACGGCAGGTGATCCTACCTGGACGGGTGATCACTGGTAACACTGTAAGTGATCCTATCTGGACGGGTGATCACTGGTAACATTGTAAGTGATCCTACCTGGACGGGTGATCACTGGTAACACTGCAGGTGATCCTACCTGGACGGGTGATCACTGGTAACACTGCAGGTGATCCTACCTGGACGGGTGATCACTGGTAACACTGTAAATGATCCTACCTGGACGGGTGATCACTGGTAACACTGTAAGTGATCCTACCTGGACGGGTGATCACTGGTAACACTGCAGGTGATCCTCCCTGGACGGGTGATCACTGGTAACATTGTAAGTGATCCTACCTGGTCGGGTGATCACTGGTAACATTGTTAGTGATCCTACCTGGACGGGTGATCACTGGTAACACTGTAAGTGATCCTATCTGGACGGGTGATCACTGGTAACATTGTAAGTGATCCTACCTGGACGGGTGATCACTGGTAACACTGCAGGTGATCCTACCTGGACGGGTGATCACTGGTAACACTGCAGGTGATCCTACCTGGACGGGTGATCACTGGTAACACTGTAAATGATCCTACCTGGACGGGTGATCACTGGTAACACTGTAAGTGATCCTACCTGGACGGGTGATCACTGGTAACACTGCAGGTGATCCTCCCTGGACGGGTGATCACTGGTAACATTGTAAGTGATCCTACCTGGACGGGTGATCACTGGTAACACTGCAGGTGATCCTACCTGGACGGGTGATCACTGGTAACACTGCAGGTGATCCTACCTGGACGGGTGATCACTGGTAACACTGCAGGTGATCCTACCTGGACGGGTGATCACTGGTAACACTGTAAGTGATCCTACATGGAAGGGTGATCGCTGAGGGTTATTATGTGGCCAGGGAGAGGGAGGGGAGGGAGGATTACTATGTGGCCAGGGAGAGGGAGGGGAGGGAGGGTTATTATGTGGCCAGGGAGAGGGAGGGGAGGGAGGGTTATTATGTGGCCAGGGAAAGGGAGGGGAGGGAGGGTTATTATGTCGCCAGGGAGAGGGAGGGTTATTATGTGGCCAGGGAGAGGGAGGGGAGGGAGGGTTATTATGTGGCCAGGGAGAGGGAGGGGAGGGAGGGTTATTATGTGGCCAGGGAGAGGGAGGGGAGGGAGGGTTATTATGCGGCCAGGGAGAGGGAGGGGAGGGAGGGTTATTATGTGGCCAGGGAGAGGGAGGGGAGGGAGGGTTATTATGAGGCCAGGAAGGGGAAGGGAGGGTTATTATGAGGCCAGGAAGCGGAGGGAGGATTATTATGAGGCCAGGGAGGGGGAGGGAGGGTTATTATGAGGCCAGGAAGGGGGAGGGAGGATTATTATGAGGCCAGGGAGGGGGAGGGAGGGTTATTATGAGGCCAGGGTGGGGGAGGGTGGGAGGGAGGGTTATTATGAGGGCAGGGAGAGGAGAGGGAGGGACATTACGAGGCCAGGGAGGGGGAGGGAGGTACTTTATGAGGCTAGGGAGGGGGAGGGACGTTGTGAGGTTAGAGAGGGGGAGGGAGGGTTATTATGAGGTTAGGGAAGGGAGGGACGTTGTGAGGTCAGCGAGGGGGAGGGACATTGTGAGGTTAGGGAGGAGGAGGGACGTTGTGAGGTTAGGGAGGGGGAGGGACGTTGTGAAGTTAGGGAGGGGGAGGGACGTTGTTAGGTTAAGGTGGGGAAGGGACGTTATGAGGCTAGGGAGGGGGAGGGAGGGTTATTATGAGGTCAGGAATTAGGCAGAATTCTCCCAGGTAAGTCTTGAACATACATTTACAAGCTGGGACTGAAAACTATCTTCTACCATATTAACCATCCCATTTGCTTCTTGGACTGATAGACTGTTCCACTGTGTATTTTTGGTTATTGAAGTCTATTGGCATTACTGAGAGAGAAATAGAGAGAGAGGGAGGGAGGGAGAGACAGAGAAAGATATCAGATATTCCTAACTTGTTTCACACTTCAATAAGCATTTTTTCGTGGCTGTATGAGACTCATTGAAGGTCTCACGCTCCATCGGGTCCTACTCACGCTGGCTCAATGGCAGGCCCTTCGCCTCGATGCTCCTTACGACTGCCACCTTTACTGTTTCTACTGTTTGGGTGTCTTCTCTCAGCAGACCTTGCAACAGTTACTATTATTGCTGCTTTTGTTTCAGTCTTTTGTCTGAATATCACTTGTTGCTTCATTCTTTCAGTGATCTTTACAACTGCAGTTGATAATCTTGTCTTAATGACCCTTACAACTGCATCCTTCACTGTTGCTATTGTCTGCATCTTTTGTTTCCTCATAACAGCCATTGTTCCTATTGTTTTAATGTCCTGTTTCTTGTCCCTCTCAATATTAAGCTTCCATCTTCACTAACTATAACAGTATCGCCTCTGCTGAGCAGTGTCTGTAATCCAGATTAGCTTCATGCGGATTGGTGGGAAATCCTTCCTTCGAAACAGAAAGAAAAATCTGAACATTCACATCTGTTGTCTTTGAGTGATGGGGATGGGAAAAGGTGTCCTTAAAATTTCATGAATTCTCGTTGTATATAGTCCTTACCTTGGTGTCTGAAATACTAACTCACAGCTATGATCCCAAACTAAGAGAGGATTAAATAATTTGGTTCCTCTCACAGTATCATTCAGGTCACAGTGTCTGCCATGTCACTACAAAATTTTGTACACGAAGCATCTGACATATTTCAAGTTTTTAAGAGAATTATACCCAGATTGACTGCAGTCAAGAAGATAATTGTAGACCGCAACAGTCAGTGATATTTACGACGGATGAGCCCCACCAGGAGATGTCTTCTGGAGGAGAAACAACAGCATTGTTAAAACGTAGCAATCTCTTCTGAGACATCAGGAAAAAAGAATTCTTTCATAACAATAGGAAGAGCAAATGGATTTGTCTTGACCGATATTTTATTCCTCGATTTTCACAAAGATTTCGAAGAATAGCTAGTTTGATAGCTTCATTATCCAGTTCATAACTATGCTGTGAGCGGTAGTCACAAGATTACCAAGACACATAATGGGTCCAGTTACTGAGCCCCATTCGACAACGTATTTCAGCAGAAATTGCTGTGAAAAAAGGTGCTTTGTATAGGAACAACCACCAGACCTGGATTTATGATTGGCTCATCAAAAGGAAACAACAACTGCTTGAGTGACCTTATGTAGTGAGCGGATTACCTCAGAGATTACTTATCAGCTCAATCCTTTTCACAGCTCACAGAAATAGAACTAACATTTAAAAATCATATATCAGGAGGATGGCACGAAATCAGAAAAACAAACTCGGCCTTAGTTACCGAATGTCAATGTTTGAGAGGAACACGGATAGCCTGGCGCTGTGGCCGGAGACTTGGAAAATGAGTTTCTCTGTGGAAAAACACAGAAATAACGAAGTAAAGGAAATAACCATGGAGTGATAATGAACAGTACACTAAAATACACTAAACAGTTTGTAGCTAATAACATTAAAGAGAAAGAAGAGTACAGAGATTGCTTGGTTTCATAACTATAAATTTAGTGTAAAAAAACACTATAGGTAGGCTGTCCGGCTCAAGGGCGAGAAGCTTGTATCTTTATCATGAAGAAAGATACAAGGAGCTTAATCACTTCTGATCTCAGAAGTGAAGACAACGATACCTCATTCTGACTTTTAAACTGCTACAGAAATTACCACAGTCAAACATGAAGATCTGTTTGAAGTGCAGTGGGAATAAAACTAAGAGACATGAGGCGCAACATAAATGTGAAATTTTTTTTTTTTTTTTGCATAATCATCACTAAACACTGAAACAGACTGTTCTTTGTGACTGTATTAACAAAACAATATAGTTGTTAAAGACCCCTATTATAAAATTGTTTTGCAGTATTAGACTGAGTGAAGACAATGGAAGAGCTGACATTGATCACAGGAACCTTGATTTTACTTCATGAACTGCCCAGCATGACTAGTTTACCATGAATCACCCAGAGCACTAGTAGTAGTGGGGGTGGTAGTAGTTAGGAGGAGGGTGGTGGTAGTAGCAGTGGGGGTGGTGGTAGTAGTAGTGGGGGTGACAGTAGTAGTAGTGGGGGTCGTAGTAGTAGTAGTAGTAGTAGTGGGGATGGTAGTAGTAGGAGGTGGTAGTAGTAATAGGGGTGGTACTAGTAGGAGGAGGGTGGTAGTAGTAGTGGGAGTGGTAGTAGAAGAGGAGGGTGGTAGTAGTGATAGTGTAAATAATAATGTAAGTAGTAGTAGTAATGTAAGTAGTGGTAGTATTAGCAATAGTAGTAGTAGTGATGATGGTGGTGCAAGCAGCAGAAGAGGCCAGTTGTCCAAACTCACTAGCTCACTGCCAGCCATTAACACTGACATCTCACACACCTACTGTGAAGATCCATCTCTCTCTCTCTCTCTCTCTCACACACACACACACACACACACACACACACACACACACACACACACACACACACACACACACACACACACACACACACACAGCCCGGAGCTCTGAATCGATCCCTGCAACCACATACAGGTGAGCACACACATTGTACGAAGAGTCTGTCACATGCACACACTTATTAAAGTAGAACAGAGAACACACACTCAAAACGTCAAGACAATTTAGACAGACGACTGAGAGAACCATCACAGCATCACACACCAACAGCAGAACTCATCAGCAGAGGCTGCAGACTCACTTGTCGCACCAAGAGATGCGTCGCCTTGCAGAGTGAAATATTTCAGGCTTTGATATACCTGATTAAATGAGAGGGTCAACCGGAACACTGCCCACTTCATCCCTGCCCCACTCAAAGTTATCCTCACACGTCAGGTTTCTGGACAATCTGACAATTTTTAAACTATTCTTCCAAACTGATCCTTCGGTTGTTTTCTGGAATAAATTCATGTCATGTGTAGGAGGGATAAAAACAAACTTGCTTCACAGTTTATGTAACTCAGGCGTATAATTTGACAATGAACTTTAGTGGCAGGGGCCCGCATACGTTACGTGCCCAGAGGCCCCTATATGTTAATAACCCTTGGGCCCTCATATGGTGTTTGCCCTCAGGCTCTTTCATGGCCCCACAACCTCTATGAATATTATTATTATTATTATTATTATTATTATTATTATTATTATTATTATTATTATTATTATTATTAATTAATTAATTAATTAATTAATTAATAATTCATGTTGATTAGTCAACTCAAGACGTGGTGAAGGCTTCATCCTCTGTCTGTTGAGCACCAAACAGACGCGCTCTCTGTTTGTTATTCACCTAGACATAAATAATAACAATAATTATAAAAATAATAATACTAATAGACGTAGTAGTAGAAATAATAATAATAATAATAATAATAATAATAATAATAATAATAATAATAATAATAATAATATAGTTTAGCAGCATTTAACTCCAAACAGAACAATAGATTATAAACCTTCTTTTCCACTCGCCCAAAAACATAAACATATACGATAAATGTAATATAAATATCTGAATGAAAATGTCAAAATGAAAATATTTGAATAAGTGTTTCCTCTCAGAATTTAATTTTGCAAAGGCTAGTGTGACCTGATTATTCCCTGGCAGCTTTCCTCTTGGTTGAGTTCTCTTCATTAAGAGTTTATTTTGGGGTTTTACAAGTCTTGGCTTGAGGTGAACTCATACAGGTGTTGGGGGTGGGGGTCACAATATTGATGAGAGAACTTAATGGAAAATTGATTCCTGGGTCTGGTATAATGGAACCAGTGTAGAGTTGTTGATGTCTTTGATGTGTCAGCAACCAGATGGGATTGTGTGTGTGTGTGTGTGTGTGTGTGTGTGTGTGTGTGTGGTGTGTGTGTGTGTGTGTGTGTGTGTGTGTGTGTGTTTGTGTGTGTGTTTGTGCGTTGTGGTGTTGTGTGGTGTATGTTTGTGTGTGTGTGTGTGTGTGTGTGTGTGTGCGTTGTGGCGGGGGTGTGAGTTTGTGTGTGTAGGGGTGTGACGTGGTGCATGTGGGGGTGTATACTCACCTAATTGTGATAGCAAAGGTCGAGTCTCAGCTCCTGCTATACACTCAAGCTGGTGTTGCTGTACACACAAGCTGGTGCCGCTGTGCACTCAAGTTGGTGTCGCTGTACACTCAAGCTGGTGTTGCTGTGCACTCAAGCTGGTGTCGCTGTACACTCAAGCTGGTGTTGCTGTGCACTCAAGCTGGTGTTGCTGTGCACTCAAGTTGGTGTCGCTGTACACTCAAGCTGGTGCCGCTGTGCACTCAAGCTGGTGTCGCTGTACACTCAAGCTGGTGTTGCTGTGCACTCAAGCTGGTGTTGCTGTGCACTCAAGCTGGTGTCGCTGTACACTCAAGCTGGTGTTGCTATGCACTCAAGCTGGTGCTACACATAAAAGCCGCTGCTGCTGCACACTGAAGCATTTATCTCACATATTCGGAATACATTATCATGATATAAGCTTTAGGGATACTGAAGGAAGCTGTATTTTAACTGTCAGCTTTGCAACTGGTTTTGATGTTTTCCTGCATAATAAATTTAAACCTCTGCTGATTGTGTTACATTGTCCCCAGTTGTCCTGTATCAGATTCAGTTGTAACCGTCTTTAATGGCACGGTACTGATCATCTGTATCATGGCTCACTGTTTTTGTAAGCTTCACATGGAAGTGTCGCAGGCTGGATGGTTAACATATATCAAGGAGAGTGTCTGTCTGAGAAATGATCCTTGGGAGAGATCATTTGTTATTTCTCCCCGGAGTCGTCTCCTGTCTCACTGCACTCGCCGAATTGTTCATGTCTTGGTCGAACTGCAGCTCCTGGCTCCGCCTCTCAGTCGACTGACTTTGTTGATTCCCACCCTGTTTGTGCTCAATTATTTTGCTTTTAAAATTCATCTGTCTAGCTTTATCTAGCTCGTTCCTTTTTTGTGTGTTAGACTTGCAGTGAAAAATTGTTTGTGACCACCCCTGTGGCTCATCTGGATGTTCACCTTTAATCTATACCCCCTTGTTCTGGTCCCTCCGTGTCACACATTCTATCCCTGTCCAGCCTGTCAATACTCTGTCACACTCGCCATAGTTTGCAAGGCTATGTACTTCCTTGAGTTTCTACGCGTTTAATTAGGTAAAGGTTGTACACTGGTGCTCCATATTCGAGTATTTCCCCACTGTACGTATCTTGACTGACTTCTTGTTCACGCTCATGATGGCAGTTGTAATAATTGATAGCAGCACATATCCCATTTTTGTAATACGCTTTATATTCGATGATCAAACCAAATGCAAAGTATGTGGCCAGCATTGTAGTCACTGTCTTGAAAGTTATTTGCTTAATTGTCCACTTATTGAGGAATATAGCGGTAGTATAATAACCTATGTGACATGTCGAGATATCTTATTTTCCTGAATTTGCTTGTAAGAGATAAGTGAACTGTAGATATAAATCCGGATGTACTCCTGTTAACCCTTTGAGAACATATGGATACACAAAATACCTAGTTCCTAGGCATTTTGTGTATCCATATGCTCTTGCTCTATCTTCCACAGTATGGATATGAAATGCACAATAAACTGGCCACTTCGGTGGCAAAATCTAATCTGTCTTAATATTTACCTCGATAACAAAAGAAAAGGTTTAGCGAATAACCTCAAGATCTTGATCTTACCCAAGAAGCGTGTGTGTGTATGTTTGCAAGTGCCTGTGGGTGTGCGTGTGTTCAGCTCACTAAAACAAGGGATAATCGAGCCAGAGCATCGGACCGTCTCAAGACCAGACCGGAACTCACAAGAAAGACCGAAAAAATGGCCATCAGTCCTTCATCTGTGGTCCTGCAAGAGGCTCCTTCAAGGTCTCTTGACGAGGTACTCACGAGACGGGATGGGCAAAGAAGTGGAGGGGGCGGCAGGAAAAGATAGAGGAGGAGGAGGAGGAGGAGGAGGAGGAAGAGATAGCGAGAAGGATAAAGGGGAGTTTGTTTATTGAGCGGTTCTACGTCATCACTGACGTCGTGAGAGGAGCCTCGGTATCAACAAAAGCACATCAGGGATCCCACACCAGTGTTGTGAATCCCACACCAGTGTTATGGCTCCCACACAAGTGTTGCGGACCCCACACCAGTGTTATGGATCCCACACCAGTGTTGTGGATCTCACACCGGTGTTGTGGATCCCACACTAGTATTGTGGATCCCACACTAGTGCTGTGGATCCAACACCGGAGTTGTGGATCCCACACTAGTGTTGTGGATCCAACACCAGAGTTGTGGATCCCACACTAGTGTTGTGGATCCAACAGCACCAGAGTTGTGGATCCCACACTAGTGTTGTGGATCCAACACCAAAGTTGTGGATCCCACACTAGTGTTGTGGATCCAACACCAGAGTTGTGGATCCCACACTAGTGTTGTGGATCCAACACCAGAGTTGTGGATCCCACACTAGTGTTGTGGATCCAACAGCACCAGAGTTGTGGATCCCACACTAGTGTTGTGGATCCAACACCAGAGTTGTGGATCCCACACTAGTGTTGTGGATCCAACAGCACCAGAGTTGTGGATCCCACATTAGTGTTGTGGATCCAACACCAGAGTTGTGGATCCCACACTAGTGTTGTGGATCCAACAGCACCAGAGTTGTGGATCCCACACTAGTGTTGTGGATCCAACACCAGAGTTGTGGATCCCACACTAGTGTTGTGGATCCAACAGCACCAGAGTTGTGGATCCCACACTAGTGTTGTGGATCCAACACCAGAGTTGTGGATCCCACACTACTGTTGTGGATCCAACACCAGAGTTGTGGATCCCACACTAGTGTTGTGGATCCAACACCAGAGTTGTGGATCCCACACTAGTGTTGTGGATCCAACACCAGAGTTGTGGATCCCACACTAGTGTTGTGGATCCAACACCAGAGTTGTAGATCCAAATAGATGAAGATTCAAATAGTTTTTTCCTTTTTTTTGTCTTATCAGTTCCAA
>NC_069432.1:38465239-38467739 GCF_026875155.1 Cherax quadricarinatus | reverse complement strand
TAGAGAAAGTGCAAAGGTTTGCAACAAGACTAGTCCCACAGCTAAGAGGTATGTCCTACGAGGAGAGGTTAAGGGAAATCAACCTGACGACACTGGAGGACAGGAGAGATAGGGGAGGACATGATAACGACATATAAAATACTGACAGGAATTGATAAGGTGGACAGAGACAGAATGTTCCAGAGATGGGACACAGCAACAGTTAGAAGTTGAAGACACAGATGAATCACAGGGATGTTAGGAAGTATTTCTTCAGTCACAGAGTAGTCGGAAGTGGAATAGTTTGAGAAGCGATGTAGTGGAGGCAGGATCCATACATAGCTTTAAGCAGAGGTATGATAAAGCTCATGGTGCATAGAGAGTGACCCAGTATCGGCCAGTGAAGAGACGAAGCCAGGAGCTATGACTCGACCCCTGCAACCACAAATAGGTGAGTACACTCGCACACGCCCGCACAAACACACAATAAATAAATATATATATATATATAGATATATATATATATTTATATATATATATATATATATATATATATATATATATATATATATATATATATATATTACCTCTGAGGATATTTTTTAAGCTCGTTAAAGGGCAGTTAGAGTACTTAATATACAATATTACTATCGACTCTATCTACCTACCTACCTACCTACATACCTACCTACCTACCTACCTACCTATCACCCAGAGCAACAACAACAACAACTACCATTCTTCCTCTCCCATCATTCACCCACCAACACCAGCTGCAACACTTAATTACCTTTAATGGAATCACTATTCTAAATGAAACTCAAACTGGACATTAGCAACACAGGTTGCTGTGTTTCTACACTTCCTCTCGCATCAGTAACTCTGTATAATACAATTATCTTCACGAGCCTCATTTCAACGATATAATCCTACTTTAATACAGCAAAATTACATATTCCTTTGCAATTTGCAAACCGTGTAACGTAAAGGTTACGATGCTTGTTAATAATGTCGTAAAGTTTGTTGCGGTGGAAGCTTGATGAGTTTGCCCAACTTAGGGGCTCCTTCCATCCAGCGGATGATACACTGACTGAACGTCACCTTCCAGTCGCCAGAGATCAACGTGTGTGGCAGCTACCAGGGTGCACCCATGTGTGCATCCCTCATTACGTATGCACCCAGGGAGACGCCTCTCTTAAGGTGTCCCTGAGCTCGGTTGGTAGTGCACTCAGCTCACACACTGAGGTCCGTGGTTCGAGCCAAGGTACGAGTGGAAACATCGGGCGTGTTTCCTTTAGATTCCTGCTGTCCATGTTCACCTAGCAGTAAATCTGTACCTGGTTGTTAGCCGACTGGTGTGGGTCGCATCCTGGGGTAAAATTAACCTAATTTGTCATAAAAGCTCTGTATAACCAGGGGCTTTCTATATAGTATACCAGTTAGGTTTGTATATGTTGTATCATGTACTTGTAGAACAAAGATTATTATTATATACACTGATATAAACACTTTTAAGTGTACATAAACCGAGAGGTGTGTATGATTGGTGTTAGTGTGTAAGTCACGGGTTTAATGCGTTTCGTTTAGTCGATAGGCTTTCAACCTCTGAAGGGCGAAGAGAGTATCTTAAGCGATGTATTAAATGACCCTTGAAGACTTTATGTGCTAGAGATGTTGGTAGACATGATACTGTCTTAGTCAAGACCACAGCTGACCTGGTGAAGACCACAGCTGACCTGGTGAAGACCACAGCTGACCTGGTGAAGACCACAGCTGACCTGGTGAAGACCACAGCTGACCTGGTGAAGACCACAGCTGACTGGTGAAGACCACAGCTGACCTGGTGAAGACCACAGCTGACCTGGTGAAGACTACAGCTGACCTGGCGAAGACCACAGCTGACCTGGTGAAGACCACAGCTGACCTGGTGAAGACTACAGCTGACCTGGTGAAGACTACAGCTGACCTGGTGAAGACCACAGCTGACCTGGTGAAGACCACAGCTGACCTGGTGAAGACCACAGCTGATCTGGTGAAGACCACAGCTGACCTGGTGAAGACCACAGCTGACCTGGTGAAGACCACAGCTGACCTGGCGAAGACCACAGCTGACTGGTGAAGACTACAGCTGACCTGGCGAAGACCACAGCTGACCTGGTGAAGACTACAGCTGACCTGGCGAAGACCACAGCTGACCTGGTGAAGACTACAGCTGACCTGGTGAAGACCACAGCTGACCTGGTGAAGACCACAGCTGACCTGGTGAAGACCACAGCTGACCTGGCGAAGACCACAGCTGACCTGGTGAAGACTACAGCTGACCTGGCGAAGACCACAGCTGACCTGGTGAAGACTACAGCTGACCTGGCGAAGACCACAGCTGACCTGGTGAAGACTACAGCTGACCTGGTGAAGACCACAGCTGACCTGGTGAAGACCACAGCTGACCTGGTGAAGACCACAGCTGACCTGGTGAAGACCACAGCTAGACCTGGTGAAGACCACAGCTGACCTGGTGAAG
>NC_069432.1:38430239-38457739 GCF_026875155.1 Cherax quadricarinatus | reverse complement strand
AAAGATTATATCGCCAGTATAATACCAATATATCGTGAGGCGATCGTCAACCGGCCGCTTGGTGGAGTTTTCTCAAACAAGTTTAATGTATCGTTCTCAAAGTTACTCTCACTTAATGGCCTCTCCCACCAGCACCTGTAGCTCTCTCTCTCTCTCTCTCTCTCTCTCTCTCTCTCTCTCTCTCTCTCTCTCTCTCTCTCTCTCTCTCTCTCTCTCTCTCTCTCTCTCTCTCTCTCTCTCTCTCTCTCTCTCTCTCTCCTCTCTCTCTCTCTCTCTCTTCTCACTCTCTCTCTCTCTCTCTCTCTCTCTCTCTCTCTCTCTCTCTCTCTCTCTCTCTCTCTCTCTCTCTCTCTCTCTCCTTCTCTCTCTCTCTCTCTCTTCTCTCTCTCTCTCTCTCTCTCTCTCTCTCTCTCTCTCTCTCTCTCCTCTCTCTCTCCTCTTCTCTCTCTCTCTCTCTCTCTCTCTCTCTCTCTCTCCTCTCTCTCTCTCTCACTCTCTCTCTCTCTCTCTCTCTCTCTCCTCTCTCTCTCTCTCTCTCTCTCTCTCTCTCTCTCTCTCTCTCTCTCTCTCTCCTCTCTCTCTCTCTCTCGCTCTCTCTCTTTCTCTCTTTTCTCTCTCTTTTCTCTCTTCTCTCTCTCTAACGCTATGAGGGAGAGTAAAGGAGAGTGACAGGACATTGAAATACACACGTATATGTATATATATATATATATATATATATATATATATATAATATATATATATATATATATATATATATATATATATATATATATATATATATATATATATATATATATATTATATATATGTCGTGCTAAATAGGTAAAACTGGTCGGTTAGCAACAACTCATTTAAAATTAAGTCCTTTCTAAAATTTTCTCTTATACGTTTAAAGTTATATTTTTTCATTACGTTAATGTAAAGATTAATAATTTTGTACCAAAAGAACCTTAGAAAACTTATCTAACTTTATTGTAACAAGCGCAGTTTTATTTAGCCTAATCCAACTAAATATATTTTAGATAAGTTTACAGTAATTTAATAACAGTCAAACACAATGAAATTATTTTTTTCTTTAGGTTCAGAATGATTTTTGCGAAATTATTTCATACACCCCTGTTATATTTGGCAAGAAGAGCTTTGCTATTTAAGCCAAAATCGCAAGTTTTACCTATTCATCACTGATGTTGCACTTCGCTGCCTTTTGCTTCTAGTTTTTCCTTTCATTTGTGTCGGCAACAAGAAGATTGGTGTTACCAGTGCTGAGTTCCACGGCTGTAACACAGGTGTTATTCACCGTCACAAGTTAAGTGTCGGCTACAGTATGTCGAGGGGCGTACACCACCCGCAGGACCTCTTCTAGGGATATACACACCACCTGCAAGGTGTACTGGTCATATCCGATCTACGTCCTTTAGCATTAATAGTGATTGGTGAAAATATTCATTGTAGGAAGTCTGGAAATACAATGAAGAATGTGTAAAATCCGAAACCGTCGTATTAACGAAAACGGCTGTAAAGCGGGGGCCCGCTTGTACTGAAATCAAAATTCCATAGGTTTACACAACTAAACAAGCCCAGTGGTGAGGATAATGACCTATGAGATAGGTTAAAGTAGCTGAACCTTACGACGTCAAGTGGAAAACACCCAACATGAGAGATGTATGAGAAATACATGATGAGGAATCTTACCAGAGAGTAAAATAAGAAAGGGCTTCGAAAATTAGAGGAAGCGGAGAGGGCAATAATAATAACAATAATAATATATCCTTTATTTACTAGCAAGTACATTTACATGGTAACAAAGGCCTAGCTGACAACAGTGAGATACTACTATAATAGAAAGCCCCATGTTATGCCTCGCGCATGTCGGGCTAAATTAGGTCAGTGTCCCAGGATGCGACCCACACCAGGTCCGACTAACACCTAACACCAGGTAAGCCCATTTACTGATGGGGAACATAACAACAGGTGGAAAGAAAGCACCCCCAATGTTTTCTACACTGGTCTGGAAACGGGGAACCCAGGCCCCATCGCACGCTGTGAAGCGAGATCGTTAGGCCACCAGGCCACCAGAGCCCTAAGCTGATTCCAGGGATGTTGAGAAACAGATCTTCAGTGAAACGATAGTATGGAAAGACGTGGGATGAACAACCACTGAACCGTAAATGATCTTACACAGTTTGAAGAGAACATACGACACATTGAGGAACCAACCGAGAACGCCAGATAACGAAGAAGTAAATTTGGTTGAGGTCCGAATGCTGAAACCAACAGCCTTCTCAATTAACAACTCAGTGAGTACAAGTCAAACACACACACATACAACACATCACACACACACACACACACACACAACCACAACACAGCACACACACACACACCACACACACACACACACACACACAACGGACACAACACAACACACACACACACGTCACGCACACGCATCACATGAAAGACAGATTCACTGATGAATAAAAGTTTCAGATATGACAGGGCCTGGAAGGCAAGAACAAGACAATGGAAGGAAATAAATATCCTCAAACGAAGCAGATGGAGACCTCAGTGGAGGAGGAAAATGGGCCGAGGTCAGTTTTTGTGTACGGGCTCCAAGAAAGCCCAGGGGGACAACTTTGAAGAAATAAAAACAGGAGACCAAAAACAATGCATTGAACGGCATCATTGAGAAAACATAGGTGCGGCTCGATATGACCAGAGATAGACAAAATTTCCAGAGAATTGGGATGGTTTGCGAGTGAAGGGATAACGGCCCCTGTCATAGTAAACTTCACAAGGAAACATCAAGTTTCGACAACCAAGGATTCGATCAGACAAAGAAGAAAGAAGACTGAGGGACAAAACAAAGGGGTACCGAGACGTATAAACCACCTCGACCGAGCGCTCAGAACACAAAAACAGAAAGAGGACCCCAACACAGAAAGAGCAGGGTAAACAGGAGAACGCAAGAGGACACGAGAGGCAATGACGAAGAAGACAGGACCCAGACACAGGCGGAAGGGCAAAATCACAACACCCCACAGAATCACCCCACCAAAAGACTCCAAACCGAGACATTCCCCACAACGCAACTGACAACCTATACTACAAAACAACCCACTCACTGTTCCCTCTGGGCACCAACCCCCATATCACAAACCTCACCAACCCCAACAGCCTTGTCTCCCATCTAAGGGCATTCTGCCCCCACCCCTATCATCACAAACCCCACCTACACCACAGCCCCATATAGGCCCCCCACCAAGGCTCTCGCTCCCCAACCCCAATATTCTTTGCATGAACCACCAATGATAGAAAAGAAACTGAAAGTTTGGTACACAAACGAGGATGGAAATAACGAATAACATAGAGGAGTGGAACGAAAGAATCAGTGTAAAAATTCCCCCAGACATCATAGCAGTCACAAACAAAAACACTCAACTGAGACAATAACAAACCACAAACCAATCAGTCCCCAACGGATATCAATCCTGTAGAAAGAATAGAAAGGATAGAGGGGTAGGAGTGAGTTTTTACACTGCTCAAAAAAACACCGAGAGATGACGGGAATTGAGGCGACATGGAAGGCATGGACATGATTGCGAGACAGATACTACCTAGTAGGTACACTTCAGTCCGGAGAACATAAAGTACGCCATTGGATGATGTATAACCCACCACAGCACAGCCGGAGGCCAAAGAGGAGTAACGAAAGAAAACAACAGGTGTGATGTGGACACGACTGCTGAGTGGCAAGAAGAGCTCACTCGAGCAGAGCCAAAGTTACTGGTAATGAGCGATTTCAACCACAGGGAGATCGACTGGGAAAAGCCTGGAGCCACAATTGGGGGGTGCGTCCCGAACATGGAGAGGCCAATATGATGGATTTGGTAACTTGAAAACCTCATTCATTCACCAAGACCGGGACACCCCCAGAGAGACTGAGGGGAGGATATCCAGCAAGACTGGCTCCTTGTGTTACACGCCTGCACAGTTCAGACATGAGTGGACATCCCTATATACGACCGAGGTGACCCCTTTACTAGCGTGTATCACGTGGTTCTGAGTTTTTGCGAGATTATATAGTAGAAGTTATCAAGTGGAGAAGTGTAACAGGAAACTTGAAGGGGACCGGCCAAACTATAAAAGGGGGAGAACTACGCAGGTAATGAGAAACTTCCCTGCAGGAGGTGTTCAGCTGGGAACAGAGAAATGGTAGGAAAATTCAGTAAACGAGATGTGGAATATGTGGCATACAAAGTGCAAGGAAAGCAGAGAAATGTTTGTTCCCAAGGGAACAGAATAATAGGAAGACCAAAGCGATCCTTGGTTATACCCCAAGGTGAGGAGGCAAAACTAAGTGCAACCAGAGAATGGATAAGGTACAGGAGGCATAGACCCAGGAAACAAGGAGATTAGTAGAAGAGCCCGAAACGATTATGCACAGATAAGGAGGGAGGCCAGCGACAGTATGAAAACGACATAGCACGAAAGTCAAGACTGACCCGAAACAAGCTGTATAGGGCCACATTAGGAAGGAAGACCAACATCAAGGGAACCAGGTGATAAGGCCCTGAAGGAAAAAGGTGGAGAACTCACAAGCACCGATCAAGAAGTATGTTGAGGAGCTCAACCCCGAGATTTTAAGGAAGTATTTACAGTAGAGACAGGAAGGACTCTGGGGTGGGACAGATCAGATGGGGAAACCAGCAAGGAATACACCAACAAGTTGTTGACGACATACATACAGATGAGGAGGTGAAGAAGCTGTCTAGGACATAGATACCTCTAAGGCAATGGGACCGGACAACATCTCCCCGTGGGTTCCTTAGAGAGGACGATATGTTGTGCGTGCCACTTTACCCACAATCTTCAAACACGCCCTGGAAACTGGGCAACCTACCTGAGGTATGGAAGAACGGCAAACTAGTTCCCATTTTTAAAAAAAGGAGACAGAAAAGAGGCACTAAACTATTAGACCTGTGTCATTGATGTGTATAGTAAGCAAAGTGGTATGGAGAAGATTATCAGGAGGAAGAGTGGTGGAGCACCTGGAACGGAACAAGGAGTATAAATGCAACAGCACACGGATTCATGGAAGCAAATCCTGTGTCCACAAAACCTTCTGGATTTGATAATGATTAAATAACAAAGTAAAGACAACGAGAGAGAGGGGTGGGTTGATAGCATCTTCATTGGACTGCAAGAAGGCCTTTGACACAGTTCCACTCACAAAAAGATTTAGAGCATAAGCTAGAGCATCAGGCCCATATAACAGGAAGGCACTGCAATGGAATCAGAGAATACCTGACAGGGAGGCAACCAACGAGTCATGGTACGTAATGATGAATCCAGTGGGCACCTGTGACGAGCGGGGTCCCACAGGGGTCGGTCCTAGGACCATGTTATTTTTTGGTAATATGTAACGAACCATGATGGAAGGGTTGACTCAGAGTGTCCGTCCTGTTTTGCAGATGAAGGTTGAAGTTAATGATGAGGAAGAATTAAATCTGATGAGGACAAGCAGGACTTCAAAGAGACCCTGGACAGACTGGACACCTGGTCCAGCCAAATGGCTTCTCAATTTAATCCTGACCAAATGCAAAGTCATGAAGATAGGGGAAGGGCAAGAAGACCACAGACATGAGTATAGTCTAGGTGGCCAACAGACTGCAAACCTCACTCAAGGAGAAAGATCTTGGGGTGGAAAAGTATAACACCGAGCATGTCTCCGGAACACCAACATCAATCAGATAACTGCTAGCAGCATAATGGCGCCTGGCAAACCTGAGAACAGCATTCCGGATACCTTAGTAAGGAATCGTTCAAGACACTGTACAACCGAGTATGTCAGGCCCATACTGGAGTATGCACACCTGTTTGGACCCCGCACTTGCAAAGCACGTCAAGAAACTAGAGAAAGTACGAAAAGGTTTGACGACAAGGTTCCAGAGCTACGGAATGTCCCTAAGAAGAAAGATTAAGGGAAATCGGCCGACGACACTGGACGGACAGGAGGGCAGGGGAGACAAGGTAACGACAATATAAACTACTGCGTGGAATAGACAAGTTGGACAAAGACGATGATTGTTCCAGGGAGGGGACAACAGAAACAAGAGGCCACAATTGGAAGTTGAACGACACAAAATGAGTCAGAGAGATATTAGGAAGTATATCTTCAGTCATAGAGTTTTAAGGCAGGTGGAATAGCGCTAGAAAATACGTAGTTGGAGGCAGGATCCATACACAGTCCTTAAAGAGGAGGGTTTTAGATAAAGCTCATGGGAGCGGGAGAGAGAGGGCCCAGTATCAAACCTGTGAAGAGAGATGGGGGGGGCCAGGAGCAGAGACTCGAACCCTTGCAACCACAAATAGTGAGTACCCACACACACACACACACCTACCTACCTAACCTACCTATGTACCTACTTACCTACCTACCTACCTACCAACCTACCTACCTACTACTACCTACCTCACCTACCTACCTACCTACCTACCTACCTATCCTACCTTACCTACCTATGTACCTTACTTACCTACCTATACCTACCTACCTACCTACCTACCTACCTACCTACCTACCTACCTATCTACTCTACCTACCTACCTACCTACCTAACCTACCTACCTACCTTGAAACGCTAAGGTATTTAGTTTTTCAAAATTCCCTCCCCCCGCCCAAAATTCAGCAAAATTTCCTCATACTCTGACTGCTGCCCTGAGTTTCCTGCCTGAAATTATCATAGCTTAAATATCTGCTTGCCTTTCTTTTCCCTCTGGTCTACTTAAATCATAAATAAATAAGGGATGAATATATAATTGTAGTATTGTTTATAAAATTGAGGGAGCCGTCGAATCATGGGCATATACACTGCTTTGTTACGATGTCTTATGAACAATTTTTAATAACTCCATGACACTAAAATTATACAGATTTGCTCCCCCCTTATGTTTTCGGGGATTTAATAAATTTGTATCAGAGAGAGAGAGAGAGAGAGAAGAAGTGAGAGTGAAGAGACCCTGAAATAGCTCCTTAGCAACTGACTCCGTTGCCATAACAACGGCCAGGTGTGGGAGGCTGAGACTAGATCCGGGCGTGGGTGGAATTTGTGTGTGTGTGTGGTGGTGTTGTGTGTGTGTGTGTGTATGCGGCGTGAGTGTGTGTGTAACTAGCTAGTTGTATCAAACAATAAGCGAGTCAATTTGTGGAGTTTACAATGCCTGTTTCATCATATAATTTTTTAAAAAATTCCAGTTTGTTGCAACAGCCCCTCAAATTTCCTTCATTTAATAATTACATTCCACTTCTCAATCACTTATTGGAAAGTATTTTTCTTTTCTAACCATCCATTCCACTCCTCAATTTTTTTTCACTTTGCAACTGTGAGTCTTCTTGTTATCCATAACGTTTCACCTACTACAGAGTAAATTCTTCTGTTATCTGCTCTCTCAATGCTGTCAAGACATTTTCCTGCTGCGTCCAACATGGGAACTTTAACTCTTGCAGCCTTTAATCATACTTCAATGGTTGGCACACTTCTGGCAGCCATTTTTTAAACTCTTCTTTAAAAAATTTTCTGACTTATGTTATGTTTTTTTTAGCAGTTTTGGGCACCACACATTACTTTGTTATATTACAGTTTTTGGTCCTAACTCAAGTTATAAACAACTTTCGCAACACTCACACCATCCAATAACTTATATCTTTGTCAGAGAAGGAGATCAGTCCTGGCACTGACATTTAATTCATATGATCAGACAATTTTAATTAACTCCTGATCAGTTTTATCTGTTCTTTCCAGCATTTTGTCACAAATGTTTATAATTCCACATGGTATGGCGTTTGAGCTTAACTTTTCCTATTAAATTCTATAACATACATTTATATACATTAAATTTCATTCACCATCTACACACTCTATGTGCTCCATCTATCTAGATCCTCATGTTAGGTTTTACAGTCATTTTCCTTATTCATTTTTAAAATTAGATTTTTTTCCATAATCTGTAAACATATTCACTAATTTTCTGCCTTCTGTAAATCATATATGTAAATTAAAAACATGTTATGGAGCAAGTATAGAACCCTGCCTTTCCTCACTTCTCTACCCTGCCTTCCTCACTGCATACACACAGCCCTTCTCACACATAACCTGACAATCTGCTTCCTCAACTCACCCTCTGCCTTCTCACACACTCTGGCCTTCCTCACTCCACACGCCTCCTTCCTCACTCACGCCTGCCATCCTCACACCTCTGCCTTTCCTCACTCTCACTCCTGCCTTCCTCACACACACTCTGGGCCTTCCTCACTCACCCTGCCTTCCTCACACACTCTGGCCTTCCCTCACTCACCTACCCTTGGGGCCCTTTCCTCACTCCTCCCTGCCTTCCTCACTCAACCCAGCCTTCCTCACTCACCCTGCGCTTCCCCACTCTCTCCGTGCCTTCCTCACGTCACCCTGCCTTCCTCACACACCTGCCTTCCTCACTCACCCTGCCTTCCCTCACACACTATGCCTTTCCTCACTCACCCTGCCTTCCTCAATCACCCTGCCTTCCCCCTCACCGCCTGCCTTCCTCACTCACGCCCTGCTTCCCTCACTCACCCTGCCTTCCTCAACTCACCTCCTGCCTTCCTCACTCACCCTGCCTCCTCACACACTCGTGCCTTCCTCACTCACCCTGCCTTCCTCACTCACCCTGCCTTCCTCCTCACTTCACCCTGGGCCTTCCTCAATCACGCCTGACTCCTACACACACCCTGCTTCCTCACTCACACCTGCCTTCCCTCAACTTCACCCTGCCTTCCCTCACTCACCCTCGCCTTTCCTCACTCTGTCCCTGCTGCCTTCTCAACTCACCCTGCCTTCCTCACTCACCCTGCCTTCCTCACTCACCCTGCCTTCCTCACTCACCCTGCCTTCCTCACTCACCCTGCCTTCCTCACTCACCCTGCCTTCCTCACTTCACCCTGCCTTCTCACTGTCACCCTGCCTTTCTCACTTCTCCCGCCTTCCTAACTCAACCCTGCACTTCCTCACCTCACCCCTGCCTCCTCACTCTCCCCTGCCTTCCTCGACTCACCCTGCCTTCCTCACTCACCCTGCCTTCCTCACTCACCCGCCTTCCTCACTCTCCCCTGCCTTCCTCACTCACTGCCCTGACACCCTGCCTTCTCACTCACCCTGCCTTCCTACACTGCACCCCTGCCTTCCTCACTCTCCCTGCCTTTTCCCACACAACCCTGCCTTCCTCACTCACCCTGCCTTCCTCACTCACCCTGCCTTCCTCACTCACCCTGCCTTCCTCACTCACCCTGCCTTCCTCACTCACCCTGCCCTGCCTTCCTTCACACACCCTTGTCCTTCCTCGACTCACCCTGCCTTCCTCACTCACCCTGCCTTCCTCACACACCCTGCCTTCCTCACTCACCCTGCCTTCCTCACTCACCCATCCTTCCCACTCCAACCCTCCTTCCTCAACACACCCTGCCATCCTCCTCACTCACCCTGCCTTCCTCACTTCACACTTGCCTTCCTCACTCACGCCTGGCCGCTTCCTCACACACCGCCTGCCTTCCTCACTCACCCTGCCTTCCTCACTCACCGACCTGCCTTTCGGGGCGGCACACACCCTGCCTTCTCACGTCACCCTCCTTCCTCAACTCACCCTGCCTTCCCTCACACACTCTGCTCCTCACTCACCTGCCTTCCTCAACTCAACACCCGCCTTCCCTCAACACACCTGCCTTCCACACACCCCTGCCTTCCTCAGCTCACCCTGCCTTCCTCACTCCACACCTGCTTCCCATCAACCCTGCCTTCCCTCACTCAACCCTGCCCTTCCTCTCTCTCCCTGCCTTCCTCACACTCACCCGCCTTCATCACCTCACCCTGCCTTCCTCATTCACCCCTGCCTTTCCACTCACCCCCTGCCTTCCTCACTCACCCTGCTGCCTTCCTCACACCCGGCTGGCCTTCCTCACACACCCAGCCTTCCCTGCACTCACCCTGGCCTTACCTCACTCACCCGAGTAGCTTTCCTCACTCACCCCTGCCTTCCCTCACAACAAAACCCTGCACTGCCCAGTTCCTAACTCACCCTGCCTTCCTCACTCGACCCTGGCCTTCCTCACTCTCCCTGCCTTCCTCACTGTCACCCCTGCTTCTTCACACACCCTGCATCCTACACTCACCCTGCCTTCCTCACTCACCCTGTTGCCTTCCTCACTCAACCCTGCCTTTCCCACTCACCCTGCCTTCCTCACTCACCCTGCCTAGTCCTCGCACTACACCCCTGACCCATCCATCCTCACTCAACCCTGCCTTCCTCACTCACCCCCTGCCTTCCTCACACACCCCTGCCTCCTCACTCACCCTGCCGTCCTTCCCTCACTCACCCTGCCTTTCCTCACACACCCTCCTTCCCTCACTCACCCCTGCCTTCCTCACCTCACCCTGGCCTTCCCACACTTCACCCTGCCTTCCCTCACTCACCCTGCCTTCCTCACTCACTCCCTATGTACCTTCGCTCACTCTCACTCCAGCCTTCCCCTCAACTCACCGCTGGCCTTCCTCACACATCAACGCCTGCCTTCCACACTCACCCTGCCTTCCTCACTCGGGGGGGGGGGGGGGGGGGGGGGTGGGGGGGGGGGGGGGGGGGGTGGGGGGGGGAGGGGGGGGTTGGGGGTGGGGGGTGGTTGTGGGGGGTTGGGGGGGGTGGGGGGTGGGTTGGGGGGGGGGGGGGGGGGGGGGGGGGGGGAGTTGAAGAAATTATGATAAAGGAAAGGAAGATAGATATAAAGAAGGAAGTAGATAAAGAATTCATATCTAAACTCCATGGCCTTCCTCACTCACCCTGCCTTCCGCACTCACCCTGCCATTTCCTCCTCAACCCTGACCTTCCTCACTCACCCTTCCTTCCTCACACAAACCCTGCCTTCCCTCACTCACCCTGCCTTCCTCACACACCCTGCCTTCCCCTCACTCACTCTCCTGCCTACCTCCCCTCACCCTGCCTTCCATCTTCCCTGCCTAACCCACCCTCACCCCTAGGACCTACCTCACTCACCCCTCCTCCCACCTTCACCGCTGCCTTTCCCACCTCACCCATGCCTTCCTCACTCACCCTGCCATCCTCACACACCCTAGCCGTTCCCTCCACTCCACCAGCCTTCCCTCACACACCCAGCCTTCCTCACATGCTCACCCTGCCTTCCCTCACACCCTGCCTTTCCACACTCAAACTACCTGCCTTCCCCCACACACCCTGCCTACAGGTCCACACTCACCCTGGCCTTCCACACTCACTCCCTGCCTTCCTCAGCTCACCCTGCCTATCCTCACTCACCCCTGCTTCCTCACTCACCCTGCCCTTCCTCACCACCCTGCCTTCCTCACTCCCCTGGCCTTCCTCACTCACCCTGGCCTTCGTCACTGTTCACTCACCCTGCCTTCCTCACTACACCCTGCCTTCCTCACTCACCCTGCCTTCCTTCACTACCCTGCCTTCCCACTCAACCCTGCCTTCCTCACCTACACCCCCTGCCTTCCTCCTTCCTCACTCTCATCCTGCCTTCCTCACTCACGACCTCCTTCCTCACTTCACACCTGCCTTCCTCACCAACACCCTGCCTTCCTCACTCACCCTGTGGCAACCCTGCCTTCCTCACACACCCTGCCTTCCCTCACTCAACCTGCCTTTCCTCACTCACCCTGCCTTCCTCACTCACACCTTGCCTTCCTCACTCAGCCCTGCCTTCCCACCACTCACCCTGGCCTTTCCTCACTCAACCCTGGCCATCCTCACTTTCCCTGCCTTCCTCACTCACCCTGCCCACCTCCTCACTCACCCTGCCTATCCTCACTCACACCTGCCTTCCTCACTCACCCTGCCTTCCTTCCCTCACTCCCTGCCTTCCTCACTCACCCTGTCCCTTCCTCACAAACCCTGCCTTCCTCACACCAACCCTGAAATTCCCCTCCTCACCCTGCCTTCCTCCACTCCACCCTCCTTCCTCACTCACCCTGCCTTCCTCACTCACCCGCCATCCTACTCACACCCTGACTCCTCACTCACCCCAAAAAAGGACCAACCCTGCCTTCCTCACTCACCCTTGCTCTTCCTCCACCCCTGACTTCCTCACTCACCACCCTTTGCCTTCCTCACTCCACACCTGCCTTCCTCACTATCACCCTGACCCTGGCCTTCCTTCACAACACCCCCTGACTCTTCACTCACCTGCCTTCCTCACTCACCCTGCCTTCCTCACACACCCCTGACTTCCCCACTCACCCTAGCCTTCTTCCTCGACTCACAACCCTGCCTTCCTCACTCACCCTGTGCCTTCCCTCAACGACAACCCTACTTCCTCACATCACCCCTGCTGCCTTCCTTCACTCACCCTGCCTTTCCTCACCACCATGACTTCCTCACTCACGCTGCCTTCCTCACACCACCCTGCCTTCCTCACTCACCCTGCTTCCTCACTCACCCTGCCCTTCCCACACTCACCCCTGGCCTTCCTCACTCAGCACCCAGCCTTCCTCACACACGACCCTCCTTCCCTCCACACATCCTGCCTTCCCTCACTCACGAACCCGCCATCCTCACAAACTACCCTGCCCTTCCTTCACACACCTGCCTTCCTCACTTCACCCTGCCTTCCTCACTCACTACCTGGCTTTCCTCACTCACCCTGCCTTCCCACTCACCCTGCCTTCCTCACTCACGACCTGCTTCCTCACACACCCTGACCTTCCTCACTTCTACCCTGCCATCCACCCTCACCCAAGCCCCTTCCTCACTCACCCTGCCTTTCCATCACTGTCCCGCCTGCCTTCCTCACACCAAACCCTCCGTTCCTCACTCACCCTGCCTTCCCTCACTCACCCTGACTTCCTCACTCACTCCTGCTTCCTCACTCACCCTGCCTTCCTCACACACCCCTGCCTTCCTCACTCACCCTGCCTTCCTCACGACACCCTGCCTTCCCTCACACACCCCTGCCTTCCTCCTCACCCGTTGCCTTTCCTCACTCACCCTGCCTTCCATCACACACCCTGGCCTTCCTCACTCACCCTCCTTCCTCCACAGCTCGCCCTGCTTCCTCACCCACCTGCCCTTCCTCACACACCTGCCGTCCTCACACAAACCCCTGACTCCTCACCTCAACCCTGCCTCCTCACCACCCTGCCTCCTCACAACACCCTGCCTTCCTCACTCACCCTGGCCTTTTTCCTCACACAACCCTGCCTTTCCTCACACACCCTGCCTCCTCACTACCTGCCTTCCTCATCACACCTGCCTTCCTCACACACCCTGCCTTCCTCTCACTCAACCCTGCCTTCCTCGACCTCACCCTGCCTTCCCTCACACAACCTCGCCATCCTCACACACCCTGCCTTCCTCACTCACCCTGCCTTCCTCACTCACCCTGCCTTCCTCACACACCCTGCCTTCCTCACTCACCCTGCCTTCCTCACACACCCTGCCTTCCTCACAACACCCTGCCTTCCACACACAACCCGCCAACCTCACTCTCAACGGTGTCCTGCCTTCCACTCACTCACCACTGCTTCCTCACACACCCTGCCTTCCTACTCACCCCTTGCCTCCTCACTCACCCTGCCTTCCTCACACACCTTGCCTTCCCTCCCTCACCCTGTCCTTCCTCACTCACCCTGCCTTCCTCACTCACCCTGCCTTCCTCACTCACCCTGCCTTCCTCACACACCCTGCCTTCCTCACTCACCCTGCCTTCCTCACTCACCCTGCCTTCCTCACTCACCCTGCCTTCCTCACTCACCCTGCCTTCCTCACTCACCCTGCCTTCCTCACTCACCCTGCCTTCCTCACTCACCAACCCTGCCTACCTCACTCAACTCCTGCCTTCCTCACTCACCTGCCTTCCTCACTCACCCTCGCCTTCCTCACACACCCTGCCTTTCCTCACTCACCCTGCCTTCCTCACTCATCCCCGCCTTCCTCCTCACCCTCCCACCCTGCCTTCCTCACTCACCCTGCCTTCCTCACTCAACCCTGCATTCCTCACTTTCCCTCCTTTCTTTCCCTCACTCACCCTCCCTGCCATCCTCACATCTCCACCCTGCATTTCTCACTCACCCTGGCCTTCCTCACTCACCCTGCCCTTCCTCACTCACCCTGGACCCTGGCCTTCCTCAACACAACCCTGCCTCCTCACACAAAAACCCTGACTTCCTCATCACACCTGCCTTCCTACACTTACACCTCTGCCATCCTCACTCACCCTGCCTTCCTCACTCACCCTGCCTTCCTCACTCACCCTGCCTTCCTCACTCACCCTGCCTTCCTCACTCACCCTGCCTTCCTCACACACCCTGACTTCCTCACTCACCCTGCCTTCCTCACTCACCCTGCCTTCCTCACTCACCTTCTTCCTCACACAACCCTGACTTCCTCACTCACACCCTGCCTTCCTCACACACCCTGACTTCCTCACTCACCCTGCCTTCCTCACTCACCCTGCCTTCCTCACTCACCCTGCCTTCCTCACTCACCCTGCCTTCCTCACTCACCCTGCCTTCCTCACACACCCTGCCGTTCCCTCACTCATCCCTGCCTCCTCACCACCCTGCTTCCTCACTCTCCCTGCCTTCCTCACTCACCCTGCCTTCCTCACTCACCCTGCCTTCCTCACTCACCCTGCCTTCCTCACACACCCTGCCTTCCTCACTCACCCTGCCTTCCTCACTCACCCTGCCTTCCTCACTCACCCTGGCCCTTCCTCACTCACCCTTGCCTTCCTCAACACCCCTGCCTTCCTCATCACGCCTGCCTCCTCCCTCACCCCGACTTCCCTCACTCACCCTGAGCCTTCCCACACTCAACCCCTGCCTTCCCTCACTCACCCTGCATCCTCACACACCCTGCCTTCATCACTCACAAACTGCCGTTCCTCACATCACCCGCCTTCTCACTCACGCCTGCATCCTCACTCACTAACCCTGCCTTCCTCACTCACCCTCCTTCCCTCACTCACCCTGCCGTTCCTCATCACCCTGCCTCCTCACACACCCCTGCCTTCCTCACTCACACCTGGCCTTCCTCACTCACCCCCTGCCTTCCTCACTCACAACCTGACCTGCCTTCCCACTCACCCTGCTCCTCACTCACCCTGCCTTCCTCACACACCTTGCCTTCCCTCACTATCCACACCCTGGCCCTTCCTCACTCACCCTGCCTTCCTCACTCACCCTGTGGGGCCTTCCTCACACAACCCTGCCTTCCTCACTCCACCCTCCTTCCTCTCACTCACCCTGCCTTCCTCACACACCCTGCCTTCCTTTCACTCAACCCTGCCTTCCCTCACTCAACCGCCTGCCTTCCTCACTCACCCTGCCTTCCTCACTCACCCTGCCTTCCTCACTCAGACCTGCCTTCCTCACTCACTCCTGCCTTCCTCACTCACCTGCCCTTTCCTCACTCAACCCTGCCTTCCTCACTCACCCTGCCTTCCACACACACCCTGCCCTTCCTCACTCACCCTGCTTCCTCACAAGACAACCCTGCCTTCCTCACTCACCCCCCTGCCTTCCCACACACTCTGGCCTTCCTCACTCCACACTCGCCTGGCACTTCCTCACTCCCCACCCAGCCTTATCCTCACTCACACCCTGCCTTCCTCACACACCCTGCATCTTCCTCACACACCCTCGCTTCCTCACCACACCCTGCCTTTCCTCAATCTACCACGCCTGACCTTCTCCTCAACCTCACCCTGCCTTCCACACTACAACCCTCGCCATCCCACTCAACCCTGCCTTCCCACCTCCCCTGCCTTCCCCACTCACCCCTGTCCTTCCTCACTCACCCTGGCCTTCCTCACTCACCCTGCCTCCCTCACTCACCCTGCCTTCCCCTCACTCACGCCTGCCTTCCTCACTCACCCTGCCTACCACTCCCTCACCCTCCTGCCTTCCTCAATCACCCTGCTTCCCTCACACAAGACCCTCCTTGCCAGGTTCCCTCACTCACCCTGTCACTCACCCTGGGGAGCCTTCCCTCAATCAACCCAGCCTGCCCTCCTCGCACTCACCCCTGCTCCTTTCCTCACTCACAACCCTGCCTTCCTCACTCACCCTGCCTTCCTCATCACACCGCCTGCCTTCCTCACTCAACTCCTGCCTTTCCTCACTACAACGCTCCTTCCCTCACTCACTTCACCCTGCCTTCCTCACTCACACCCTGCCTTCGCCTCACTAATCGCACCCACTGCCTTCCCCACTCCACCCTTGCCATTCCTCACATCACCCTGCCATTCCTCACACCACGCCTGTCTGCCATTCTCAACCACCCTGCCTTTCTCCACGTCACACCTGCCTACGGCCTTCCTACACCACACACATGCCTTCCTCACTCCACCACTGCCTCCCCTCAACTCAACCCCCTGCCTTCTCATCTCACCCCTGCCTTCCTCACACACCACCCTGGCCCAAGAGGGGGCCCCTTCCTCACCTCCACCACCTGCTGCCTTCCTCACACACTAAATCTGCTTCCTCACTCCCACACGTCCTGAAGTGGTGCCTTCCTCACAACACTCTGCCTGCCTCACTCACCCTGCCTTCCATTCATCTCACCCCTGCCTTCCTCTACCGCACCCTTGCACCCTGCCCTTCCCCTCACCTAAATCACCCTTGCCGGCAGCGTAAATCCCAACATGTTTATACAATACATTCCACTGGCTCCCTCAGAGTTCCGGATTATTATATTTCAGTGTTTTTTATTATCAATTTAAGTATTACAGTTGAGCGTCGCTCATTAGCAAGATTCATGTTGCTGTGGGAGTAGCTTCTCGCTCCACCTGTTTACCTTACCGAAAATTATCAAAAATAAAACACAGCTGAGATAGACTCGGCTTTCTTTCTCCTATTCTTTATTACAGTAAAAATATGTGTGTGTGTGTGTGTGTGTGTTGTGTGTGTGTGTGTGTGTGTGTGTGTGTGTGTGTGTGTGTGTGTGTTGTTTGTTTGTGTGTGTGTGTGTGTGTGTGTGTGTGTGTGTGTGTGTGTGTGTTGTTTGTGTGTGTGTGTGTGTGTGTGTGTGTGTGTGTTGTGTGTGTGTGTGTGTGTGTGTGTTGTGTGTTGTTTGTTTGTGTTGTGTGTGTGTGTGTGTGTGTGTTTTGTATGTGTGTGTGTTGTTTGTTTGTGTGTGTGTGTGTGTGTGTGTGTGTGTGTGTGTATGTGTGTGTGTGTGTGTGTGTGTGTGTGTGTGTGTGTGTTGTGTGTGTACTCACCTATTTGTACTCACCTATTTGTGGTTGCAGGGGTCGAGTCATAGCTCCTCCCCCCTCTTCACTGATTGCTACTAGGTCCTCTCACTCCCTGCTCCATGAGCTTTATCATACCTCGCCTTAAAACTATGTATGGTTCCCACCTCCACTACTTCACTTTCTAGGCTATTCCACGGCTTGACTACTCTATGACTGAAAATACTTCCTAACATCCCTTTGATTGATCTGAGTCTTCAACTTCCAATTGTGACCTCTTGTGTCTGTGTCCCATCTCTGGAACATCCCGTCTTTGTCCACCTCGTCTATTCCGCGCAGTAGTTTATATGTCGTTATCATGTCTCCCCCTGACCCTCCTGGCCTCCAGTGTCGTCAGGCGATTTCCCTCAACCTTTCTTCGTAGGACAATCCCCGTAGCTCTGGGACTAGTCTTGTTGCAAACCTTTGCACTTTCTCTAATTTCTTGACGTGCTTGACTAGGTGTGGATTCCAAACTGGTGCTGCATACTCCAGTATGTGGGCCCGACGTAAATGGTATACAGAGTCTTGAACGAATCCTTACTGAGGTATCGGAACGCTGTCCGTAGGTTTGCCAGGCGCCCGTATGCTGCAGCAGTTATCTGATTGATGTGCGCCTCGGGAGATATGCTCGGTGTTATACTCATCCCCAGATCTTTTTCCTTGAGTGAGGTTTGCAGACTTTGGCCATCTAAAACTATATTGTGTCTGCGTCTTCTTTGCCCTTCCCCAATCTTCATGACTTTGCATTTGGCAGGGTTAAACTCAAGAAGCCAGTTGCTGGACCAGGCTTGTAGCCTGTCCAGGTCTCTTTGTAGTCCTGCCTGATCCTCATCCGATTTGATTCTTCTCATTAACTTCACATCGTCCGCAAACAAGGACACTTCTGAGTCTATCCCTTCCGTTATGTCATTCACATATACCAGGAACAGCACAGGGCCTCGGACTGACCCCTGTGGAACCCCGCTTGTCACAGGCGCCCACTCTGACACCTCGTCACGTACCATGACTCGTTGTTGCCTCCCTGTCAGGTATTCTCTGATCCATTGCAGTGCCTTTCCTGTTATGTGTGCCTGATCCTCTAGCTTTTGCAGTAACCTCTTGTGAGGAACTGTGTCGAAGGCCTTCTTGCATTCCAAAAAAAATGCAGTCGATCCACCCCTCTCTCTCTTGTCTTACTTCTGTCACCTTGTCATAAAACTCTAGTAGGTTTGTGACACAGGATTTTCCCTCCCTGAAACCATGCTGGTTGTCAATTATACACTTGTTTCTTTCCAGGTGCTCCACCACTCTCCTCCTGATGATCTTCTCCATGACCTTGCATACTATACACGTTAGTGATACAGGTCTAGTTTAGTGCCTCATGTCTGTCTCCCTTTTTAAAAATTGGGACTACATTTGCCATCTTCCATACCTCGGGGAGTTGCCCAGTTTCAAATGATGTGTTGAAGATCTTTGTTAACGGTGCACACAATATCTCTGCTCCCTCTTTAAGGACCCATGGAGAGATGTTGTCTGGTTCCACCGCCTTTGAGGTGTCAAGTTCGCATAGCAGCTTTTTCGCCTCCTCCTTGGTTATATGTACCTCATCCAGCACTTGCTGGTGCACCCCCCTGCTCTGATTTCCTGGAGTCCTACTGGTTTCCACTGTTAATACTTCTTTAAATCTTGTGTTGAGCTCCTGACATACCTCCCGGTCGTTTCTTGTGAATTCCCCATCACCCTTCCTCAGTCTGATTACCTGGTCCTTGACTGTTGTTTTCCTCCTGATGTGGCTGTACAACAGCTTCGGGTCAGTCTTGACTTTCGATTCTATGTCATTTTCGTATTGCCGCTGAGCCTCCCTTGTTATCTGTGCATATTCGTTTCTGGCTCTTCGGCTAATCTCTTTATTTTCCTGAGTTCTCTGTCTTCTGTACCTTTTCCATTCTCTAGTACACCTAGTGTGTGTGTGTGTGTGCGTGTGTGTGTGTGTGTGTGTGTGTGTGTGTGTGTGTGTGTGTGTGTGTGTGTGTGTGTGTGTGTGTGTGTGTTGTTTGTGTGTTGTATGTGTATGTGTGTGTGTGTTGTGTGTGTGTTGTTTGTGTGTGTACTCACCTATTTGTACTCACCTATTTGTGGTTGCAGGGGTCGAGTCTTAGCTCCTGGCCCCGCCTCTTCACCGGTTGCTACTGGGCCCTCTCTCTCCCCGCTCCATGAGCTTTATCAAACCTCCTCTTAAGACTGTGTATGGTTCCTGCCTCCACTACGTCATTTTCTAGGCTATTCCACTGCCTTACAACTCTATGACTGAAGAAATACTTCCTAATATCTCTCTGACTCATTTGTGTCTTCAACTTCCAATTGTGGCCTCTTGTTTCTGTGTCCCCTCCCTGGAACATCTTGTCTTTGTCCACCTTGTCTATTCCACGCAGTATTTTATAAGTCGTTATCATGTCTCCCCTGACCCTCCTGTCCTCCAGTGTCGTCAGGCCGATTTCCCTTAATCTTTCTTCATAGGACATTCCCCTTAGCTCTGGAACTAACCTTGTCGCAAACCTTTGTACTTTCTCTAGTTTCTTGACGTGCTTTATCAAGTGCGGGTTCCAAACAGGTGCTGCATACTCCAGTATGGGCCTGACATACACGGTGTACAGTGTCTTGAACGATTCCTTACTAAGGTATCGGAATGCTGTTCTCAGGTTTGCCAGGCGCCCATATGCTGCAGCAGTTATCTGGTTGATGTGTGCTTCCGGAGACATGCTCGGTGTTATACTCACCCCAAGATATTTCTCCTTCAGTGAGGTTTGCAGTCTTTGGCCACCTAGCCTATACTCTGTCTGTGGTCTTCTGTGCCCTTCCCCTATCTTCATGACTTTGCATTTGGCAGGATTAAATTCGAGAAGCCATTTGTTGGACCAGGTGTCCAGTCTGTCCAGGTCTCTTTGAAGTCCTGCCTGGTCCTCATCAGATTTAATTCTCCTCATTAACTTCACATCATCTGCAAACAGGGACACTTCTGAGTCTAACCCTTCCATCATGTCGTTCACATATACCAAAAATAGCACTGGTCCTAGGACCGACCCCTGTGGGACCCCGCTCGTCACAGGTGCCCACTGTGATACATCATTACGTACCATGACTCGTTGTTGTCTCCCTGTCAGGTATTCTCTGATCCATTGCAGTGCCCTTCCTGTTATATGCGCCTGATGCTCTAGCTTCTGCACTAATCTCTTGTGAGGAACTGTGTCAAAGGCCTTCTTGCAGTCCAAGAAGATGCAATCAACCCACCCTCTCTCTCGTGTCTTACTTCTGTTATTTTATCATAAAACTCCAGAAGGTTTGTGACACAGGATTTGCCTTCCATGAATCCGTGCTGGTTGGCATTTATACTCTTGTTCCGTTCCAGGTGCTCCACCACTCTCCTCCTGATAATCTTCTCCATAATTTTGCATACTATACACGTCAGTGACACAGGTCTATAGTTTAGTGCCTCTTTTCTGTCTCCTTTTTTAAAAATGGGAACTACATTTGCCGTCTTCCATACCTCAGGTAGTTGCCCAGTTTCCAGGGACGTGTTGAAGATTGTGGTAAGTGGGACGCACAACATATCTGCTCCCTCTCTAAGGACCCACGGGGAGATGTTGTCCGGTCCCATTGCCTTTGAGGTATCGATGTCCCTTAGCAGTTTCTTCACCTCCTCCTCATCTGTGTGTGTGTGTGTGTGTGTGTGTGTGTGTGTGTGTGTGTGTGTGTGTGTGTGTGTTGTGTGTGTGTGTGTGTGTGTGTGTGTGTGTGTGTATGTGTGTGTGTGTGTGTGTGTGTGTGTTGTTTGTGTGTTGTATGTGTATGTGTGTGTGTGTTTGTGTGTGTGTTGTTTGTGTGTGTGGGTGTGTGTGTTGTGTGTGTGTGTGTGTGTGTGTGTGTGTTGTGTGTGTGTGTGTGTGTTTTGTGTGTTGTGTGTGTATGTGTGTGTGTGTTGTGTGTGTTTGTTTGTGTGTGTTGTGTGTGTGTGTGTGTGTGCACTTCGAGGTGTTTTTATTGAATCTTTTATAACTTCAAAGTAATTTCTCAAAGTTAGGTTTCCTGGTCATAACTTTCTCATGTTGGGCATCCATGTTTTATTGCCTTGACTTTATTACCTTATTCTTAGCTGGTGGTGTTACCTTGATACTGCTGGTGGTGTTACCTTGATGCTGCTGGTGGTGTTACCTTGATGCTGCTGGTGGTGTTACCTTGATACTGCTGGTGGTGTTACCTTGATACTGTTGGTGGTGTTACCTTGATACTGCTGGTGGTCTTACCTTGATTCTCCTGGTGGTGTTACCTTGATGCTGCTATTGGTGTTACCTTGATTCTGCTGGTGGTGTTACCTTGATACTGCTGGTGGTGTTACCTTGATACTGCTGGTGGTGTTACCTTGATTCTGCTGGTGTTACATTGATACTGCTGGTGGTGTTACCTTGATACTGCTGGTGTTGTTACCTTGATACTGCTGGGGGTGTTACCTTGATACTGCTGGTGGTGTTACCTTGATACTGCTGGTGGTGTTACCTTGATGCTGCTATTGGTGTTACCTTGATTCTGCTGGTGGTGTTACCTTGATACTGCTGGTGGTTACCTTGATACTGCTGGTGGTGTTACCTTGATGCTGCTATTGGTGTTACCTTGATTCTGCTGGTGGTGTTACCTTGATACTGCTGGTGGTGTTACCTTGATACTGCTGGTGGTGTTACCTTGATGCTGCTATTGGTGTTACCTTGATACTGCTGGTGGTGTTACCTTGATACTGCTGGTGGTGTTACCTTGATTCTGCTGGTGGTGTTACCTTGATACTGCTGGTGGTGTTACCTTGATACTGCTGGTGTTACCTTGATACTGCTGGGGGTGTTACCTTGATTCTGCTGGTGGTGTTACCTCGATACTGCTGGTGGTGTTACCTTGATACTGCTGGTGGAGTTACCTTGACACTGCTGGTGGTGTTACCTTGATACTGCTGGTGGTGTTACCTTGATACTGCTGGTGTTGTTACCTTGATACTGCTGGTGGTGTTACCTTGATTCTGCTGGTAAGGTGTTACTTGGATACTGCTGGTGGTGTTACCTTGATACTGCTGGTGTTGTTACCTTGATACTGCTGGTGGTGTTACCTTGATACTGCTGGTGGTGTTACCTTGATACTGCTGGTGGTGTTACCTTGATTCTGCTGGTGGTGTTACCTTGATTTTGCTGGTGGTGTTACCTTGATACTGCTGGTGTTGTTACCTTGATACTGCTGGTGGTGTTACCTTGATACTGCTGGTGGTGTTACCTTGATACTGCTGGTGGTGTTACCTTGATTCTGCTGGTGGTGTTACCTTGATTCTGCTGGTGGTGTTACCTTGATTCTGCTGGTGTTACCTTGATACTGCTGGTCGTGTTACCTTGATACTGCTGGTCGTGTTACCTTGATACTGCTGGTGGAGTTACCTTGATACTGCTGATGTTGTTACCTTGATACTGCTGGTGTGGTTACCTTGATACTGCTGGTGGTGTTACCTTGATACTGCTGATGTTGTTGCCTTGATACTGCTGGTTGTGTTTACTTGATACTGCTGGTGTTATCTTGATACTGCTGGTATGGTTACCTTGATTCTGCTGGTGTTGTTACCTTGATACTGCTGGTAGTGTTACCTTGATACTGCTTGTGATGTTACCTTGATACTGCTGGTGGTGTTACCTTGATACTGCTAGTGGTGTTACCTTGATACTGCTGCTGAGGTTAAGAACTTTTGAAAAAATCAAGGCACCTTAAAAATCATAACACTTTAAAAATTGTGGCACTTAAAAAAAATTATGTCAGATTTCTTGCGTCTCCCCCAGAAGTGCTGCTCTAGACGCCTCTTGTAAGTAAGAGCTGAGAGACACCGTAGTTAACATCAACACTTATCATTACAGTTTAGTGTACTTATAATTGCTAGCAACATTTATAGGCAGGCTCCCTGGCCAAGCCTCAGGTCACGTGACCTGAGGCTTCAAACTGTATATAAGTATACTACACAGGTAATATTGTTGACAGTGTATACGTTAACATGGGTAAAGTAAACATGAGTGATGGTGACACACAGAGTGAGGAATCAATCATAAGTGTGGACAGAACAGAGATCTTTGCTGTGAGTGACGAATCGTGAGTGAGGGTGAGACGTAGTGTGAGTAACCATCGTGAGTGATAGTGGGTCACAGTGATGGTGGGTCACAATGTTGGTGGGTCACAGTCTTGGTGGGTCACATTGATGGTGGGTCACAGTGTTGGTGGGTCACAGTGATGGTGGATCACAGATCAATGGATACAACATTTAGGTCCTGCTGGGTCACTTCCGGTGAGGTAATGGCTGCAACTGTACACAGGAAGCCACTGCATGGGGCGGCCGGTCGGTGTGGGGGGGGGGGCGGTGGCCCTGCCTCTGCTGGAAATGGAATCTGGAATATTTTAATAGCCATTAGAGAGAGAAAGAGAGAGAGACAAAGAGAATGTGTGTATTAACCTATTTCTAACAGTGAGGTCGAATCTCAGCAGGAGCAAGGGAAGGAAGAAAAGGAAGAGGAGAAGGATATGAAGAAGAGGAGAAGAAAGAGGAGGAAGAGTTACTTCTGATCAATGCTCAGTGGAGCATCCTAGCACTCGAGGTGGAGCATTCTAGCACTCGAGGTGGAGCATCCTAGCACTCGAGGTGGAACATCCTAACACTCGAAGTGGAACATCCTAACACTCGAGGTGGAGCATCCTAACACTCGAGGTGGAACATCCTAACACTCGAGGTGGAACATCCTAGCACTCGAGATGGAACATCCTAACACTCGAGGTGGAGCATCCTAACACTCGAGGTGGAACATCCTAACATTCGAGGTGGAACATCCTAACACTGGAGGTGGAGCATCCTAACACTCGAGGTGGAGCATTCTAACACTCGAAGTGGAGCATCCTAACACTCGAGGTGGAACATCCTAACACTCGAAGTGGAGCATCCTAACACTCGAGGTGGAGCATCCTAACACTCGAAGTGGAACATCCTAACACTCGAAATGGAACATCCTAACACTCGAAGTGGAACATCCTAACACTCGAAGTGGAGCATCCTAACACTCGAGGTGGAACATCCTAACACTCGAGGTGGAGCATCCTAACACTCGAAGTGGAACATCCTAACACTCGAGGTGGAACATCCTAACACTCGAACTGGAGCATCCTAACACTCGAGGTGGAGCATCCCAACACTCGAAGTGGAACATCCTAACACTCGAAGTGGAACATCCTAACACTCGAAGTGGAACATCCTAACACTCGAAGTGGAGCATCCTAACACTCGAGGTGGAGTGGGGCATCCTAACACTCGAGGTGGAACATCCTAGCACTCGAGGTGGAGCATCCTAACACTCGAGGTGGAACATCCTAACATTCGAAGTGGAACATCCTAACATTCGAGGTGGAGCATCCTAACACTCGAGGTGGAACATCCTAACACTCGAGGTGGAACATCCTAACACTCGAGGTGGAGCATCCTAACACTCGAAGTGGAGCATCCTAACATTCGAGGTGGAACATCCTAACATTCGAAGTGGAGCATCCTAACACTCGAGGTGGAGCATCCTAACACTCGAAGTGGAACATCCTAACACTCGAAGTGGAACATCCTAACACTCGAAGTGGAACATCCTAACACTCGAAGTGGAGCATCCTAACACTCGAGGTGGAACGTCCTAACACTCGAGGTGGAGCATCCTAACACTCGAGGTGGAACATCCTAACACTCGAGGTGGAGCATCCTAACACTCGAGGTGGAACATCCTAACACTCGAGGAGGAGCATCCTAACACTCGAGGTGGAACATCCTAACGCTCGAAGTGGAACATCCTAACATTCGAGGTGGAGCATCCTAACACTCGAGGTGGAACATCCTAACACTCGAGGTGGAACATCCTAGCACTTGAGGTGGAGCATCCTAACACTCGAGGTGGAGCATCCTAACACTCGAGGTGGAGCATCCTAACACTCGAGGTGGAACATCCTAACACTCGAGGTGGAACATCCTAGCACTCGAGGTGGAGCATCCTAACACTCGAGGTGGAGCATTCTAACACTCGAGGTGGAGCATCCTAACACTCGAGGTGGAGCATCCTAACACTCGAGGTGGAGCATCCTAACACTCGAGGTGGAGCATCCTAACACTCGAGGTGGAACATCCTAACACTCGAGGTGGAACATCCTAACACTCGAACTGGAGCATCCTAACACTCGAGGTGGAGCATCCCAACACTCGAAGTGGAACATCCTAACACTCGAAGTGGAACATCCTAACACTCGAAGTGGAACATCCTAACACTCGAAGTGGAGCATCCTAACACTCGAGGTGGAGTGGTGCATCCTAACACTCGAGGTGGAACATCCTAGCACTCGAGGTGGAGCATCCTAACACTCGAGGTGGAACATCCTAACATTCGAAGTGGAACATCCTAACATTCGAGGTGGAGCATCCTAACACTCGAGGTGGAACATCCTAACACTCGAGGTGGAACATCCTAACACTCGAGGTGGAGCATCCTAACACTCGTAGTGGAGCATCCTAACATTCGAGGTGGAACATCCTAACATTCGAAGTGGAGCATCCTAGCACTCGAGGTGGAGCATCCTAACACTCGAAGTGGAACATCCTAACACTCGAAGTGGAACATCCTAACACTCGAGGTGGAACATCCTAACACTCGAGGTGGAACATCCTAGCACTCGAGGTGGAGCATCCTAACACTCGAGGTGGAGCATCCTAACACTCGAGGTGGAACATCCTAACGCTCGAAGTGGAACATCCTAACACTCGAGGTGGAACATCCTAGCACTCGAGGTGGAGCATCCTAACACTCGAAGTGGAACATCCTAACACTCGAAGTGGAACATCCTAACACTCGAAGTGGAACATCCTAACACTCGAAGTGGAGCATCCTAACACTCGAGGTGGAACGTCCTAACACTCGAGGTGGAGCATCCTAACACTCGAGGTGGAACATCCTAACACTCGAGGTGGAGCATCCTAACACTCGAGGTGGAACATCCTAACACTCGAGGTGGAGCATCCTAACACTCGAGGTGCAACATCCTAACGCTCGAAGTGGAACATCCTAACATTCGAGGTGGAGCATCCTAACACTCGAGGTGGAACATCCTAACACTCGAGGTGGAACATCCTAGCACTTGAGGTGGAGCATCCTAACACTCGAGGTGGAGCATCCTAACACTCGAGGTGGAGCATCCTAACACTCGAGGTGGAACATCCTAACACTCGAGGTGGAACATCCTAGCACTCGAGGTGGAGCATCCTAACACTCGAGGTGGAGCATTCCAACACTCGAGGTGGAGCATCCTAACACTCGAGGTGGAGCATCCTAACACTCGAGGTGGAGCATCCTAACACTCGAGGTGGAGCATCCTAACACTCGAGGTGGAACATCCTAACACTCGAGGTGGAACATCCTAGCACTCGAGGTGGAGCATCCTAACACTCGAGGTGGAGCATCCTAACACTCGAGGTGGAACATCCTAACGCTCGAAGTGGAACATCCTAACACTCGAGGTGGAACATCGTAGCACTCGAGGTGGAGCATCCTAACACTCGAGGTGGAGCATCCTAGCACTTGAGGTGGAGCATCCTAACACTCGAGGTGAAACATCCTAACACTCCAGGTGGAACATCCTAGCACTCGAGGTGGAGCATCCTAACACTCGAGGTGGAACATCCTAGCACTCGAGGTGGAGCATCCTAACACTCGAGGTGGAACATCCTAACACTCGAGGTGGAACATCCTAGCACTCGAGGTGGAACATCCTAGCACTCGAGGTGGAGCATCCTAACACTCGAGGTGGAACATCCTAGCACTCGAGGTGGAGCATCCTAACACTCGAGGTGGAACATCCTAACACTCGAGATGGAACATTCTAGCACTCGAGGTGGAGCATCCTAGCACTCGAGGTGGAGCATCCTAACACTCGAGGTGGAGCATCCTAACACTCGAGGTGGAGCATCCTAGCACTCGAGGTGGAGCATCCTAACACTCGAGGTGGAGCATCCTAACACTCGAGGTGGAACATCCTAACACTCGAGGTGGAGCATCCTAGCACTCGAGGTGGAGCATCCTAACACTCGAGGTGGAACATCCTAGCACTCGAGGTGGAGCATCCTAGCACTCGAGGTGGA
>NC_069432.1:38422739-38425239 GCF_026875155.1 Cherax quadricarinatus | reverse complement strand
ACATAAGAAAGGAGGAACACTGCAGCAGGCCTGTTGGCCCATACTAGGCAGGTCCTTTACAATTCATCCCACTAACAAACATTTGACCAACCCAATTTTCAATGCCACCCTAGAAACAAGCTCCGATGTGCAAGTCCCATTCAAATCCAACCCCTCCCACTCATGTACTTATCCAACCTAAATTTGAAACTACCCAAAGTCCTAGCCTCAATAACCCAACTAGGTAGACTGTTCCACTCATCAACTACCCTATTTCCAAACCAATACTTTCCTATGTCCTTTCTAAATCTAAACTTAAATAATTTAAATCCATTACTGCGGGTTCTCTCTTGGAGAGACATCCTCAAGACCTTATTAATATCCCCTTTATTAACACCTATCTTCCACTTATACACTTCGATCAGGTCTCCCCTCATTCTTCGTCTAACAAGTGAATGTACTTAAGAGTCTTCAATCTTTCTTCATAAGGAAGATTTCTAATACTATGTATTAATTTAGTCCATCCTACGCTGAATGTTTTCTAACGAATTTATGTCCATTCTGTAATATGGAGACCAGAATTGAGCTGCATAATCTAGGTGAGGCCTTACTAATGATGTATAAAGCTGCAGTATGACCTCTGGACTTCTGTTGCTTACACTTCTTGATATAAATCTCAGTAATCTATTTGCCTTATTACGTACGCTTAGGCATTGCTGTCTTGGTTTAAGGTTTGCTGCTCACCATAACCCCCAAGTCCTTTTCGCAATCTGTATGGCTAAGTTCTACATTATTTAACTTATAAGTGCTAGAGGTTATGGACACTCCCGAGCTTCAGAACCTTGCATTTATCTACATTGAACTGCATCTGCCACTTTTCTGACCAAGAGTAGAGTTTGTCTAAATCCTCCTGAAGTTCCCTAACATCTACGTTTGAATCAATTATCCTACCTATCTTCGTGCATCGCGAATTTTGCTCATATAAATAAAATTTCCTTCATCAAGACATTGTTTATTTATAAACAAAAAGGGGCCAAGATGATCCTGTGGAACCCCTGTTACAAACCCACTCGGATTTAACCCCTTTTATGGAACTCTCTGCTTCCCGTCTGGACCCAATTTTCGATCCACGAGAGACCCTTCCCCCAATGCCATGAGCGCTACTTTTCCAAAACAGTTTTTGGTGGGAACTCTACAAATGCCTACTAAATCTAAGAAAAATAATATCAATTCTTATGTGGTCAACACCTCAAAGCTTACTGAAAAAGTTAAAAATTAGTTAGACAAGACCGGGCCCTTGTGAATCCTTTTGAGTATCATTAATCAAGCTAGCTTCCCGAAGGTTCTTATAATTTGAGCTTAATTCTCTAGTATTTGCCTACAATTAGGTAGGTTTTATTGGGCGGTAAAATTTGAGGTAACGACTTGTCCCTTTTTAAAAAATAAAATAATTTTAGCTCTTCCCATTCAAAACACTACACCTGTTTGAGAGATAAATTAAAAATATTATTAATGGTTCACGACTTCCATTTTGCTTTCCCTTTAGAACCTTGAAAAAACCTCATCAGGCCCCCGGTGACTTTTTTGCTTCAGTCGGTTTTATCTGCTTCACCCTTTTCATAGTGATGTGATGTTACAAAATTTCTTCTTCTGGCCCACTATAAAAATTAAATTACCGGAAAATTATAGTGTCTTCCTGTGTAAAAACCGAAAAAAAATAATTATTTAAAATCGGCCTTTCTTTCTTTTTGTCTTAAGATCCCATAGTTATTTTTTAAAAGGGGGCCCTATTTATCTCTAACTTTTGTTCTATGACCGGGAAAAAAAAACTTTTTGGTTGTTTTAGAATCCCTAGCACTTTAATTGATAGCCCCTTTTAGCTTTTCTTATCCCCTTTTTAAAGTCCTCTTAATGTCAATATATGATTTAAAGATGACCCTGCCTTTTTGATACGCCTATAAATTCCCTTTTTTATTCTTATGCTCCTTGCTTTAGAGTGTCACTTTCGTCAGTACTTTAAAATCCTAACCTCCGACAACCCCTCCATCACCACCCCCACCCCCCCACACCACACCACACCCACCACACCCACCCCACCACCCCACCCCCACCACCACCACCACCCCCACCACCCCACCACCCCAACCACCATCACCACCACCCCACCCCACACCACCACCCCCCACAACCCCACCACCACCACCACCCCCACCCCCACCACCACCACCACCACCACCAAACCCCCATCACCACCACCCCACCACCCCCACCAACCACAACCCCATCACCACCCCACCACAACCACCCCACAACCACCCAAACCCCCATCCACCCCCACCACCCCCCACCACCACCACCACCACCACCACCACCAAACCCACCACACCACCACCACACCACCCCCCACCACCTCACCACCACCACCACCACCACATTTCCCCCCCACCCCACCCCACCACCCCAACCCCCATCACCCACCACCACCACCACCCCCACCCACCACCCCCCACCACCACCAAAC
>NC_069432.1:38387517-38422239 GCF_026875155.1 Cherax quadricarinatus | reverse complement strand
CACCACCACCACCCCCAAAACCCCCCCCCCCCAACCACCACCACACCACCAACATTGGTTCTATAATTACAGACAGAAAAAACATGCCGGTACAATTTTTTGTATATTAACTGTAACTACTTTTACATTATTATTATTATTATTAGTAGTAGCATTTTTATCATTATTATTATTATTGTTATTAATATCATTAGTATTAGTACTAGTAGTATACTAGTAGTATTAGTAGTAGCAGTAATAACAACAGTAGTAGTAGAGGTGGTAGTAGTGAGAGTTGTATGTAATGACCATGGTGTAGTCGATAGGTTTCAAACCGCAGTAATCAACCAAGCAGTGGACAGCAGAAGTCACACACACAAAGAACACAGCATAAGAGAATATTTTAAGCAAATATTCTTTGTATATATTGTAGAGACCAGGTTGTTATTCATTTACAGGTGAAGTTTGTTGTTGGTCTCTATGTTACCTTGTAGTTGAAGCATCACATTTTTCAGGTCATAACCGAAAGAACCCAGGGTTAGAGTCCCGGGTGGGCGAGAAGAATGAACAAGGTTCTTGACACCTGCTGTCCCTGCTCACCTTACAGTTAACAGACAACTAGGAGGATAGGGGGTGGGGGGAAGTCAGTGTGTGTAGAGCTTTATCACGACCTCTTTTCACGCTGTTTAAAGTTTTGTTGTGTCTCAGTCTGGAGCTTTATCAGGTTACAGAGTTTTATCACGTCATGTTTGACACACTGTGTAGAGCTTTATCATGTCCTGACTAGATAAAGTTTTGCACCGAGCGAAACGATGATCTCAGTGAATGCTTGTTCTGCAACAGGAGTCTGTCTTCATTACTGTTTCCCGTTGTCGTTAGCTCCGTATACCTGCCCACGCTTCCTTCTTCCTCTCCTGGGCTCCTGGTAGCTCTCTTTCAACAGCTCTCCGTTATCTCATTACCTTTCCTGCCTGATGGAGAGGAGGCTACTGTTTCTCTCTATCTTTCTCTTTCGCTCTCTCTCTTTCTCTCTTTCTCTTATATCATTTCTTTTCTTACTGATGAGAATGTATCTATCCTCAGTCTCCCTGCACTTCCTGGAGAAGCATTCCATCAGGGTTGATGGGATCAGACCATCCACTGCCGATTCACTGAATCCCAGAGAGAGAGAAGAATCTCCCACTACCTCAGAGTATGGACTCATGGTTGATTTTATCTCTCTTTTCACTCGTCTCAACTTTTCTGGGTCAGTGAATATTGTTGTGTGTGTGTGTGTGTGTGTGTGTGTGTGTGTGTGTGTGTGTGTGTGTGTGTGTGTGTGTGTGTGTGTGTGTGTGTGTGTGTGTGTGTGTGTGTGCTGTTAAATTCACCCCACACGTTTTCCTTCTCAGTTTAGTACATACCCGTCAGAGGCAACACGTGTAACCTTACTGACTCCTCCCCAAAGATTTTTTTAGATTTTACCACCGAAGTGGCTAGTTTATTGTGCACCCGATATCCATCTTGTGGATGGTAGGGCAACAGCATATAGATACACGAAAGGCCTAGGAACTAGGCTCCAAAAGGATTAACATGGGTACATCTGGATTTATATATACAGTTCACTTATCTGTTACAATATATTTGGTATCTTATATTCGTTAATAAGATATCTTGACATGTCACACAGGTTATTATACTATCTCTGTATTCCTCAATAAGTGGACAATTAAGCACATAGCTTTCAAGACAGTGACCATAGGGCTGGCCACATACTTTACATTAAGTTTGATCATCATCTGTGTGTCTCCCAAACTGCCAGAAGTACTTGTAACCAAGGCTAAGCCTGGCCACGATAACATCAGTCAGTGTTCACATTGCACGTTGCTCCATAAACGTACTTATCTACGTTCATGTTATCATAGTGGGTTATAGATCTACTCATGCTTCTAACTGCATTCCTTTAACTTTTAGTTTCATTATCTACTTCTCTCTTAATATTATTCCTAGTGCTAGACACAGATACAATAAATTTATATTTTACATTATCCTTCAGGGTACTTTTCCTGGCTAACATATCAACTTTATAATGAAGGAGTAATCCAATGTGTGATGGGATCCATAACAATTATACATTAATTCCCCTTTCCAGGATTTTTGAGTATCTATACCTGGCTTTTCCAATAAGCATATTGTTAGAATTATTGTATAAGTCAAGATGACACAGATGAGTCAGTGATGACATAGAATCAGTAGTGATGATAGAGTCAAGCTCATTGTTGTAAGTTAACTTTAACACCATTAGGATGGCAAACAATTCAGTTTGCAGTGTAGACGCCCAGTTGTTAATGCTTATGCCTAGTTCAACAAAGTTGCTATCGTTCTTAACTAGGGAGGTGGCAACAAGAGCAGATGCAGCCCTGCCATTAGACTCCTGCTTAGTTCCATCAGTATATATAACTTGTGATGAATTATTACAATCCAGTCCTTCCCACAACCCAGGAACTTTAAGAGTAAATCTATCCTTACCGCCCTCAAAAACGAGGGGGTAGCTGAATGATAACTCTAGGCCTTTCGTGTTGGCATCAACACATATCAGGAGCTTGCAAAGTTGCATAAATAAGTAAGATATCTTAGAGTCCCCCTGAACGAATCTTCTGAGATCTCTTGCTCATTTCTGCAGCTTTGCAAGCTCCTGATGTGTTGATTGTAACACGAAAGGCCTAGAGTTATCACTCAACTCCCCCTGTGGTTGTTTTACATCTTGTTATATGTAGTCAGGAGTTACCTGACTACGTTAGTGGCTAGTAGTCAGTTAAATGTAAAGTGACTGCTCGTCAGCGCTAGTACAACTGTTGATAGTAGACCAGCGACAATGATCAGGGTCTTAATAAAGCAAGGTAGGTGGCCATAATTAGAAGCATCTCCAACCTTGTTAGAGTGGAACACCTGGAGCATACCCAATGAAGCCTTTAACCACACGTATAGTCACATCACTATTATATCTGCCCTGTGTAATCGCTTCTCGCTGGGGAATATCTCTCGTTAACGAGGCTTCACCTAGCTCTCACCTGCTTTAATTACAGATACATATCGGCTAATGAACGCTTCGTTACTAGAGAGCGAGATCTAAGTTAATTCTAAATTGCCTCCTGGAAATAAGTCTGAGATCATTTTAATTAGTGAGAGACTGAAAGAATCAGATCAAAGTTTGGTAAAAATGAATAACAAAAGCACAGGTGAGGCTGTGACTTACCCAGCCAGTGAATGACTGAACTTTACTGTCTTCTGGAGGCTGGCAGGCTTTCTCTACATCTATTTTCTTTTCCTCCTTCTTCTCTTCTTCCTCGACCTCCTTTTTTTTTTTACCTCCCACCACATTTCATCTCCCGGATAGTATTACCACCACCAGACACCTGACTCCCAAAAACTTCTCATTCGCCCGAGGTAACACACAAGCTCTCCACCTCTCTTTCAATCCCATCTCTTCCAGTCACACCTCCTCCAATCGCACCTCTCTTCCAGTCTCACCTCTCTTCCAATCCCACCTCTCTTCCAGTCCCACCTCTCTTCCCATTACAATTCTTCTCCAGTCCCACCTGTCTTTCAGTCTCACTTGTCTTCCAATTCCACCTTTCTTCTAATCTCACCTGTCTTCCAATCCCACCTTTCTTTTTATCCCACCTTTCTTCTAATCCAAGTTTTTTTCTCAATCCCACCTCTCTCTTAATCTCACTCTCTGTCTCCTAACCCAAGTCTCATTCCCAATCCCATTTTCCATCTTCACCTCTCACCCCATCCTCTATGCCCAGGCCTTCCAGCTTTCCCTTACCCCTTTATTCCTTTCATTTCCTTCTCTTCCACTTCCTCTCTCTCCCTCCTTTCTGGCCTCTCCCTCCCCTCCCCTTCCCCAAGCGGCCACTGGATCATTCTTCACTGCCTTAAGTTAGCGAGGCGGGGACTCGTGGTGCGACAAGTACTACGGGCGAAGTGAGATGGTTTAGTTTCCCCTGTGTACCCTCCCTTACCCTCATCTATCCCCTCCCTTCCCCTCCCCAATCCTATCCCACTCTCTCCCAACTCTTCCCAGAAACACTCGCTGGGATGGAAAATTGGCCCTCAGAAGTTTGGCATCCGTGATGCGCAGTTGTGGAAGAAGTTATTTAAGATGACCCACTCCAAGCATGGTGACCCATCATGTTACGTCACCACAGCAAGCATAGTGACCCATCATGTTGTGTTACCACACCAAGCATGGTGACCCATCATGTTGTTACCACACCAAGCATGGTGACCCATCATGTACAGTGTCACCACAGCAAGCATGGTGACACATCATGTACAGAGTCACCACACCAAGCATGGTGACACATTATGTACAGTGTCACCACACCAAGCATGGTGACACATCATGTACAGTGTCACCACACCAACCATGGTGACCCATCATGTTGTGTCACCACACCAAGTACATCATGTACAGTATTACCACACCAAGCATGGTGACCCATCATGTACAGTGTCACCACACCAAGTATGATGACCCATCATGTCACCGCACCAAGCATGGTGACCCATCATGTACAGTGTCACCACACCAAGTATGATGACCCATCATGTCACTGCACCAAGCATGGTGAGCCATCATGTACAGTGTCACCACACCAAGCATGGTGAGCCATCATGTACAGTTTCACCACACCAAGCATGGTGAGCCATCATGTACAGTGTCACCACACCAAGCATGGTGAGCCATCATGTACAGTGTCACCACACCAAGCATGGTGAGCCATCATGTACAGTGTCACCACACCAAGCATGGTGAGCCATCATGTACAGTTTCACCACACCAAGCAGGTGACACTACGTGAACAGTTTGGTTGCAGCCTCACCAAGACAGAGGCAGAAAACGTGAAACTGGTTGAAGTCTTTCTTTCAATCTAATGGGTAACTTGGTTGAAAACTTAATATCCATTTTACTGCTGCACTCGTCTTGGAAAAAAATGGTTAAGCTTGAATAAGTTAGTAGGAATTTCTAACAGGAAGTTGACAACCTCACAGGACTTAAGTTCAAATGAGTAGTCTGAAGTTAGCAGCATGTATGATTCTAGGAGAGTCTTACAGGTTGTAGGAAGACAGCAGAATATTGAATTCTTTGCCCATCTAATGATGAATAATCATTGGGTGGTTAGTGGGACTTAGATTTATATACTTAGAATATAACAAGACTTAGGATCTCCTAATGCGTAGTCTATAGAGAGTCAACAGGTTCTAAGATCCTAGGGTGTTTAGTAATGGAAACTTGTCTCCTGGTGATTTGTCTACGTAAAGTTTTGATCTAGGCTCCCTCAGTAGCTTACCCTATAATATATAGAAAGAAATAGTTCATTTTAAATTTATATTTAATTAGTAAAAACAGTAATCATACCTTAATGTGAACAATGTTATAAAATACCGACAAGTTGAGGACTAAGACACATGTGCAACAGTTGGGGATCTTTATTGTTGAAATGTTTTCGCCTAAACATTAGGTTTACTCAGTCAAAACAGGATGGCAGAACAGTTAGTGGTGAGATAAAGATGATGTTGTAATCAATCCATGAACCATGGAGAAAAAGTATTTTAGGGGTGTGTCAGTCTGGAGCCTGTGAGTAGAGTTCAGCTGCACGGAGGGATGATTACATCATCTTCACACTACTACTGCGCACTCTGTATCTGACCTGAAGGAGCCCACCCTTTGTCCTGCAGGTGAAGCTTTGATCAATAAAGATACCTAACTGTTGTACATGTGTCTTAATCCTCATCACATCTTAATGTTATGCAGTGTATATAATGTTATGCAGTGTATATAATGTTATGCAGTGTATATAATGTTATGCAGTGTATTTAATGTTTATGCAGTGTACTATAATGTTATGCAGTGTATATAATGTTATGCAGTGTATATAATGTTATGCAGTGTATATAATGTTATGCAGTGTATATAATGTTATGCAGTGTATATAATGTTATGCAGTTGTATATAATGTTATGCCAGTGTATATCTGGTTATGTAGTGTATATAATGTTATGCAGTGTATATAATGTTATGCGTGTAAATAAATGTTATGCCAGTGTTTATAATGTTATGCAGTTGTATATAAAACGTTGGGATAAGACAAGGCCAACACCATGGGTATGTTTTTACCAAGGGTTGAGAGACTCAACCACTCTTCAATCAAGGTTAACGGGACTCAACACCTCAATCAAGGTTAGGGAATCAACACTTCAATTCAAGGTTAAGGGATCAACCCTTCAATCAAGGTTAAGGGTTCAACACCTTCAATCAAGGTTAAGGGACTCAACACCTTCAATCAAGGTTAAGGGACTCAACACCTTCAATCAAGGTTAAGGGACTCAACACCTTCAATCAAGGTTAAGGGACTCAACACCTTCAATCAAGGTTAAGGGGACCCTCACACCTTCAATCAAGGTTAAGGAACAACAACACCTTCAATCAAGGTAAGGGACTCAACCACCTTCAATCAAGGTTAAGGGATTCAACACTTTCATCAAGGATAAGGGATCACACTATCAATCAAGGTTAAGGGATTTCAAACACCTTAATAGATATAGAGAGAGATAGAGAGATATGGAAGATATATATATATAGCGATATAGATATAGGTGTGTGGGCCATTGTGGCAGAAGATAGGCATCTCTCGTTATGATCATCATGACGCGCTCTTAGGCGATGACACGACAACACTCATTCAATCAGTTTGTTGGTGAGTCGGATCGATCCTCAGAGACGTACCTTCACGCATCAATGTGATTGAGATTGAGATAATCGGGCTAACTCTGTCTAACACTAGTGCACACTAGTCTCAGATGATGAGCATTTAGGCGCGTGTGAGAGTGGAGAGCAACGATAAGTGCTAATTCAGAGCCAGTCAGACTTCTCTATGAGGGCTGACAGAGGCGTGAGTACAAGTCCTCGCATGGATCACGGTGTCATACTGAATCGTGCTTTTTACGTAGGCTGTGTCAGACGATCCGTGTGTTCGAGGTAAATCCTGGGCAAGAGATTGTTCGCGGATATTATTGAAATCGGCTCAGCATTGCTAAGCATCACGATTGTGTGTGAAGTGTGGGAGTCTCAGTAGAAGGCTCACAACGCGCAGTGTGATTCTGTGTGCTATTCGGATACCGGTTTAGAAGGGATGCTACTAGTTCCACCTGATCATCTCGCCTAGGATGGTTGTAGAGAGGGAGAGTTGCGAGGAATACTCACTGTTGCAAGGTGGCTAGTTTAGAGGACCCTGTTCTCGGCGTGTGTGATGCACAGAATGATTAAGGGAGTGCCATCGTACTAGCCATCTTGTTCGCGAGGATGATGTGGTGTGTAGAAGGTGACTATGTTCGAAGAACCTGGTAACTCTCCTGAGTAGTGTTGTGTGTAGTGCGCGAGCACTAATACTGTGTCATGACGTTACCTGCGGCGAAGTCGCGCAGGTTGTTGAAGGAGTGGCTGCTGAGATCCTCGTCTCATCCTGATCGTAAGTCTAGGGACTTTAAGGGAGATTGACTATAATGACGTTCTGGCAGAAGAGCGCCGCGGTAGATGAGATTAGATGGTGCTGAGACCATTTTCCTGCCAGTTTTTTTTTTTCCTTCTGGCCACTAAAAAACCTCTCCCTGGTAATGAAACACGAGGGCTCTCGCAATCATAGCGCGCTCTCGTGATGTCTCAATACCGAGGTTCGCGTATATCTGATGGAAGGCCGGTGGAAGGGAGTGGTTTAGTAGCGCCTGTTCAGATCGACGATGTTTGTGTATCCTCGCGCGATTTCAGAGAGATGAGAGCGGGACATGTCGGAGAGCGTGATGTGAGGAGAGGAGTTTAGCACTGTCTCTGTGTGTCGATCGCGTCTACTGTGCAATTCAGAGAAGGTTAGAGAGGATCTCGATCCTCAACGCGCGCGCAGGATACAGTGAGAGAGAGAGAGAGGAGAGATCTCAACACCTTCAATCAAGTTAAGGACTCAACACCTTCAAGCAAGGTTAAGGGATTCAAACACCTTCAACCAATGTTAAGGGACTGAAAACACTTTTTTTCAAAAATTTCTAGGTTAAGGGACTCAACACCTTCAATCAAGTTAGGGATTCAACACCTTCAATCAATGTTAAGGGACTGCAAACACCTCAATCAAGGTTAAGGGAATCAACACCTTCAATCATGGTTAAATGGCACTGAACCACCTTCAATCAAGGTTAAAGGGCTGAACTCCTTCAATCAAGGTAAAGGGACTCATCACATTCAATTACTAGGTTTAGGGACTCAACACCTTCATCAAGGTTAAGGGATCAACAACAACTTCAATCAAGGTTAAGGGACTCAACAACTCACCTTCAAGGTTAAGGGACTCAACACCTTCATCAAAGGTTAGGGGATTCAAACACCTTCAATCAAGGTTTATGCGACTCAACTCCTTCAATCAATGGTTAAGGGATTAATAACACCTTCAATCATTGTTAAGGAATGAAACCCTTCAATCAAGGTTAGGGACTCAAACACATTCAATCAAGGTTTAAGGAGTCAACACTTCAATCAATGGTTAAGGGACCTGAAAACACCTTCAATAAGGGTTAAGGGATCAACACGTCAATATGGTTAAAGAACTGAACACCTTTCAATCAAGGTTAAAGGACTGAACACCTTCAATCAAGGTTAAGGACTCAACACCTTCAATCAAGGTTTAAGGGACTCAACTCCTTCAATCAAGGTTAGGGATTCAACACCTTCAATCATTGTTAAGGGCTGAACACCTTCAAATCAAGGTAAGGGACCAACACCTTCAATCAAAGGTTTAGGGATTCAAACGCCTTCAATCAATGTTAAGGGACTGATCCACCTTCTATAAAGTTAAGGGACTCACCACCTTCAATCAAGGTTTAAGGGGATTAAACACCTTCAATCAATGTTTAGGGACTGAACACCCCTTCATCAAGGTTATGGGACTCAAACACCTTCAATCAAGGTTAAAGGACTGAACCCTTCAATCATGGCTTATAGGTCTGAACACTTCTATCAAGGTTATGGGACTCAACAACTTCATTCAAGGTTAAGGGATGTCAAAACCACTTCAATCAAGGGTTAAAGGACTCAACACCTTCAATCAGGTTAAGGGACTCAACACTTCAAATCAGTTATGGGATTCAAACACCTTCAATCAATGTTAAGGGACTGAACGCCTTCAATCTAGGTTAAGGGACTCAACCACCTTCAATCAAGGTTAAGGGATTCCACACTTCAATCAATGTTAAAGGATGAAACACCTTCATTCTAAGGTTAAGGGACCTCAACTCCTTCAATCAAGGTTAAGGAGATTCAACTCCTTCAATCATATGTTAAGGGATCTGAACACCTTCTATCAAGGTTAAGGGACTCAACACCTTCAATCAAGGTTAAAGGATGCTGAACACCTTCAATTAAGGTTAAAGGACTGAAAACATTCAATCAAGGTTAAGGGACGCAACACCTTCAATCAAGGTTAAGGGACTCAACACCTTCAATCAAGGTTTAAGGGAGGATTCAACCCTTCAATCACAAGGTTAAGGACTAGAAACACCTTCAATCAAGGTTTTTAAGGGACTCAACCTTCAATCAAGGTTAAAGGACTGATCATTCATCAAGGTTAAAGGACTGAACACCTTCAATCAAGGTTAGGGACCTCAACACCTTCCAATCAAGTTAAGGGAATGCTGAACACCTTCAATCACAGGTTAAGGACTCAAACACCTTCAATCAGGTTCGGGACTCAACACCTTCAATCAAGGATTAATGGATCAAACACCTTCAATCAAAGGGTAAGGGACTCAACACCTTCAATCAAGGTTAAGGGATCAAACACATTCAATCAAGGTTAAGGGACTCTCACCTTCAATCAGTTATGGGATCTCACCTTCAATCAAGGTTAAGGGATCAACACACTTTCAATCAGAGTTAAGGGACTCAACACCTTCAATAAAGGTTACTGGGGACTCAACACCTTCATTCATAGGTTAAGGGACTCAAACACCTTCAATCAAGGTTAAGGGACAACAACACCTTCAATCAAGGTTAAGGGAACTAACACCTTCAATCAAGGTTAAGGGACTTCTACCCTTCAATCAAGGTTAAAGGGACGCAACACCCTTCAATCAGGATAAGGGGACTCAACACCTTCAATCAAGGATTAAGGGGGACTCAACACTCAATTCAAGGTTTAAGGGAACTCTAACCATCAATCAAGGTTTTTAAGGGGACTCAACACTTTCAATCAAGGTTAAGGGACTGAAACACCTTCAATCAAGGTTAAGGGACTCAACACCTCAATCAAGGTTACGGGTACTTCATATAACTTCAATCAAGGTTAAGGAATTCAACACTTCATTAAGGTTACTAAGGGATTTCAACACCTTCAATCAAGGTTAAGGGACTCAACACCTTCAATCAAGGTTAAGGGACTCAACACCTTCAATCAAGGTTAAGGGACTCAACACCTTCAATCAAGGTTAAGGGACTCAACACCTTCAATCAAGGTTAAGGACATCAACCTTCAATCAAGGTTAAGGGACTCAACACCTCAATCAAGGTTAGGGACTCAACACCTTCAATCAAGATTAAGGGATCAAAACCTTAAATCTAAGGTTAAGAGACTTCTACACCTTCAATCAAGGTTAAGGGGACTCAACTCCTTCTTCAAGGTTAAGCGGATTCAACTCCTTCAACCAAGGTTAAGGGACTAAACACCTTCAATCAAGGTTAAGGGACTCTCAACACCTTCAATCATGGTTGAAGGGACTCTAACACCTTCATCAAAGGTTAAGGGTCCTCAACACCTTCAATCAAGGTTAAGGGGACTCAACACTTCAATCAAGGTTAAGGGACTCAACACCTTCAATCAAGGTGAAGGGGACTCAACAACTTTCAATCAAGGTTAAGGGCCTCAACTCCTTCAATCAAGGTTAAGGGAGTCTCACCCTTCTCAATCAAGGTTAAGGGGGAGTCAACACCTTCATCAAGGGTTAAGGGAATCAACACCTTCAATCAAGGTTAAGGGATTCAGACTCCTTCAATTCAAGGTTAAGGGACTCAACACCTTCAATCAAGGTTAAGGGACTCAACACCTTCAATCAAGGTTAAGGGACTCAACACCTTCAATCAAGGTTAAGGGACTCAACACCTTCAATCAAGGTTAAGGGATTCAACACCTTCACCAATGTTAAGGGGATCTGAACACCTTCAATCAAGGTAAGGGGACTCAACACCTTCAATCTTGTTAAGGGACTGAACACATTCAATCAAGGTGAAGGGGACTCAACACCTTCATCAAGGTTAAGGGACTGAAACCTCATTAAGGTTAAGGGACTCACACCTTAATGTCCAAGGTTAAGGGATTCAACCACTTCAATCAATGTTAAGGATCTGAACACCTTCAATCAAGGTTAAGGGATCAACACCTTCAATCAAGGTTTAAAGAACTGAACACCTTCAATCAGGTTAAAGGACTGATGAACACCTTCAATCAAGGTTAAGGGACCTCAACACCTTAATACAAGGTTAACGAGGACTCAACACACTTCAATCAAGGTTAAGTGGACTCTATCACCTTCATCAAGGTTTAAGGGATTCAACTCCTTCAATCAAATGTTAAGGGACTGAAAACCTTCAATCAAGGTTTTTTAACTGGGGAACTATCACCGATACAAAAGAAACTACTCAACACCTTCAATCAAGGTTAAGGATTCAAACGCCTTCAATCAATGTTAAGGGACTGAACACCGTTCGAGTTCGCTTGGCGGCTCTCGGCGTCTTTGTGGTGCGTGTGTATGTGTGTGTGTGTGTAGAGAGTTTGTTCTGAGAGAGAGATATAGAGAGATAGGATATCGAGACGTGATAGCGGCTGTGCAATCAATGTTAAGGGGGACTGAACACCTTCAATCAAGGTTAAGGGACTCAACACCTTCAATCAAGGTTAAAGGACTGAACACCTTCAATCAAGGTTAAAGGACTGAACACCTTCAATCAAGGTTAAGGACTCAACCACCTTCGAATCAAGGGTGAAGGGGATTCAACACCTTCAATCAAGGTTAATGGGACTCAACAACTTCAATCGAGGTTAAAGGGACTCAACACCTTCATGCTAGGTTAAGGGATTCAAAACACTTCAATCAATGTTAAGGGATGAACACCTTCAATCAAGGTTTAGGGACTCAACACCTTCTGTGTGCAAGGTTAGGGCTCGCGCAAACACCTTCAATCATGTTAAGGGAGCTGAACACCTTCCCATTCAAGGTTAAGGGACTCAACACCTTCAATCAAGGTTAAGGGACTCAACACCTTCAATCAAGGTTAAGGGACTCAACACCTTCAATCAAGGTTAAGGGATCAACACCTCTCAATAAAGTGTTATGGGATTCAACACCTTTCAATCAATGTAAAGGGACTGAACACTTCAATCAGTTAAGGGATCAAACCCTTCATCAAGTTAAGGGATTCAAAACTCTTCAATCAATGTTAGGGACTGAAACCTTCAATCTAGGTTTTGGGACTCAACACCTTCCAATCAAGGTTAAAAGAACTGAACACTCTTCAATCAAGGTTAAAGGACGAACACCTTCAATCAAGGTTAAGGGGACTTCCCTCAAACACCTTCAATCAAGTTATGGGAATCAATCACCTTCAATCAAGGTTAAGGGATTCAAACACCTTCAAATAATGTAAGGGACCTGAACCCTTCAATCAAGGTTAAAGGGAACTCAAACACCTTCAATCAAGGTTAAGGGATTCAACGCCTCTCATCATTGTTAAGGGACTGAACACCTTCATTCAAGGGTTAAGGAGACTCAACACTTCAGATCAAGGTTAAGGGAATTCAACACTTCATTCATTGTTAAGGAACTGAAAAACCTCAATCAGGTTAAGGGACTCAACACCTTCATTCATGTTAAAGGACTGACACTTCAATCAGGTTTAAGGACTGGAACACCTTCAATCAAGGTTAAGGGACTCAACACCTTCAATCAAGGTTAAGGGATTCAACACCTTCAATCAAGGTTAAAGGACTCAACACCTTCAATCAAGGTTAAGGGACTCAACACCTTCATTCAAGGTTAAGGGATTCAACACCTTCAATCAATGTTAAGGGACTGAACACCTTCTATCAAGGTTAGGGACTCAAACCTTCAATCAAGGTTAAGGGGATTCAACACCTTCAATCTATGGTAGGACCCTGGAACACCTTCAATCAAGGTTAAGGGACTCAACACCTTCAATCAAGGTTAAGGGATTCAACACCTTCAATCAATGTTAAGGGACTGAACACCTTCAATCAAGGTTAAGGGACTCAACACCTTCAATCAAGGTTAAGGGACTGAACACCTTCAATCAACGGTTTAAAGGAACTGAACACCTTACAATCAATAGGTTAGGGATATCAAAACCTTCAATCAAGGTTAAGGGACTCAACACCATCAATCAAGGTTTAAGGACTCATCAACCTTCAAACAAGGTTAAGGGACTTTAACACTTCATCAAGGTAAGGGACTGACCCTTCAATCAAGGTTAGGGACTCAAACCACCTTCAATCTAGGTTAAGGGACTCAACACTACAATCAAGGTTAAGGGACTCAACACCTTCAATCAGGTTAAGGGATTCAACACTTCAATCCAGGTTTAAGGCGCCCCCGGGGGGACTGAACACTTCAATCAAGGTTAAGGGATCAACACCTTCAAATCAAGGTTAAAGGTCTGAACACCTTCAATCAAGGTTAATAGGACTGAAACACCTTCATCAGGTTTAAGGGACTCAATACTTCAATCAGGTTAGGGAAACTGAACACCCTTCAATCAAGGTTAGGGGATCAACACCTTCAATCAAGGTTACGGGACTCTAACACCTTCAATCAGGTTAAGGGACTCAACACCTTTATTCAAGGTAAGGGACTCAACACCTTCAATCAAGGTTAAGGGACTCAACACCTTCAATCAAGGTTAAGGGACTCAACACCTTCAATCAAGGTTAAGGGATTCAACACCTTCAATCAAGGTTAAGGGACTGAACACCTTCAATCAAGGTTAAGGGACTCAACACCTTCAATCAGGGTTAAGGGACTCAACACCTTCAATCAACTCTTAAAAATTGTGGGACTGACCACATTAAAATTACCTCTGAATTCCACTGAAGAATCCTTGTGCAAAGGCGAAACGTTTCAACAGTAAAGACACCCAAGTGTTGAACAAGAGTGTTACTCCTGCTGGTGAGGTTGGTATACACATCACCAGTACATCAGCTCTCTTCCCAGTGTTTTCCTGCTGGTGAGGTTTGGTATACACATCACCAGTACCTCGCTTCTTCACGTGTTTATTCCTGCTGGTGATGTTGGCATATACTCATCCCAGTACCCTCGCTCTCTTCTCCGTGTTATCCTGCTGGTGAGGTTGGTATACACATCACCAGTACCTCGCTCTCTTCACCGTGTTATTCCTGCTGGTGAGGTTGGTATACACATCACCAGTACCTCGCTCTCTTCACCGTGTTATTCCTGCTGGTGAGGTTGGTATACACATCACCAGTACCTCGCTCCTCTTACACGTGTTATCCTGATGGTGTGGTTGGGTTTAACACATCACCGTTACTCGCTCTCTTTACACGTGTTATTCCTGTGGTGAAGGTTGGTATACTCATCACCAGTACCTCGCTCTCTTCACCGTGTTATTCCTTCTGGTTGTGGTTGGTTTACACATCACCAGTACCTCAGCTCTCTTCACCGTGTTTATTCCTGCTGGTTTGAGGTTGGTATTACACATCTGCCTTCGTATGCCTCGCTACTCTTCACCGTGTGATGCCTGTGGTGAGGTTGGTATACACATCACCAGTACCTCGCCTCTCTTCACCGTCGTTATTCCTGTGTGAGGTTGGTATACACAATCACCAGTACCTCGCCTCTCTTCACCGTGTTTATTCCTGCTGGTGAGGTTGGTATACACATCAAGTTACCTCGCTCTCTTTCACCGTGTTATTCCTGATGGTGAGGTTGGTATACACATCACCAGAGTACAATCGCTCTCTTTCACCGTGTTATTCCTGCTGGTGAGGTTGGTTTAACTCTCACAGTACCTCGCTCTCTTCACCGTTGTTATTCCTGCTGGTGAGTGTTGGTATACACATCACCAGTACTCGCAATCTCTTCATCCGTGTTATTCCTGTCTGGTGAGGTTGGTTTACACATCACAGTACCTCGCTCTCTTCACCGTGTTTTTCCTGCTGGTGTGGTTGGTATACACTTCACCAGTACCTCCGCTCTCTTCACCGTGTTATTCTGCTTGTGAGTTGGTATACACATCACCAGTACCTCGCTATCTTCACCGTGTTTTTCCTGCTGGTGAGGTTGGTATACACATCACCCAGTACCTCGCTTCTTCACCGTGTTATTCTGATGGTGAGGTTGGTTATTACAATCACAGTACCTCCTGCTCTCTTTCCCGTTTTATTCCTGCTGGTGAGGTTGGTATACACCTCACCAGTACCTTCGCTGTCTTCACCGTGTTATTCCTGCTGGTAGGTTGGTATTACACATCACCAGTACCTCGCTCTCTTCACCGTGTTATTCCTGCTGGTGAGGTTGGTGATACACATCACCAGTACCTCGCTCTCTTCACCGTGTTTTTCCTGCTGGTGAGGTTGGTTAAACATCACCAGTACTTTTCGCTCTCCTTCAGGCGCGCTTTCGAGCCGTGTTCGTGATGGTGTTGATCTTAGTTCGTTGCACTTAGGCGGCTTGAGAGGAGGTCTTAGAGAGAGAGAACACATGCACCCAAGACTGTTGATCAGAGACGCAGCACAGTACTGTATGATATAGTGTTTATTGCACCTTGTGGTGAGGTTAGGATGTGTAGACAGGAGCATCAACCAGTCTTGTGTCGCTGTGTGTCTTACACACAAGTGTTGTGTAGTAAGGTGTGCTGCTTGCTGGTGATTGGTTGTGTGTGTGTGGTGTCAATGGTAGTGTGGCTCGCGATTTCTGAGCGTCAGTACGTCGCTCACGTCTTCTCTTCTCTGTGGGTTTATTCTGGCTGGGTGGTGGTGAGTTGGGTTTTGTGCAGGGGTTTTGATCACACTCGCGCTACCGACGTTTCGTGCTGTGGTTGCTTCTACAGGTGTTTTGTGTGTGTGTGTGTGTGTGTGGTAGGGGGGTTGGTATACACATCACCAGTACCTCGTCTCTCACCGTGTTATTCCTGTGGTGAGGTTGGTTTACACAATCACCAGTCCTCGCTCTCTTCACCGTGTTATTCCTGCTGGTGAGGTTGGTATTACACATCACCAGTACTCGCTCTCTTCACCGTGTTATTCTGCTGGTGAGGTTGGTATACACATCACCAGTACCTCGCTCTCTTCACGTGTTTTTCCTTGCTGGTGTGGTTGGATAAACATCACCAGTATCATCGCTCTCTTTTCACCGTGTTATTCCTGCTGGTGAGGTTGTATTCCACATCACCAGTACCTCGCTCTCTTCCGTGTTATTCTGTGGTGAGGTTGGTATTACACATACCAGTACCTGCTCTCTTCCACGTGTTATTCCTGCTGGTGAGGTTGGTATACACATCACCAGTACTCGCGATCTTCACCGTGTTATTCCTGCTGGTGAGGTGGTATACACATCACCAGTACCTCGCTCTCTTCACAGTGTTAGTCCTGCTGGTGATGTTGGTTTATACACATCACAGTTCCTCGCTCTCTTCTCGTGTTATTCTGCTGGTGAGGTTGGGTATAAACATCACCCAGTCATCGCTCTCTTCACAGTGTTATTCCTGCTGGTGTGGCATTGGTATACACATCACCAGTACCTCGCTCTCTTCACCGTGTATTTCATGATTGTGAGGTTGCGTATACATCATCACCAAGTACTCGCCTCTCTTCACGTGTTATTCTGTGTGTGGTTGGTATACACAGCACCAGTACCTCGCTCTCTTCACCCCGTGTTATTCATGCTGGTGAGGTTGGTAACACATCACCAGTACCTAGCTCTGTCTTTACCGTTGTTATTCCTGCTGGTGAGGTTGGTATACACATCACCAGTACCTCGCTCTCTCACCGTGTTTATTCCTTGCTGGTGAGGTTGGTATAAACATCACCAGTACTCGCTTCTTCACCGTGTTATTCCTGCTGGTGAGGTTGGTATAACATCACCAGTACTCGCTCTCTTCACCGTGTTTATTCCTGCTGTGAGGTTGGTATACACATCACCAGTACCTCGCTCTCTCTCCGTGTTATTCCTGCTGGTGAGGTTGGTATACACATCACAGTACTCGCTCTCTTCACCGTGTTATTACTGTGGTGAGGGGGGTATACACATCACAGTACCTAGCTCTCTTCACCGTGTTATTCCGGCTGATGAGGTTGGTTCATACATCCATTACCTCCGATCTCTTCACCGTGTTTTCCTTCTGGTGAGGTTGGTTTATACACATCACCAGTACCTCGCTCTTTCACGTGTTATTCCTGCTGGTGAGGTTGGTATACACATCACAGCACCTCGCTCTCCTTCACCGTATTATTCATGCTGGTTGAGGTTGGTATACACTCACCAGTACCTCGCTCTTCTTCACCGTGTTATTCCTGCTGGTGGAGGTTGGGATACACATCACCAGTACCTCGCTCTCTTCCCCACCGTGTATTCCTGACTGGTGAGGTTGGTATACAAATCACCAGTACCTCGCTCATCTTCACAGTGTGTTATTCCTGATGGTGAGGTTTGGTATTCACATCACCTAGTACCCTCGCTCTTTCTCCGTGTTATCTGCTGGTGAGGTTGGTATACACATCACCCAGTTCCTCGCTCTGTTCACCGTGTTTATTCCGGTGGTGAGGTTGGTATACACATCACCAGTACCTCGATCTCTTACCGGGTTTTCCTGCTGGGTGAGGTTGGTATATACATCACCAGTACCTCGATCTCTTCACGGTTGTTATTCCTGCTGGTGAGGTTGGTATACACTCACCAGTACCTCGCTTTCTTCACGTGTTATCATGCTGGTGAGGTTGGTATACAAACATAACAGTACCTCGCTGTCTTCACCGTGTTATTCCTGCTGGTGAGGTTGGTATACACATCACCAGTACTCGCTATCTTCACCGTGTTATTCTGATGGTGAGGTTGGTATACACATCACCAGTACCTCGCTCTCTTCACCGTGTTTATTCCTGCTGGTGAGGTTTGGTTTACACATCACGTACCTCGCTCTCTTCAACGGGTGTTATTCCTGCTGGTGAGGTTGGTATACTCATCCACCAGTACCTCGCTCTCTTCACAGTGTTATTCCTGCTGGTGTGGTTGGTATACACTCACCAGTACCTCGCTCTCTTCACGTTAACATATAATAATAAGATCAATAACAAACCAACAACATAACATCATTAAGTATATATTTTCAAAGGTTACTCTCAGTTATTCTTCCGGTACCTTCCTTCATTTCTTGTCTCCCTCACTTTCCCTCCCTTATTTCCTCTCTCCCTCACTTTCCTCCCTTCTTTCCTCTCTCCCCTCACCTTTCCTCCCTTCTTTCTCTTCTCCCTCACTTTCTCCCTTTTTCTCTTCTCCCTCCACTTTCCCTCCCTTCTTTCCTTTCTCCCTCACTTTCCCTCCCTTCTTTCTATCTCCCTCACTTCACTCCCTTATTTTCACTTTCTCGCCTCCCTTTCCCTCCCGTTCTTTCCTTCTCTCCCTCCTTTCCCTCCTTCCTTTCCTCTCTCCCTCACTTTCCTCCTTCTTCCTCTCCTCACTTTACCTACTTATTTCCTCTCTCCCTCGCTTTCACTCCCGTCCTAGTCCTCTCTCCCTCACTTTCCCTCCCTTCTTTCCTCTCTCCCATCACTTTCATCCTTCTTTCCTCCTCCCTCCACTTTCCCTCCTTCTTCCTACTCTCCCTCCACTTTCCCTCCTGTTGCAACCCCTGATTGGGTTACAATGATTATTATGTATATATATGTATATTACCTTTTCATTTAATTTTATATTGCTTATATTTGCGATACTGCTAATGTAAATGTATGGACTTTATCTTATTATTTTGATGTTATATCGTATTTAGCTTATGTTGTTGGATGTTCATAATATGTTGCTCAGTTAGTCTTGATTGTCAAACTACGGTAATTATCGCTTTGTCGCTCGTTTTACTGCAGGGCTTCTGAGCTGCAGTTGTACGTAGCTATCACGTGATCGAGGGGGGGTGTCCTCACCTCTAGAGAAGTATTCAGTCTGCCTCTAGATCGCTTGGTGGTTGGAAAGTGTCTGTTCACTATTCTTGTTAGTTATGTAGAACTTTGTTCACAAGGAACCATTGTAAAGACTTAGTGATTTTCGGAACTTGTACAGGTTGTGTGTCGCTTAGACACTCTGAGTATCTCAGGTCCTTAGCTATAGCTTCTGACTAATTTTGTACTGGTTTCTGTGCATTTCACAGTCTGGTTTTCCTATGCTGAACGTAGATTCAGATTATGGGATTTTTTGTAACTTTTGTGGGGATCTGCAGATGGTCCCTACTTAGTGTCGTTATATTATCTCCTTGTTCCTGTTTCTTTTGTCGCAGTCGTTGATATTGCATTGCTTTTGGGCTTAGCTTTTTTTTTTCTTTGTTGTTCAAGCAGACTGTTCGGGTTGCCAGTCGGTCAAGAAGTTAGTTTATTTTGAGGACTTTGTCAGTCGCTTGTTTAAGTCTTATTCGAGTTTTGAGACATATCTAACTACTTAAGAGCACTTACACGCATACACATACTTGTACATATTTGTAATATCTTATTAAATGTTAATGAAACCTGACTGTACTTAAGAATTATAAATGTGATATGTGTTTTCAGCACAATAATATTAAAACTCGAGAGATTGATTTTATTTTGTTTTGGCTGAAATTAATTTAATTTGATAATATACCTCTAGACAACTTACTACTTAATAAATTTATTAAATTTTAATTTCTCTAGTTAGTAGCCTACCAGTTGTAATCCTAAAGCACTGTTGAACCATACTGAATTTTAATGGATAATTGGACAAGGATACTGACTACTTGTTACGAAAAAACCAAATAACCAGGCTGGATGCTAGAAGGGCAGTCCTTTCTAGTATTCCCTGGAGATCTCTAAGCTTTTAGAATCGCGTTTTTTCTAACACCTCCCTTCTTTCCTCTCTCACTCACTTTCCCTCCCTTCTTTCCTCTCTCACTCACTTTCCCTCCCTTCTTTCCTCTTCCCCTCACTTCCCTCCCTTTTTTCCTCTCTCCCCCACTTTCCCTCCCTTCTTTCCTCTCTCCCTCACTTTCCCTCCCCTTCTTTCCTCTCTCCCTCACTTTCCTTCCCTTTTTCCTCCCTCACTTTCCCTCCCTTCTTTTCCCCTCTCCCTCACTTTCCTTCCCCTTTTTTCCTCTCTCCCTCACTTTCCCTCCCTTCTTTCCTCTCTCCCTCACTTTCCTTCCCTTCTTTCTCTCTCATCACTTTTCCCTCCCTTCTTTCCTCTGTCCCTCACTTTCCTTCCTTCTTTCTCTCTCCCTCACTTTCCTATTCCTTCTTTCCTCTCTCCCTCCTTTCCTCCCTTCTTTCCTCTCTCTCACCTTCCCTCCCTTTTTCCTCTCTCCCTCACTTTCCCTCCCTTCTTTCCTCTCTCCCTCACTTTCCCCCCTTCTTTCCTCTCTCACCTCACTTTCCCTCCCTCTTTCCTCTCATCCTCACTTTCCTCCTTCTTTCTCTTTCCCTTACTTTCCCTTCCCTTCTTTTCCTCTCTCCCTCACTTTCCCTCCCTTCTTTCTCTCTCCCTCACTTTCCCTCCTTCCTTTCCTCTCTCCTCACTTACCCTCCCTTTCTTCCTCTCTCCCTCACTTTCCCTCCCTTCTTTCCTCTCTCACTCACTTTCCCTCCCTTCTTTCCTCTCTCCCTCACTTTCCCTCCCTTCTTTACTCTTCCCTCACTTTACCTCCCTTCCTATCCTCTTTCCCTCACTTTCCTCCTTCTTCCTCTCTCCCTCACTTTCCCTCCCTTCTTTCCTCTCTCCCTCACTTTCCCTCCCTTCTTTACTCTCTCCCTCACTTTTCCTCCCTTCTCTCCTCTCTCCCTCACTTTCCCTCCTTCTTTCCTCTCTCCCTCACTTTCCCTCCCTTGTTTCCTCTCTCCCTCACTTTCCCTCCCTTCTTTCCTCTCTCCCTCACTTTCCCTCCCTTCTTTCCCCTCTCCCTTACTTTCCCTCCCTTCTTTCCTCTCTCCCTTACTTTCCCTCCCTTCTTTCCTCTCTCCCTCACTTTCCCTCCCTTCTTTCCTCTCGAGATCCCTCACTTTCCCTCCCTTCTTTCCTCTCGAGATCCCTCACTTTCCCTCCCTTCTTTCCTCTCTCCCTCACTTTCCCTCCCTTCTTTTCTCTCTCCCTCCCTTTCCCTCCCTTCTTCCTCTCTCCCTCACTTTCCCTCCCTTCTTTCCTCTCTCCCTCACTTTCCTTCCCTTCTTTCCTCTCTCCCTCACTTTCCCTCCCTTCTTTCCTCTCTCCCTCACTTTCCCTCCCTTATTTCCTCTCTCCCTCACTTTCCTTCCCTTCTTTCCTCTCTCCCTCACTTTCCTTCCCTTCTTTCCTCTCTCCCTCACTTTCCTCTTTCCCTCACTTTCCCCTCTTTTATTTCCTCTCTCCCTCACTTTCCTTCCCTTCTTTCCTCTCTCCCTCACTTTCCTTTCCTTCTTTCCTCTCTCCCTCACTTTCCCTCCCTTCTTTCCTCTCTCCCTGACTTTTCCTCCTTTCTTTCCTCTCTCCCTCACTTTCCCTTCCTTCTTTCCTCTCTCCCTCACTTTCCCTCTCTTCTTTCCTCTCTCCCTCAGTTTTCTTCCCTTTCCTCTCTCCCTCACTTTTCCTCCCTTCTTTCCTCTCTCCCTCACTTTCCCTCTCTTCTTTCCTCTCTCCCTCACTTTTCCTCCCTTCTTTCCTCTCTCAGTCACTTTCCATCCTTCACTTCCCCTCAGTCCTTCGCATGCATTCTTTCATCATTTTTCTCTCACTTTCACTTTCCTTTATTCTCGTCTGACTTCCTCCCTCTCTCTCTCTCTCTCTGTCTCTCTAAACATCACCCTCCGCTCATCTCAGAGAAAGATACAGCATCCTCATCGATTGTTACATCAGAAGTCAGTACCTGCATACCAGCAGAGGAGACGAGAGAAGAGGAGGGAGAGAGAGATAGAGAGAGAGAGAGAGAGAGAGAGAGAGAGAGAGAGAGACAACGAGAGGCAAATGGTGAGAGAGTGGGGAGAGAATACAAGGGAGAGAGAGTGGAAGGACCAGAGGTTAATGGGGAGAAGGGGAGGGGAAGAGAGAAGTATATATAATTATATATATAATATATATATAATATAATATATATATATATATATATATATATATATATATATATATATATGGTGGTGTTTGTATACCTTTCTTAGAAAGGCTATCTGTCACCTGTATAACACCAGCCAAGGATAATTTAGAAAATAAGGATTATAATATACTGTGTTTATACTGATCAGTACAACACCTCATGGTATATACAACATCTATATATGCATGTAGTATATCTACAAATATTCAGTGATGGTTTATAAGTGTAGAAAGTATTGTTACTCACACTGAGGAAAGACGGGTTAACAAGCGGCTTTGGGTAATTGCAGGTAATTCACGAGCTCTGGTTGGCCTATCAGAAGACTCAAGGTTTCTGACTGGTCCAGTGGATTAGGTATTCAGGAGGGTAAATCAGGAACACCTCACTAAGACAGGCTTCATCCTGCCGTCTCTTGGTACTTCCTCCACCACTGTTGGTCACTCATTAATACCATCACTCTTAATACCATAATTGACACTGTTAACAGCATCACTGTTAATACCATAATTGACACCGTTAACACTATCACTGTTAATATCATAATTGACACATTAACACCATCACTGATAATATCATAATTGACACATTAACACCATCACTGTTAATATCATAATTGACACATTAGCACCATCACTGTTAATACCATCACTGTTAATACCATCACTGTTAATACCATCATTGACGCATGTAATACCATGACTCAACATATCGTGGCTGGAACAATCCACAACTAACCGATAAACTTGGACAGGAAGCTTTGAACGATGTATCGAGCGTGTCTTAATAATGGTCATCAAGGGGCCGAAATGTCGTCCAAAGTTTCGTCTCCAAATTGTGGGTTATGAATTGTTGCAGCAACGGTATTGTGAGTTTACATTAGTTATGCCTCTTCCTAATCTAATATTGTAAGTTTACATTAGTTATGCCTCTTCTTAATCTAATATTGTGTGTTTACATTAGTTATGCCTCTTCTTAATCTAATATTGTAAGTTTACATTAGTTATGCCTCTTCCTAGTCTAATATTGTGAGTTAGTTGTAAGTTTACATTAGTTATGCCTCTTCCTAGTCTAATATTGTGAGTTAGTTGTAAGTTTACATTAGTTATGCCTCTTCCTAGTCTAATATTGTGAGTTAGTTGTAAGTTTACATTAGTTATGCCTCTTCTTAGTTTAATATTGTCAGTTAATATTAGTTCTTCTTCTTTCTCTTCTAATATTTTTCTAATTAAGAATTTTAGGTTTCAAGAAAATCTCTTCATTTTCTGAATTAATTTATACTCGGTGGTCAGGTCTGCAAAATGTGGAATATATTAATATTCTTGTTCCTCTTCCTCCTCCTTCGTCATCTTCTTCTTCTTCTCTTCGACTTCCTCCTTCCTAATCTATTCCCTCATCTTCCTGATTCGATTCCTGTGCCTCCTCCTCCTCCTCCTCCTCCTCCTCCTCTTCCACCCCGACTCTTCTTTCTCGTGTTCAGCCTACACCTCCTCCTCTTTCTCCTCCACCTCCTGCTCCTCTTCCTCTTCCTCGAGATAAACATTCTCGCCTGTCACCTCCTTCCCTATTTATTCCCCTCTTCCATTTCCTCCCTGTTCTGCTGATCCTTAATTCCTTTCTGACTTCCTCAACATCCTTATCTCTCCCTTCGTTGTCATCCTCCTCCCTTTATCATGCTGTGCTTTCTATGGGCTTTTCAAAGATTATGTATTTTTATAATGTTATGTGTGTGTGTGTGTGTGTGTGGTGTGTGTGTGGTGTGTGTGTGTGCGTGCAGAATAACCAAAGAAGGAGTTGAATGATAGCTCTGGGCCTTTGGTGTTGGAATCAACACATCAGGAGCTTGCAATGTTCCAGAAATAGAGCAGGAAAACCAGGCAGATTCGTTCAGGGAACGATTCATTTTTAGTCGAAATAAACTACTGAAAATGACTGGCACAAGCTCTAGCTAGAGGGCACGACAAGCTCTAGCTAGAGGGCACGACAAGCTCTAGCTAGAGGCCACGACAAGCTCTAGCTAGAGGGCACGACAAGCTCTACTAGAGGGCACGACAAGCTCTAGCTAGAGGCCACGACAAGCTCTAGCTAGAGGCCACGACAAGCTCTAGCTAGAGGCCACGACAAGCTCTAGCTAGAGGGCACGACAAGCTCTAGCTAGAGGCCACGACAAGCTCTAGCTAGAGGGCACGACAAGCTCTAGCTAGAGGGCACGACAAGCTCTAGCTAGAGGCCACGACAAGCTCTAGCTAGAGGCCACGACAAGCTCTAGCTAGAGGGCACGACAAGCTCTAGCTAGAGGGCACGACAAGCTCTAGCTAGAGGCCACGACAAGCTCTAGCTAGAGGGCACGACAAGCTCTAGCTAGAGGGCACGACAAGCTCTAGCTAGAGGGCACGACAAGCTCTAGCTAGAGGGCACGACAAGCTCTAGCTAGAGGGCACGACAAGCTCTAGCTAGAGGCCACGACAAGCTCTAGCTAGAGGCCACGACAAGCTCTAGCTAGAGGCACGACAAGCTCTAGCTAGAGGGCACGACAAGCTCTAGCTAGAGGCCACGACAAGCTCTAGCTAGAGGGCACGACAAGCTCTAGCTAGAGGCCACGACAAGCTCTAGCTAGAGGGCACGACAAGCTCTAGCTAGAGGGCACGACAAGCCTAGCTAGAGGCCACGACAAGCTCTAGCTAGAGGGCACGACAAGCTCTAGCTAGAGGCCACGACAAGCTCAGCTAGAGGGCACGACAAGCTCTAGCTAGAGGCCACGACAAGCTCTAGCTAGAGGCCACGACAAGCTCTAGCTAGAGGCACGACAAGCTCTAGCTAGAGGGCACGACAAGCTCTAGCTAGAGGCCACGACAAGCTCTAGCTAGAGGGCACGACAAGCTCTAGCTAGAGGGCACGACAAGCTCTAGCTAGAGGGCACGACAAGCTCTAGCTAGAGGGCACGACAAGCTCTAGCTAGAGGCCACGACAAGCTCTAGCTAGAGGCCACGACAAGCTCTAGCTAGAGGGCACGACAAGCTCTAGCTAGAGGCCACGACAAGCTCTAGCTAGAGGGCACGACAAGCTCTAGCTAGAGGGCACGACAAGCTCTAGCTAGAGGGCACGACAAGCTCTAGCTAGAGGCCACGACAAGCTCTAGCTAGAGGGCACGACAAGCTCTAGCTAGAGGGCACGACAAGCTCTAGCTAGAGGGCACGACAAGCTCTAGCTAGAGGGCACGACAAGCTCTAGCTAGAGGCCACGACAAGCTCTAGCTAGAGGGCACGACAAGCTCTAGCTAGAGGCCACGACAAGCTCTAGCTAGAGGGCACGACAAGCTCTAGCTAGAGGCCACGACAAGCTCTAGCTAGAGGCACGACAAGCTCTAGCTAGAGGCCACGACAAGCTCTAGCTAGAGGGCACGACAAGCTCTAGCTAAGGCCACGACAAGCTCTAGCTAGAGGCCACGACAAGCTCTAGCTAGAGGCCACGACAAGCTCTAGCTAGAGGGCACGACAAGCTCTAGCTAGAGGACACGACAAGCTCTAGCTAGAGGCCACGACAAGCTCTAGCTAAGGCCACGACAAGCTCTAGCTAGAGGGCACGACAAGCTCTAGCTAGAGGGCACGACAAGCTCTAGCTAGAGGGCACGACAAGCTCTAGCTAGAGGGCACGACAAGCTCTAGCTAGAGGCCACGACAAGCTCTAGCTAGAGGGCACGACAAGCTCTAGCTAGAGGGCACGACAAGCTCTAGCTAGAGGGCACGACAAGCTCTAGCTAGAGGCCACGACAAGCTCTAGCTAGAGGGCACGACAAGCTCTAGCTAGAGGCCACGACAAGCTCTAGCTAGAGGGCACGACAAGCTCTAGCTAAGGGCACGACAAGCTCTAGCTAGAGGGCACGACAAGCTCTAGCTAGAGGGCACGACAAGCTCTAGCTAGAGGCCACGACAAGCTCTAGCTAGAGGCCACGACAAGCTCTAGCTAGAGGGCACGACAAGCTCTAGCTAGAGGCCACGACAAGCTCTAGCTAAGAGGCACGACAAGCTCTAGCTAGAGGGCACGACAAGCTCTAGCTAGAGGGCACGACAAGCTCTAGCTAGAGGCCACGACAAGCTCTAGCTAGAGGGCACGACAAGCTCTAGCTAGAGGGCACGACAAGCTCTAGCTAGAGGCACGACAAGCTCTAGCTAGAGGGCACGACAAGCTCTAGCTAGAGCCACGACAAGCTCTACTAGAGGGCACGACAAGCTCTAGCTAGAGGCCACGACAAGCTCTAGCTAGAGGGCACGACAAGCTCTAGCTAGAGGCCACGACAAGCTCTAGCTAGAGGGCACGACAAGCTCTAGCTAGAGGCCACGACAAGCTCTAGCTAGAGGCACGACAAGCTCTAAGCTAGAGGCCACGACAAGCTCTAGCTAGAGGCCACGACAAGCTCTAGCTAGAGGCCACGACAAGCTCTAGCTAGAGGGCACGACAAGCTCTAGCTAGAGGGCACGACAAGCTCTAGCTAGAGGCCACGACAAGCTCTACCTGAAAGGCTGGAGAGCTTTACACGACTTCCCTCCTTCCAGCAGGTGAGACTTTACTATCCTCCAAGACCCAAGCAATTTGTTGACTATAAGATGTCATGATGTACTCTGGCTGGGGAGGGATACTATCTCTCAAGTACCCGAGAGAAGGGAGGAGAGACGGAATTGAAGTGAGGCGCACGGGAAAGAGAAAAGTGGTAGGGGCGGGGGAGAGAGGTTAAGGGAGATGAAATGTAACTTGATAAGTGTTGTTATCCTCCCTAACTTTCTGGTGTCTTCTTTTATTCCCGTCTCCCCTTTACTCTGTACTTTATTAACCACCCCTCTTCTCTTCTGTCCTTTTCCCCTTCCCTTTCTACTCTTTTTTGCATCCTCTTTTCCTTTTAATTTTTCCCCCCTCCCCCTACTTCACTCCTATATCCCCTCCCCTCTCCTCTCTCAATATCATCCAGTTTAACTTCTTCCTCTCTTTATCGTTGCCTCTATTGCCTCCCCTCCTTCGTGACGTCATCTGAGGGGAAACGAGAGCTGAAGAATTATAATTTTCTTTCTATTACTTTCTCATATTTGGAATGAAGGTGAAGAAAGTATGTGCTCAGTTGTGCTTCCTGGAGTCGAGTCTTAGCTTCTGGCTCAGCTTAACTATATTGTGTCTACCTACCTAGTTGTAAGTGCAGTTGTCGAATCTCATCTCCTGTCCCCTCTTCATTCTAACCATCCTAACCTATTTTTACTCAGCTAAGACTTCAGCTTTCATCTGTACCCAAGTGTTCTTGATTGTGGTGTGCACCGTGTGCACAGGTGCACGTGTGCACCCGAGGGAGGCCATTCAACTTTTCCACGGACCACTCGCTGTGTTTTCTGTACACGTCCTGTAATAATACTATCTTGCATGCTATCAGTGGCAGCTGGAAGCACGGTTAGTCAGGGACATCTAGTGGTGAGTCGACCATCCTAGAGCTGGTCTGGTTAACTAAATGGTGAGGCATTCTGACGTTTCAGAGGGAGGGTGGGTGGGCAGCCAGGGGTAGTTTCCTTGCTTCTAGGAACAATACAAAGACCATCTCCAGCCTACAACTGGGAAACACCATACTGCACATGTGCTTCTTATTGTTGAGTGTGTTATCACTGTTGTATTCAAGTGTGTTATTGTGCTATTGTAGTCAGTAATCTAAATTTGTAATTCAGTGCTAATTTTAACCTGGAGTTTATCTAGAGTTTATCTGGAGAGAGTTCCGGGGGTCAACGCCCCCGCGGCCCGGTCTGTGACCAGGCCTCCTTAGGTCAGTGTCCTAGGATGCGACCCACACCAGTCGACTAACACCTAGGTACCCATTTTACTGATGGGGAACATAGACAACAGGTGGAAAGAAACACGTCCAATGTTTCTACTCTGGCTGGGAATCGAACCCAGGCCCTCACCGTGTGAAGCGAGAGCGTTAACCACCAGGCCACCAGAGACCTGTGCTGGACTAGTGTACATTATTGTTAATTTGAAGTTCTAGCAGAGTCTCGTTAACTTGAAAGCCTCGCTAGAGTCTTGTTAACTTGAAGACTTCGTCATAGAATTGTTAACTTAAAAGGCCTCGCAAATCTCTTTAACTTAAAGGCCTCGCTAGAGTCTCGTTAAGTTGAAAGCCTCGCTAGAGTGAAGGAGGTCCTATATCATCCTCGCTAACACAAGACGCTGACAGTCCACTTGCTATACTGTCTAACTTCAAATTAGCTTTCAAATATATTGACAGAAAAATGGTATAAGAAAATGGTAACAATGTCAGACCAAAATTGGAATCTGCAGCATAAACAAAATTTAGATGCGCAGTAGATTAAAAGTTTACATTGATATGAGACGAAGACTTAATTTGTATTAAAAGAAGTGTGAAAGTGGTGATGATAATGTAGTGGTTTTGAGGTAAGAACAAGTGTGGCGATATATGATAACTACTTGTAAATTATGGAGATAAAGAAAGATAAGAAGCATTTCTTATCGCCAGCAACAGGGAGAACAAGAAGCGATAATTGAAATTTGCAACACTGCAGAGCAGATCCGACACTAGAAAGTATTTCTTAGGAATGTTTGAGACTACTGGAAGAAGATCCAAGAGTAGGTGGTTAGTGTGTGTGTGTGTGTGTGTGTGTGTGTACCATCCCTGGCAACAGCACCAGTCACTGACTGTGTGTGTGTGTGTGTGTGTGTGTGTGTACCATCCCTGGCAACAGCACCAGTCTCTGACTCTGTGTGTGTGTGTGTGTGTGTGTGTGTACCATCCCTGACAACAGCACCAGTCACTGACTCTGTGTGTGTGTGTGTGTGTGTGTGTGTGTGTGTGTGTGTGTGTGTGTGTGTGTGTGTGTGTGTGTGTGTGTGTGTGTGTGTGTGTGTATGGTGTGTGTGTGGTGTGTGTGTGTGTACCATCCCTGACAACAGCACCAGTCACTGACTCTGTGTATGTGTGTGTGTGTGTGTGTGTGTGTGTGTGTGTACCATCCCTGACAACAGCACCAGTCACTGACTCTCTGCGTGTGTGTGTGTGTGTGTGTGTGTGTACCATCCCTGACAACAGCACCAGTCACTGACTGTGTGTGTGTGTGTGTGTGTGTGTGTACCATCCCTGGCAACAGCACCAGTCACTGACTCTGTGTGTGTGTGTGTGTGTGTGTGTGTGTGTACCATCCCTGGCAACAGCACCAGTCACTGACTCTGTGTGTGTGTGTGTGTTGTGTGTGTGTGTGTGTGTACCATCCCTGGCAACAGCACCAGTCACTGACTCTGTGTGTGTGTGTGTACCATCCCTAGCAACAGCACCAGTCACTGACTCTGTGTGTGTGTGTGTATCATCCCTGGCAACAGCACCAGTCACTGACTCTGTTTGTGTGCGTGTTTGTGTGTGTGTGTGTGTGTGTGTGTACCATCCCTGGCAACAGCACCAGTCACTGACTCTGTGTGTGTGTGTGTGTGTGTGTGTGTGTGTGTGTGTGTGTGTGTGTGTGTGTGTGTGTGTGTGTACCATCCCTGGCGACAGCACCAGTCACTGACTCTGTGTGTGTGTGTGTGTACCATCCCTGGCAACAGCACCAGTCACTGACTCTGTGTGTGTGTGTGTGTGTGTGTGTGTGTGTGTGTGTGTGTGTGTGTGTGTATGTGTGTACTCACCTAGTTGTACTCACCTAGTTGAGGTTGCGGGGGTCGAGTCCGAGCTCCTGGCCCCGCCTCTTCACTGATCGCTACTAGATCACTCTCCCTGAGCCGTGAGCTTTATCATACCTCTGCTTAAAGGTATGTATGGATCCTGCCTCCACTACATCGCTTCCCAAACTATTCCACTTACTGACTACTCTGTGGCTGAAGAAATACTTCCTAACATCCTGTGATTCATCTGTGTCTTCAGCTTCCAACTGTGTCCCCTTGTTACTGTGCCCAATCTCTGGAACACCCTGTCTTTGCCCACCTTGTCAATTTCCCTCAGTTTTTTGTATGTCGTTATCAGTCCCCCCTATTCTCCTGCCCTCCTTCGTCGGTTGTTTTTCCCTTTAACCTCTCCTCGGGGGCATACCTCTTAGCTCGGGGATAGTCTTGTTGCAAACCTTTTGCACTTTCTCTAGTTTCTTTACGTGTTTGGGCTGGTGGGGGTTCCAAAGGGTCCCGCATACTCCAATTGGGGCCTAACGTATACGGTTACGGGTCCTGAACGATCCTTTTTAAAGATGTGGGAAGCTTTTCTGAGGTTTGCTAGGCGCCCATATCTGCAGCAGTTTTTTGGTTGTGGCTTCGGGAGAGGCCTGGTGTTATACTCACCCCAAGATTTTTTTTCCTTGATGAGGTTGTAGTCTCTGACCCCCTAGTTTTACTCCGTCTGCGGCCTTTTTTGCCCTTCCCCAACTCATGATTTTTGCACTTGGTGGGATTGAACCCAGGAGCCAATTGCGGGACCGGGTCTCAGCCTGTCCAGATCCCTTTGTAGTTCTCCCGGTCTTCGATCGATTTATTTTTCATCAATTTCACGTCATCTGAAAACAGGGAAAACCTCAGAGTCTTTTCCCTTCCGCATGTCATTCACAAATACAGAAACACACTGGTCCGGGATGCCCCCTGCGGGCCCCCGGTCACAGGGCCCACTTGAACCTCCCCCACGTACCATGACTCGCGCGTCTTCCTGACAAGTATTCCCTGATCCATTGAGTCCTTCCCCTGTTACCCCTTTTTTGGTCCCCATTTTTTTGCACCAATCTCTTGTGTGGAACTGTGTAAAACCCCCCCCCCCTTCTTGCAGTCCAAAAAGCTCCACCCACCCCTCTTCTCTTGTCTTATGCTGTACCATGTAAGAACTCCGTAGGTTTGTGACACGGATTTTCCCTCCCTAAAACCATGTTGGCTGCTTTAAAGAGATCACCTTTTGGGGTTTTCCCACCACTTTTCTCCTGATAATTTTCTCCATGTTTTCATACTAACATGTCAGTGCACTGGTCTGATTGGGCTACTTTTGCTTTTCCCATCCCTCAGGAAATTTCCCCTTTTCGATAGATGTATTGAATATTTTGTTAGGGTACACATAGGCCTCTGCTCCCTCTCTCAATACCCATGGAGAAGTACTGGCCCCTTTGCCTTTGGGGTACTAGCTCACTCAGAAGCCTCTTCACTTCTTCCCGGTTTGTGCACTGTGTCCAGCACTTGGGGTGTGCCCCACCTCTCCGCTTTCTGGAGTCCCTTCTGCTCCCCGTGAACACTTTTGAATCTCTTGTTTAGTTCTTCACATCTTCACGGGGCATTTCTTTTTTCTCTCCCTTCCCTTCCCTTTCCTGATTCCCCGGTTTCCCTTTATGTTTTTTTCCTCCCGAGTGGTTTTACAATATTTTTGGGTCAGATTTGGCTTTCGCGCTTGTCATTTTTAATTTTCTTTGGGGCCCCCCTTTTACTGTGCATATCGTTTTGGGTGTGGTGGTGTGTGGGTGTGGGGTGTGTGTGTTGGTGTGTGTGTGTGGTGTTGTGGTTGTGTACCTCCCTGGCAACAGGGACCAGTCACTGACTGTGTGTTTGTGTTGTGTGTGTGTGTGTACCCTCCTGGCAACAGCACCCTCACTGACTCTGAAAAGGGGGGTGTATGTGTGTGTGGTACCATCCCTGGGGAACAACACCCGTCACTGTCTTGAAGAGGTGTTGTATGTGTGTGTGTTGTACCATCCCTGGGAAAAGCACCATCCTGACTCTGAAAGGTGTGTGTATGTGTGTGTGTTTGTGCACCATCCCCGGCAACAAACCCGTCACTGTTCCTGAAGAGGGGTTGTATGGTGGTTTTGGGGTACCCTCCTGGCAAAAAGCACATCACTGACTCTGAAGAGGGTGGTAGGTGTGTGTGTTTGTGACCATCCCTGGGAACGCACCCTCCTGACTTGAAGAGGTTGTGGTGTGGTGTGTACCATCCCTGGCAACAACCCACCACTGACCTGAAAGGTGTGTGGTGTACCCCCCTGCAACAACACCCTCATACTCCAAGAGGTGTGGAGTGTGGTGTGGTGTTGTACCATCCCGGCAACAACACCTCACTGACTCAAAGGGTGTGTGGGTTGTGTGTGGTGGCCATCTTTTTTGGGAACAAAACCCTACGACTCCAAAGTGTGGGTTGTGTACCATCCCCGGCAACAACACCAGTCCCCTGACTCTCAAAAGGTGTGTGTGTGTGTGTGCGTGTATGTGTGGTGTGGGGTGTGGGTGTGTGTGTACAATCCCCGGGAACAACACAACTCACTGACTCTCAAGAGGTGAGTGTGTGTGTGTGTGTGTACCCTCCCCGGCAACAACCCAGTCACGACTTCAAGAGGTTGTGTGTGTGTGTACCACCCTGGCAACAACACCAGTCACTGATCTCAAGGGGTGTGTGTGTGTGTGTACCATCCCCCGGGAAAACAAAACCAACACGACCTCAAAAGGGGGGTGGTGGTGTGTGTACTCCCTGGCAACAACACCAGCACTATTTTTAAGAGGGGGTGGTTTTGTGTGTCCCCTCCCTGGGGAACAACACCACACTGACTCCAAAAGGGTGTGTGTGTGTTGTTGGACCATCCCTGGCAACCCAACAGTCACTGACCCCCAAGAGGTGTGTGTGTGTGTGTGTGTTGGGGGTGTCCCACCCTGGCAACAACACCAGTCACTGACTCTCAGAGGTGGTGTGTGGGTGTGGTGTGTGTGTTTGTGTTTTACCAAACCCTGGCAACAACACCAGCACTGACTCTCAAGAGGGGTGTGTGTGGTGTGTGTCCTCCCGGCAACAAAATCATCACTGACTTCAAGAGGGGTGTGTGGTGGTTGGTGGTGGTGTGTCCACCCTGGCAACAACACAGTCACTGACCTCAAAAGGGGGTGTGTGTGTGTGGTGTGTTGTGTACCCTCCCTGGCAAAACACCGTCACTGACCTTTAAAGGTGGGTGTGTGTGTGTGTGTACCATCCCCGGCAACAACCCAGTCATGACTCTCAAAAAGGTGTGGTGTGTGTGTGTTTCCATCCCTGGCAACAACATCGTCACTGACTCTCAAGAGGTGGTTGTGTGTGGTGTGTACCATCCCTGCAACAACACCAGCACTGACTCTCATAGGTGGTGTGGTGTACCTCCCCGGCAACAACACCATCACTGACCTTTAAGAGGTTGTGGTGTGTGGGTGTACCATCCTGGCAACAACACCAGTCACTGACTCTCAAGAGGTGTGTGTGTGTGTGTGGTACCATCCCTGGCAACAACACCAGTCACTGACTCTCAAGAGGTGTGTGTGTGTGTGTGTGTACCATCCCTGGCAACAACACCAGTCACTGACTCTCAAGAGGTGTGTGTGTGTGTGTACCATCCCTGGCAACAACACCAGTCACTGCTCTCAAGAGGGTGTGTGTGTGTGTGTGTGTACCACCCGGCAAAACCCAGTCACTGACTCTCAAAAGGGGTTTTTGGTGGTGTGTGTTTAACCCTCCCTGGGAACAACACCCGTCACTGACTCTAAGAGGGGTTTTGTGTGTGTGTGTTGTGTCCATCCTGGGAAAAAAACCCCCATCATTCCCTTCAAGAGGTTTTGTGTGTTGTGTGTGGTGTACCCTCCCTGGGAACAACCCAGTCACTGACTTCAAAAGGGGTTTTGGGGTGGTTTGGGGACCATCCCTGGCAACAACACCAGTCACTGATTCAAGAGGGGTTGTTGGGGGTACCACCCCGGCAACAAACCAGTCACTGACTTCAAGAGGTGTGTGTGTGTGTTGTGTACCACCCTGGAACAACACCATCACTGATCTCAAGAGGTGTGTGTGTGTGTTGTGTGTACAATCCCGGGGAAAAAAAAAACCGTCACGACTCTCAAGAGGTTGTTGTGGTACCATCCCTGGCAAAAACACCCTCACGACCTCAAGAGGTATCACCTATTTTACTCACCTATTTTGGGTTCAGGGGGCAGTCCCTGCCCTGGCCCCCCCTCTTTACCGGGTGCACTAGACCCTCTTCTCCCCGCTTTTATGACTTTTTAAACCTGTCCTTTTAAAAGTGTATGGTTTCCGCCTCCACTACGTCATTTTTTTAGGCTATTTTCCCTCCTTACAATCTAGACTGAAAAAATCTTCCCCTATCTCTCTGACTCATTTGTGTTTCAACTTCCAATTTTTGGCCTCTTGTTTCTGTTCCCCTCCCGGAAATCCTGTCCTTGTCCACCTTGTCTATTCCACGCATATTTTATATGTCGTTATCATGTCTCCCCCGACCCTCCTGCCTCCAGTGTCGTCAGGCCCTTTTTTCCCTTAATCTTTCTTCTAGGACATTCCCCTTAGCTCTGGAAATAACCTTGTTTTCAAACCTTTGTACTTTCCTAGTTTCTTACGT
>NC_069432.1:38313510-38387017 GCF_026875155.1 Cherax quadricarinatus | reverse complement strand
ATGGTCACACTTGTCGAAGGCTTTTGCAAAGTCTGAATATATTACATCTGCATTCTTTTTGTCTTCTAGTGCATTGAGGACCTTGTCGTAGTGATCCAATAGTTGAGACAGACAGGAGCGACCTGTTCTAAACCCATGTTGCCCTGGGTTGTGTAACTGATGGGTTTCTAGATGGGTGGTGATCTTGCTTCTTAGGACCCTTTCAAAGATTTTTATGATATGGGATGTTAGTGCTATTGGTCTGTAGTTCTTTGCTGTTGCTTTACTGCCCCCTTTGTGGAGTGGGGCTATGTCTGTTGTTTTTAGTAACTGTGGGACGACCCCCGTGTCCATGCTTCCTCTCCATAGGATGGAAAAGGCTCGTGATAGGGGCTTCTTGCAGTTCTTGATGAACACAGAGTTCCATGAGTCTGGCCCTGGGGCAGAGTGCATGGGCATGTCATTTGTCGCCTGTTCGAAGTCATTTGGCGTCAGGATAACATCGGATAGGCTTGTGTTAATCAAGTTTTGTGGCTTTCTCATAAAAAATTCATTTTGATCTTCGACTCTCAGTCTGGTTAGCGGCTTGCTAAAAACTGAGTCATATTGGGACTTGAGTAGCTCACTCATTTCCTTGCTGTCATCTGTGTAGGACCCATCTTGTTTAAGTAGGGGCCCAATACTGGACGTTGTTCTCGATTTTGATTTGGCATAGAAGAAATACTTTGGGTTTCTTTCGATTTCATTTATGGCTTTTAGTTCTTCCCGCGATTCCTGACTCCTAAAGGATTCTTTTAGCTTAAGTTCGATGCTTGCTATTTCTCTGAGCAGTGTCTCCCTACGCATTTCAGATATATTGACCTCTTTTAGCCGCTCTGTTATTCTTTTCCGTCGCCTGTAAAGGGAGCACCTGTCTCTTTCTATTTTACATCTACTCCTCCTTTTTCTTAGAGGAATAAGCCTTGTGCATACATCGAGTGCCACCGAGTTAATCTGTTCTAGGCATAAGTTGGGGTCTGTGTTGCTTAGTATATCTTCCCAGCTTATATCGGTTAGGACTTGGTTTACTTGGTCCCACTTTATGTTTTTGTTATTGAAGTTGAATTTGGTGAATGCTCCCTCGTGGCTAGTCTCATTATGTCGGTCTGGGGCTCCACGCATACATGTCTGAACCTCAATTATGTTGTGATCTGAGTATATTGTTTTTGATATGGTGACATTTCTTATCAGATCATCATTGTTAGTGAAGATGAGGTCTAGTGTATTCTCCAGTCTAGTAGGCTCTATTATTTGCTGGTTTAAATTGAATTTTGTGCAGAGATTTAAAAGCTCGCGTGAGTGTGAGTTTTCATCAGAGCTGCCTCCTGGTGTTATTACTGCAACAATATTATTTGCTATATTCCTCCATTTTAGGTGCCTTAAGTTGAAATCCCCCAGGAGCAAGATGTTGGGTGCAGGAGCTGGAAGATTTTCCAGACAGTGGTCAATAACAGCTGTTCCTGGAATTGCTGGGATGTTGCATCCGGAGGCTTGTAGACTACCACAATGACTAGGTTTTGGTTCTCGACCTTTACTGCTAAAACTTCCACTACATCATTTGAGGCATTTAGCAGTTCTGTGCAAACAAGTGACTCTGCAATGTACAGGCCAATATCTGTAGCATAACATGTGCTGAGACTTAATTATCGGAAATATCTGTAGCATAACATGTGCTGAGACTTAATTATCGGAAATATCTGTAGCATAACATGTGCTGAGACTTGATTATCGGAAATATCTGTAGCATAACATGTGCTGAGACTTGATTATCGGAAATATCTGTAGCATAACATGTGCTGAGACTTGATTATCGGAAATATCTGTAGCATAACATGTGCTGAGACTTGATTATCGGAAATATCTGTAGCATAACATGTGCTGAGACATAACATGATGCTGTGTCACAACACAGCATCATGTAACTCACACGTTGTTACTCTGGCTGTGTCACAACACAGCATCATGTAACTCACACGTTGTTACTCTGGCTGTGTCACAACACAGCATCGTGTAACTCACACGTTGTTACTCTGGCTGTGTCACAACACAGCATCATGTAACTCACACGTTGTTACTCTGGCTGTGTCACAACACAGCATCATGTAACTCACACGTTGTTACTCTGGCTGTGTCACAACACAGCATCGTGTAACTCACACGTTGTTACTCTGGCTGTGTCACAACACAGCATCGTGTAACTCACACGTTGTTACTCTGGCTGTCACAACACAGCATCATGTAACTCACACGTTGTTACTCTGGCTGTGTCACAACACAGCATCGTGTAACTCACACGTTGTTACTCTGGCTGTGTCACAACACAGCATCGTGTAACTCACACGTTGTTACTCTGGCTGTCACAACACAGCATCATGTAACTCACACGTTGTTACTCTGGCTGTCACAACACAGCATCATGTAACTCACACGTTGTTACTCTGGCTGTCACAACACAGCATCATGTAACTTACACGTTGTTACTCTGGCTGTCACAACACAGTCTGGTTTGCATTACACACTTCAATAATTTACAGTCACTTAGATTCACTTAGGAATTTCGGATTTCCACTCATTATTTGATGATGTTTTATCAACATGAAATGACCAGGTTTAATTTTTCATATTTTCATGAAAAATTAAACCCGTGTGGGTTTAGCACAGGGAGAGGTGAATGTTCAGCTCAGGGAGAGGTGAATGTTCAGCTCAGGGAGAGGTGAAGGTTCAGCACAGGGAGAGGTGAATGTTCAGCTCAGGGAGAGGTGAAGGTTCAGCTCAGGGAGAGGTGAATGTTCAGCTCAGGGAGAGGTGAAGGTTCAGCTCAGGGAGAGGTGAAGGTTCAGCTCAGGGAGGTGAATGTTCAGCACAGGGAGAGGTGAAGGTTCAGCTCAGGGAGAGGTGAAGGTTCAGCTCAGGGAGAGGTGAATGTTCAGCTCAGGGAAAGGTGAATGTTCAGCTCAGGGAGAGGTGAAGGTTCAGCTCAGGGAGAGGTGAAGGTTCAGCTCAGGGAGAGGTGAAGGTTCAGCTCAGGGAGAGGTGAATGTTCAGCACAGGGAGAGGTGAAGGTTCAGCTCAGGGAGAGGTGAAGGTTCAGCTCAGGGAGAGGTGAATGTTCAGCTCAGGGAGAGGTGAATGTTCAGCACAGGGAGAGGTGAAGGTTGGAACCCTCATTGATAACTATGGTCTGGTCTGTACCTCTCAGGCTGCTGTTAATCTTCATAACTTGACACAGTTATAACAGTCTGCCTTCAGTTTATATTTGGCTTGAGTCATGAACTATTTACTCTAAGCATATTGGCGGTACTAGTCTGGACATAGTGAGCAGTAACACTCTAAAAATAGTGATAGTGCTACTGTGAACATTATATTGGTGCCAGTCTGAACACAGTGAACAATAACTCGAGAAATAATGGTGGTGCCGTTCTGGACATTGTGTAGAGTGCCACGCTAGATAACGTAGTTGAGGCCACAATGACTCCTTTTTACATTCGTTCTTTACATCGTCCAGTTTGAGTACCTTACTGATCGTGTTAACGTCACTCTTAGCACTTACCTTTGGTCTGTAAGACACAATCATTCTGTTACTACAATTTATATGATTTTTTTCCCCTCCTGCCTCTCACTATTGGTGATATCTTTGCCGTCAAACACACTTTCACCTTCTATTTCTTTTGGTGTTTTGATACAGTGTGGCCGTATTTGACTTATAATGAGAGTAATCCTCTTATATACCAGAAGACCAGTCATCTCTGCATTGTGGTTTTTACTCTGTCTAAATATCATTTATTTGTCAAGAAAATGAGAAGCTGACGACCACTGTTACCTTAACAACCTCCTAAAGCTTATTATTATTTTACCGAATCTGAGGAAACTCAGAGAGAAAGAGACAGACAGACAGATACAGAGAGAGAGACAGACAGACAGACAGAGACAGAGAGGAAAAACAAGAGAAACGACGATTGGATGCGTATAGCAGCAAATAAGACGATAACAAACCAGGGGAGAAGAACTGATAATCAAGGAATAGAACAGAGACTGTAACAACACAGAAATGAAAACATATTACAATATTAAGTGACACAGACTGCAGCACTTCAGAGTCATACACAAGGAGGTCACAGTAAGTCATACACAGGGAGGTCACAGTAAGTCATACACAGGGAGGTCACAGTAAGTCATACACAGGGAGGTCACAGTAAGTCATACACAGGGAGGTCACAGTAAGTCATACACAGGGAGGTCACAGTAAGTCATACACAAGGACACAGTAAGTCATACATAGGGAGGTCACAGTAAGTCATACACATGGAGGTCACAGTAAGTCATACACAGGGAGGTCACAGTAAGTCATACACAGGGAGGTCACAGTAAGTAATACACAAGGACACAGTAAGTCATACACAGGGAGGTCACAGTAAGTCATACACAGGGAGGTACAGTAAGTCATACACAGGAGGTCACAGTAAGTCATACACAGGGATGGTCACAGTAAGTCATACACAAGGACACAGTAAGTATACATAGGGAGGTCACAGTAAGTCATACACATGGAGGTCACAGTAAGTCATACACAAGGAGGACACAGTCAGTCATACACAGGGAGGTCACAGTAAGTCATACACACGGAGGACACAGTAAGTCATATACAGGGAGGTCACAGTAAGTCATATAAAAGGAGGTCACAGTAAGTCATACACAGGGAGGTCACAGTAAGTCACACACAGGGAGGTCACAGTAAGTCACACAAGGGAGTCACAGTAAGTCATACACAGGGAGGTCACAGTAAGTCAGACACACAGGGAGGTCACAGTAAGTCATACACAGGGAGGTCACAGTAATACACAGGGAGTCACAGTAAGTCACACACAGGGAGGTCACAGTAAGTCATACACAGGGAGGTCACAGTAAGTCATACACAGGGAGGACACAGTAAGTCATACACAGGGGAGGTCACAGTAAGTCATATACAGGGAGGTCCCAGTAAGTCATACACAGGGAGGTCACAGTAAGTCATACACAGGGGAGGTCACAGTAAGTCACACACAGAGGAGGTCACAGTAGTCATACACAGGGAGGGTCAAGTAAATACACAGGGAGTCACAGTAAGTCACACACAGGTGAGTCACAGTAAGTCATACACAGGGAGGTCACAGTAAGTCATACACAGGGAGGACACAGTAAGTCATACACAGGGAGGTCACAGTAAGTCATACACAGGGAGGTCCCAGTAAGTCATACACAGGGAGGTCACAGTAAGTCATACACAGGGAGGGTCACGTAAGTCATACACAGGTGAGGACACAGTAAGTCATTACACAGGAGGTCACAGTAAGTCATACACAGGGAGGTCACAGTAAGTCATACACAGGGAGGACACAGTAAGTCATACACAGGGAGGTCACAGTAAGTATACACAGGGAGGTCACAGTAAGTCATACACAGGGTGAGGTCACAGTAAGTCATACACAGGGAGGTCACAGTAAGTCATACACAGGGAGGTCACAGTAAGTCATACACAGGGAGGTCACAGTAAGTCATACACAGGGAGGTCACAGTAAGTCATACACAAGGACACAGTAAGTCATACATAGGGAGGTCACAGTAAGTCATACACATGGAGGTCACAGTAAGTCATACACAGGGAGGTCACAGTAAGTCATACACAGGGAGGTCACAGTAAGTCATACACAAGGACACAGTAAGTCATACACAGGGAGGTCACAGTAAGTCATACACAGGGAGGTCACAGTAAGTCATACACAGGGAGGTCACAGTAAGTCATACACAGGGAGGTCACAGTAAGTCATACACAAGGACACAGTAAGTCATACATAGGGAGGTCACAGTAAGTCATACACATGGAGGTCACAGTAAGTCATACACAAGGAGGACACAGTCAGTCATACACAGGGAGGTCACAGTAAGTCATACACACGGAGGACACAGTAAGTCATATACAGGGAGGTCACAGTAAGTCATATAAAAGGAGGTCACAGTAAGTCATACACAGGGAGGTCACAGTAAGTCACACACAGGGAGGTCACAGTAAGTCACACACAGGGAGGTCACAGTAAGTCATACACAGGGAGGTCACAGTAAGTCACACACAGGGAGGTCACAGTAAGTCATACACAGGGAGGTCACAGTAATACACAGGGAGTCACAGTAAGTCACACACAGGGAGGTCACAGTAAGTCATACACAGGGAGGTCACAGTAAGTCATACACAGGGAGGACACAGTAAGTCATACACAGGGAGGTCACAGTAAGTCATACACAGGGAGGTCCCAGTAAGTCATACACAGGGAGGTCACAGTAAGTCATACACAGGGAGGTCACAGTAAGTCACACACAGGGAGGTCACAGTAAGTCATACACAGCGAGGTCACAGTAATACACAGGGAGTCACAGTAAGTCACACACAGGGAGGTCACAGTAAGTCATACACAGGGAGGTCACAGTAAGTCATACACAGGGAGGACACAGTAAGTCATACACAGGGAGGTCACAGTAAGTCATACACAGGGAGGTCCAGTAAGTCATACACAAGGGACGGTCACAGTAAGTCTACACAGGGAGTCACAGTAAGTCATACACAGGGAGGACACAGTAAGTCATACACAGGGAGGTCACAGTAAGTCATACACAGGGAGGTCACAGTAAGTCATACACAGGGAGGACACAGTAAGTCATACACAGGGAGGTCACCAGTAGTCATACACAGGGAGGTCACAGTAAGTCATACACAGGGAGGTCACAGTAAGTCATACACAGGGAGGTACAGTAAGTCATACACAGGAGGTGTACAGTAAGTCATACACAGGGAGGTCACAGTAAGTCATACACAGGGAGGTCACAGTAAGTCATACACAGGGAGGTCACAGTAAGTCATACACAGGGAGGTCACAGTAAGTCATACACAGGGAGGTCACAGTAGTCATACACAGGGAGGTCACAGTAAGTCATACACGAGGAGGTCACAGTAAGTCATACACAGGGAGGTCACAGTAAGTCATACACAGGGAGGTCACAGTAAGTCATACACAGGGAGGTCACAGTAAGTCATACACAGGGAGGTCACAGTTAAGTCATACACAGGGAGGTCACAGTAAGTCATACACAGGGAGGTCACAGTAAGTCATACACAGGGAGGTCACAGTAAGTCATACACAGGGAGGTCACACTAAGTCATACACAGGGAGGTCACAGTAAGTCTCACATCCAACATTATGAACAATATTAACAATATTAATTAACAACATTAACAAGTACCAAAGTTACAAAAGTAGAAGTGAGGAGGTAGAGAAACATGGAGTGAGGGAGGAGGTAGAGAAACATGGAGTGAAGGAGGAGGTAGAGAAACTTGGAGTGAAGGAGGAGGTAGAGAAACATGGAGTGAGGGAGGAGGTAGAGAAACATGGAGTGAAGGAGGAGGTAGAGAAACATGGAGTGAGGGAGGAGGTAGAGAAACATGGAGTGAGGAGGAGGTAGAGAAACATGGATTTGAGGGAGGAGGTAGAGAAACATGGAGTGAGGGAGGGGGTTTAGAGAATACATGGAGTGAGGGAGGAGGTAGAGAAACATGGAGTGAAGGAGGAGGTAGAGAAACTTGGAGTGAAGGAGGAGGTAGAGAAAACATGGAGTAAAGGGAGGAGGTAGAGAAACATGGAGTGAAGGAGGAGGTAGAGAAACATGGAGTGAGGGAGGAGTAGAGAAACATGGAGTGAGGAGGAGGTAGAGAAACATGGAGTGAAGGAGAGAGGTAGAGAAACATGGAGTGAGGGAGGAGGTAGAGAAACATGGAGTGAAGGATGAGGTAGAGAAACATGGAGTGAGGGAGGAGGTAGAGAAACATGGAGTGAAGGATGAGGTAGAGAAACATGGAGTGAGGGAGGGAGGTAGAGAAAACATGGAGTGAGGGGGGAGGTAGAGAAACATGGATGAGGAAGGAGGTAGAGAAACATGGAGTGAGGGAGAGGTAGAGAAACAATGGAGTGAAGGATGAGGTAGAGAAACATGGAGTGAGGGAGGAGGTAGAGAAACATGGAGTGAGGGAGGAGGTAGAGAAACATGGAGTGAAGGATAAAGGTAAAGAAACATGGAGTGAAGGTGAGGTAGAGAAACATGGAGTGAAGGAGGAGGTAGAGAAACATGGAGTGAGGGAGGGAGGTAGAGAAACATGGATGTGAAGGATGAGGTAGAGGAAAATGGAGTGAGGGAGGAGGTAGTAGAAAACATGGAGTGAAGGATGAGGTAGAGAAACATGGAGTGAGGGAGGAGGTAGAGAAACATGGAGTGAAGGATGAGGTAGAGAAACAATGGAGTGAGGGAGGAGGTAAAAGAAACATGGAGTGAGGGGGGAGGTTAGAGAAACATGGAGTGAGGAAGGAGGTAGAGAAACATGGAGTGAGGGAGGAGGTAGAGAACAATGGAGTGAAGGAGAGGTAGAGAAACATGGAGTGAGGGAGGAGGTAGAGAAACATGGAGTGAGGGAGGAGGTAGAGAAACATGGAGTGAGGGAGGAGGTAGAGAAACATGCAGTGAGGGATGAGGTAGAGAAACATGGAGTGAGGGAGGAGGTAGAGAAACATGGAGTGAGGGAGAAGGTAGAGAAACATGGGAGTGAAGGATGAAGGTAGAGAAACATGGAGTGAGGGAGGAGGTAGAGAAACATGGGGGTGAGGGAGGAGTAGAGAAACATGGAGTGAAGGATGAGGTAGAGAAACATGGAGTGAGGGAGAAGGTAGAGAAACATGGAGTGAGGGAGGAGGTAGAGAAACATGGAGTGAGGGAGGAGGTAGAGAAACATGGAGTGAGGGAGGAGGTAGAGAAACATGCAGTTGAGGGATGAGGTAGAGAAAGATGGAGGTGAGGAGAGGAGGTAGAGAAACATGGAGTTGAGGGAGAAGGTAGATAACATGGAGTGAAGGATGAGGTAGAGAAACATGAGTGAGGGAGGAGGTAGAGAGAAACATGGAGTGAGGGAGGAGGTAGAGAAACATGGAGTGAAGGATGAGGTAGAGAAACATGGAGTGAGGGAGAAGGTAGAGAAACATGGAGTGAGGAGGAGGTAGAAAAACATGGAGTGAGGGAGGAGGTAGAGAAACATGGAGTGAGGGAGGAGGTAGAGAAACATGGAGGAGGGAGGAGGTAGAGAAACATGGAGTGAGGGATGAGGAGGTAGGAGAAACATGGAGTGAGGGAGGAGGTAGAGAAACATGGAGTGAGAGAGGAGGTAGAGAAACATGGAGTGAGGGAGGAGGTAGAGAAACATGGAGTGAGGAAGGGAAAGGTAGAGAAACATGGAGTGAGGGAGGAGGTAGAGAAACATGGAAAGTGAGGGAGAGGTAGAGAAACATGGAGTGAGGGAGGAGGTAGAGAAACATGGAGGTGAGGAGGAGGAGGTAGAGAAACATGGAGTGAGGGAGGAGGTAGAGAAACATGGAGTGAGGGAGGAGGTAGAGAAACATGGAGTGAAGGATGAGGTAGAGAAACATGGAGTGAGGGAGGAGGTAGAGAAACATGGAGTGAGGAAGGAGGTAGAGAAACATGGAGTGAGGAGGAGGTAGAGAACATGGAGTGAGGGAAGGAGGTAGAGAAACATGGAGTGAAGGATGAGGTAGAGAAACATGGAGTGAGGGAGGAGGTAGAGAAACATGGAGTGAGGGAGGAGGTAGAGAAACATGGAGTGAGGGAGGAGGTAGAGAAACATGGAGTGAGGGAGGAGGTAGAGAAACATGGAGTGAAGGATGAGGTAGAGAAACATGGGGGTGAGGAGGAGGTAGAGAAACATGGAGTGAAGGATGAGGTAGAGAAACATGGAGTGAGGGAGGAGGTAGAGAAACATGGAGTGAGGGAGGAGGTAGAGAAACATGGAGTGAGGGAGGATGTAGTGAAACAGGGGAGTGAGGGAGGAGGTAGAGAAACATGGAGTGAAGGATGAGGTAGAGAAACATGGAGTGAAGGAGGAGGTACAGAAACATGGAGTGAGGGAGGAGGTAGAGAAACATGGAGTGAGGGAGGAGGTAGAGAAACATGGAGTGAGGGAGGAGGTAGAGAAACATGGAGTGAGGGAGGAGGTAGAGAAACATGGAGTGAGGGAGGAGGTAGAGAAACATGGAGTGAGGGAGGAGGTAGAGAAAACATGGAGTGAGGAGGAGGAGGTACAGAAACATGGAGTGAAGGATGAGGTAGAGAAACTGGAGTGAGGGAGGAGGTAGAGAATCATGGAGTGAAGGATGAGGTTAGAGAAACATGGAGTGAGGGAGGAGGTAGAGAAACATGGAGTGAGGAAGGAGGTAGGGAGATGGAGTGAGGGAGGATGGAAAGAGAAACATGGAGTGGGGGAGAGGTAGAGAAACATGGAGTGAGGGGGGAAGAGTAGAGAAACATGGAGTGAGGGAGGAGGTTAGAGAAACTGGAGTGAGGGAGGAGGTAGAGAAACATGGAGTGAGGGAGGAGGTAGAGAAACATGGAGTGAGGGAGGAGGTAGAGAAACATGGAGTGAGGGAGGAGGTAGAGAAACTGGAGTGAGGGAGGAGGTAGAGAAGCATGGAGTGAGGGAGGAGGTAGAGAAACATGGAGTGAGGGAGGAGGTAGAGAAACATGGAGTGAGGGAGGAGGTAGAGAAACATGGAGTGGGAGGAGGTAGAGAAACATGGAGTGGGGGAAAGGAGGTAGAGAAACATGGAGTGAGGATGAGGTAGAGAAACATGGAGTGAGGGAGGAGGTAGAGAAACATGGAGTGAGGGAGGAGGTAGAGAAACATGGAGTGAAGGATGAGGTAGAGAAACATGGAGTGAGGGAGGAGGTAGAGAAACATGGAGTGAGGAGGAGGTAGAGAAACATGGAGTGAAGGATGAGGTAGAGAAACATGGAGTGAGGAGAAGGTAGAGAAACATGGAGTGAGGGAGGAGGTAGAGAAACATGGAGTGAGGGAGGAGGTAGAGAAACATGGAGTGAGGGAGGAGGTAGAGAAACATGGAGTGAGGGAGGAGGTAGAGAAACATGGAGTGAGGGGGGAGGTAGAGAAACATGGAGTGAGGGAGGAGGTAGAGAAACATGGAGTGAGGAGGAGGTAGAGAAACATGGAGTGAGGGAGGAGGGTTTAGAGAAACATGGAGTGAGGAAGGAGGTAGAGAAACATGGAGTGAGGGAGGAGGTAGAGAAACATGGGTGAGGGAGGAGGTAGAGAAAACTGGAGTGAGGGAGGAGGTAGAGAAACATGGAGTGAGGGAGGAGGTAGAGAAACATGGAGTGAGGGAGGAGGTAGAGAAACATGGAGTGAGGAGGAGGTAGAGAAACATGGAGTGAGGATGAGGTAGAGAAACATGGAGTGAGGGAGGAGGTAGAGAAACATGGAGTGAGGAAGGAGGTAGAGAAACATGGAGTGAGGGAGGAGGTAGAGAAAATGGAGTGAGGGAGGAGGTTAGAGAAACATGGAGTGAAGGATGAGGTAGAGAAACATGGAGTGAGGGAGGAGGTAGAGAAAACATTGGATTGAGGGAGGAGGTAGAGAAACATTGGAGTGAGGGAGGAGGTAGAGAAACATGGAGTGAGGGAGGAAGGTAGAGAAACATGGACGTGAAGGATGAGGTAGAGAAACATGGAGTGAGGAGGACGGTAGAGAAACATGGAGTGAAGGATGAGGTAGAGAAACATGGAGTGAGGGAGGAGGTAGAGAAACATGGAGTGAGGGAGGAGGTAGAGAAACATGGAGTGAGGGAGGAGTTAGAGAAACATGGAGTGAGGGAGGAGGTAGAGAAACATGGAGTGAAGGATGAGGTAGAGAAACATGGAGTGAAGGAGGAGGTACAGAAACATGGAGTGAGGGAGGAGGTAGAGAAACATGGAGTGAGGAGGAGGTAGAGAAACATGGAGTGAGGGAGGAGGTAGAGAAACATGGAGTGAGGGAGGAGGTAGAGAAACATGGAGTGAGGGAGGAGGTAGAGAAACATGGAGTGAGGGAGGGGTAGAGAAACATGGATTTGAGGGAGGAAGGTACAAAAAACATGGAGTGAAGGTGAGGTAGAGAAACATGGAGTGAGGGAGGAGGTAGAGAAACATGGAGTGAGGGAGGAGGTAGAGAAACATGGAGTGAGGAAGGATGGTAGAGAAACATGGAGGTGAGGGAGGAGGTAGAGAAACATGGAGTGAAGGATAGGATGGTAGGAAACATGGAGTGAGGGAGGAGGTAAAAGAAACATGGAGTGAGGGAGGAGGTAGAGAAACATGGAGTGAAGGATGAGGTAAAGAAACATGGAGTAAAGGATGAGGTAGAGAAACATGGAGTGAAGGAGGAGGTAGAGAACATGGAGTGAGGGAGGAGGTAGAGAAACATGGAGTGAAGGATGAGGTAGAGAAACATGGAGTGAGGGAGGAGGTAGAGAAACATGGAGTGAAGGATGAGGTAGAGAAACATGGAGTGAGGGAGGAGGTGAGAAAACATGGAGTGAAGGATGAGGTAGAGAAACATTGAGTGAGGGAGGAGGTAGAGAAACATGGAGTGAGGGAGAGGTAGAGAATCATGGATGAGAAGGAGGTAGAGAAACATGGAGTGGGGAGGAGGTAGAGAAACATTTGGAGTGAGGGAGGAGGTTAGAGAAAAGGAGTGAGGGAGGAGGTAGAGAAACATGGAGTGAAGGCGTTAGAGAAACATGGAGTGGGGAGGAGGTAGAGAAAAGGGAAAGTGGAGGATGAGACAGACAGATGTGGGATGAGACAGGACAGTTGAGGATGAGACAGGACAGGGAGGGTTTGACAGGACAATGGAGGATGAGACAGGACAGATGAGGATGAACAGGACAGATGGAGGATGAGCTAGGACAGATGGAGGATGAGTTTAGACAGATGGGGGATGAGACAGGACAGGGGAGGATGGAAGAGGACAGATGGAGGATGAGAGTGGACAGATGGAGGATGGAAGGGCAGTGGAGGATGGGACAGGCAGATGGAGAATGAGAGAGGACAGATGGAGGATAAAGAGGAAAAGATGGGGGATGAAGAGGACAGATGGAGGATGAGAGATGACAGATGGAGGATGAGTGAGGACATATGGAGGATGAGACAGGACAGATGGAGAGTTGAGACAGGACAGATGGAGGGATGGACAGGACGATGGGGATGAGACAAGACAGATGGAGGATGAGGCGGACAGATGGAGGGATGAGACAGGACAGATGGGGGGATGAGACAGGCCCAGAGGAGGGATGAAAACAGGACAGATGGAGGGATGAGACAGGACAGATGGAGGGAGAGACAGGACAGATGGAGGGATGAGACAGGACAGATGGAGGATGAGACAGGACAGATGGAGGGATGAGACAGGACAGATGGAGGATGAGAGAGGACAGATGGAGGGATGAGACAGGACAGATGGAGGGATGAGACAGGACAGATGGAGGGATGAGACAGGACAGATGGAGGGATGAGACAGAACAGATGGAGGATGAGACAGAGCAGATGGAAGACGAGACAGGACAGATGGAGGATGAGAGAGGACAGATGGAGGGATGATACAGGACAGATGGAGGATGAGACAGGACAGATGGAGGGATGAGACAGGACAGATGGAGGGATGAGACAGGACAGATGGAGGGATGAGACAGGGACAGATGGAGGGATGAGACGGAACAGATGGAGGATGAGACAGGGCAGATGGAAGATGAGACAGGACAGATGGAGGATGAGAGAGGACAGATGGAGGGATGAGACAGGACAGATGGAGGGATGAGACAGGACAGATGGAGGGATGGGGACAGGACAGATGGAGGGATGAGACAGAACAGATGGAGGATGAGACAGGACAGATGGAAGATGAGACGGGGACAGATGGAGGATGAGAGAGAGGACAGATGGGGGGAAATGAGACAGGACAGATGGAGGATGAGACAGGACAGATGGAGGAGGGAGACAGGACAGATGGGAGGATGAGGCAGGACAAAATGGAAGGATGAGGCAGGACAGATGGAGGATGAGGCAGGACAGATGGAGGATGAGACAGGACAGATGGAGGATGAGACAGGACAGATGGAGGATGAGACAGGACAGATGGAGGATGAGACAGGGACAGTGGAGGATGAGACAGGACATATGAGGATGAGACAGGACAGATGGAGGATGGGCAGGACAGATGGAGGATGAAAACAGGACAGTTGGAGGATGAGAGAGGACAGATGGAGGATGAGACAGGACAGATGAGGATTGGAGACAGGACAGTTGGAGGATGAGAGAGGACAGATGGAGGATGAGACAGGACAGATGGAGGATGAGACAGGACAGTTGGAGGATGATAGAGGACAGATGGAGGATGAGACAGGACAGAGGGAAGGATGAGACAGGACAGATGGAGGATGAGACGACAGATGGAGGATGAGACAGGACAGATGGAGGATGAGACAGGACAGATGGAGGATGAGACAGGACAGAGGGAGGGATGAGACAGGACAGATGCAGGATGAGACAGGACAGATGAAGGATGAGAGAGGACAGATGGAGGATGAGAAAGGACAGAGGAAGGGATGAGACAGGACAGATGGAGGATGAGACAGGACAAATGGAGGATGAGATAGGACTGATGGAGGATGAGACAGGACAGAGGGAGGGATGAGACAGGACAGATGGAGGATGAGACAGGACAGATGGAGGATGAGACAGGACAGATGGAGGATGAGATAGGACTGATGGAGGATGAGAGAGGACAGATGGAGGATGAGACAGGACAGAGGGAGGGATGAGACAGGACAGGTGGAGGATGAGACAGGACAGATGGAGGATGAGACAGGAAGATGGAGGATGAGACAGGACAAAAATGGAGGATGAGACAGGACAGAGGGAGGGATGAGACAGGACAGATGGAGGGATGAGACAGGACAGATGGAGGATGAGACAGGACAGATGGAGGATGAGACAGGACAGATGGAGGGATGAGATAGGACAGATGGAGGATGAGACAGGACAGATGGAGGATGAGAGAGGACAGATGGAGGATGAGAGAGGACAGATGGAGGATGAGACAGGGCAGATGGAGGATGAGACAGGGCAGATGGAGGATGAGAGAGGACAGATGGAGGATGAGAGAGGAGAGATGGAGGATGAGAGATAACAGATGGAGGATGAGAGATGACAGATGGAGGATGAGAGAGGACAGATGGAGGATGAGACAGGACAGATGGAGAGTTGAGACAGGACAGATGGAGGGATGAGACAGGACAGATGGAGGATGAGACAGGGCAGATGGAGGGATGAGAGAGGACAGATGGAGGATGAGACAAGACAGATGGAGGATGAGAGCGGACAGATGGAGGGATGAGACAGGACAGATGGAGGGATGAGACAGGACAGATGGAGGATGAGACAGGACAGATGGAGGGATGAGACAGGACAGATGGAGGGATGAGACAGGACAGATGGAGGGATGAGACAGGACAGATGGGGATGAGAAGGACAGATGGAGGGATGAGACAGGACAGATGGAGGATGAGAGAGGACAGATGGGGGGAAATGAGACAGGACAGATGGAGGGATGAGACAGGACAGATGGAGGGATGAGACAGGACAGATGGAGGGATGAGACAGAACAGATGGAGGATGAGACAGGGCAGATGGAAGATGAGACAGGACAGATGGGGGATGAGAGAGGACAGATGGAGGGAATGAGACAGGACAGATGGAGGATGAGACAGGACAGATGGAGGGATGAGACAGGACAGATGGAGGGATGAGACAGGACAGATGGAGGGATGAGACAGGACAGATGGAGGATGAGACAGAAAGATGGAGGATGAGACAGGGCAGATGGAAAGATGAGACAGGACAGATGGAGGATGAGAGAGGACAGATGGAGGGATGAGACAGGGACAGATGGAGGGATGAGAAAGGGACAGATGGAGGGATGGGGACGGGGACAGATGAGGGATGAGACGAACAGATGGAGGATGAGACAGGACAGATGGAAGATGAGACAGGACAGATGGAGGATGAGAGAGGACAGATGGAGGATGAGACAGGACAGATGGAGGATGAGACAGGACAGATGGAAGGATGAGACAGGAAAAGAAGGAGGGATGAGACAGGACAGATGGAGGGATGAGACAGGACAGATGGAGGATGAGACAGGACAGATGGAGGATGAGACAGGACGATGGAGGATTGAGAACAGGCAGATGGAAGATGAGCCCAGGACAGATGGGGGAAATGGAGAGAGGGACAGATGGAGGATGAGACAGGACAGATGGAGGGATGAGACAGGACAGATGGAGGATGAGACAGGACAGATGGAGGATGAGACAGGACAGATGGAGGGATGAGACAGGACAGATGGAGGATGAGACAGGGACAGTTTGGAGGGATGAGACAGGACAGATGGAGGGATGAGACAGGACAGATTGGAGGGATGAGACAGGACAGATGGAGGGATGAGACAGAACAGATGGAGGATGAAAACAGGGCAGATGGGGATGAGACAGGACAGATGGAAGGATGAGACAGGACAGATGGAGGGATGAGACAGGACAGATGGAGGGATGAGACAGGACAGATGGAGGGAGGGAGACAGGAAGATGGAGGATGAGACAGGACAGAGGGAGGATAAAGACAGGACAGATGGAGGGATGAGACAGAACAGATGGAGGATGAGACAGGACAGATGGAAGGATGAGACAGGACAGATGGAGGAGGGACAGGACAGATGAGGATGAGACAGGACAGATGGAGGGATGAGACAGGACAGATGGAGGGATGAGACAGAACAGATGGAGGAGGACAGGACAGATGGAGGATGAGACAGGACAGTAGGGGAAAGGATGAGACAGGACAGATGAGGGATGAGACAGGACAGATGGAGGATGAGACAGGACAGATGGAGGGATGAGACAGGACAGATGGAAGGATGAGACGGACAGATGGAGGATGAGACGGGGAAGATGGAAGGATGAGACAGGACAGATGGAGGGGATGAGACGGGACAGATGGAGGATGAGACAGGACAGATGGAGGGATGAGACAGGACAGATGGAAGGATGAGACAGGACAGATGGAGGATGAGACAGGACAGATGGAAGGATGAGACAGGACAGATGGAGGGATGAGACAGGACGATGGAGGGTTTGAGACAGAACAGATGGAGGATGAGACAGGACAGATGGAGGGATGAGACAGGACAGATGGAGGGATGAGACAGAACAGATGGAGGATGAGACAGGACAGATGGAGGGATGAGACAGGACAGTTTGGAGGGATGAGACAGGACAGATGGAAGGATGAGACAGGACGATGGAGGATGAGACAGGACAGATGGAAGGATGAGACAGGACAGATGGAGGGATGAGACAGGACAGATGGAGGGATGAGACAGGACAGATGGAGGGATGAGACAGAACAGATGGAGGATGAGACAGGACATATGGAGGATGAGACAGGACAGATGGAGGGATGAGAGGACAGATGGAGGGATGAACCAGGACAGATGGAGGGTTTGAGACAGGACAGATGGAGGGATGAGACAGGGCAGATGGGGGATGAGACAGGGCAGATGGAGGATGAGAGAGGACAGATGGAGGATGAGAGAGGACATATGGAGGATGAGAGAGGACAGATGGAGGATGAGAGAGGACAGATGGAGGATGAGAGAGGACAGATGGAGGATGAGAGACGACAGATGGAGGATGAGAGAGGACAGATGGAGGATGAGACAGGACAGATGGAGGATGAGGAGGGGGACAGATGGAGGATGAGAGAGGACAGATGGGGGATGAGACAGGACAGATGGAGGGAAAGAGACAGGACAGATGGAGGATGAGAGAGGACAGATAGAAACTTATAAATCTTTAACTATATTTTTGAAGCATAAAATTAGGTATAAAACGTAAGATTGATATTGAGAAAACAAAGGAAAGGCAAATACCCTGGAAGAAAAGATAAGAGTGGAAGAGAAAGTGGCGCTAAGGGTAACGGATAAAGTAAGAAGTGTGGAAGGTGGGGAGGTTAATAAGAGAAGGGAGAGCTGGAGACGGGAGAATAAAATGTTCTACTGGACTTACCGGAGGTTGACATTACCATGATAACGGAAAGTCATTTTAAATGAAGACAATATGTGTATGGTGAGTCGTAGGTGCATGGTGAGTCGTAGGTGCATGGTGAGTCGTAGGTGCATGGTGAGTCGGAGGTGCATGGTGAGTCGTAGGTGCATGGTGAGTCGGAGGTGCATGGTGAGTCGTAGGTGCATGGTGAGTCGGAGGTGCATGGTGAGTTGTAGGTGCATGGTGAGTCGTAGGTGCATGGTGAGTCGTAGGTGCATGGTGAGTCAGAGGGCAGACGTGGAGAAACCTCTGAGTTTGTTTTGCTTTACTGAACAAATCAATAATTGAACATCTTGGAGAAGAAAATAATGATATAGAAGACATTCTGTCTTGGTCAGGGGATCTTGAAACAGGATTGGATACATTCTACTAAGATGACGAGTAATAAAAACAAAATAAGCGGCCATTGGAAGTATTGTTTGTAACAAGACTGAGACGTGTCCATCACCGGAGTCTCTTTATTGAAAGACATTTCGCCTTCACATCAGGCTTTATCAGTCTAATGTTGAAGAATAAGTACGAAGACGTATTGGAGGCAGTAGTGAGATAAAGTAGTTGAAGATGCCTTTATAAGTGGACGGGCTCACAAGTGGGAGTAGGTGGGTTTTAAGTACCTTCGATTTATGAATACTTATCTGGTACAGAGAATATCTTTAACTCCTTTGCTATGTCTGACCTACTTCCACTTGTGGGCTGAGTCCACATGTTATCATGTCTTCAACTGCTGCATCGCACCACAGGTTTCTATATAAACTCTCAAGTCTCATTGCCTCTGTATTAGTGCAATAAAGTGTACTGTGCAGGCGAAATGTCTCTTAATAAATAGAAGCATGTGTTGCACGTTCGTCTTAGTCTTCAGTGTTGCGAATAGTAAATTGAAATGCAGGAGGATATTTGCTGCACCATAGTCGAAATGGATCAACCAATTGGATGAGCAGTCAGATATAAGGGAAAAATGTAGTGGAGCAGCTTAAGGCATGCATCAGTGTGGTATTAGAGCCGTTACTTCTCTTCATATACGTGAAGGACCTGCAACAGGGAATCGAATCCTATTTACCGTTATTTACCAATAATGTATAATTAACGAGACGAAGAAGAACTCCTGAACAAAGCTGCAAGAATGGTGTGAACAGAGGGTACTGTTGTTCAACGAAAACAATTGCAAGATCATTCAAGTCGGGGAGGGAGAAAGAGAGGAGATATAGAATAGCTTGGCAGGAAAGGAACTAAAATAATCTCGTAAGAAGGATCTAGGAGTGAACATTGTACAGTACGAGCGTGCCCAGAGATGCACATGACCACTACAGCATCAGTAACATGTGTGAGAGCAGTTCATCTTACGCTCTCCTTTATTAACCTCAATATATAGAAGCCAATCTAATTATACAATGTACAGCACACTACATAGGCGTGCTATACATTGTATAATTAGACATGTTCATAAGCTTTAAAAAGTCCATAGGGTTGCAGTTTTATTTTTCTCAATGCTGAGAGGTTTTAAACTATAAACGGAGACTAAAATAATTGCTCCTGACTGTCTTGAAAAAGAGCAGGACTGAGTGAGACTTGAGAACGACGAGCAACATGTAATGACTGAAAGGGAAGGTACAGAAGCGACATGGATACTCATGTATAAGAACACTGTCGAGTCATGTGAGGAAGTCTTCACTCTCAGGGTGGCCAAGTTAGTGGAATGAGGAAGTGGTGGAGGATGACCACACACTGACAGTGGTATGATAAGTCACAACCAAGCCACAACTGGGAAGGGAAACTTCAGACAAGGTTTCGAACCATCGGGCACCATTATCAAGATGCAGTCTTGGACGGACCGTAGAGTCATCTAACGATTACTCTTTTAAATGGTGAGTTAGTTGTGTATTGTTCCAACGACTGTATTGTATTGCAACCCGTATTCTTCTAGTTTGATATGACTTACGAAGCCAGGAATTAATGCTACCCTCTAAGCAAAGGTTAAGAGTAGGGCCAGGAGCCGTGATTCGACCCCCAAGAACAACTGATTCATTCTTGATGGTCATCAAGACAAGTTTTACTTGTTGAATATTATGTACAGATAGTACATACGTGAGTGAGCACATGTAGAAGTGGATATAACAGAGAGACAGACAGACAGAAAGAGAGAGAGAGACACGCAGCATCACACACCTGCTCAGCTGTCTGCCTCATCATGTGCCTGCCAGGCCAACAAACTCGTTCAGTAGACTGCAGCGTTTTGTTATCACTTTCTCCTGTCTGCTTGTTTTTTTTAGAGTTAAATCGCAAGCACATACACACACACACCATGGGTTAACCCCTGTCTAATATTTGCATGTGAATAAAATAAGTCAATTATTGGAATATTAGCAGACAAGAAAGTCAGTAGAAATATTTAAGGTCGTAGAAAGACAGATAATGTTAAGCTGAAGGTCAGTGCCCTTGATAATAATATTATCTAAATTAATGCAGAAGATAATCAAGAAGATAGTAGTGAAGAAGTGATGTCATTAGCAACAGCAGTAAGTCATGGAAATATAAACACATATGCAGTTTAATGTGATCCTTTATTGACAACGTTTCACCCACACAGTGGGTTTTTTCAAGTCACAAACAGATCTACCTGGGGTGGAAGGTACGTGAGTATTTATAGTCAGGTTCAAAATGTTGAGGTCAGGTGGAGAATGCAGCATCTGATGATCTACCGGGTGGGGTTATAGAGTCTAAAATCTTGGGTAGCTTGGAAGGGGTATTGGATATGTTGTGAGCAGACCTTCTGCAGTGTTCTATGTTCTTATGTGGGATAGCGATGAAGAAGTTTCTTGGCGAGTGGTTCAGCTATGTTATAGAAGCCGTTGTTCTGGTTGAAATTGTTGGTTATAGAGATAAGCGATGATTCCAGGATTCTCGGTATTGAGTGTTGTCTTCTGTGGCGATAAGTCTTGAGTTTCTGTAGTTAATTAAATGGTTGTGTGAATTGCGATGTTGTACACAGGCATTCCTTGTATCGTCAGTCCTGCTTGCATATTGGTGTTCTGAAATACGTGTTTGGAGGTCTCTTGATGTTTCGCCCATGTATAATTTGTTGCAGTCATTACAAGGGATTATGTATACCCCTGCAGAGGATGGAAGCTTGTCCTGTCTACTGCTGGTGTTGTCCTTGATGGTCGTGGTTGTGGAGGTAGATACTTGGAATGAGGTATTGGAAAAGATGTTGGAAACATGTCTGGCAATAGAGTTGGTGGGGAGGACTATGTATCTCTTCTCGGCAGTGTCTTCTCTGGGTGTGTTGAAGATGTTTAATGCCCGTCGTCTGCAGTCTCTGATGAAGTGACAAGGATAGTGGAGTTTAGAAAATACTTGTTCAATTATAGTGCATTATTCCTCAAAGAACTCATTGCTGCAGCAATGAGTTTCTTGAGGAAGATAAGGATAAATATAGACGGCCTTGCAGTGGATTAAAGTACTTTAGGGAGAGGAGGTGGAGAATGATGGTTCTGGAGGAAGCATAAGAGTAGGCAACCACTACTACTATTTCTGATATATGTGTGAGTCGCTTTCCAGATGAGTTATACTCTTGTATATCTATGTTAGCAGATGCTGTAAAATTAATGAGGATAAGAAAACGGAAAGAGAGACAAAGGCTACAATATGGCTGGGACAAACTGCACAGTTGGTCATGCAAACGACTACCGGCAGTCAACACATGCAAGTGTACAGTTATGAAAACTGGGGGGAGAGGAACTAATACTGAAAATGAAGTACAGCTTGGTGAGACAGAGGTCGTAAAGCTCACTCATGGAGGGCCTGAAACTAAGCACAGCACCGAGCATATAACCAGAGCTGGATATCAAGCAAAAAAATTCTGCAGCTGATGCACGACTGAACAGATTGTTTTTCAAAGAAACTTATTAAAGAGTCTTTAATGACCCTATATACGACACTGTGTCAGGTTCATCTTGGAGGGAGCAGACAGTGCCAGGTTCATCTTGGAGGAAGCAGACAGTGTCAGGTTCATCTTGGAGGAAGCAGACAGTGCCAGGTTCATCTTGGAGGGAGCAGACAGTGCCAGGTTCATCTTGGAGGGAGCAGACAGTGTCAGGTTCATCTTGGAGGAAGCAGACAGTGCCAGGTTCATCTTGGAGGGAGCAGACAGTGTCAGGTTCATCTTGGAGGAAGCAGACAGTGCCAGGTTCATCTTGGAGGGAGCAGACAGTGTCAGGTTCATCTTGGAGGGAGCAGACAGTGTCAGGTTCATCTTGGAGGAAGCAGACAGTGCCAGGTTCATCTTGGAGGGAGCAGACAGTGTCAGGTTCATTTTGGAGGAAGCAGACAGTGCCAGGTTCATCTTGGAGGGAGCAGACAGTGTCAGGTTCATCTTGGAGGAAGCAGACAGTGTCAGGTTCATCTTGGAGGGAGCAGACAGTGCCAGGTTCATCTTGGAGGAAGCAGACAGTGTCAGGTTCATCTTGGAGGAAGCAGACAGTGCCAGGTTCATCTTGGAGGGAGCAGACAGTGTCAGGTTCATCTTGGAGGAAGCAGACAGTGCCAGGTTCATCTTGGAGGAAGCAGACAGTGCCAGGTTCATCTTGGAGGAAGCAGACAGTGCCAGGTTCATCTTGGAGGGAGCAGACAGTGTCAGGTTCATCTTGGAGGAAGCAGACAGTGCCAGGTTCATCTTGGAGGAAGCAGACAGTGCCAGGTTCATCTTGGAGGAAGCAGACAGTGCCAGGTTTCATCTTGGAGGGAGCAGACAGTGTCAGGTTCATCTTGGAGGAAGCAGACAGTTCCAGGTTCATCTTGGAGGAAGCAGACAGTGTCAGGTTCATCGTGGAGGGAGCAGACAGTGTCAGGTTCATCTTGGAGGGAGCAGACAGTGTCAGGTTCATCTTGGAGGGAGCAGACAGTGTCAGGTTCATCTTGGAGGGAGCAGACAGTGTCAGGTTCATCTTGGAGGAAGCAGACAGTGTCAGGTTCATCTTGGAGGGAGCAGACAGTGTCAGGTTCATCTTGGAGGGAGCAGACAGTGTCAGGTTCATCTTGAAGGGAGCAGACAGTGTCAGGCTCATCTTGGAGGAAGCAGACAGTGTCAGGTTCATCTTGGAAGGAGCAGACAGTGTCAGGTTCATCTTGGAGGGAGCAGACAGTGTCAGGTTCATCTTGGAGGAAGCAGACAGTGTCAGTTCATCTTGGGAGGAAGCAGACAGTGTCAGGTTCATCTTGGAGGGAGCAGACAGTGTCAGGTTCATCCTGGAGGAAGCAGACAGTGTCAGGTTCATCTTGGAAGGAGCAGACAGTGTCAGGTTCATCTTGGAAGCAGCAGACAGTGTCAGGTTCATCTTGAAGGGAGCAGACAGTGTCAGGTTCATCTTGGAGGGAGCAGACAGTGTCAGGTTCATCTTGGAGGAAGCAGACAGTGTCAGGTTCATCTTGGAAGGAGCAGACAGTGTCAGGTTCATCTTGGAGGAAGCAGACAGTGTCAGGTTCATCTTTTAAAGGAGCAAACAGTGTCAGGTTCATCTTGAAGGGAGCAGACAGTGTCAGGTTTCATCTTGGAGGGAGCAGACAGTGTCAGGTTCATCTTGGAGGAAGCAGACAGTGTCAGGTTCATCTTGGAAGGAGCAGACAGTGTCAGGTTCATCTTGGAGGGAGCAGACAGTGTCAGGTTCATCTTGGAGGGAGCAGACAGTGTCAGGTTCATCTTGAAGGGAGCAGACAGTGTCAGGTTCATCTTGGAGGAAGCAGACAGTGCCAGGTTCATCTTGGAGGGAGCAGACAGTGTCAGGTTCATCTTGGAGGGAGCAGACAGTGTCAGGTTCATCTTGGAAGGAGCAGACAGTGTCAGGTTCATCTTGGAGGAAGCAGACAGTGTCTGGTTCATCTTGGAGGAAGCAGACAGTGTCAGGTTCATCTTGGAGGGAGCAGACAGTGTCAGGTTCATCTTGGAGGAAGCAGACAGTGTCTGGTTCATCTTGGAGGGAGCAGACAGTGTCTGGTTCATCTTGGAGGAAGCAGACAGTGTCAGGTTCATCTTGGAGGGAGCAGACAGTGTCAGGTTCATCTTGGAGGGAGCAGACAGTGCCAGGTTCATCTTGTAGGAAGCAGACAGTGCCAGGTTCATCTTGGAGGGAGCAGACAGTGTCTGGTTCATCTTGTAGGAAGCAGACAGTGCCAGGTTCATCTTGTAGGAAGCAGACAGTGCCAGGTTCATCTTGGAGGGAGCAGACAGTGTCTGGTTCATCTTGTAGGAAGCAGACAGTGCCAGGTTCATCTTGGAGGGAGTAGACAGTGTCAGGTTCATCTTGGAGGGAGCAGACAGTGTCAGGTTCATCTTGGAGGGAGCAGACAGTGTCTGGTTCATCTTGGAGGGAGCAGACAGTGTCAGGTTCATCTTGGAGGGAGCAGACAGTGCCAGGTTCATCTTGTAGGAAGCAGACAGTGTCAGGTTCATCTTGGAGGAAGCAGACAGTGTCAGGTTCATCTTGGAGGGAGCAGACAGTGTCAGGTTCATCTTGGAGGGAGCAGACAGTGTCTGGTTCATCTTGGAGGAAGCAGACAGTGTCAGGTTCATCTTGGAGGGAGCAGACAGTGTCAGGTTCATCTTGGAGGAAGCAGACAGTGTCAGGTTCATCTTGGAGGAAGCAGACAGTGTCAGGTTCATCTTGGAGGGAGCAGACAGTGTCTGGTTCATCTTGGAGGGAGCAGACAGTGTCGGGTTTTCATCTTTGAGGAAGCAGACAGTGTCAGGTTCATCTTGGAGGGAGCAGACAGTGTCAGGTTCATCTTGGAGGAAGCAGACAGTGTCAGGTTCATCTTGGAGGGAGCAGACAGTGTCAGGTTCATCTTGGAGGAAGCAGACAGTGTCAGGTTCATCTTGGAGGAAGCAGACAGTGTCAGGTTCATCTTGGAGGAAGCAGACAGTGTCAGGTTCATCTTGGAGGAAGCAGACAGTGTCGGGTTCATCTTGGGAAAGGGAGCAGACAGTGTCAGGTTCATCTTGGAGGAAGCAGACAGTGTCAGGTTCATCTTGGAGGAAGCAGACAATGTCAGGTTCATCTTGGAGGAAGCAGACAGTGTCAGGTTCATCTTGGAGGAAGCAGACAGTGTCAGGTTCATCTTGGAAGGAGCAGACAGTGTCAGGTTCATCTTGGAGGAAGCAGACAGTGCCCAGGTTCATCTTGGAGGAAGCAGAAAAGTCCAGGTTCATCTTGGAGGGAGCAGACAGTGTCAGGTTCATCTTGGAGGGAGCAGACAGTGCCAGGTTCATCTTGGAGGAAGCAGACAGTGCCAGGTTCATCTTGGAGGAAGCAGACAGTGTCAGGTTCATCTTGGAGGGAACAGACAGTGTCAGGTTCATCTTGGAGGGAGCAGACAGTGTCAGGTTCATCTTGGAGGAAGCAGACAGTGTCAGGTTCATCTTGGAGGAAGCAGACAGTGTCAGGTTCATCTTGGAGGAAGCAGACAGTGTCAGGTTCATCTTGGAAGGAGCAGACAGTGTCAGGGTTTTCATTTTGGAGGAAGCAGACAGTGTCAGGTTCATCTTGGAGGAAGCAGAGAATGTCAGGTTCATCTTGGAGGAAGCAGACAGTGTCAGGTTCATCTTGGAGGAAGCAGACAGTGTCAGGTTCATCTTGGAAGGAGCAGACAGTGTCAGGTTCATCTTGGAGGAAGCAGACAGTGTCAGGTTCATCTTGGAGGAAGCAGACAGTGCCAGGTTCATCTTGGAGGGAGCAGACAGTGTCAGGTTCATCTTGGAGGGAGCAGACAGTGCCAGGTTCATCTTGGAGGAAGCAGACAGTGCCAGGTTCATCTTGGAGGAAGCAGACAGTGTCAGGTTCATCTTGGAGGAAGCAGACAGTGTCAGGTTCATCTTGAAGGGAGAAGACAGTGCCAGGTTCATCTTGAAGGGAGCAGACAGTGTCAGGTTCATCTTGGAGGGAGCAGACAGTGTCAGATTCATCTTGGAGGGAGCAGCAAGTGCCAGGTTCATCTTGGAGGGAGCAGACAGTGTCAGGTTCATCTTGGAGGGAGCAGACAGTGTCAGGTTCATCTTGGAGGAAGCAGACAGTGTCAGGTTCATCTTGAAGGGAGCAGACAGTGTCAGGTTTATCTTGAAGGGAGCAGACAGTGTCAGGTTTATCTTGAAGGGAGCAGACAGTGTCAGGTTCATCTTGAAGGGAGCAGACAGTGTCAGGTTTATCTTGAAGGGAGCAGACAGTGTCAGGTTCATCTTGAAGGGAGCAGACAGTGTCAGGTTTATCTTGAAGGGAGCAGACAGTGTCAGGTTTATCTTGAAGGGAGCAGACAGTGTCAGGTTTATCTTGAAGGGAGCAGACAGTGCCAGGTTCATCTTGGAGGAAGCAGACAGTGTCAGGTTCATCTTGGAGGGAGCAGACAGTGTCAGGTTCATCTTGGAGGGAGCAGACAGTGTCAGGTTCATCTTGAAGGGAGCAGACAGTGTCAGGTTCATCTTGGAGGAGCAGACAGTGTCAGGTTCATCTTGAGGGAGCAGACAGTGTCAGGTTTTCATCTTTGAGGGAGCAGACAGTGTCAGGTTCATCTTGGAGGGAGCAGACAGTGTCAGGTTCATCTTGGAGGGAGCAGACAGTGTCAGGTTTAAATCTTGGAGGGAGCAGACAGTGTCAGGTTCATCTGGAGGGAGCAGACAGTGTCAGGTTCATCTTGGAGGGAGCAGACAGTGTCAGGTTCATCTTGGAGGGAGCAGACAGTGTCAGGTTCATCTTGGAGGGAGCAGACAGTGTCAGGTTCATCTTGGAGGGAGCAGACAGTGTCAGGTTCATCTTGGAGGGAGCAGACAGTGTCAGGTTCATCTTGGAGGGAGCTGACAGTGTCAGGTTCATCTTGGAGGGAGCAGACAGTGTCAGGTTCATCTTGGAGGGAGCAGACAGTGTCAGGTTCATCTTGGAGGGAGCAGACAGTGTCAGGTTCATCTTGGAGGGAGCAGCACCAGCTTGGGATCCACACCTGATAGAATATGTTCAGAAACCAGAGAAAGTGCAGAGGATTGTAAAAAAAAAAAAAACAAAAAAAAAGAAAAGAAACTAGTCTAGAAGGAAACGAGATATAAAGAAGCACTACTAAACCTGGACATCTGGACCAGAACATTAGAGGAAAGAAAGAGGAGGGCAGATATGATCATGACATACAAGATACATAGAAAGGTTTGATAGAGTGGAAGATGAAAGACTTGGAGTTACTGGAAACAGAAACACCGAGAAATAGTTGAAAATTGAAGAGGAAAATGAGGTACACGGATATCACGCAATACTTTTTCAGCATCAGGATAGACAGAATTAGAATAACCATGTCAGATAAGAGGCTGGGGGTCAGCGGCTGAGGCTCTTCTCCAGCAGTCACAAATAGGTAAATAGATTTAGTCAAGTACATTCACAAACCAACATAACATAACATGGTAGTATATGTCACTGTAGCCTAGCACAAGATAACGCAAGAACATAGTATAATACACCACCACACAACACAGGTTAACAACCTTGTATACCACCAAGTAACAACACTACATAAAGTAACAACACTACACAAACACAACACAAAGTAACAACACTACACAACACAACATAAAGTAACACCACTACACAACACAACACAAAGTAACACCACTACACAACACAACATAAAGTAACAACACAACACAAAGTAACACCACTACACAACACAACAATAAAGTAACAACACAACATAAAGTAACAACACTACACAACACAACACAAAGTAACACCACTATACAACACAACATAAAGTAACAACACAACATAAAAAGTAACAACACTACACAACACAACACAAAGTAAGTAACACCACTACACAACACAAAACATAAAGTAACAACACAACATAAAGTAACAACACTAACACAACACAACATAAAGTAACAACACTACAGAACACAACATAAAGTAACAACACTACATAACACAACACAAAGTAACAACACTACACAACACATCAAAAGTAACACCACTACACAAACACAACATAAAGTAACACCACTAAAACAACACAACATAAAGTAACAACACTACCCAACACAACATAAAGTAACAACACTACAGAACACAACATAAAGTAACAACACTACACAACACAACATAAAGTAAACAACACTACACAACACAACATAAAGTAACAACACTACAGAACACAACCCTAAAGTAACAACACTACACAACACAACATAAAGTAACAACACTACACAACACAACATAAAAGTAACAACACTACACAACACAACATAAAGTAACAACACTACACAACACAACATAAAGTAACAACACTACACAACACAACATAAAGTAACAACACTACACAACACAACATAAAGTAACAACACTACACAACACAACATAAAGTAACAACACAACATAAAGTAACAACACTACACAACACAACATAAAGTAACAACACTACACAACACAACATAAAGTAACAACACAACATAAAGTAACAACACTACACAACACAACATAAAGTAACAACACAACATAAAGTAACAACACTACACAACACAACATAAAGTAACAACACTACACAACACAACATAAAGTAACAACACACACAACACAACATAAAGTAACAACACAACATAAAGTAACAACACTACACAACACAACATAAAGTAACAACACAACATAAATAACAACACTACACAAAAACAACATAAAGTAACAACACTACAACAACACACATAAGTAACAACACTACACAACACAACATAAAGTAACAACACCTACATAATAACAACACAACATAAAGTAACAACACTACACAACACAACAAAAAGTAACAACACTACACAACACAACATAAAGTAACAACACTACACAACACAACATAAGTAACAACACTACCAACACAACATAAAGTAACAACACTACACAACACAACATAAAGTACAACACTACAGAACACAACATAAAGTAACAACACTACATAAAGTCAACAACACAACATAAACTAACAACACTACACAAAACAACATAAAGTAACAACACTACACAACACAACATAAAGTAACAACACAACATAAAGTAACAACACTACACAACACAACATAAAGTAACAACACTACACAACACAACATAAAGTAACAACACAACATAAAGTAACAACACAACATAAAGTAACAACACTACACAACACAACATAAATAACAACACTACACAACACAACATAAAGTAACAACACTACACAACACAACATAAAGTAACAACACTATACAACACAACATAAGTAACAACACTACACAACACAACATAAAGTAACAACACTACACAACACAACATAAGTAACAACACTACACAACACAACATAAAGTAACAACACTACCAACACAACATAAAGTAACAACACTACAGAACACAACATAAAGTAACAACACACATAAAGTAACAACACAACTAAACTACAACACTACACAACACAACATAAAGTAACAACACTACACAACACAACATAAAGTAACAACACAACATAAAGTAACAACACAACAAAAGTAACAACACTACACAACACAACATAAAGTAACAACACTACACAACACAACATAAGTAACAACACAACATAAAGTAACAACACAACATAAAAACAACACTACACAACACACATAAGTAACAACACTACACAACACAACATAAAGTAACAACACAACATAAAGTAACAACACTACACAACACAACATAAAGTAACAACACTATACAACACAACATAAAGTAACAACACTACAACAACACAACATAAAGTTTAAAAACACTCACAACACAACATTAATGTAACAACCTACACAACACAACATAAAGTACAACACTACACAACACAACATAAAGTAACAACACTACAACAACACAACTAAAGTAACAACACTAACAACACAACATAAGTAACAACACTACACAACACAACATAAAGTAACAACACTACACAACAAAAGGTAACAACATAAAGTAACAACATAGCTGCCCTCAAACATAGACTTGTTACAAAACACACAACACAACTACAGTAACAACAAAAACACAAGGTACAACACTACACAACATAAAGTCACAACATAAAGTAACAACATAGCTGCCATCAAACATAGACTTGATTACAACAACACAACATACAGTAACAACATAACACAAGGTAACAACACTACACAACATAAAGTCACAACATAAAGTAACAACATAGCTGCCATCAAACATAGACTTGGTTACAACAACATTGACAAAAAAGTCAATATTGGAGAAGAGGAATTATCGGTTTCTCTTTTTTCTTTTATATTTTTATAGATTAGTTTTAATACGTTTGTGGAGCAGTATTGTCACTGTTGTCTTGTTTGTCTTTGTTTGTGGAGCAGTATTGTTACTGTTGTCTTGTTTATCGTTGTTTGTGGAGCAGTATTGTCACTGTTGTCTTGCTCATCGTTGTTTGTGGAGCAGTATTGTCACTGTTGTCTTGTTTATCGTTGTTTGTGGAGCAGTATTGTCACTGTTGTCTTGTTTGTCTTTGTTTGTGGAGCAGTATTGTCACTGTTGTCTTGTTTGTCTTTGTTTGTGGAGCAGTATTGTCATTGTTGTCTTGTTTGTCTTTGTTTGTGGAGCAGTATTGTCATTGTTGCCTTGTTTGTCTTTGTTTGTGGAGCAGTATTGTCACTGTTGTCTTGTTTGTCTTTGTTTGTGGAGCAGTATTGTCATTGTTGTCTTGTTTGTCTTTGTTTGTGGAGCAGTATTGTTACTGTTGTCTTGTTTATCGTTTGTTTGTGGAGCAGTATTTGTCACTGTTGTCTTGCTCATCGTTGTTTGTGGAGCAGTATTGTCACTGTTGTCTCGTTTATCGTTGTTTGTGGAGCAGTATTGTCACTGTTGTCTTGCTCATCGTTGTTTGTGGAGCAGTATTGTCACTGTTGTCTTGCTCATCGTTGTTTGTGGAGCAGTATTGTCACTGTTGTCTCGTTTATCGTTGTTTGTGGAGCAGTATTGTCACTGTTGTCTTGTTTATCGTTGTTTGTGGAGCAGTATTGTCACTGTTGTCTTGTTTATCGTTGTTTGTGGAGTAGTATTGTCTTGTTTGTCTATGATTGTGGTGGTATATTGTCACTGTTCTACTGTTTGTTTTTGTTTATTCCTCTATTTTTTGTCTCCATCTCTGTTGATTGGTTCCTCCCGTTGCTGTCCTGTTAACTGTTTAACCTGTGATATGCAGTTGGGTTATTGTACAGCACTTGGCACTCTGGTAGGTTGGTGTACAGCTCTTGGCACTGTGTAAGGTTTTACAGTTCGGGTACTGGTAGGTTTGTACAGTTTTGGTACTGTTTAGGTTGGTGTACCCCTTTGGTATTTGTGGGTTTGGTGTCAGCTCTGTACTTTTTAGGTTGGTGCACTCTTGGTACTGTTGTAGGTTGGGTACGTCTTGGTACTGTTGAGTTTGGTGTACATCTTGGTACTTTGAGGTTGGTGGCAGCTCTTGGTCGTTGTAGTTGGTGACGGGTCTTGGGTATTTTTGTGGGTTTTGGGTGACGGGTCTTGGTACTTGTAGGTTGTGTACAGGTTTTGGATGTTTAGGTTGGTGTACAGTTTTGGGTACTTTTGTAGTTGGTGTACGGGTTTTGGGTACTTTTGTATTGGTACGGGTCTTGACTGGGGGTAGGTTGTGTACATTTTGTACTGTTGTGGGTTGGGACACCTTTTGACTTTTGTGGGTTGGTGTACGGCTTGGACTTTTGGTAGGTTGGGGTACAGTCTTGGTACTGTGTAGGTTGGTTACAGTCTTGGTATGTTGTAGGTTGGTGTACTCGGGGACTTTTGTGGGTTTTGGTTACAGCCTTGGTATTTTGTAGGTTGGGGTACAGCTCTGTATTTTTGTAGGTTGGGTGTCAGTTTTGGGTTTTTTTGTAGGTTGGTGTCATCTTGGTACTGTTGTAGGTTGGTGTACAGTTTTGGGTACTGTTGTGGTTTGGGTGAAACAGGTTTTGGTACTGTTGTAGGTTGGTGTACAGCTCTGGTACTGTTTAGGTTGGTGTACGCTTTTGGGTATTTGAGGGGGGGGCAGTTTTTTTGGTATGTTGTAGTTGTGTCAGTCTTGACGTTTGGTTGGTGTACAGTTTTGGGTACGGGGTAGGTTGGTGTACGGGTCTTGGTACTGTTGATTGGGTGACGCCTTGGTATGTTGTAGTTGGTGTCAGCTCTTGGTCTGTTTGGGTTGGGTGAAGCTCTTGGTACTTTGTAGGTTGGTGTACGGGTTTTGGTTGTGTAGTTGGTTACAGTCTTGGTACGGGGTGGGTTGGTGTACGGGTCTTGGTACTGTTGTGGGTTTGGGTGTACGGGTCTTGTACTGTGGTAGGTTGGTGTCACCTTTGGGTACGTGTAGGTTGGTGTACAGCTCTTGGTATGTTGTAGGTTGGGTACGGGTTTTGGGTATGTGTGGGTTTTGGTGTACGGGTCTTGGACTGTTGTGGTTGGTGTACAGTCTTGGTCTGTTTGTGGGTTGGTGTACAGGTTTTTTGGTACTGTTGTGGGTGGTGTACAGCTCTTGGTACTGTTTGGTTTGGGAATCTTGGGAACTATTTATTGGGGTCGTTTTATTTTAGGGGGGTTTTTGATCTGTATGTTGTTTGTAGGTTTGAAATTTGTTTTGGGTTACTTTTTGGTTTGTTGTATTTTGAAAGTTGGGGTATTTGTTGTGTTTTTGGTATGTTGTATTTGAAATTTGGGTACTTTGGTTTTACTTTTGGTATGTTGTATTTGGGGAAAGTTTTGGTACTTGAAATTGGTGTCTCTGGTATTTGTATTTTTTTGGGTACCTCTGTTTTGGTTTTAAAGTTCTTGGATGTTGATTTGAAAGTTTGTACTTTTGTAGGTTGGGTTACTTTTGGTAGTTGTATTTTTTTTTCTTTTTTTTTTGGTGCCCCGTTTTTGTATGGTAGTTTTAAAGGTTTGTATTTGGGGTTTTTGGGTTACACTGTTTGTTCGGGGGGTATTGAACTAAATTTTAAATTGTACTTTTTTTGGGTAGTGTACCTGTATTTGTACTCTGTATTTGTACTCTGATGTTGTCTCTGTAGTTGATCTGTATTTTAACTCTGTTGTGTTCTGTATTTTTGACTCTGTATGTTGTACTCTATTTTACTCTGTATTTTTTGACTCTGTATTTTTTGTACCTGTATGTTTCTCTGTTTTTTGTTCTGTAGTTGTACCTGTTGTGTTCTTATTTTTGTACTCTGTTTTTGTACTCGTAGTTGTACTCTTATGTTGTACTCTTATTTGTACCTGTATTTGTACTCTGTTGTTTACTCGTAGTTGTCTTGTATGTTGTACTCTTTTTTTGTTGTACTCTGTATTTTGTACTCTGTATGTTGTCTCTGTATGTTGTACCGTATGTTGACTCTTATTTTGTGCTCTGTATTTTGTACTCGGGATGTTGTACTCTGTTGGTTCGGGTTGTTGTACTCTGATGTTTTCCGATTTGACCTGTATTTTGTCTCTGTATTTTGTACTCTGTATTTGTACTCTGTTGGTTCTGTATTTTGTACCTGATGTTACTCTGTATTTTGTACCTTATGTTGTACTCTTATGTTGTCTCTGTTGTTGTCCCTGTATGTGTACTCTGTATTTTGTACTCTGTTGTGTTCTGTTTTTGTTTTTTTTTACTCTGTATTTTTGTCCCGTATTTTGTACTCTGTATGTTGTACTCTGTTTTTGATCTGTATGTTGTATCTTTTTGTGTTGTATGTTTTTCTGATGTTTACTCTTTTTTTTGGTTTTTGTACTCTGTATTTTACTCTGTATGTTGTATCTGTAGTTGTACTCGTAGTTGTACTCTGTAGTTGTACTGGGGTTGTTGTACTCTTATGTTGTACTCTGTATGTGTACTCTGTATGTTGTACCTGTATGTTGACTCTGTATTTGTGCTCGTATGTTGTCTCTGTAGTTGTACTCTTTTGGTTTTCTGTATGTTGTACCTGATGTTGTACTCTGTAGTTGTACTCTGTTTGTTGACTCTTATGTTGTCTCGTATGTTGTACTTGGGGGGTTTTTGGTACCTTTTTTTGTTCTGTTTTTGTTTCTCTGTATGTTTTCTCTGTATGTTGTACTCTGTAGGGTTGTACTCTGTAGTTGTACTCTGTATGTTGTACTCGTTTTTTGTTCTGTATTTTGTACCTGTATGTTGTACTCTGTATTTTGAAATCTGTTGTTTTTTCCTGTATGTTAAAACTTGTATTTTGTCTCTGTTGTTGACTCTGTTGTGTTCTGTATGTTGTACTCTGTATGTTGTACTCTGTATGTTGTACTCTGTATGTTGTACTCTGTATGTTGTACTCTGTATGTTGTACTCTGTATGTTGTACTCTGTTGTGTTCTGTATGTTGTACTCTGTATGTTGTACTCTGTATGTTGTACTCTGTATGTTGTACTCTGTATGTTGTACTCTGTATGTTGTCTCTTTTTTTATGTTGTATCTGTATTTTGTACTCTGTATGTTGTAGAAAACTCTGTAGTTGAAAATTTGTATGTTGTACTCTGTAGTTGTACTCTGTATTTTTGTCTCTGTTTTTGTACTCGAGTTGCTCTGTTGTGTTCTGATTTGTACTCTGTATGGTTTACTCTGTAGTTTACTCTGTAGTTTACCTGTATTTTCTTTGATGTGTACTCTGTATGTTGTACCTGTAGTTGTCTCTGTTTTTGTCTGATGTTGTACTCGTATGTTGTACTCTGTATGTTGTACCTGTTGTTTTCTGTATTTTGAACTCGTATGTTTACTTTTAAAGTTGTACTCTGAGTTGTATTTTTGGTTGTTCTTATTTGTACTCTGTTGTTGTACTCTTTTGGTTTTTTTTTACCTGTAGTTGTACTCTGTATGTTGTACTCTGTGTTTACTCTGTATGTTGTACTTGTATGTTGTACTCGTATGTTGTTCTTATGTTGTACTCTGTTTTTGAAACTCGTATTTGTACTCTGTATGTTGTACTCTGTTTTTTTTTTGTACTCTGTATTGTCTCTGTAGTTGTACTCTGTATTTGACTTGTTGTGTTCTGAAATTTTTGTACTCTGTTGTGTACTCGTATGTTGTACTCTGTTGTGCCTGTAGTTGTACTCTTTTTGTACTTGTATTTTGTACTCGATTTTGTACTCTGTTTTGTGTCGTATTTTGTATCTTATGTTGTACTCGTATTTTGTATCTGATTTGTATCTGTATGTTGTACTCTGTATGTTGACTCCGTATGTTTATCTGTATGTTGTACTCGTTGTGTTCTGTATGTTGTCTCTGATGTTGTACTCTGTATTTTGGGACTTGTTTTTGTTGTTTCTCTGTAGTTGTCCTGTATGTTTACTTGTATTTTGTATCTGTTGTTTCTGTATGTTGTACTCTTTTGTTGTACTCTGTTGTTGTCTTGTATTTGTACCTGTATTTGTCTCTGTTGTGTACTTTTATTTTACTCTGTATTTGACTAATAGTTTTACTCTGTATGTTGTCCCCGTATGTTGTACTCTGTATGTTGTACTCGTATTTGTACTTTTTTGGTTTGTATTTTTGCTCTTATGTTGTACTCGATGTTGTACCGTATGTTGTACTCTTATGTTGTCCGTATGTTGTACCTTTTTTTTTACTCTGTATGTTGTCTCGTATGTTGTACTCTATGTTGTACCTGTATGTTGTACTAAGATTTTTCTCTGTATTTTTGTACCTGAGGGTTGCTCTGTATTTTTTACTCGTAGTTTTCTCTGTATGTTGTCTCTGTTTTGTACTCTTTTTGGTTGTACTCTATGTTGTATCTGTATGTTGTCCTGTTTGTTGTACTCTGTTTGTTGTATCTGTATGTTGTGCCTGTATTTTTGTCTTATGTTGTACTCTTTGTTGTACTGTATGTTGTATCTGTAATTTGTTGTTGCTCTGTTGTTGTACTCTGTATTTTGTACTCTGTTGTTGTATCTGATGTTGTCTCTGTTTTTGTACCGTATGTTGTCTCTTTGTTTACTTATGTTGTACCTGATGTTTATTTGTATGTTGTCTCTGTAGTTGTATCTGTATTTTTGTACTCTGTATGTTGCTCGTTGTTGAAATCTGTTTTGTTGTCCTGTTGTTGTACCTGTATGTTGACCTTTGTTGTACCTGTATGTTTTTACCCTGTATGTTGAAACCGATGTTTACTCTGTATGTTGTACTCTTTTTTATTGTTGGAATTTTTTTGGGTTTGTACTCTGTATGTTGTATCGTAGGTTTGTATTTTATGTTTGTACCTGTATGTTGACCTGTATTTTGTACCTGTATGTTGTACTGTAGTTGTACCTTTTTGGTTGTACTCGTATGTTGTACTCTGTATGTTGTACTCTGTATTTGGACCCCGTATGTTGTACTCTTATTTGTATCGTATGTTGTACTCTGTATTTTTTGTATTTTTTTGTATGTTGTATTTTTTTAAGTATGTTTACCTGTATGTTGTACTCTGTATGTTGTACTCGTAGTTGTACTCTGTATTTGTACTCTGTATGTTGTACCTGTATTTTTACTCTGTATTTTTTCTTATTTTGTTTCTGTATGTTGTACTAAGTTGTTGTACTCTGATTTTTTATCTTATTTTGTACTTTTTATGTTTACTCTGTATGTTTATCTGTATGTTGTACCGTATGTTGTACTCGGGATTTTTTTATCTGTATGTTTATTCTGATTTTTTTTTTCTTTTAGTTGTCTTGTATGTTGTATTTGTTGTTGACTCTGTATGTTGTACTCTGTTTTTACCCGTATGTTGTACTCTGTATGTTGTCTTGTAGTGTACTTGTATTTTTGCTTTATGTTTCCTTGTATTTTTGTACCCCGTATGTTGTCTCTGTATGTTGTACTCTGTAGTTGTACTCCGTTTTTTTACTCTGTTTTTTGTCTTGTTGTTGTTCTGTATGTTTGTGTATGTTGTCTTGTTTTTTTAAATTTTTTTTCCGATTTTTACTCGTATGTTGTACTCTTATGTTCTTGTATTTTTGTATCTGTTTTTTTTTTTTTTCTTATGTGTCTCTGTATTTTGTACCCCGTATGTTTTTTAATCTTTTTTTAGTTTTGTACTCTGTATGTTGTACTCGATGTTGTACCTATTTTGTACTCTGATGTTTTACCTGTATTTTGTACTCTGTATGTTGTAATCAGTATTTTGTACTCTTATTTGTACTCTGTATGTTGTACTCGTATGTTGTACTTGATGTTGTACTCGTATGTTGTATCGTTTTTTTGGGTACCGTATGTTGTATTTTGTATTTGTACTCTGTAGTTGTATCTGTTGTTGTACTCTGTAGTTTCTAGATTTTGGATCTGTTTTTTCTCGTATTTGTACTCTGTATGTTGTACTCGTTTTTTGTTCTGTTGTTGTCTCGATTGTACTCGATTTTGTACTCTGTTTGTTCTGAAATGTTGTACTCGTTGTGTTCTGTATTTGTACTCTTATTTTTTTTTTACTCTGTTGTGTTCTGTATGTTTATCTGTTTTGTACTCTGTTTGTTTTTTTTACTCGTATTTTGTACCTGTTGTTGTTCGTATGTTGTACTCTTTTTTTTATTTTGTACTCTGTAGTTGTACTCTGTTTTTGCTCTTTGTTTTTCGTAGTTTACCGATGTTGACTCGTATGTTGTACTCTGTTGTGTTCTGTATGTTGTACTCTGTATGTTGTACTCTGTATGTTGTACTCTGTATGTGTTCTGTATGTTGTACTCTGTATGTTGTACTCTGTATGTTGTCCTGTATTTTGAAACTTTTGTGTTTTCTGTAAAAATGTTTACTCGTATTTTACTCTGTATGTTTTATCTGTATGTACTCTGTATTTGTACTCGTAGTTGTACTCTGTTGTTGTACCTGTATGTTGTACTTGTTGTGTTCTGTATGTTGTACTCTTATTTTGTCCTGTATGTTGTACTTGTTGTGTTCTGTTGTTGTACTCTGTATGTTGTACTCGATTTTGTCCTTTGTGTTCTTTAGTTGTACTCTGTATTTGTACTCTGTTGGTTCTTATGTTTACTCTTATTTGTACTCTGTTTTTACTCTGTTTTTACTCTTTGTTTTCTGTAGTTGTACCTGTAGTTGTACTCTGTATTTGTACCGTATGTACTCTGTATGTTGTACTCTGTATGTTTACCGTATGTTGTACCTGTATGTTGTTTTTTTTCTGTATTTCTACGTGTCTGTTTCTGATTTAGTGTGTGTGTGAGTGTTGTGTTGTATGTGTGTGGTGTGTGGTGTGTGTGTGGTGGTGTTGGTTGTGGTGGGGGGGGGGGGTGGTATGTGTGTTGTGTGTGTGTATGTGTGTGGTTGTGTGTGTGTGGTGTGCGGTGTGTTGTGTGTGTGTATGTGGTGTGTGTGGGTATGTTGTGTGTGTCCCCTAATTGTATCACCTAATTTGGGGTTGCAGGGGCGAGACTCACTCCTGGCCCCGCCTTTCACTGATCGTACTGGATCCTCTCTCCCTCTGTTTCCCTGAGCTTTGCTTACCTTTTTCTTAAAACATGTAGGGTTCCTGCCTCCATATTCCCTTCTGGGTATTTCCCCTTCTGACAAAAAAAAAAAATCCTAACGTCCCTGTGACCGTCGAGTCTTCGCTTCCGTTTGCCCCGCCCGGCCCCCTCCCCCAATCCTTCCTCCACCCTTTTGATTTTTTATGTCTTTCTGCCCCCCCTTTTCCCCAGTGTCGCATCCCATTTCCTTTAAAAATTTCCTCCCCCAGCTTGGGGGAACCTTGTTGAAATTTGATTTTTCTAAATTTTTGGGGCGCCGTGTTCCAAGGGGAAAAAATTGGCCTAAAAACCTTAAGTTCGAACATTCTTTTAAAAATATCGGAAGCTTTTTGGTTTGGGGCCCCGTTGTGCCGGTTAGGTTTTTCCCCCGGGGAGTCTGGGGTTTGGCACCCCGGGCTTTCCCCAAAATTTTTTTTCTTTGCCAAACAACCGTTCGGCCTTTCCCCTCTCCCAAACTTCAGACTTTCTTTGGGGGTTAATTCCCATTTTTTGGACCCCTGTGTTTTGGTTTTTTGGTTGTTTGTGTTTTTTTTTTCCTTGTTTGTGTGTGTGTGTTGGGGTTTGTGGTGTGGGTGTGTGTGTGTGTTGTGTGGTGTGTGTGTTGGTGGTGTTGGTTGTTGGTGTTGGGGGGGTGGGGGGTGGTGTGGTGTGTGGTGTGTTGTGTTGTGGTGGTTTTGGGGGTGTTGTGTGGGTTTTTGTGTGTGTGTGGTGTGTTTTGGGGGGGTGTGTGTTTTGTGTGTGGGGTGTGTGTGTGGTGTGTTGTTGGGGTGTGTGTGGTGTGTGTGTTGTGTGTGGTGTGGTGTGTTTGGGGTTGTGTTTTTGTGTGTGGGTTTTTGTGTGTGGTTTTGTGGTGTGTGTGTGGGGTGGTGTTTTGGGGTGGTGTGGGTGTGTGTTGTGTTGTGTGGGGTTTTGGGTTTTGGGGGGTTGTGGGTTGTTTTGTGGTGGGTTTTTGTTGTGTTTTGGGGGGGGGTTTGGGGTGTGTTGGGGTGGGGTGGTTTGGGGGTGTGTGGTGTTGTTGGGGGGGTTTTTTTGTGGGGGTGTGGGGTTTGTTTTTGTGTTGGGTGTTTGGTGTGTGTGTTGTGTGTGTGTGTGTGTATGTGTGTGGGGGGGGGGGGTGGGGTTGGGGGTTTTTGGGTGGGTTGGGTGGTGGGGGGGGGTTTGTGGGGGTGGTTTTGGGTGTTTTTTGGGGGGGTGGGGTGGTGGGTGTGGGGGGGGGTTTTGGGTGTTGGGGTTTTGTGGGGGGGTGGGGGGTTTTGGGGTGTGGGGGGTGGGTGTGTTTGGGGTGGGGGGGGGGGGTGTTGTGGGGGGGTGGGGGGGGGGGGGGTTTTTGGGGGTTGGTGGTGTGGTGGTGTGGGGTGGGGTGGGGGTTGGGGGGGGGGGTGGGGGTTTTGGGTGGTGGTTGTGGGGGGGGGGGTTTGGGGGTTTTGGGGGGGGGGTTGGGGGTGTGGGTGGGGGGTGGGGTGGGGTGTTGGTGGGGTGGGGTTGGGGGGGGGGTTTGGTGGGTGGTTGGGGGGGGTTGGGTGTGGGGGGGGGTGGGGGGGTGGGGGGGTTTGGGGGTTTGGGGGGGGGGGGGGTTGGGGGGGTGGGGGTTTGGGGGTGGGGTGGGGGGGTTTTGGGGGGGTGGGGGGGGGGGGGTGGGGTTTGGGGGGGTGGGGGGTGGGGGTGGGGGGGGGGGGGGTGGGGGGGGGGGGGATGGGGGGTGTAGGGTGGGTGGGGATTGTGGGGGGTGTTGTGTTGGGGTTGTTTTTGTTGTGGTTGTGGTTTTTTGTGTGTGTTTTGTTGGTGTTGGTTTTTTGTTTGGGTTTTGTGTGTTTTGTTGTTTTTTGGTTTTTTTTTTGTGTGTTGTTGTGTTTTTTTTTTGTTTTTTGTTTTGTGTTGTTTTTGTGTTTGTGGTTTTTGTTGGGGTTTTTTTTGGGTTTGGGTATTTTTGGGGTTTTTTTTTGTTTTTGGGGTGTTTGTGTTTGTTTTGGTTTGGTTTTTTTTTTGGGTTTGGGGGGTTTATTTTTGGGGTTTATTTTTGTGTTTTTTTTTTTATTTTTTTTTTATTTTTTTTTTTAAAAATTTTTATTTTTTATTTTTTTTTTTTTTTTATTGTTTTTTTTTTTATTTTTTTAAATTTTTTTATTTTTTTTTGGGTTTTTTATTTTTTTTTTATTTTTGTTGGTTTTTGGGGGGTTTTTTTGGTTTTGGGGGTTTTTTGGGGTTAGGTTGTTTTAGGGTTTTTGTTTGTGTTTGGGGGGGTTTTTGGTGGGGTTTTGGGATTTTTTTTTTGGGGGTTTTTTGGGGGGTTTTTTTTTGTATTGGTGTTTGTTTTGGGGGGTTTTGGGGGTTTTTTGGGGTTTGTTAGGTCATCGCTCCTGTTACCGGAACCCCCACCTTTTAAAAAGTACCTTTCAAATGATATTCTTTTTCTGCCTTTTTACTTCGACTTTTTTTTTAATTTTTAATTTTCCCTCGGTTTTCGCTTCTTAAACTTTCATCTACTCCCCTAATACCTAAAAAATTTTTTTTTTTTTTAAAAATTTTTAAATTTTTTTTAATTTTTAATATTAATTTAAATTTAATTTATTTAATTTTTATATTAATTTAAAACATAAATTAAAGATTTTGATAAAAGAATAAAAGGGGGGAAAATTTGGCCAACCCTTTAATTTTTTTAATGAAAATATCCTCTTTAATTTTTTTTTTGTTATGGGAAAATATGATTTTTCGGTAGTTACAAAAAGTGAGAAAACAGAAAATTGGCTTTTCCCCTTTAAAAAACGGGTTTTTTTTTCCCAATGTTAAAAAATTTTAATAATTTTTAATAAAAAAAAAAAAATTTTTAAAAAAAAAAAAATTAAAAAAAAAAAAATAAAAAATTAAAAAAAATTTTTTTAAAAAATTTAATAAAAAAAGGGGAAAAAAATAAAAAAATAAAAAAAATTTTTTTTTTTTTTTTAAAATTTTTTTTAAAAAAAAAAATTTAAAAAATTTTTAACCAAATTTTTCAAAACTTTTTTTTCGAATTTTTAAGGGGTTTATTTTTCCCAATCTTTTTCCCTTCCCGTTTTAAAAAGTAAATAAATCTTTTCCTTTTTAAAAAAAAATTTTTTCTCCTCTCTAAAACTTCTTCTCATTTTTCCTTTTTTTTACTTATCCCCTATTCGGGGGGTCTCCCCCTCCAATCCTCCTATCTCCCCTCCCTCCATTCCCCCAAAAAAAAAGAAAACCCTTTCCAACTTTATTTTCTCTCTTCTTCTTTCCCTCTCCCTTTTCTTCTTCTCCTTCCTCCTTCTCCCCTTTTTCCCCCCCTTTTTTTTTTTCCTTTTTTTTTTTTTTTTTTTTTTTTTTTTTAAACCCTTTGACATTAAGGCCCCTTTTTAAATTTTCAGGAAGGATTTAAATTTTTTCACCCAAAAGGGGTGTTACCACACAGTATTTAAAGCATTTTTTTTATAACTACAAAAACAGGATAATTAGACGGGAGATTTTTTTTGACAACACATTGTTACACCCAACTTCAACAAAAATCGAGGGACCCGGGATTTTGAACTCAAAAGGGTGAGTTTGGAGAAGGAAAGGGTAAGGGGGTGGGGTTTGCCCCTTGGGGATAAAAATTGCACCGTCCCGAAGTGGAACCAATGGTTTTTTTAAAAAAGGTTTAATAAAAGAAGGAAAACATCCCCCATGTTAACCTTGGGGGAAAAAAAAAAAATCCGGGGTAGGGGGAGATAAAGTTTGGTTTTTCCCTTTCAAAGGGAGGAGGGGGGGGGGGGAAAAAAGAAAGTGGGGAAACTCTCCCCCTTTCCTCCTCCCTCTCCCCTTCCCCCTTCCCCTTTTCCCTTTCCCTTTTCCCCCCCTTTTCCCCCTTCCCCCCCCTCCCCCCCCTCCCCCCCCCCCCCCCCCCCCACCCCCCCCCCCCACCCCCCCTTTTTCTTCCCCTTTTCTCTCCTTTTCCCCTTCTCCTTTCCCCCCCCCCCCCCCCCCCTTTTTCCCCCCCTCCTTTCCCCCCCTTTCCCCTTCCCCTTTTTCCCACATCTATTACTTTTTTATTTCACTAACTTAAAAAAATTTTTCTTTTAATTTTTTCTAAATTTAAAAGTTAGAGAGCGAAAAACATATAGCTGGACACAATGAGGCAAATATAGAAACAATAGTCACGGAAAAAACTTGGGTGATATATAGAATATTATACACTCACATGTGGCTGTTAGAGTTCAACCCCCAAAGGGTGGAGCTTTATGGACAATTGCAATTAGTCGACTATACGCAGATAAATAGAACGAGGAGAGTGCAACTAAGTACACACACACACACACACACACACACACACACACACACACACACACACATACGACATGGTAACGACATATGAAATACTAAGAGGCATTGACAAGGTGGTTAGGGACACTGAGAGATGGGACACAGCAACAAGGTGGATAGGGACACTGAGAGATGGGACACAGCAACAAGGTGGATAGGGACACTGAGAGATGGGACACAGCAACAAGGTGAATAGGGACACTGAGAGATGGGACACAGCAACAAGGTAGATAGGGACACTGAGAGATGGGACACAGCAACAAGGGGTCACAACTGGAAGATGAAAACTCAGATGAGTCACAGGAATGTTAGGAAGTATTTCTTCAGCCATAGAGTTTTTAGGAAGTCGAACAATCTGGACAGTGATGTATTGAAGGCAGGATCCATACATAGCTTTAAGAAGAGGTATGATAAAGCTCATGGACAAGGGAGACAGAGGACCTAGTAGCGACCAGCAAGAAGGCGGGGACAGGAGCTACGAATCGACCCCTGCAACCACACACACATATATACAGGAGCTGTGACTCGATCCCTACAACCACAAATAGGTGAACACACACACACACACACACACACACACACACACACACACACACACACACACACACACACACACACACACACACACACACACACACACACACACACACACACACACAGGTAAATCATATTATCCCAGCATATCTCTACATAAGCATTAATTAAACAGCTGTCATCACCATGAGAACATAAAGAGGAACCACAGCAGGACACTGAAAAAATCACATTTCAACAATTCACGGACTTATCGGAGCTTACCCCAAGTGCAGCAGTTGAGCAGTGAAAGCGGTCCGCTAACTGCTGGATTTACTGTTGGATAAAGTTACCCAGCAACTGGGTAAACAAGGCTTGTTTGTAGCTGTTTGTGTATAGTGTGTGTTGTGTGCATTTGATTTTTCAATGCTCATTTATGTTGTATGGGTATACATCTCCCAGTTTGTGGTGTATAGTGCTCAGTATTTTTTGTTTCTCTCTCTAGGTATGCTTTATTAAAGTATATTGTAGTAACATAACACTGGGTCTCAGTGTTTCCAATATATTTGTCTGTAGCAACAGCACACTGATACTGAGATAACAACACACAAAACCACGGGGAGGATACTTTATACTTCACCCCTCACATTGTCATCCTCTTCAGCAGAGCGAAGATGGCTTCGAAGTGAAGCCGAAAGATTCAGGGTAGAGTACTCTTTACTCCTTATTACTGTGTTGTGTTCTTGTCTACACATGAATTAGTGTCTGTCACAGATCTGTGTACGTGTGAACTTTCCGGTGTGTATATACACTGTATAAATGTCACATACACATTCCGTGTTTTTCAGGTATATTGAATATATTTCGGAGTGACGGCGCCATGGGAGGTGTGGTGGCACCAACCACAAACACAACACAATTCCAAAATTCCATTTAGGGGGAGCAACATGATTTATGGCTGGATTTGTTCCCATTTTCCTCGCTCCGAAAGGGAATTTGTGTATATTTAAATATATTTCTGGTGTCACGTGACACTGAGGTAGATTTCCAACCCAAGACTTTGAACACCACGTTCCATTATATATATATATATATATATATATATATATATATATATATATATATATATATATATATAATATATATATATATATATATATATATATATGTATGTATGTATATCAGCTTAAGCGTGAGGCTGCAATAAATTAATAATTATTACGTTGTGTTACTAAGGAATAATGATGCTGTAACATACATTGTAGTTCGTGTGTAAAACAGGAAATAAGTAATATTTTGTTGCGTGAAATTACTGAAATGACTGAGGAGAGGAAGGTGGGGTAGTTTGATGGGGGTGGAGTTAATGGTGAGGGAGAGGGGGGTCACTGTGAGGGTGGGGTTGATGATGAGGGAGGGGAGGGGACACTGTGAGGGTGCGGTTGATGATGAAGGAGGGGGGAGGGTTACTGTGAGGGTGAGGTTGATGGATCATTGTATACATAGGTAAGGCAGTCAGTCACGTTCTGGTTTGTTGACATCCAAGTTTCTAACCAAAACATGGTTAATGCAGTGGAACGTGTGTGTGTGTGTGTGTGTGTGTGTGTGTGTGTGTGTGTGTGTGTGTGTGTGTGTGTGTGTGTGTGTGTGTTGTGTTTTGCAGTCTTAGGTATTAAGGTGCAAGTGAGATAGGTGACCAGGTAGTGTTATAATGCCAGTGACGAGGCTGGTGAACGAGGTGCAACACAATAGATTCATTACTAGTAACAGCAGTACCAGGATGCTGTTCTAACAACTGTCATAATAAATCAAGGAGTGTTCAACCTAAACAATCACAAACATTCACTAATAATGCACACACACCCCGCACTTAAGACACTCAAACTTATGACCACTTCGGCGCTCACTTCGACCATTTACAAGTCACACTGAAACGAGAAGGGAAGGAAGTCACTATATATATGTACGAGAAGGGACGGGGGAAGTGGTAGAACGGGACGAGTAACAACATTAGTGGTAACAGCAGTAGTACCAGTTGTAATTAGTTTAATTAAGTCTTTGATCATTTACTGGGTATAATGTTCTAAGTGACTCTTTGTTCAGGTTGCTGAAAGCCGTCATTATGTGACCTAGTCTTACATATACCTCTCATGTTATGCCATTGATGTTACCTCACTAAGGAAAATATTTCGTAATTTACATAGTAGGACTTGCTTTGTTTAATTTAATAGCCAGACTGTAGTGCTCCTTTTCATTGAAAATAATAAAAATTATATTATTATTATTATTATTATTATTATTATTATTATTATTATTATTATTATTATTTTATTACATATTGGACTGTTCAATAACACAAATACATGCAAAATAATGAACATTTAATTCGTATATTTAACTAATGTTTTTTAATTATCTATTGTGTATTTACTTATATAATACATGCATTATATATATATATTATATATATATATATATATATATATATATATATATATATATTATATTTTATTTTTTATTATCACACGGCCGATTCCCACCAAGGCAGGGTGGCCCGAAAAAGAAAAACTTTCACCATCATTCACTCCATCACTGTCTTGCCAAAGGGTGCTTTACACTACAGTTTTTAAACTGCAACATTAACACCCCTCCTTCAGAGTGCAGGCACTGTACTTCCATCTCCAGGACTCAAGTCCGGCCTGCCGGTTTCCCTGAATCCCTTCATAAATGTTACTTTGCTCACACTCCAACAGCACGTCAAGTATTAAAAACCATTTGTCTCCATTTCACTCCTATCAAACACGCTCACGCATGCCTGCTGGAAGTCCAAGCCCCTCGCACACAAAACCTCCTTTACCCCCTCCCTCCAACCCTTCCTAGGCCGACCCCTACCCCGCCTTCCTTTCCACTACAGACTGATACACTCTTGAAGTCATTCTGTTTCGCTCCATTCTCTCTACATGTCCGAACCACCTCAACAACCTTCCTCAGCCCTCTGGACAACAGTTTTGGTAATCCCGCACCTCCTCCTAACTTCCAAACTACGAATTCTCTGCATTATATTCACACCACACATTGCCCTCAGACATGACATCTCCACTGCCTCCAGCCTTCTCCTCGCTGCAACATTCATCACCCACGCTTCACACCCATATAAGAGCGTTGGTAAAAACTATACTCTCATACATTCCCCTCTTTGCCTCCAAGGACAAAGTTCTTTGTCTCCACAGACTCCTAAGTGTACCACTCACTCTTTTTCCCTCATCAATTCTATGATTCACCTCATCTTTCATAGACCCATCCGCTGACACGTCCACTCCCAAAATATCTGAATACGTTCACCTCCTCCATACTCTCTCCCTCCAATCTGATATTCAATCTTTCATCACCTAATCTTTTTGTTATCCTCATAACCTTACTCTTTCCTGTATTCACCTTTAATTTCCTTCTTTGCACACCCTACCAAATTCATCCACCAATCTCTGCAACTTCTCTTCAGAATCTCCCAAGAGCACAGTGTCATCAGCAAAGAGCAGCTGTGACAACTCCCACTTTGTGTGTGATTCTTTATCTTTTAACTCCACGCCTCTTGCCAAGACCCTCGCATTTACTTCTCTTACAACCCCATCTATAAATATATTAAACAACCACGGTGACATCACACATCCTTGTCTAAGGCCTACTTTACTGGGAAAAAATTTCCCTCTTTCCTACATACTCTAACTTGAGACCTCACTACCTCGTAAAAAACTCTTCACTGCTTTCAGTAACCTACCTCCTACACCATACACTTGCAACATCTGCCACATTACCCCCCTATCCACCCTGTCATACGCCTTTTCCAAATCCATAAATGCCACAAACACCTCTTTAGCCTTATCTAAATACTGTTCACTTATATGTTTCACTGTAAACACCTGGTCCACACACCCCCTACCTTTCCTAAAGCCTCCTTTTCATCTGCTATCCTATTCTCCGTCTTACTCTTAATTCTTTCAATTATAACTCTACCATACACTTTACCAGGTACACTCAACAGACTTATCCCCCTATAATTTTTGCACTCTCTTTTTATCCCCTTTGCCTTTATACAAAGGAACTATGCATGCTCTCTGCCAATCCTAGGTACCTTACCCTCTTCCATACATTTATTAAATAATTGCACCAACCACTCCAAAACTATATTCCCCACCTGCTTTTAACATTTCTATCTTTATCCCATCAATCCCGGCTGCTTACCCCCTTTCATTTTACCTACTGCCTCACGAACTTCCCCCACACTCACACTGGCTCTTCCTCACTCCTACAAGATGTTATTCCTCCTTGCCCTATACACGAAATCACAGCTTCCCTATCTTCACCAAAATTTAACAATTCCTCAAAATTTTCCCTTTCCCAAATTTCCCCAAAAACCTCAACTCTCCATTTAAAAACTCCCTCTCCTTTTTTTAACTAAAAAAAAACCATTTTTTTCTCTACTTTCTTAACTTGTTAATCTCACCCAAAAATTTTTCTTATTTTCAACAAAATTTGTTGATAAATCTCACCCCCTCTCATTTTCTCTCTTTTTACATTGCTTCACCAAACTCTTTAAAATTCTCTCTTTTTCTCCCCTATTCCTTCCCTCCTTTCAAACCTTCCCACTTTTTAAAAACTTCCCCAATCTAAAATTTTTTCCCTTACTACTCCCCTCTTTTCATCCTCATTCCCCCCAATCCTCCTCCCCTTTTTCCCCCTGCAAAACCCCCTTTTCCCGAAAACCCCAAACTTTTCTGAGCACTCTAAACACACATTTTTAAACCTACCCCCAAAACCCTTCGCCCCCATTGCCTAAACCCCTCATTACCCCCTCTATCCTCCAATAGCTGTTTATATCTTACCCTAACTTCCCCCCCCCCTTTAGTTTTTTAAACCCTTTACCTCTCTCCTTTTCCCCATGGGTTCTAAAACTCCTTGTACCCATCTAACTTTTTCTCTCATTTAGCTACAACTAAAAGTGGTCTGATATATCTGTGGCCCCTCTATAAAAAAATTAATCCTGAAGTCTACTCAACAGCTTTTATCTACCAATTTAAAAAAACCAACAAATTTCGTCATTTCGCCCCATCATATCGTGTAAAACTATTTAAACCCTTTTTTTTCTTAAAATAGTATTTCCTATAAATAAACCCTTTTTTATAAAATTCCCAAACAAAGGGCCCCCCATTATCATTTACACCTGGCACCGCCCCCCCCAAATTTTTTACCAAAACCCTCTCCCAAAATTTTTTCCTACTTTTGCCCTTCAAGTCCCCCACCCACAATTACCCTCCACTTTGGGTTTAAATGCCCATAAAAAATTTACTTAACATCTCCCAAAAACTCCCCTCTCCCCCTCTGCTTTTCCCCTCTTCTCCAAGGGGCAAACGCTTATTATGACCCACTTTCTCGCATCCAACCTTTACTTTTAAAACCACATAATTCTCCCAATTTACAAAATTTATATTTTCTTTTCCCCCTTCCATAACTGATCAATTTTAAAATTACTGCTTTCCCCTTTTCCTTTGCCTAACCTTCAGAACCCCAAATTTTTTAATCCCATTTTTTTCCCCCCACTGAAACTCTCCACCCCCCCTTCAGCTTTTTTTTCCTTGGGGCCGGGACATCCAACTTTTTTCATTCATAAACTCAGCAATCATCTTTTTTTTGTCACCCCATACATCCACGCACATTTAAGCAACCCAGTTTTATAAAGTTTTTTTTTTCTTCCCCTTTTTTAGTAATTGATACAAAAGGGGGTTTCCAAAACCATTGCTCCCCGGGATTTTGTCGCCTCATACGACACCATGGCTTACGGGGGAAAGTTCTTTTCCACTTCCCCATGGACAATAGAAAAAAAAAAAAAAGAACAAGACTATTTAAAAAAGAGAAAAACTAGATGTAGTATATATATAAAACATGTCTGTCTGTGGGGTTTCCAAAGTGAAAAGTAGGAGAGCAAGATATCCCTTTTTATCTTAGCGTTTTTTTATGAGACAGAAAAAAACCACAACCCCTACCACCCGGGCCAAAACATTTTTACAGGTTTTTTTGTTTACAGTCATCGGGCGGGAAACGGTAGTACTCCCCTGGGGGGTTTTGCTGTCTACCAACCTACCCCTTTATATATATATATAAATTATATATTTATATATAAAATATTGGTATTTATTTTATTATTATCACACGGGCCAAAATTCCCCCCAAAGGCGGGGGGCCCCCGAAAAAGAAAATTTTTCCCATCATTCACTCCATCACTCCCCTTGCCAAAAAGGGTCCCTTTACCAACATTTTTTAAAAACTGCAATTTTAAAACACCCCCCCTTTCCAGAGGCAGGCACTTACTTCCCTTCTCCAGGATCAAGCCCGGGCCTGCCTTTTTTCCCGAACCCCTTCAAAAATTTTACTTTGCTCACACCCAACAGCATCCAAAAATTAAAAAACATTTGTCCCCCTTCACTCCTATCAAACACCCCCTCACGCAGCCTGTTTGGAAGTTCAAGCCCCCTCACAAAAAAAACCCCCTTTTAAAACCCCCTCCCTCCACCTTTCCTAGGCCGACCCCTACCCCGCCCTTCCCCCTTCCCTACAGACGATACACTCCTGAATCACTCTTTTTTTTTGGCTCCCTTCCTCTAAAAGCCCAACCTCCTCAAACCCCTTCCTTCACCCTCGGGAAACAACTTTTTTGGGCAACCCCCCGCCCCTTTCCTCCTAACTTCCAAATTTACAAAATTCCTGCAAAAAATATTCCCCACCACAAAAATTGCCCTAAAGACATGACATCCCCCACGGGCCCCCCCACCCTTTCCCCCTCGCTGCAACTTTCCCAACCCCATTTCACACCCCATATAAAAGGCTTTGGGAAAACTATACCTTTACATTCCCCTTTTCCCCCAAAGGGAAACAAAGTTCCTTTGTCTCCACAGACCCTAAGTGAAACCGCCACCCTTTTTTCCCACTCATAAATTTTCTATGATTCACCCCATTTTTTTAAAAGACCCACCCGTTTGATCGTCCCTCCCAAAAAACCTAAAACTTTCCCCTCCCCATACTCCCTCCCTCCAATCTGATATCCAATCTTTCATAAACCAAATTTTTTTGTTATCCTCAAAAACCTTACCTTTCCTGTATTCACTTTTAATTTTCTTCTTTGCACACCCTACCAAATTCATCCACCAATCCCTGCAACTTCCTTCAAAAACCCCCCAAAAGGAAACAGTGCCCATCAGCAAAGAAAAACTGTGACAACTCCCCTTTATGTGGGGTTTTCTTTACCCTTTTTAAACTCCATGCCTCTTGCCAAGACCCTCGTTTTTACTTCTCTTAAAACCCCCCCAATCTAAAAATATTTTAAACAACCAGGGTGACATCACACATCCTTGCCCTAAGGCCCTATTTTTTAACGGGGAAATTTAATTTTCCCTCTTTCCTACATACCCCTAACAAAACCTCACAATCCTCTTAAAAACCTTCACTGCTTACAGAACCCCTACCTCCTACACCATAAAAACCTGCAACATCGCCACATTCCCCCCCTATCCACCCTGCCCATCCCTTTTTTTTTCCCCAAATCCATAAATGCCACAAAGACCTCTTTAGCCTTATCTAAATCCCGTTCATTTAATATTTTTTTCACTGAAAACACCAGGTCAAAAACCCCCCTACCTTTCCTAAAACCCCCCTTTTTTCATCTGCTTTTCCATTCTTCCCCCTTAATCTTAATTCTTTTTAATAATTTAATCCAAACCATAAAACTTTTTCCGGTATACTCAACAGACTTTTCCCCCCCATAATTTTTTGGGACTCTCTTTTTTCCCCTTTGGCCCCTTTTTAAAAAAAGGGAAATATGGGATGCTCTCTGCCAATTCCCCAGGTACCTTACCCTCTTCCCCGCATTTATTAAATAATTTTCACAAACCCCTCCAAAAATATATCCCCCCCCTGCTTTTAAAAAATTTCTAATTTTTTTCCCATCAATCCCGGGGTGCCTTTTCCCCCCCTTTTATTTTACCTACCCCGCCTCACGAAAATTCCCCCCCACCACAACTGGCCCCTTTCCCCACTCCTACAAGTTCATTTTCCCCCTTGCCCCAAAACCGAAATCCCCAGCTTTCCTTTTTCTTCATCAACAAATTTTTCAAATTTCCCCAAAAAATTTCCCCCCATCTTCCCAAACCTCTAACTCTCCCTTTTTAAAAACTCCCTCTCCTATTTTTACTGACAAATCCCTTTGTTTTTCTAGGCTTCCTTAAATTTTAATCTCAAATTCAAAAAATTTTTTTTTTTTTTCCCAAAAAAATTTGTTTTATAACATCTCACCCACCCCCCTCATTTGCCCCTCTTTTTTTCAATTTCTTCCCAATCTCCCTTAAAACCCCTCCTCTTTTTTTTCCAAAAGGGGTTTCCCTCCTTGCAAACACTTCAAATTTTTAAAAAATTCTCAATGCTAAATTTTTCCTTCCCTTTCTACTCTCTTTACATCATCATTCCACCAATCGCTCCTCTTCCCCCCGCACCCCTTCCTGTAACCACAAACTTCTCTGAAACACTCAAAAAACTACATTTTTAAAAACCCACCCCAAAACCCTTTTGAACCCCATTGCCTATGCTCTCATTTGCCCATCTATCCCCCCAATAGCTGTTTTTTTATCTTACCATAACCTTGGGCCCCCTCTTTTAGTTATAAACCCCCACATCTCTCCTTTCCCCCGTGCTTCCCATTCTCCTTGTATCCCCTCTACCTTTTTCTCTCAGTGTAGTTACCAAATAGAAAGTGATCTGAAAATATATGTGGGGCCCCCCTATAAATATGTACATCCTAAGTCCACCAACCCGTCTTTTATCTACCAAACATAATCCAACAAACTACTGCATTTTTGGGCCCCCCCTCATATCTTGGAAAACTTATTTATTCCCCCTTTTTCTTTAAAATATATATATATTTATATATATATAATATATATATATAATTTTATTAAAATAAAATATATATATATAAAATATATAAAAATATATATCGTTTCCGAATAGGGCCCGAACTTTCGATCTTTGGGTTAAATAGCAAACGCTCATCTTGGGCCTTTTAGGGCAAGCGAAAATTTTTGTATGCAATAATTCGCCAAAATTATTTTGAACCCCAACGAAAAAAAAAAAATTTCCAAATGTGTTTGCTAGTATTTAAAATTAAAATGTAAACAAAAACTAAAATAAAAATTTTTTTTTGGGTTAGGCTAAAATAAATTGTTTCTTTTATAATAAGGTTAGGAAGTTTTTTCCCAAAATTCTTTTTTGGGGCAAAAATTTTTAAAAATTTTTTTCATTAACAATTTAAAGAAAAAAAATATATCTTTAAAAAGTATAAAAGAAAAATTTTTGAAAGGACTTAATTTTAAAAGATTCTTGCTAATTTATAAGTTTTAAAAAATTCGGTTTCGGGCATAGATTTTATATATATATATATATATAATTTTTTTTTAATATATATAAAATAATATATTTAATTTTATATATAAATATATATATTATTTTATTATTATTATTATTTTAAAAAAATTAACACATCGAAAGTCTCCCACCAAGGCAGGGTGGCCTGAAAAAGAAAAACTTTCATCATCATTCACTCCATCACTGTCTTGCTAGAGGCGTACTTACACTACAGTTATAAAACTGCAACATTAACCCCCGTCCTTCAGAGTGCTGACACTGTACTTCCCATCTCCAGGTATCAAGTCCGACCTGCCGGACACATTGATCAGTCACATTAATCAGTATTATTATTGTACGTAACAATAATTAACAAAAATCAAAGATAATCATACACTATACTTATTATAATAAGGATGATACAAGCTTTATTGTGACTCAATAAAGTTAGACAATAAAGCGATGCATCTGACTTTGCATAAATATAGATGTTAATATTAATATAGATTTTGATACCGAGACATAATAATTTTTGTCTGAGACATTGTGTATATTACACATAGTTGTGTGACTGTCATATTAGCTGTTGTTAATAATAGTGGCAGTAAACACGTAGCTTATCAGTTATTGTTTACATGTTAGGGATAATAGACAACTTTGCAATAATGTGGCAGTCAGCGTGCTGCCTTCTTTATCAAGTCGTACATTTAGTGTCTAGTTATCACATGGTAACATTCAACATTATTCACCTTGAGATTCTTCGAGGAGTTGCTCATTCTGGTCACATTCTTGGGTCGTTCACAGACGATAAACGAGTTTAACGAAAGTGCTGTACAATGGATTCCAGTAACTCGATAAAAAAATATTTATTTTGATACCTGAACTGAGAAAGTTACAGTTTCACATCAGGGATCTGCACATCATGTTAAGTTGTGTGAGTTGTTTGTTGTTGAACTGTGTTTGTGATCTGTTGATGTGATTGTGAGGTGAAGTATGTGACAGCTGTCACTGTTGATGTGATTGTGAGGTGAAGTATGTGACAACTGTCACTGTTGATGTGATTGTGAGGTGAAGTATGTGACAACTGTCACTGTTGATGTGATTGTGAGGTGAAGTATGTGACAACTGTCACTGTTGATGTGATTGTGAGGTGAAGTATGTGACAACTGTCACTGTTGATGTGATTGTGAGGTGAAGTATGTGACAACTGTCACTGTTGATGTGATTGTGAGGTGAAGTATGTGACAACTGTCACTGTTGATGTGATTGTGAGGTGAAATATGTGACAACTGTCACTGTTGATGTGATTGTGAGGTAAAGTATGTGACAACTGTCACTGTTGATGTGAGCTTGTGAGGTGAAGTATGTGACAACTGTCACTGTTGATGTGATTGTGAGGTGAAGTATGTGACAACTGTCACTGTTGATGTGATTGTGAGGTGAAGTATGTGACAACTGTCACTGTTGATGTGATTGTGAGGTGAAGTATGTGACAACTGTCACTGTTGATGTGATTGTGAGGTGAAGTATGTGACAACTGTCACTGTTGATGTGATTGTGAGGTGAAGTATGTGACAACTGTCACTGTTGATGTGATTGTGAGGTGAAGTATGTGACAACTGTCACTGTTGATGTGATTGTGAGGTGAAGTATGTGACAACTGTCACTGTTGATGTGATTGTGAGGTGAAGTATGTGACAGCTGTCACTGTTGATGTGAGTCTGTGAGGTGAAGTATGTGACAGCTGTCACTGTTGATGTGACTCTGTGAGGTAAGTATGTGACAACTGTCACTGTTAAATATATGATTCATAGAAATAGTATGTCAAAAAGATGGAGTGTGTCACGGAGATGGAGTGTGTCACAGGATAGAGTGTGTCACACAGATGGAGTGTGTCACAGAGATGGAGTGTATCATGGAGATGGAGTGTGTCACAGAGATGGAGCGTGTCACACAGATGGAGTGTGCCACAGAAATGGAGTGTGTCACAGAGATGGAGTGTGTCACAGAGATGGAGTGTGTCACAGAGATGGAGTGTGTCACAGAGATGGAGTGTGTCACAGAGATGGAGTGTGTCACAGAGATGGAGTGTGTCACAGAGATGGAGTGTGTCAAAGTTAAAGGAACAGTCATTAAGGCTGACATCATTTATATCATTAGTTCTGGAACTGTTAAGTTGGATGATTAATTCGCTCAGTCTTGCTAGTGTTGAATGTTATGTTGAGCCGTAACAGCAGTAGCTGCAGCAGCAATAACAGCAGCAGCAGCAGCAGTAACAGCAGTAGCTGCAGCAGCAATAACAGCAGCAGCAGCAGCAGCAGCAGCAGCAGCAGCAGCAGCAGCAGCAGCAGCAGCGACAGTAACAGCAGTAGCTGCAGCAGCAATAACAGCAGCAGCAGCGACAGTAACAGCAGTAGCTGCAACAGCAATAACAGCAGTAGCAGCAGCAGTAACAGCAGTAGCTGCCGCAGCAATAATAACAGTAGCAGAACACCTAACAAACGCTACAAAGTTACTTACATAGGTTAGGTACACACAAGTGGTTCCTAAGTAACAACTCTACCTTCACTAACAGCCTGATTGATCAGACACTGGGTTGCAATTAGTGGACGGTGCATGGAGCCTCCAGCACGTCTTGCGCCTGGAAACGAGGAACAAGGAGAGGAGGGAAGGAAGAGACGGGAAGAAACAAGAAGTAGGGAGAATGAAGGTGTGATAGGTAAGAAGAGAGTGAGGAGGGGAAAGAGAGGAAGTAAGAAGAAGGATGCGGTTAAGGTGAGAGAAGGAGAGGTGAGGCAGTTGTGTAGAGTAGGTTACAGGGTCAGTCGACCACACAGGTCCACTTTCTTGGTGACTAGACACTACTTACACACATCCATCATACTATCACACTATTACTACTACTACTACTACTACTACTACTACTACTACTACTACTACTATCACTACTACTACTACTACTACTACTACTACTACTACTACTACTACTACTACTACTACTACAAAAAATATTCAACACTATCGTAGTACTAACAACAATCACACAACAACACAATTACTACTACAACACTACAACCACCATCTACTAGTACACAACCATCACAACAACAACAATTACTACTACAACTACACAACCACCACTACTAGTACACAACCATCACAACAACAACAACAATTACTACTACAACTACACAACCACCACTACTAGTACACAACCATCACAACAACAACAACAATTACTACTACAACTACACAACCACAACTACTAGTACACAACCATCACAACAACAACAATTACTACTACTACTACTACTAACAACCACCACTACTAGTACACAACCATCACAACAACAACAATTACTACTACTACTACACAACCACCACTACTAGTACACAACCATCACAACAATAACAACTACTACTACTACTACACAACCACCACTACTAGTACACAACCATCACAAACAAAACAATACTACTACAACTACACAACCACAACTACTAGTACACAACCATCACAACAACAACAATTACTACTACATACTACTATCACAACCACACTACTAGTACACAACCATCACAACAACAACAATTACTACTACTACTACACAACCACCACTACTAGTACACAACCATCACAACAACAACAATTACTACTACTACTACACAACCACCACTACTAGTACATAACCATCACAACAACAACAATTACTACTACTACTACAAACCACCACTACTAGTACACAACCATCACAACACAACAATTACTCTACACTACTACTACACAACCACCACTACTAGTACACAACCATCACAACAACAACTACTACTACTACTACACAACCACAACTACTAGTACACAACCATCACAACAACAACAATTACTACTACTACTACACAACCACCACTACTAGTACACAACCATCACAACAACAACAACTACTACTACTACTACACAACCACCACTACTAGTACACAACCATCACAACAACAACAATTACTACTACTACTACACAACCACCACTACTAGTACACAACCATCACAACAACAACAACTACTACTACTACTACACAACCACCACTACTAGTACACAACCATCACAACAACAACAATTACTACTACTACTACACAACCACCACTACTAGTACACAACCATCACAACAACAACAACTACTACTACTACTACAAAACCACCACTACTAGTACACAACCATCACAACAACAACAATTACTACTACTACTACACAACCACCACTACTAGTACACAACCATCACAACAACAACAACTACTACTACTACTACAAAACCACCACTACTAGTACACAACCATCACAACAACAACAATTACTACTACTACTACACAACCACCACTACTAGTACACAACCATCACAACAACAACTACTACTACTACTACACAACCACCACTACTAGTACACAACCATCACAACAACAACAATTACTACTACTACTACACAACCACCACTACTAGTACACAACCATCACAACAACAACAATTACTACTACTACTACACAACCACCACTACTAGTACATAACCATCACAACAACAACAATTACTACTACTACTACAAAACCACCACTACTAGTACACAACCATCACAACAACAACAATTACTACTACTACTACACAACCACCACTACTAGTACACAACCATCACAACAACAACTACTACTACTACTACACAACCACAACTACTAGTACACAACCATCACAACAACAACAATTACTACTACTACTACACAACCACCACTACTAGTACACAACCATCACAACAACAACAACTACTACTACTACTACACAACCACCACTACTAGTACACAACCATCACAACAACAACAATTACTACTACTACTACACAACCACCACTACTAGTACACAACCATCACAACAACAACAACTACTACTACTACTACACAACCACCACTACTAGTACACAACCATCACAACAACAACAATTACTACTACTACTACACAACCACCACTACTAGTACACAACCATCACAACAACAACAACTACTACTACTACTACACAACCACCACTACTAGTACACAACCATCACAACAACAACAACAACTACTACCAAGACCACTACCACACTCAAGGACTCTGGGATTAAATCACTTCGACTTTACTTTGATAACTTAGGTAATTTCCCCATACGAAATATTACAATATACGACAATTGTGAAATTCAAAATTTGTGTGATAACTCTAAATAAACTTACTTATTTACTTACTTACTTTACTTGCTTACTTTCACTCTCGTGCCTGATGGTCGATCTAATGAAGCACTTGCAATGTTGTTTGGGAAAGTGTGACGATATTTCTTGTTATTAGAGAGCATATATGTAAGTAAACATGAGAGTCAGATCTCTCTCATCACAGCACCTCTCTAGTGTGTTGTTCCACTGGTAGTAGGTTCTTACCAGTGTTGTTCCACTGGTAGTAGGTTCTTACCAGTGTTGTTCCACTGGTAGTAGGTTCTTACCAGTGTTGTTCCACTGGTAGTAGGTTCTTACCAGTGTTGTTCCACTGGTAGTAGGTTCTTACCAGTGTTGTTCCACTGGTAGTAGGTTCTTACCAGTGTTGTTCCACTGGTAGTAGGCTCTTACCAGTGTTGTTCCACTGGTAGTAGGCTCTTACCAAATATTGTTCCACTGGTAGTAGGTTCTTACCAATGTTGTTCCACTGGTAGTAGATTCTTACCAAGTATTGTTCCACTCGTAGTAGGTTCTTACCAGTGTTGTTCCACTGGTAGTAGGTTCTTACCAGTGTTGTTCCACTGGTAGTAGGCTCTTACCAAATATTGTTCCACTGGTAGTAGGTTCTTACCAATGTTGTTCCACTGGTAGTAGATTCTTACCAAGTATTGTTCCACTCGTAGTAGGTTCTTAACAGTGTTGTTCCACTGGTAGTAGGTTCTTACCAGTGTTGTTGCACTGATAGTAGGTTCTTACCAAGTGTTGTTCCTCTGGTAGTAGGTTCTTACCAGTGTTGTTCCACTGGTAGTAGGTTCTTACCAGTGTTGTTCCACTGGTAGTAGGTTCTTACCAGTGTTGTTCCACTGGTAGTAGGTTCTTACCAGTGTTGTTCCACTGGTAGTAGGTTCTTACCAGTGTTGTTCCACTGGTAGTAGGTTCTTACCAAGTATTGTTCCACTGGTAGTAGGTTCTTACCAGTGTTGTTCCACTGGTAGTAGGTTCTTACCAGTGTTGTTCCATTGGTAGAAGGTTCTTACCAGTGTTGTTCGACTGGTAGTAGGTTCTTACCAGTGTTGTTGCACTGGTAGTAGGTTCTTACCAGTGTTGTTCCACTGGTAGTAGGTTCTTACCAGTGTTGTTCCACTGGTAGTAGGTTCTTACCAGTGTTGTTCCATTGGTACAAGGTTCTTACCAGTGTTGTTCCACTGGTAGTAGGTTCTTACCAGTGTTGTTCCACTGGTAGTAGGTTCTTACCAGTGTTGTTCCATTGGTAGAAGGTTCTTACCAGTGTTGTTCCACTGGTAGTAGGTTCTTACCAGTGTTGTTCCACTGGTAGTAGGTTCTTACCAGTGTTGTTCCATTGGTAGAAGGTTCTTACCAGTGTTGTTCTATTGGTAGAAGGTTCTTACCAGTGTTGTTCCACTGGTAGTAGGTTCTTACCAAGTATTGTTCCACTGGTAGTAGGTTCTTACCAGTGTTGTTCCACTGGTAGTAGGTTCTTACCAGTTTTGTTCCACTGGTAGTAGGTTCTTACCAGTGTTGTTCCACTGGTAGTAGGTTCTTACCAGTGTTGTTGCACTGGTAGTAGGCTCTTACCAAGTATTGTTCCACTGGTAGTAGGTTCTTACCAATGTTGTTCCACTGGTAGTAGATTCTTACCAAGTATTGTTCCACTCGTAGTAGGTTCTTAACAGTGTTGTTCCACTGGTAGTAGGTTCTTACCAGTGTTGTTGCACTGAGAGTAGGTTCTTACCAAGTGTTGTTCCTCTGGTAGTAGGTTCTTACCAGTGTTGTTCCACTGGTAGTAGGTTCTTACCAGTGTTGTTCCACTGATAGTAGGTTCTTACCAGTGTTGTTCCACTGGTAGTAGGTTCTTACCAGTGTTGTTCCACTGGTAGTAGGTTCTTACCAAGTATTGTTCCACTGGTAGTAGGTTCTTACCAGTTTGTTCCACTGGTAGTAGGTTCTTACCAGTGTTGTTGCACTTGTAGTAGGTTCTTACCAAGTGTTCCACTGGTAGTAGGTTCTTACCAGTGTTGTTCCACTGGTAGTAGGTTCTTACCAGTGTTGTTCCGCTGGTAGTAGGTTCTTACCAGTGTTGTTCCACTGGTAGTAGGTTCTTACCAGTGTTGTTCCACTGGTAGTAGGTTCTTACCAGTGTTGTTCCACTGGTAGTAGGTTCTTAACAGTGTTGTTCCACTGGTGTAGGTTCTTACTAGTGTTGTTCCACTGGTAGCAGGTTCTTACCCGTGTTGTTCCACTGGCAGCAGGTTCTTACCAGTGTTGTTCCACTGGTAGTAGGTTCTTACCAGTGTTGTTCCACTGGTAGTAGATTCTTACCAGAGTTGTTCCACTGGTAGTAGGTTCTTACTAGTGTTGTTCCACTGGTAGTAGGTTCTTACCAGTGTTGTTCCACTGGTAGTAGGTTCTTACCAGTGTTGTTCCACTGGTAGTAGGTTCTTACCAGTGTTGTTCCACTGGTAGTAGGTTCTTACCAGTGTTGTTCCACTTGTAGTAGGTTCTTACCAGTGTTGTTGCAGTGGTAGTACGTTCTTACCAGTTGCAGTGGTAGTAGGTTCTTACCAGTGTTGTTCCACTGGTAGTAGGTTCTTACCAGTGTTGTTCCACTGGTAGTAGGTTCTTACCAGTGTTGTTCTACTGGTAGTAGGTTCTTACCAGTGTTGTTCCACTGGTAGTAGGTTCTTACCAGTGTTGTTCCACTGGTAGTAGGTTCTTACCAGTGTTGTTCTACTGGTAGTAGGTTCTTACCAGTGTTGTTCCACTGGTAGTAGGTTCTTACCAGTGTTGTTCCACTGGTAGTAGGTTCTTACCAGTGTTGTTCTACTGGTAGTAGGTTCTTACCAGTGTTGTTCCACTGGTAGTAGGTTCTTACCAGTGTTGTTCCACTGGTAGTAGGTTCTTACCAGTGTTGTTCTACTGGTAGTAGGTTCTTACCAGTGTTGTTCCACTGGTAGTAGGTTCTTACCAGTGTTGTTCCACTGGTAGTAGGTTCTTACCAGTGTTGTTGCAGTGGTAGTACGTTCTTACCAGTTGCAGTGGTAGTAGGTTCTTACCAGTGTTGTTCTACTTTAGTAGGTTCTTACCAGTGTTGTTGCACTGGTAGTAGGTTCTTATCAGTGTTGTTCCACAGGTAGTAGGTTCTTACCAGTGTTGTTCCACTGGTAGTAGGTTCTTACCAGTGTTGTTCCACTGGTAGTAGGTTCTTACCAGTGTTGTTGCAGTGGTAGTACGTTCTTACCAGTTGCAGTGGTAGTAGGTTCTTACCAGTGTTGTTCTACTGTAGTAGGTTCTTACCAGTGTTGTTGCACTGGTAGTAGGTTCTTATCAGTGTTGTTCCACAGGTAGTAGGTTCTTACCAGTGTTGTTCCACTGGTAGTAGGTTCTTACCAGTGATGTTCCACTGGTAGTAGGTTCTTACCAGTGTGGTTCCACTGGTAGTAGGTTCTTACCAGTGTTGTTCCACTGGTAGTAGATTCTTACCAGTGTTGTTCCACTGGTAGTAGGTTCTTACCAGTGTTGTTCCACTTGTAGTAGGTTCTTACCAGTGTTGTTGCAGTGGTAGTACGTTCTTACCAGTTGCAGTGGTAGTAGGTTCTTACCAGTGTTGTTCCACTGGTAGTAGGTTCTTACCAGTGTTGTTCCACTGGTAGTAGGTTCTTACCAGTGTTGTTCCACTTGTAGTAGGTTCTTACCAGTGTTGTTGCAGTGGTAGTACGTTCTTACCAGTTGCACTGGTAGTAGGTTCTTACTAGTGTTGTTCCACTGGTAGTAGGTTCTTACCAGTGTTGTTCCACTGGTAGTAGGTTCTTACCAGTGTTGTTCCACTGGTAGTAGGTTCTTACCAGTGTTGTTCCACTTGTAGTAGGTTCTTACCAGTGTTGTTGCAGTGGTAGTACGTTCTTACCAGTTGCAGTGGTAGTAGGTTCTTACCAGTGTTGTTCCACTGGTAGTAGGTTCTTACCAGTGTTGTTCCACTGGTAGTAGGTTCTTACCAGTGTTGTTCTACTGGTAGTAGGTTCTTACCAGTGTTGTTCCACTGGTAGTAGGTTCTTACCAGTGTTGTTCCACTGGTAGTAGGTTCTTACCAGTGTTGTTGCAGTGGTAGTACGTTCTTACCAGTTGCAGTGGTAGTAGGTTCTTACCAGTGTTGTTCTACTGTAGTAGGTTCTTACCAGTGTTGTTGCACTGGTAGTAGGTTCTTATCAGTGTTGTTCCACAGGTAGTAGGTTCTTACCAGTGTTGTTCCACTGGTAGTAGGTTCTTACCAGTGTTGTTCCACTGGTAGTAGGTTCTTACCAGTGTTGTTGCAGTGGTAGTACGTTCTTACCAGTTGCAGTGGTAGTAGGTTCTTACCAGTGTTGTTCTACTGTAGTAGGTTCTTACCAGTGTTGTTGCACTGGTAGTAGGTTCTTATCAGTGTTGTTCCACAGGTAGTAGGTTCTTACCAGTGTTGTTCCACTGGTAGTAGGTTCTTACCAGTGTTGTTCCACTGGTAGTAGGTTCTTACCAGTGATGTTCCACTGGTAGTAGGTTCTTACCAGTGTGGTTCCACTGGTAGTAGGTTCTTACCAGTGTTGTTCCACTGGTAGTAGATTCTTACCAGTGTTGTTCCACTGGTAGTAGGTTCTTACCAGTGTTGTTCCACTTGTAGTAGGTTCTTACCAGTGTTGTTGCAGTGGTAGTACGTTCTTACCAGTTGCAGTGGTAGTAGGTTCTTACCAGTGTTGTTCCACTGGTAGTAGGTTCTTACCAGTGTTGTTCCACTGGTAGTAGGTTCTTACCAGTGTTGTTCCACTTGTAGTAGGTTCTTACCAGTGTTGTTGCAGTGGTAGTACGTTCTTACCAGTTGCAGTGGTAGTAGGTTCTTACCAGTGTTGTTCCACTCGTAGTAGGTTCTTACCAGTGTTGTTCCACTGGTAGTAGGTTCTTACCAGTGTTGTTCCACTGGTAGTAGGTTCTTACCAGTGTTGTTGCACTGGTAGTACGTTCTTACCAGTTGCAGTGATAGTAGGTTCTTACCAGTGTTGTTCCACAGGTAGTAGGTTCTTACCAGTGTTGTTCCACTGGTAGTAGGTTCTTACCAGTGTTGTTCCACTGGTAGTAGGTTCTTACCAGTGTTGTTCCACTGGTAGTTGGTTCTTACCAGTGTTGTTCCACTGGTAGTAGGTTCTTACCAGTGTGGTTCCACTGGTAGTAGGTTCTTACCAGTGTTGTTCCACTGGTAGTAGGTTCTTACCAGTGTTCTTGCAGTGGTAGTACGTTCTTACCAGTTGCAGTGGCAGTATGTTCTTACCAGTGTTGTTCCACTGGTAGTAGGTTCTTACCAGTGTTGTTCCACTGGCAGTAGGTTCTTACCAGTATTGTTGCAGTGGTAGTAGGTTCTTACCAGTGTTGTTCCACTGGTAGTAGGTTCTTGTCAGTGTTGTTGCACTGGTAGTAGGTTCTTACCAGTGTTGTTGCACTGGTAGTAGGTTCTTACCAGTGTTGTTGCAGTGGTAGTACGTTCTTACCAGTTGCAGTGGTAGTAGGTTCTTACCAGTGTTGTTGCAGTGGTAGTACGTTCTTACCAGTTGCAGTGGTAGTAGGTTCTTACCAGTGTTGCTCTACTGGTAGTAGGTTCTTACCAGTTTTGTTGCACTGGTATTAGAGTCTTACCAGTGTTGTTCTACTGGTAGTAGGTTCTTACTAGTGTTGTTGCAGTGGTAGTAGGTTCTTACCAGTGTTGCTCTACTGGTAGTAGGTTCTTACCAGTTTTGTTGCAATGGTAGTAGTTTCTTACCAGTGTTGTTCCACTGGTAGGTTCTTACCAGTGTTGTTGCAGTGGTAGTAGGTTCTTACCAGTGTTGTTGCAGTGGTAGTAGGTTCTTACCAGTGTTGTTGCAGTGGTAGTAGGTTCTTACCAGTGTTGTTGCAGTGGTAGTAGGTTCTTACCAGTGTTGTTGCAGTGGTAGTAGGTTGTTAGCAGTGTTGTTGCAGTGGTAGTAGGTTCTTACCAGTGTTGTTGCAGTGGTAGTAGGTTCTTACCAGTGTTGTTGCAGTGGTAGTAGGTTCTTACCAGTGTTGTTGCAGTGGTAGTAGGTTGTTAGCAGTGTTGTTGCAGTGGTAGTAGGTTGTTAGCAGTGTTGTTGCAGTGGTAGTAGGTTCTTTCCAGTGTTGTTGCAGGGGTAGTAGGTTCTTACCAGTGTTGTTGCAGTGGTAACAGTTCAGTACCTTCTCATTTTCAGTACGTCGGCCAAGACGTGAATATTTCAGGTTTGTTACAAAGTTGATATGCAGTTACCAACAACTTGATGACTCAGACACATGTGCAACACCTGGGTGTCTTTATTTTAAAGACATTTCGTTAAGTAGTCACTTTTTTCAATTCAGTACAGAGATTATAATGGGGAAAAACATTAAAAGTTGAGGTAATCAGTCCCTCAGCCTTGATGATGTTCACTTCCAGTGGGTGCTTCTGATGCATTAAGGCTGAACGGGTACCTGAAATACCTGAACACTCTCTTGAAGGCTTAGGGACTTGTCATCTCATCTTATACTCTATTCAGTACATTACCTCTGTCGATACATGGTTCGGAGAACTGACCAATTGATGAGTTAGACACATGTGCAATACTTGGGTTTTTTTATTGTGAAAACGTTTCGCCCCACAGTGGCTTCATCAGTCCAGCACAGAGATCAATGTAAAGTAAAAGGACACAAGTGCAACTAATGTGACATTTATTGTGGCAACGTTTCGCTCTCCAGGAGCTTTATCAAGCTTGATAAAGCTCCTGGAGAGCGAAACGTTGCCACAATAAATGTCACATTAGTTGCACTTGTGTCCTTTTACTTTACATATTGTCGGTAATTCTACCAACTTTATTACAGAGATCAATGGTGAAGATCAGAAGGAGTTTGGGGTAATCAGTCTTGACAGGATTGATTGACGGACTGATTACATCGATTCCAGGCTTAGGGACTGATTACCTCAAACTCCTGATCTTCACCATTCTCGTTTGTATGGATTGATAAAGCCACTGGTTGGTGAAACGTCTTTAAAATGACGATACTTATGTGTTACACATGTGACTTATTGGCCTCAAGTGAGTTGACCTGTGTTTACATGTGGCCGGTTTCGAGGGCTCTTCTGTTCCCACCATTATTGTATTTATTAATTTCAGAGATTTTTATATTGATCTTTTGATTTAAAATATTCCGTTTATAGACACAGTTCATAATTATAATTTCTTCTCTCAGGTGGAAATAATCAGACACGTCAACACATTACTGTTGCAGACACGTCAACACATTACTGTTGCAGACACGTCAACACATTACTGTTGCAGACACGTCAACACATTACTGTTGCAGACACGTCAACACATTACTGTTGCAGACACGTCAACACATTACTGTTGCAGACACGTCAACACATTACTGTTGCAGACACGTCAACACATTACTGTTGCAGACACGTCAACACATTACTGTTGAAGACACGTCAACACATTACTGTTGCAGACACGTCAACACATTACTGTTGCAGACACGTCAACACATTACTGTTGCAGACACGTCAACACATTACTGTTGCAGACACGTCAACACATTACTGTTGCAGACACGTCAACACATTACTGTTGCAGACACGTCAACACATTACTGTTGCAGACACGTCAACACATTACTGTTGCAGACACGTCAACACATTACTGTTGCAGACACGTCAACACATTACTGTTGCAGACACGTCAACACATTACTGTTGCAGACACGTCAACACATTACTGTTGCAGACACGTCAACACATTACTGTTGGAGACACGTCAACACATTACTGTTGCAGACACGTCAACACATTACTGTTGCAGACACGTCAATACATTACTGTTGCAGACACGTCAACACATTACTGTTGGAGACACGTCAACACATTACTGTTGCAGACACGTCAACACATTACTGTTGCAGACACGTCAACACATTACTGTTGAAGACACGTCAACACATTACTGTTGCAGACACGTCAACACATTACTGTTGCAGACACGTCAACACATTACTGTTGCAGACACGTCAACACATTACTGTTGCAGACACGTCAACACATTACTGTTGCAGACACGTCAACACATTACTGTTGCAGACACGTCAACACAAGCTTCAATAGTAGAAAGTTATTTAACGTCTTTTACTCTTGCGATTTCACCTCGATAAATGTTGTTAGTGATGATCTGGCATTGTTGATAACTGTTTCCCTTAGAGGATCTTCACTTCAGTCTGGGGCAACCTGGATTTAGTTGTATTTAGCAAAATTGGATGAGTTACCGGAGTGTTGCTACGCTGTTCTATGTTACATGGTAGGGAGCAGTGCTAGCTGTGTTTACCAGGTTATATTCCATCACACAGGGTGATGCTCCTTGGCACATGCTGTTACATAATGTGATGATCCCTGTCATATTCCATCCCACAGGGTGATGTTCCTTGTCACATGCCATCACATAGTGTCATGTTCCCTGTCATATTCCATCCCACAGGGTGATGCTCCTTGTCACATGCCATCACATAATGTGATGATCCCTGTCATATTCCATCCCACAGGGTGATGCTCCTTGTCACATGCCATCACATAATGTGATGATCCCTGTCATATTCCATCCCACAGGGTGATGCTCCTTGTCACATGCCATCACATAATGTGATAATCCCTGTCATATTCCATCCCACAGGGTGATGCTCCTTGTCACATGCCATCACATAGTGTGATGTTCCCTGTCATATTCCATCCCACAGGGTGATGCTCCTTGTCACATGCCATCACATAATGTGATGATCCCTGTCATATTCCATCCCACAGGGTGATGCTCCTTGTCACATGCCATCACATAATGTGATGATCCCTGTCATATTCCATCCCACAGGGTGATGCTCCTTGTCACATGCCATCACATAATGTGATGATCCCTGTCATATTCCATCCCACAGGGTGATGCTCCTTGTCACATGCCATCACATAGTGTGATGTTCCCTGTCTATTCCATCCCACAGGGTGATGCTCCTTGTCACATGCCATCACATAATGTGATGATCCCTGTCATATTCCATCACACAGGGTGATGCTCCTTGTCACATGCCATCACATAGTGTGATGTTCCCTGTCATATTCCATCCCACAGGGTGATGCTCCTTGTCACATGCCATCACATAGTGTGATGTTCCCTGTCATATTCCATCCCACAGGGTGATGCTCCTTGTCACATGCCATCACATAGTGTGATGTTCCCTGTCATATTCCATCCCACAGGGTGATGTTCCTTGTCACATGCCATCACATAGTGTCATGTTCCCTGTCATATTCCACCCCACAGGGTGATGCTCCTTGTCACATGCCATCACATAGTGTGATGTTCCCTGTCATATTCCATCCCACAGGGTGATGCTCCTTGTCACATGCCATCACATAGTGTGATGATCCCTGTCATATTCCATCCAACAGGGTGATGCTCCTTGTCACATGCCATCACATAGTGTGATGTTCCCTGTCATATTCCATCCCACAGGGTGATGCTCCTTGTCACATGCCATCACATAGTGTGATGTTCCCTGTCATATTCCATCCCACAGGGTGATGTTCCTTGTCACATGCCATCACATAGTGTCATGTTCCCTGTCATATTCCATCCCACAGGGTGATGTTCCTTGGCACATGCCATCACATAATGTGATGATCCCTGTCATATGCTATCACATAGTGTGATGTTCCCTGTCATATTCCATCCCACAGGGTGATGCTCCTTGTCACATGCCATCACATAGTGTGATGTTCCCTGTCATATTCCATCCCACAGGGTGATGCTCCTTGTCACATGCCATCACATTGACTGGGTTACATATATAATATTGAAATTTATTATCTTGAGCTGGGAGACGTCAGTAGGGTAATGAGGATATCAAGTATTGTGCTCAGTGTTCATCTGCTACAAGAGGGAAGGGAAGGGGAGGGAAGGGAAGGGAAAGGAAGGGAAGGGAAGGGAAGGGAAGGGAAGGGAAGGGAAGGGAAGGGAAGGGAAAGACATAATGCTGGTAAAGGCTCTTCATCTAACAGGCTTGAGGAACTACATTTGTGTTTCATTTACATGCAGTGACAAGTGAAACCTTCGTCACAGGCTTGAGGGGGGACAAGAAGCAGGTCATTGACCAAGTCTAGGAAGGTTTGTGTGGCCACTTGGCAACCCAGAGAAAACCAGAAGATGAGAATTAATTTTCTGTCCACACGTAATTGAGAGAGACTGAGAGATGGAGAGACTGAGACATGGAGAAAATGAGAGATAGAGGGAGGAAAGAGAATGAGAAACTGAGGTAACAAACGAAGATGTGAGAGAGTAGGCAGAGGAGGGGGGAGACATGGACGAAGGGATGGAGAGATGAATGGATGGAAGGAGAAAGGGAGACATTAAGAGACAGAGGGAAGAAATGAGCGAGTGACAGATTAACGAGACAGTATTTGAGACAGTGGGAAGCAGAAGATATAATTTTAGCTAAATGTTATATTGGCCAAAACATGACTTCCAGACCCAGCCATTTAAACCATCTCACCTTCCTAAGACTAAAAAAAAAAAAAAAAACACGGGTGGGGATAGAACCCGCGATAATCATCACTCTCTGATCGCGGGTTCTAACCCCGCCCGTGGTATGGTTCGCCTCGCTCAGGATATACACACCGGGATATGTATATCTATCATTGTATATGTTCTGAAAGTCCACTTTAATCCCTATACAAGGTATCAAAGTATTCTTGACAGATGGTGAGTAGGTTGCCTGCAGCTTGGTAAAGTAGATAGGCTTTCAACCCTGTTAACCATTCTCCCGTACTAGTGGGCAGGTAAGTCAATTAACCTGGACATTTAACCTCTGCTTCCATGAGAGCAAAACAAAAAAGGATTTTTTTTTTTTTGCAAAGGTCTACCTGACCACCTGCACTTAAATGTGACCCGGACATAAAAAAAAAAATCTGAATTTTAACTGTGGAAAATATCTGCTTGAGGATTCAACTTAAAACTGTGATAATTTTTTTCAACTACAGCGTCATAAATTGTGAGTATACCTTATGAGTGAAAGCTATCTCTCTCTCTCTCTCTCTCTCTCTCTCTCTCCTCTCTCTCTCTCTCTCTCTCTCTCTCTCTCTCTCTCTCTGCACAAACATGAGAGATATATGGTACGCACAATAAAGTAGCCACGTTGCCAAGGTCCCTAAGAACACTTACACTGGAGTTCTGTGTTTCAGATGACACACTTGTTATTCTTACTTCCCAGGAGATTGTGTGTGTTATAATGCAGCTCTGTTCCCTGTCAGCGTGCCTGTCGCAGACACTGACGGACAGTGACGGAGAGAGGCGAGTAGTTAGGCGTGCAGAGAGGCAGGCTAGCGCACGCAAGCGCGCAAACACACACACACACACACACACACACACACACGCACACACACACATATACAAACTCCTTTAAAAAGAGATACGATAAAGCTTATGCAGCAGGGAGAGAGTGGACCTAGTGGTGACCAGCGAAGAGGCGGGTCCAAGAGCTGTGAATCGACCCTTGCAACCACAAATAGGTGAGTACACATATATCTATAGTAAGAAATGATAAATAATTTTAGCAAGCATATAAAAGAGAATATCCACGAGGAAGAACAGAGAGGATACAATATGATAATTATATTGCCACATAAGACGGAAGAGGAGAATAAAGGACTAAGTGATAATACTCACGAAGAATTGAGGAGGTAAGGAGGAGCAACAATGAGGTCTGTGAGGAACTGGGCACACGACTCAACCTGAAAACAAGGGCGATGGTGGAGAGTTGAAGAGAAAGTCCAGACCAGCAGAGAGACTGAACAACATCAACAAGACAGGAAAAAATGTTTAAAATTTCCTAAGCTAATTGTACACAGCTGAAGCAATCAGACCTGACTTTGTGTCTCCTTGATTTCAGAGAGAGAGAGAGAGAGAGAGAGAGAGAGAGAGAGAGAGAGAGAGAGAGAGAGAGAGAGAGAGAGAACTGATATAGGTAACATCTCGTAGCTTGTAAATATAGCTAGGAATCTTAAATCTAATCGTGTAAAACCCTATGTAACAGAGGGAGAGATCAGAGGTACTGTGTAAGTCGCTAGTAAAAGTTCTTTGGAGACGGAACACCTAACAGACAGCTGGAAGACACAGATGTTTTCCACAATATTCAAAAGTGGATAGAAAGGTATTATTGTAGTGAGTGAGATGCAGGGCCAGGATACTGGGAGGAGTGCTGGGCCAGGTGCAGGGCCAGGATACTGGGAGGAGTGCTGGTCCAGGTGCAGGGCCAGGATACTGGGAGGAGTGCTGGGCCAGGTGCAGGGCCAGGATACTCGGAGGATGCTGGGCCAGGTGCAGGCCAGGATACTGTAGGAGTGCTGGGCAGGTGCAGGGCCAGGATACTGGGAGGAGTGCTGGGCCAGGTGCAGGGCCAGGATACTGGAGGAGTGCTGGGCCAGGTGCAGGCCAGGATACTGGGAGGAGTGCTGGGCCAGGTGCAGGGCCAAAGGATACTGGGAGGAGTGCTGGGCCAGGTGCAGGGCCAGGATACTGGGAGAGTGCTGGGCCAGGTGCAGGGCCAGGATACTGGAGGAGTGCTGGCAAGGTGCAGGGCCAGGATACTGGGAGGAGTGCTGGGCCAGGTGCAGGGCCAGGATACTGGGAGGAGTGCTGGGCCAGGTGCAGGGCCAGGATACTGGGAGGAGTGCTGGGCCAGGTGCAGGGCCGGGATACTGGAGGAGTGCTGGGCCAGGTGCAGGGCCAGGATACTGGAGGGGTGCTGGCAGGTGCAGGCCAGGATACTGGGAGGAGTGCTGGGCCAGGTGCAGGGCCAGGATACTGGGAGGAGTGCTGGGCCAGGTGCAGGGCCAGGATACTGGGAGGAGTGCTGGGCCAGGTGCAGGGCCAGGATACTGGGAGGAGTGCTGGGCCAGGTGCAGGGCCAGGATACTCGGGAGGAGTGCTGGGCCAGGTGCAGGGCCAGGATACTCGAAGGGGTGCTGGGCCAGGTGCAGGGCCAGGATACTGGGAGGAGTACTGGGCCAGGTGCAGAGTAACCAGGATACTGAGAGGAGTGCTGGGCCAGGTGCAGGGTAACCAGGATACTGGGAGGAGTGCTGGACCAGGTGCAGGGTAACCAGGATACTGGGAGGAGTGCTGGGCCAGGTGCAGGGTAACCAGGAATACTCGGGAGGAGTGCTGGCCAGGTGCAGGGAACCAGGATACTGGGAGGAGTGCTGGGCCAGGTGCAGGGTAACCAGGATACTGGGAGGAGTGCTGGGCCAGGTGCAGGGTAACCAGGATACTGGGAGGAGTGCTGGACCAGGTGCAGGGTAACCAGGATACCGGGAGGAGTGCTGGGCCAGGTGCTGGGTAACCAGGATGCTGGGAGGAGTGCTGGGCCAGGTGCAGGGTAACCAGGATACTGAGAGGAGTGCTGGACCAGGTGCAGGGTAACCAGGATACTGGGAGGAGTGCTGGCCAGGTGAGGGTAACCAGGATACTGGGAGGAGTGCTGGACCAGGTGCAGGGTAACCAGGATACTGGGAGGAGTGCTGGACCAGGTGCAGGGTAACCAGGATACCGGGAGGAGTGCTGGGCCAGGTGCAGGGTAACCAGGATACTGGGAGGAGTGCTGGGCCAGGTGCAGGGTAACCAGGGTACTGAGAGGAGTGCTGGACCAGGTGCAGGGTAACCAGGATACTGGGAGGAGTGCTGGACCAGGTGTAGGGTAACCAGGATACTGGGAGGAGTGCTGGACCAGGTGTAGGGTAACCAGGATACTGGGAGGAGTGCAGGACCAGGTGCAGGGTAACCAGGATACTGGGAGGAGTGCTGGGCCAGGTGCAGGGTAACCAGGATACTGGAAGGAGTGCTGGGCCAGGTGCAGGGTAACCAGGATACTGGGAGGAGTGCTGGACCAGGTGCAGGGTAACCAGGATACTGGGAGGAGTGCTGGACCAGGTGCAGGGTAACCAGGATACTGGGAGGAGTGCTGGGCCAGGTGCAGGGTAACCAGGATACTGGGAGGAATGCTGGGCCAGGTGCAGGGTAACCAGGATACTGGGAGGAGTGCTGGACCAGGTGCAGGGTAACCAGGATACTGGGAGGAGTGCTATACCAGGTGCAGGGTAACCAGGATACTGGGAGGAGTGCTGGGCCAGGTGCAGGGTAACCAGGATACTGGGAGGAGTGCTGGGCCAGGTGCAGGGTAACCAGGATACTGGGAGGAGTGCTGGACCAGGTGCAGGGTAACCAGGATACTGGGAGGAGTACTGGACCACCAGTACAGTAATGCCTTCATAAACTTCAGCCAGCGGGGATTTAGAGAAGCTAAAGTCTCCTGCGTTAACATTTCCACGTCAAGATAACGAACATAAAGCATGTAACAGCAGGTACATCGTATATTTCTAAACTGTGAGTAGGTAGTTGGTACTGTAATAGATGACTGGACAAGGATAACTGCAAAGGGGCTTCTTTGTATCAAGGAATACTTAATAAAGGGTAAGGGGGTAGTGATGGTCTAGGAGGAGGCAACGTAAAAAAGGAACCTGACTGATGGTGTTCTAATGGATCATTGCTGGGTCCGGCACCTTTTGTGAATCCCGTAAAGGATATGACAAATGAGATGTAGTCGCGCGTATCTTGTCAAACCATTCGGTTTGACAAGTGGCTGTTGGAGTTCAATCCTAACAAATGCACGGTCACACACACACACATACACACACACACACACACACACACACACATTTAGGTGTGTTAAAATTTTAAGGTCAGTATCCTTGACATGCATATTATGCATGGTAATAGAGAAGATAATCAGAGGAGTGGTGGAGCACCAGCACAGACGTGGTGTAATAAACAACAACCAGCACCGGTTTACACACGCTAAATCCTCGCTCACAAACCTGTTAGAACTCTAGCTAACAAATAAATTAGAAAAAAAGGAAATATCTGTGGCCTGCATATTCTTGGTGTGGAAGACGGCATTAGACAGCGTACCGCACTACACTAATATAAAACAAGAGAATAATAGGACAATAGGAACGTCCTACGGTGAATCAGGAGTCATTTAAGAGGAAGCCAGGTAGTGATGGTCCGGAAGATGATATCACAACTCACAAATATAACATTGCAATGTTTTTGTGACATAATTCATGTCAGTATTACCCACTCATTACGATTGTAACTAAATCAGAAACTTGTATGCAGTTCATTACCACTGTAACTTGTTTAGTTACTATTACATGGGAAATCGGGTTGAACCCATTACGAGACTGTAAACCTCTGACAACCGTTCACAGGGTAAGTATGAGAGACTTAATGAACTTCTAAAACTAACACTTGTGTTTTATTGTGATTG
>NC_069432.1:38231010-38308510 GCF_026875155.1 Cherax quadricarinatus | reverse complement strand
TGTTCTCAGGTTTGCCAGGCGCCCATATGCTGCAGCAGTTATCTGATTGATGTGTGCTTCCGGAGACATGCTCGGTGTTATACTCACCCCAAGATCTTTCTCCTTGAGTGAGGTTTGCAGTCTTTGGCCACCTAGCCTATACTCTGTCTGTGGTCTTCTGTGCCCCTCCCCCATCTTCATGACTTTGCATTTGGCAGGATAAATTCGAGAAGCCATTTGCTGGACCAGGTGTCCAGTCTGTCCAGGTCTCTTTGAAGTCCTGCCTGTCCTCATCAGATTTAATTCTCCTCATTAACTTCACATCATCTGCAAACAGGGACACTTCTGAGTCTAACACTTCCGTCATGTCGTTCACATATACCAAAATAGCACTGGTCCTAGGACCGACCCCTGTGGGCCCCCCGCTCGTCACAGGTGCCCACTGTGATACATCATTACGTACCATGACTCGTTGTTTGCCTCCCTGTCAGGTATTCTCTGATCCATTGCAGTGCCCTTCCTGTTATATGCGCCTGATGCTCTAGCTTCTGCACTAATCTCTTGTGAGGAACTGTGTCAAAGGCCTTCTTGCAGTCCAAGAAGATGCAATCAACCCACCCCTCTCTCTCTTGTCTTACTTCTGTTATTTTATCATAAAACTCCAGAAGGTTTGTGACACAGGATTTGCCTTCCGTGAATCCGTGCTGTTGGCATTTATACTCCTGTGTGTGTGTGGTGTGTGTGTGTGTGTGTTTTGTGTGTGTGTGTGTGTGTGTGTGTGTGTGTGTGTGGGTGTGTGTGTGTGTATGTGTGTGTGTGTGTGTGTGTGTGTTGTGTATAGTGTGTGTGTGTGTTGTGTATATGTGTGTGTGTGTGTGTGTGTGTGTATGTGTGTGTGTGTGTGTGTGTGTGTGTGTGTGTGTGTGTGTGGTGTGTGTGTGTATGTGTGTGTGTGTGTGTGTGTGTGTGTGTGTGTGTGTGTGTGTGTGTGTGTACTCACCTATTTGTACTCACCTATTTGTGGTTGCAGGGGTCGAGTCCTAGCTCCTGGCCCCGCCTCTTCACCGGTTGCTACTGGGCCCTCTCTCTCCCCGCTCCATGAGCTTTATCAAACCTCGTCTTAAAACTGTGTATGGTTCCTGCCTCCACTACGTCATTTTCTAGGCTATTCCACTGCCTTACAACTCTATGACTGAAGAAATACTTCCTACTATCTCTCTGACCTCTTTGTGTCTTCAACTTCCAATTGTGGCCTCTTGTTTTCTGTGTCCCCTCCCTGGAACATCCTGTCTTTGTCCACCTTGTCTATTCCACGCAGTATTTTATATGTCGTTATCATGTCTTCCCTGACCCTCCTGTCCTCCAGTGTCGTCAGGCCGATTTCCTTAATCTTTCTTCATAGGACATTCCCTTAGCTCTGGAACTAACCTTGTCGCAAACCTTTGTACTTTCTCTAGTTTCTTGACGTGCTTTATCAAGTGCGGGTTCCAAACAGGTGCTGCATACTCCAGTATGGGCCTGACATACACGGTGTACAGTGTCTTGAATGATTCCTTACTAAGGTATCGGAAAGCTGTTCTCAGGTTTGCCAGGCGCCCATATGCTGCAGCAGTTATCTGATTGATGTGTTGCTTCCGGAGACATGCTCGGTGTTATACTCACCCCAAGATCTTTCTCCTTGAGTGAGGTTTGCAGTCTTTGGCCACCTAGCCTATACTCTGTCTGGGTCTTCTGTGCCCTTCCCCTATCTTCATGACTTTGCATTTGGCAGGATTAAATTCGAGAAGCCATTTGCTGGACCAGGTGTCCAGTCTGTCCAGGTCTCTTTGAAGTCCTGCCTGGTCTTCATCAGATTTAATTCTCCTCATTAACTTCACATCATCTGCAAACAGGGACACTTCTGAATCCAACCCTTCCGTCATGTCGTTCACATATACCAAAAATAGCACTGGTCCTAGGACCGACCCCTGTGGGACCCCGCTCGTCACAGGCCCCACTGTGATACATCATTACGTAAACCCTGACTCGTTGTTGCCTCCCTGTCAGGTATTCTCTGATCCATTGCAGTGCCCTTCCTGTTATATGCGCCTGATGCTCTAGCTTCTGCACTAATCTCTTGTGAGGAACTGTGTCAAAGGCCTTCTTGCAGTCCAAGAAGATGCAATCAACCCACCCCTCTCTCTCTTGTCTTACTTCTGTTATTTTATCGTAAAACTCCAGAAGGTTTGTGACACAGGATTTGCCTTCCGTGAATCCGTGCTGGTTGGCATTTATACTCCTGTTCCGTTCCAGGTGCTCCACCACTCTCCTCCTGACAATCTTCTCCATAATTTTGCATACTATACACGTCAATGACACAGGTCTATAAGTTTAGTGCCTCTTTTCTGTCTCCTTTTTTAAAAATGGGAACTACATTTGCCGTCTTCCATACCTCAGGTAGTTGCCCAGTTTCCAGGGATGTGTTGAAGATTGTGGCAAGGGGCACACACAACATATCTGCTCCCTCTCTAAGGACCCACGGGTAGATGTTGTCCGGTCCCTTTGGGCCTTGAGGTATCAGTCCCTTAGCAGTTTTCTTCACCTCCTCCTCATCTGTATGTATGTCGTCCAACACTTTTGGTGTATTCCTTGCTGGTGTCCCCATCTGGTCTGTCCCCCCAGAGTCCTTCCTGTCTCTACTGTAAATACTTCCTTAAATCTCGTGTTGAGCTCCTCACATACCTCTTGATCGTTTCTTGTGAGTTTCTCCACCTTCTTTCCTCAGCCTTATCACCTGGTCCTTGACTGTTGTCTTCCTCCTAATGTGGCTATACAACAGTTTCGGGTCAGATTTGACTTTCGATGCTATGTCGTTTTTCATACTGTCGCTGGGCCTCCCTCCTTATCTGTGCATACTCGTTTTCTGGCTCTTCTACTAATCCTCCTTGTTTTCCTGGGTCCTATACCTCCTGTACTTTTCCATTCTCTGTTTGCACTTAGTTTTTGCCTCCCTACACCTTCGGGTAAACCAAGGACTCGTTTTGGTCTTCCTATTATTTCTGTTTTCCCTTGGAACAAAACTTTCCTCTGCCTCCTTGCACTTTTGTTGCCACATATTCCATCATCTCGTTTACTGATTTTCCTACCATTTCTCTGTCCCACTGAACCTCCTGCAGGAAGTTTCTCATACCTGTGTAGTCCCCCCTTTTATAGTTTGGCCTGTCCCCTTCAGTTCCTGTTACCTTCTCCACTTGTAACTCTACTATATAGTCAAAACTCAGCACCACATGATCGCTAGCTCCAAGGGGCCTCTCGTAAGTGATGTCCTCAATGTCCGAACTGCTCAGGGTGAACACAAGATCCAGTCTTGCTGGCTCATCCTCCCCTCTCTCTCTGGTTGTGTCCCTGACATGTTGATGCATGAGGTTTTCAAGTATGTGTGTGTATGTGTGTGTGTGTGTGTGTGTGTGGTGTGTGTGTGTGTGTGTATGTGTGTGTGTGTGTGTGTGTGTGTGTGTGGTGTGTGTGGTGTGTGTGTATGTGTGTGTGTGTGTGTGTGTGTGTGTATGTGTGTGTGTGTGTGTGTGTGTGTGTGTGTGTGTGTGTGTGTGTGTGTGTGTAGATAGTACATTTTCCTTCCTTCTCTTTCATCCTCTTCACTGTTTTTCCTATATATAACAATGGTTATAAATGACCATAATTTTTGAAGGGGTGGACCGGTAAGCCAGCGGAAGGCCTCGGTCAGATGACCAAAAGCTCCAAAGGCGGGTCATCATCTGACTAAGACCCGCGTCAGGAAACATTTGTCCTGTTTCCTGACGAACCTTACCTAACTAACCTAACCTAACTAACCTAACCTAACTGTTTCTCCTCTTCCACTTTCCTCACTTTCCACTTATCTACTTTAACTTCTTTACTTGCTTATTTCCTCTCCAATTCCCTCATTTTTCCCCTTTCTTCAGCTTTCCCTTCCTTCCTTTCCACCTCTTTCTCTCTCTCTCTCTCTCTCTCTCTCTCTCTCTCTCTCTCTCTTCTCTCTCTCTCTCTCTCCTCTCCTCTCTCTCTCTCTCTCTCTCTCTCTCTCTCTCTCTCTCTCCTCTCCAACATTCATTATCTTACAGTCTCCTCGCCGAGGATATTAAAAACATTCATCCAATTTGAATCAAAACACCGTCAAGACTCGAGACATTCTAGCAAGTCTTCCAGCAGCCTCCTCTTCCTCTCCCCTTGCCCTCTCCTCCCCTTCCCTTGCCCTCCCCTCCCCTCCCCTTCCCTTGCCCTCCCCTCCCCTTCCCTTGCCCTCCCCTTCTTCCTATCCCCTCTCCTCTCCAAAATGTCTATCGGATAGATGTTTGCCCGAGGTTCCTCCCTCCTCATTTGAATATTAAAACGTGAAGAAAGTGCTGTTTACGCTCTTCCCGTTTTCTGTTGCTCCTTTTATTTTCTTTATTTTAGTTCTGGTAAATATTTTACAGTGTTAATATTATCAGAATATTTGTATAAGTGCTATCATTAAAACTGTGACTGAGTACATCATCCTCGGAGAAAGTATTATTTCTCCAAGGTTGACGGACTGATTATATCATTTTTATTTCACTACTCTGGTGGCCTGGTGGTTAACGCTCTCGCTTCACACGGTGAGGGTCTGGGTTCGATTCCCAGCCAGAGTAGAAACATTGGACGTGTTTCTTTCCACCTGTTGTCTATGTTCCCCATCAGTAAAATGGGTACCTGGGTGTTAGTCGACTGGTGTGGGTCGCATCCTGGGACACTGACCTAAGGAGGCCTGGTCACAGACCGGGCCGCGGGGGCGTTGACCCCCGGAACTCTCTCCAGGTCTCCAGGTAAACTACACCTGGGGTTTCTGTATTTGACTGAAGAAGTCTACTGTGTAGGCCAAACATTTCAACAGTAAAGATACCTAACTATTGTACATGTGTATTAATCAGCAAAACTATTAATATTGAGATTATAATTAGGATTATATTAATATTATTATTAGTAGATATACATCGTATATATACTACTACTAATAATAATATATATATGCATCGTAAGGTTATGTCTCTCAGTGTGTATGTGCTGAGAGTTTAATCCAAATTTTATGGATTCGAGTATTTTTGACTGGTGGTGAAGAGATAACATGCAGCCTTCATGGGATAACATGCAGCCTTCATGAGATAACATGCAGCCTTCATGAGATAACATGCAGCCTTCATGAGATAACATGCAGCCTTCATGAGATAACATGCAGCCTTCATGAGATAACATGCAGCCTTCATGAGATAACATGCAGCCTTCATGAGATAACATGCAGCCTTCATGACCCTTGTGTAATAGCTAGACTTTAAACTCAATTAATCACCCATGGTATTCCTCCACTCTTACTGGGAACTCCTCACAGTGTGAAGCTTCACCTTCCACTTGGTACTCCACCTTTTAGTCAACTGCGGTTACGGTATATTAAATATTCGGTTACAGTTAACTTTGTGCAAGAATGGTATATAATACCGACAAGATGAAATTAAGACACATGTGCAACATCTGGGTATCTTTATTGTAGACGTTTCGCCATCCAAGCTATGTCCTAGAATTTGTTTTGATAAAGCCACTGGATGGCGAAACGTCTACAATAAAGATACCCAGATGTTGCACATGTGTCTTAATTTCACAGTTAACTTTCTTGCTTTTACAGTTTGGAGGCATTAACTTGGAGGCATTACTTACCTTACTGTTACAACTTGGAGGTGTTAATTACGTTGCTATTACAACTTGGAGGTATTAAATACTTTGCTATTACGCTTGGGAGTCATTGAATTGTTTGCTATTACAACTTGGAGACCAATGTTGCTTTGTCGAGGTCACCTTCCATATTGTTGACCACCCTTAAACTGAGAATAAACAACACAGACATCTGTATGCGCCATTTTCACGTTCAACCTCCATCTCTGCTCCTTTCCTCCCAGATCTCAACCTTTCAACCAAAATCTCTCCCGGTCCACATTGTTAGATCCTCTAATGTTTTATTAGAGGATCTAACAATGGTTTACTTCTTTTTTAGAGTGGTGGTGGTGGGTCATTAGCCTCGGCTCCGCCACTGGTCAAGTTATGTGGTCAGACAGCTTAAGATGGCTCGTAAGATATTCTTTATATGGCAGCTGCAGTTACTCTGGTTTAATACATAAGCTTTTTTGTTGTCTGTGCTCGGGCATGTGTTGTTACGTCTCCTTATAGTTTTATATTTTTTTCTGAAGTTACTGAGTGCGTCTTCGGAAGCTTCCGGTTAGGATAGTTGTCTTTGGAGGCTTCCGGTTAGGAGAGTTGTCTTTGGAGGTTTCCGGTTAGGATAATTGTCTTCGGAAGCTTCCGGTTAGGAGAGTTGTCTTCAGGGGCTTCCGCTTAGGATAGTTGTCTTTGGAGGCTTTCGCTTATCTTTAGAGGCTTCAACTTGTCATAGTTGTTTCATAGATTCCACTTATCTTTAGAGGCTTCAACTTGTGATATTTGTCTTCATAGGTTTCACTTGTCTTCCAAATCCTCCACTTGAAATGGCTTCCTCTCATCGGCTTCCATTTATGTTTGGAAGCCTCCACTTGTAACATTGTTAAATTTTCCGAGTTTTAAACCATCACCTCACAAAAACACTCACTTTTAAAACCCATTGGAGACTTATTAAAAAAATCAAAGAATTCACGGGGACACAGGAAACTGTTTATTTTCTTAACGAAAGCAGAGGAAGTCGGGTTTTTAAATTAACAATATTATCCCTCCTTTTGATCCCCCCTACCCCCACGACACCCCACCAACACCCCCAAAACACACACAAAACACACACACACACAACACACACACACACACACACACCACACACACACAAAACAAAACCACACCCCAAAAACAACACCCCAAAACACCCCACACACACACACACACACACACACACACACAACACACACAAACCACCACACACACACACACCAACACCCACACACACACACAACACAAACACATACACACACACACACACCACACACGCGCGCACACACACACACACAGGAGTGGAGACATGTAGGGGGGCCCCACAAGCCCAGCCCCCGAGATCTTAGTCTTTTGGGGGCGGTTTTTTAGCACTAGAAGCACCATGTTATGACAACGTCATGAACAACCCCAAGTGAAAACCCAAAATTTTTAGAAAAAATAAAAAATAAAGGCGAAAAAGCCTGAAATTTACAACAAAATTTCAAGTGCCATTCGTTGGGGCCTAGGGGGCACCTGTTGCCCATGTTTCACTTACAAAGACAAACGAGTGACTAAAAGAAAAGACCAAATAGAAAAAAAGAGGGGGGTAACGACAAAAAATGATGTACGCACACTGAACAAGCTACCGAAAGGGATATTAAATTTATAATAAATATATATAACAAGGGGTGGGAGCAGTAGCAGGGATAGGCCGCCAAACATTGGGTGTCATCACAAAAAGTAGCAGTATACAAGGATAAGTGTGGGAAAGAGGGCTCAAAAGGGCAAGAGAAAAGTATAGCCGAAGAATCAGAGGCGGAAGGGGGAGGGGGACGAGTCATCTACAAAAGCACACAGCGAGCATCGTACATCTGGGACGGATGACGTCCCCCTGAGTAACTACAAAACACTTTTTGTGGTGGGGGAAGTCTGAGGGAAACCGGCCCGGGGACACTGGTTAGCTCGCATCTAAACCCTGCTCCAGGGCATATCATACACAAAACACTAGCAGAGTAGGAAAAAAAATTTTTAGGGGCAAGGGCAATGGACACAGCCCGACAACAGTTTTTGAGAGATAAGTTTTTGGCACAAAACATACAATCTGAAAGCAAGTATTGGGGGCACATGTAGTAAAAAGTATGAAAGAGTGACTTTTTAAAACCCTAGTATTATAATTATTTTGAACCCCCGGTTTTAAAGGTTCTCATTAGTATTAAAGGGTCCAGAAGTGAGTTGTATTTCTGGGCATATAAACAACGACGTGCCCACACACACACACGAACGCCGCACACACATACACACTGCGGCCGGAGCTGGGCTCGACCCCCCGAAACCACACAGGGGATACACACGCTGATCCTTGGGAAACTGACCGCCCCACCCACAGACCCCCCACGACCCTCACTCCTACTTTTTTCCTCCCTCGCTCCCCTCTCTCCTCCCTCGCTCACCGCTCTCTCCCTCGCTCCCTCTCTCCCTCCTGCCCTCTCTCCCTCTCTCTTCTCTCCCGTCTCTCCCCTCTCTCTCTCTCCTCTCTCGCCTCCCTCTCTCTTATCATCTCCCGCTCTCTCTCTCTCGCTCGCTCTCTCTCCGTCTCGCTCTCTCTCTCTCCGCGCCCTCTCTCCCTCGCTCCTCTCTCTCCCTCTCTCCCTCCCTCTCTCTCGCCCTCTCTCTCGCTCGCCCTCTCTCTCCCACTCTCTCCTCTCTCTCTCGCCCTCTCTCGCTCTCCCCAGCCTCTCTGCCCTCTCTCTCTCTCCCTCTCGCGCTCTTCCCTCTTCATCGCTCCCTCTCTCCTTCCCTCTGTCTCTGCTTCCCGCTCACCTCCTTCTCGTCCCTCTCTCTCTCCCTCTCTCTCTCCCTTCTCTCTCCTCCCTCTCTCCTCTCCCTCTCTCTCTCCCTCTCTCGTCTCACTCTCTCTCTCCGTCCTTCCTCTCCCGCGCTCTCTCCCGCTCCGCTCTCATCCTCTCTCCCACGCGTCCCTCTCGCCGCTCGCTCCCTCTCTCCTCCGTCTCTCTCTCCCCTCCTCTCTCCTCTCTCTCTCCCTCTCTCTGCGTCGCCTCTCTCGTCTCTCTCTCTCGCCCCTCTCGTCCCACTCTCTCATCTCCTCTCTCTCTCTCCCTTCCTTCTCTCCCTCTCGTCTCTCCCTCTCTCCCACCTTCTCGCCCGCTCTCGGCTCCCCCACTCTCCCTCTCCCTCGCGCGCTCACCCTCCTCTCCCCCCTCCCTCTCTCCCACCTTCTCTCGTCTCGCCTCTATCTCTCCCTCTCTCTCTCCCCTCGCTCTACTCCCTCTCTCCCCCCTCGCTCTCCCGCTCCTTCCCGCGCTTCTCTCCCCCTCTCCCTCTTCCGCTCCCTCTCTCTCATCGGTCTCCTCTCTCTCTCCCCTCTCATCCCCCTCCCATCTCGCTCTCCCTCCCTTCGCCCCCTCGCTCTCCCGCGCCTCTAGCTCTCCTCGACTCTCATCCGCTCGCTCCCCTCTCTCTCTCCCTCTCTCTCCCTCTCTCCCTCCCTCTCGCTTCTCTCCCCCTATCTCGCCCCTCGCTCTCTTCCTCTCCTCTCCTCTCTCTCTCCCGCTCTCCCTCACTCCATAACCCAATCTCTCACCCTCACTCTCTCTAATAGGTCTCCGCTCTCCATCTCTCCATTTCTCTCTCGCATAGCCGTTATGTCCCGCGGCCCCCGTTCTCCCTCTCTCTTTCTCTCCCTCTCCCTCGCCATCTCTTTTTCTCCCTCTCTCAACACTTTTCTCCCCCCCTCACATTTCTCTCTCAGCCCCCTTGGTGCCCTAATCCCTCACCCCTATAATACGCTCTCCCCGCTCCTCGCCCTTCTATCTACCGTTTCTCTCTCCTCTCTCTCCCTCTTTCTACCCTTTCTCTCTCCGTCTCTCTCTACCCTTCTCTCCCCCTCCACACCCCCCACCTCCTCTAGCCATCCTGTCGGCGTAACAAAAAAAAAAAAAAAAAAAAAAAAAAAAAAAAAAAAAAAAAAAAATATGTGGCCGTAAGGACGGAAACCAGAGGAGCTGGTAGAAGAACCAGGGGATGGAAGGACTTGAGTTAGAGCTCCAAAAAGGGAGGAAGAAGTGGGGAAGGAAGATATAAGCTTGGTAAGAAAATGGAGGAGCGAAAGCTGAAAGAGTGCAGGAAGTGGGAAGTACAGGTCTTAGCAGCAGAAGCTAGGATACATGCTTAGAAAAAAACTGCAAAGAGCCCTGAAACAGAGTAAGAGACAAATGACAATTTCCAGACGCGAACATCAGAGAAATACCAAATCAGGCGACAGACAAGGGGCTGGGTAAGCAACAACGGAGACCATGCCGTACAAGGAAGGACCTATTATCAACCCACGTGGGGCCAGGAAAAGACGACGAGCCCACTGAGATGAAAACGACAGGTCTGAAGACAATGAGGAAATTCAAAGTCAGGTCGCAGACAAGTGGGATGGGAAGCAACAAACGGAGACATTCGGACACGAAGGACCTAATCAAGACCCACGTGGGGCCAGGAAAAGACGATGAGCCACTAATCAAGAGACAGGTCCGAAGTGACCAATGAAGAGTTGTTATATGCAGAGGTTTCTAACAGACCAACTGCAGTAGCAAGGACAGCTTGCCCGGAAAGAACAGTCCACAGAGAATAAAGTTTCAGTGATATTCAGGGGACTGAAGGCAAGAACATGCAAATGGGAAGGAAACAAAATGGCCTCAGAGGAAGCAGATGGAGACTCAGTGTGAGGAGAAAGGAGCGAGGTCAGTTTTTGTGTATCAGGGCTCCAAAAGCCACAGGGGCCACTTTGAAGAATAAAACAGGAGGAGAAAAAAATGAATTGAAGGCAATCATGAAAACAATAGGGAGGGCAACAATACCCAGGTGCCAAATTTCAGAGAATTGGTGGTTTGCGAGTGGTAAGGATACGGCTGTCAGAGTAACTTGCAAGAAGAAATCGCTCCATCAGGATTCTGCAAGGAGGAAGCAAGACGAGAGACAAAGAGGGGTACCAGAGAGGATACCTACGACCGCTACATGAACAACAAGAAGAAAGGGACTACACTGAAAGAGAGGGTACAGAGAACCAAGGGAGGAACGAGAAGCTAATGAAAATGACAAGGACCCAACACAGGAAAGGGGGCCCCCATACACACCCCACAGAATCGCCCACCAACAGAGAACCCCACCCGCGACATTCCCAACGCAACTGAGGCAACCCTATATACTCCTACCAACAGTCACTGTTCCCCTCTGCCACCAACCCCCTTATCACAAACCTCACCCCAACATCTGTTTTCCTTTATGGGCATTCCTGACGCCCACCCCCATCAACACATACCCACCTACAAACCACAGCCACCGAATATAGGCCCCCACCAAGGCTCTCCCGCTCCCCAACCCCCAATAACTTTGCACGACCGACAGTTTATGGATAGAAAAGAAACTAAAGGTGTTGGTACACAAACGCGGATGGATAACGAATAAACAATAGGAGTGGAATGAAAGAATCATGAAAAATCCAAGACACATAGCTGTCACAGTAAACAAAACCGCGAATAATTAACAGACACAAGCTTTCCCAACAGGATACAGATCCTGAGGAAAGATAGAAGGAGTAGAAGGGGTAGGAGGGGTTTTGCACTGCTCTATAAAACAACCAATGGGATTTGAAGGAAATGGGAAGCATGGACCAGAGATTGAGAAAGAGACGACATTGTAGGTACAAATCCATCCGAAGAACATAAAGGGTAGTCATTGGAGTGATGTATACGCCACCACCAGAACTGCAGGAGGCCAAGAGAGGTGAGTATGAAGACAACAACAGGTGATGTGGACCCACTGCTGAGAGGGTGGCAAGCGGAGCTCCACTCGAGCAAGCAAAGTTACTGGTAATGGGGGCGAATTATCAACCACAGGGAGATCGACTGGGAAAATCCTTGATCCACAGGGGGAGGTCCCGAAAAACATGAGAGCAAGATGATGGATGTGTACTTGAGAAAAACCAGCATGCATCAACAAGTCCGGGACACAACCCAGAGAGAAGATGGGGTAGGACGACCAGCAAACTGGATATCTTGTGTTCACCCTAGCATTCACATCGAGGACATCACTTACGAGAGGCCCCATGGAGCTAGCGATCATGTGGTTCTGATTTTTGACTATCATAGTAGAGTTACCAAGTGGAGAGGTAAACAGGAACGGAAGGGGACAGCCAAACATAAAGGGGGGACTACACAGTTGAGAAACTTCCTGCAGGAGGTTCAGTGGGGACAGAGAATTGGTAGGAAAAGCAATAAACGAGATGATGATATGTGGCAACAAAGGCAAGGAGGGCAGAGGAAAGGGTTGTTCCCAAGGGAAACAGAAAAAATAGAAGACCAAGACGAGTCCATGGTTTACCCGAAGGTGTAGGGATGCAAAAACTAAGTGGCAACAGAGAAGGAAAAGGTAACAGAGGAGGAATAGGACCCAGAAAACAAGAGATTAGTAAAGACCAGAAACGAGTATCGCAGATAAGGAGGAGGCCCAGCGACAGTATGAAAACGACATAGCATCGAAAGTCACATCGGACCCTAAACTGCTGAATAGCACTTTAGGAAGAAGACACCTCAAGGACCAGGGGATAAGGCTGGAAGAAAGAAGTGGAGAACTCACAAAAACGATCAAAGAGTATGTGAGGAGCTCAACACGGATTTGATAAGGAAGGTAATTTCATAGAGGACAGGAAGGACTCTGGGGGGGACAGACAGATGGACACCACAAGAATGACACCAACAAGTGTTGACGACATACATACAGATGAGAGAGGTGAAGAAACTGCTTAAGGACATCGATAACCGTCAAAGGCAATGGACCGTACAACATCTCTCCATGGGTCCTAGAGAGGGAGCAGATATGGTGTGCGTACCACTTACCACAATCTTCCAACACATCCAGGAAACTGGACCTACCGAGTATGGAAGAGACCTGCAATTGTAGTTCCCATTTTCAAAAAAGAGACAGAAAAGAGGCACTAAACTATAGACCCTTGGTCATTGCCTTATAGTAATGCAAAAGTATGAGAAGATTATCAGGAGGAGATGTTGGACACACTGGAACGTGAACAGAATTATAAATGCCAACCAGCACGGATTCACGGAAGGCAAATCCTGTGTCACAAACCTTCACCTGAGTTTTATGATTAAAAGAACAAAGTAAGACAAGAAAGAGAGGTGGGAGTATTGCATCTCTTGAGCTGCAAGAAGGCCATTGACACAGTTCACACAAGAGATTATGCAGAAGCTAGAGCATCAGCGCATATAACAGTAGGTGCACTGGCAAGGGGATCAAGAATACCTGAGAGGGAGGGAAAAACGATCATGGTACGTAATGATGTATCACAGTGGGCACCTGAGTACGAGCGGGGTCCCACAGGGTCTTTCCAGACCAGTGCTGATTTTTGGTACATGTGAACGACATGACGGAAGGGTTAGACTCAGAAGTGTCCCTGTTGCAGATGATAGTGGAATGTTAATAAGGATATTAAATGCTGAATGAGGAGCCAGGCAGGACTTCAAAGAGACCTGACAGACTGGACACCTGCCAGCAAATCCTTTCTCGAATGTAATCCCTGCCAAATGCAAAGTCATGAGATAGGGGAAGGGCACAGAAGACCACAGACAGGAGTATAGGGCTAGTGGCAAGGAACTGCAAACCACACTCAAGGAGAAAACTTGGGTGGCGTTATCACCGACAGGCTCCGGAAGCAACACACAATCCCAGATCACTGCTGCAGCATATGGGCCCTGGCAAAACCGTGAAACAGCTGCCACACCCTAGTAAGGAATCATTCCAAGACACTGTACACCGGGTGTATGTCAGGCCCTACTGGGAGTATGCAGCACCATGGTTGGGACCCCACTTGATAAAGGGCACTCAAGAAACTAGAGAAAGTAACAAAGGTTTTGCAACAAGTTTGTACCAGGAGTCTAAGGGAATGTCCCTTGAGAAGAAAGAGGAAGGGAAATCGGCCTGACGACACTGAGACAGATGGTCAGGAGACATGTAACGACATATAAAATACCTGCGTGGAATAGACAAGTGGACAAGGACAAGGAGGTTCCAGGGAGGGGACCCAGAAACAAGAGGCCACAATTGAGGAAGTTGAAGACACAGCATGATCAGACGAGATAGTAGGAAGTATTTCTCACAGTCCAAAGTTGTAAGGCAGGGGAATAGCCTAGAAAATGACGTAGTGGAGGCAGGAACTCATACACAGGTTTAAGAGCGAGGTTTATAAAGCGCATTACGGGGAGAGATTAGGGGCAGTAGCAACCGTGAAAGGGCGGGCCAGAGCTAGACTCGACACCGTCCAACCACCAAATAGTGGAGGTACAATAGGGAGTACACACCCACACACACACACGCACACACACACACACACACACATCACACACACACACACACACACCACACACACACACACACACATACACACGACACACACACACACACAACGCGCACACACACACACACACACACACACACACACACACAACACACACACACAACACATTCAACACACACACAAACCACCACACATCCACACACACACACACACACACACTCACACACACACACACACACTCACTCTTACAACACACACACACCACTCACACTCACACGCGCGAACAACACACACACACACACACACACACACACACACAACACACACCACACACACACACACACCTCACACACAAACACACACCACACACACACATACATACACCACACACACACACAACACACACCATAACACACAGACACACACACACAGCGCACACTACACACACACACACACACACACAGCACACACACACACACTACACACACACACACACACACACCACATGCACACACACATCACACACTATACACAAATAACCCGCACCAAAAAGACAGAAGCTTACTACGACTTTCGGTCCGACTGGACCATTGACAAAATCACAGTGTGACTTTGTCAATGTCCCAAGTCGACCGAAACGTCGGCGTAAGGCTTCTGTCTTTTTGGTTGCGGTTATTTGTGGTATCGTTCCAGTCACGGTATTGTGCCGTGTTGTATTTCCCCACGACACTAAACGACAGACCTGTATCACTACTCGGGTATAGTATAGCAAGTTCATGAGAAAGATCATCAGGGAGAGAGTGTGATTCACCAGAAAGAAACAAGTGTATAATTGACGAACCAGCACGGTTCAAGAAGGAAAATCCTGTGTCACAAACACCTACTAAGTTTATGGACAATACAGAAGTAAGACAAAGAGAGAGGTGGATGCGACGGCATAGTTTTGGATACATGCAAGAAGGCCTTCGACACAGTTCCTCCACAAGGAAGGTACTGCCAAAGCTAGAGCATCAGGCACACATAACAGGAAAGGGCCTGCAATGTATCAGAGAATATCTGACAGGAGGAGGCAACAATGGAACAGTCAAGGTACGCGTCGAGGGTGTCAGATGGGGCGCCTGTGACAAGCGTGGGTTCCATCAGGTCAGTCCTAGGACCTGTGCTTCGTGGTATAATGTGAACGACATAACGAAGGGATAAGACTCAGAAGTGTCCTTGTTTTTGCAGATGATCAAGTTAATGCTGATGATCAAATCGATGAGGGAGCAGCAGGACTACAAAGAGACCTGAACGGCTACAAGCTGGTCCCAGCAACCGGCTCCGTGATTTAACCCAGCCAAATGCAAATCATGAAGATTGGGGTAGGGCAAAGAAGACCGCAGACACAATATAGTTATTAATGGCCAAGACTGCAAACTCACTCGAAGTAAAAAGATCCTGGGTGTGAGCATAAACACCGACAGTCTCCTGAGGCGCACATCAATCAGATACTGCTGCATCATACGGCGCCTGGCAAACCGAACGGATAAGCGTTCCGAACCTCATGACAAGGGTTTCGTTCAAACTCTGTATACATTACGTCAGGCCCAATACGGAGTAATGCAGCACCAGTTTTGAAACCACAACACCTATCAAGCACGTCAAGAAAGGAGAGAAAGTGCAAAGGTTTTGCAACAAGACTATCCCAAGCTACGGGGATTGTCCCTTCGAAGAAAGGTTGAGGGAAATCGCCTACGACACTGAGGGAACAGGAGGGCAGGGGAGACATAGCACGACATATAAAATACTCGGGCGGATAGACAAGAGGTGACAAAGACAGGAGAATGTTTCCAGAGAAGGGACACCATGCACAAGAAGGTCACTAGATTGAAAGGTTGAAGACTCAATGATCAGAGGGGATTTTATAAGTATTTCTTTCAGTCATAGAGAGTAGTCAGGCCGTGGAAAAAAAAAATAAACCCCCCTAGAAAGATGACGTATGGAGGCGGGTAACCAGACATAGTTTTAAGGCGAGGTAAATGAAAATAGATCCACATGGGGCAGGGAGAGAGAGGACCTAGTACAATCAGCGAAGGAGGCGGGGCCAGGAGCTGTGAAGACGACCCCTGCAAACCACAAATAGGTGAGTACCAATAGATGGAGTACATCAACACAACACACCCACACACACACATACACACACGACCCTGGAGACAGAGAGTTTAGGGAGGGGGACATGATAACGACATCAAATACTGATAGGAATGACAAGGTGACCAAAAACAGGAGGGTCCAGAGATTGGACACAAGTAACAAGGGGAGCACAGTTGGAACTAAGACACAGATGAATCACAGGGATGGTTAGGAAGTATTTGGTTACACCAACAGAAGACAGTAAGTGGAGATAGTTTGAGAGCGATGTAGTGGAGCAGGAATCCATACATAGCTTATAGACAGAGAGATACGATATAAGCTCAACGGGGAACTCCTCAAGTGTGAAGGCTTCACCTCCTCGTGGGTACTCACCTTTTCGTCGAACAGCGGTACGGTATAATTAAATATTCAGGTTGACATCTAACTTGGTGAGTGCTATGCAATATAGGTATATAATACCGGCGACAAGAATGAAATATAAGACACCTGTGGCAACTTCTGGATATCATTTATAATAGTAGACGTTTGCGCCATCTCACTACGTCCGATATAGAATATTGTTTTCTGATAAAGCCTCTTGGATGGCGAAACCGACAACTACTAAAAGATACCCTGGTATATGTTGATCACATGTGTCCTTAATTCACAGTTAACATTCTATTCTTAGGCTTTTACAGTTTGGAGGCATTAAGCTTGAGGCATTAACTTTACCTAACTGTTACATACAATTGGACGGGTGGTTAAATAACGGGCTATGACAACTTCTGTGAGGTATTAAAAATACTTTTTGCGATTACTGCTTGGGAGACTTGAAATAGCTTTGCTATTACAACTTGGAAGACCAAAGTTGCGGTTATGGGTGGATCGAGGTCAACCTTTCTCATATATGGTTGACGAACGACAGAAATTGTATGACCTTTAACTGAGAAAACAGTAACCAGACACAGTCAGCTGAGTTATCGGGGGGGGCCATTTTTCACCACAGTCTCAACGCCGATCCTCTCTCGGCTTAACGTCTCCTGCAACCTATTCCTCCCAGATATCTCAAAACCTTTTTAGCAAACCAAAATGCTCAGCTTTCCCAAGAATCCTCTCCCGGTCCCAGCAACATTAGCATTGGTAGATCCTCTTAAAACTGAATTGTGTTCTCTGAGAGGATCTAACTAATGCGAGGTTTACTAATCGAGGACTTCTTTGTTGTAGCGAATGGTGCGATGTAGTTGGTCGCTATAGCCCTCGGGGTCATCTCCGCTCAGAGCCCCCTCCCATGCAAGGCATTTCTTCTGTCTATTTCTGAGTTTTCCGCCACTCCTAGGTCAAAAGTAATAAGTGGGTCAGACAGCTTAAAAGAAGGGCTCGGAAGTATAATTCTTTATACAATATGCAAAGCTGTTCTGCAGTAAGCTGAGATGGCTAGAAGCTAGACAAGTAATACTGCTGGTTTAAATACATGAGAGATCTTTTTTAGTTTGAGTCATGTAGCAGACGGGCATGTGTATTGTTAACGATGCTCCTAATTATAGTTTTATATTTTCTTTTTTTCTGAAGTCACTGAGTGCGTCTATCGGGCAGCTCTTAGCTTTCCGGTTAGGATAGTTTGTCTTTTGGCAGGCTTCCCGGTTAGAAAGAAGTTGTCCACGTTGGGATATCCCGGTAGGATACTATTGAGGTCATATTCGAGCAGGAACGTCTACCGGATTAGGGTGAGAGTAGTTGTCTTCCACAGAAGGGCTTCCGCTTAAGGTTGAGCTTGTCTTGGGAGGGAGGCTTTCCCGCTTATCGTTTAGTAGAGGACGTCACTGCACTTGTCAAAATAAAAGAGCTATTTTCAATATAAGATTATCCAACTTATCTTAGGAGGAGCTTGCAGTATCAACCTTGTGAGTCTATTAGTCTCTTCATTAGGTTTCACTTGGTTCTTCTCAAATCCTGGTAATTCCGACTTGAAATGGCTTTCCTCCAAATCTTCGCTTCCATATTATTGCGTGTAGAGTGGAACCTCCAGCATTTAACATTGGTCATCTACACGAGCTTCTCGAAACCAACACTCTTACACAACTCAGTCACAGTTAAAACTCAATTGGCTGACTATATTAAGGAAATCAAAGAATCACTGAAGCGACGAGGTAACGCTGTCTGTTTTTAATTTATTAACGAAGAGGCATGAAGGAAGTCAGGGTCGTTAAAGTAACAAACATATATCCATTGAAATCTCCTCCCTCTGGGATCTTCACCCGTACAACACACAAGAGGACGACTCTTGCACTACACACACAAACCACACACTAGATCACACACAACACACATCACACACACACACACACTCTACACACACATACCCACACACACCGACACAAAACACCACAACACATAGACATAGCACACAATACAAGTCGTCGACACACACACACACACACATACAGACACACGACCACCAGCACATACATACAACTAAACAACAATTCGCACACACCATAACATATACTACAAAACCACTACATCTACAGCACACCTACACACTACACACACCACACACACACACACACACACACAGTAATAACACACACCTCACAAGCACACCACACCCGCGCGCACCACTACCCAACACACACGGATTGGAGACAGTGTATGGGTCTCAAGCGCCAGGGCTCCTTCCCGAGATCGTAGTGGCATTAGGGCCGTGGGTTGAGCAGAAGCTAGCAGCAACAAGTGTTAGGGACAACGTAACATTGATCGAACCCGACTAGTGAGTAACCAATTGTATGAAGAAAACAAGTAAATAAAGTAAAGGCAGAGAAAGTCCTGAAATTATACAACAAAATTATTATCAAAGTTGCCAGTTATCGTTGAGAGCCCTATGGGCACCTTTGCCGTCGAATTTAATACGACATATGACAATAAGTACAAAACGAGTGTCTAAAGAGAAAGTCAAATAGAATTAAGAGAAAGGGTGGTAACGACAAAATGTGATGTACGAGCATACAGCGGAGGTAACAAGCTACCAAGAAAGTGGGATATATATAAATATACTAACAATAAATATAGAGAATCCAGTGTGCAAGCAGTAGGGGCCTGAGGGAAGGAGGCCCGCCATATACAGTTGGGTGTCATGTCCAAAATAAGATAGCTGTACTACAAGTGGTATAAGTGTGGTAAATGAGGACTCAACAGGCAAGAAAAAAGTATAGCCTAAGAAGTCCATGCTGGCCGGAAGGCGAGGTGCAACAAGCTTACATCGTACAACGAGCTACTACAGCGAGCATCGGTCTACATCAGGAGCCAAGCATCTGGAGATGGACGAGTCCCTCTCTGAGAAACGTCACAAATCAACATATGTTTTGGGAGGCTGCAATTATCTGAGGTAGAACCGGGGGGCCCTGGGCGGACATCGAGCGGTCTAGGCTCCATCTAAACCCTGCACCTAGGAGGCGATTATCCAACACAAAACACCTAGCAGTGAGTAGGAAGATAAAATATCTGCGTATGGAAGCAAAGGACTAATGTGGGGACTACAGCCCCGACAAAACAGTTTCGAGAGATAATTTTGTGTAAGGACACAAAGACAGAACATCTGAAAGGCAAGTAATTCAAGGCGGTTACACCATGTAAGCTAAAAAAAGGTAGTGAAGAGAGTGACTTTGGTTAATGCCACATTATCTGTACGACTAGATACACTTTTTATATGAATTTGAACTACTCCACCATTTAATAGTAATCCATTATATTAGCGGTACAACAGCAGTGTTGGAGTTTTATCTGTGGGAACATACTAAACAACTGACGAGCCCACGACAAGCACACAATCAACGAACGCTCGCACACACTATACACAAGACTGCGTGCCGCGAGCGAGGTCCTCCGAACCTCCCTGAAACCACATCTAGGTGGAGTAACACACAGCTAGATCCTTGGAATTTCTGACCGCGACCCAAACCCACTGACCCACCACCCCGCCCACCACAAACCCCTCAACTTTCCCTCTCTGAAATCACGGCAACACGTCTGGAGTTCTGAACTGATGAGTAGTCCCCTACTCTATTTGTTATCCTCCCTCGGCTAAAGCTGCTCCCTAACCCCGCGCCCCTACACTAAGACCCCCTACCAGCAAGTAATCCCCGCCTACTCGAAATATCAACTGATCACTCACGCTCTCCTCTCATCTTCGCCAGTCGAGCGCTGTACACATCTCTCATCATCATCTCTCGATGACACTGGCTCACACTCTTCACTCTCCTCGAAACTCCCGTCTTCCGGCTCTCTCTCTCTCTCGCACGTCTCTCCTCGCGTCCATCTCCGCTCAACGTCTCTCCTCTCTCCTCTCTCCGTCCATCGTCGAGTCTTTCCTCTTCTCTCTTACTCTCCTTCTCTCCCCTCTCTCTCGTCTCTCCTCTCCTCTCTGCCTCTCTCCCTCTCGCTCTCTCACTCGCACTCGACCTCCCCTCTCTCTGATTTGCGTGCACAGTAGTCATAGTCTCCTCGTTCCCCCTCTCTCCTCTCTCCTCCATCCTCATCTCTCTCTCACTCGCTCACCTCCCCGTCTCCCTCTCTCTCTCTCTCTCTCGTCGCGTCCTCTCTCGCCCGTCCTCTTTCTCTCTAGCTCTCTCTCTCGTCTCTCTCGCACTTCCTCCACTCTCCCTCCTTCGGCTCCCTCGCTCCCTCATCTCTCTCTCTCCAATCTCCCTCCCTGCACTCTCTCCCTCCGCGCTCTCATCCCCTCATGCGGTTCTCTTCATCTCTCTCTCCTATCACTCCCTCTCTCTTCTCCCCTCTCGTCCCCTCTCTCTCGCCTCTCTCGCGCACCTCCCCTCTCTCTCCCTCTCATCTCTCTCCTCCCTCCTCTCTCTCTCTCCCTTCTCTCTCTCGACTCACTACTCGACCTCTCTTCCTTCTCGGTCCGTCCCTCTCAGCTCTCCCTTTCCGCTCTCTCTCCCTCTCTACTCTCGTCTCTCTCCATCTCTCTCTCTTCGCATGCTCACCGCTCTTTCGCTCTCTCTCTCGCGCCATCAGCTTCTCGCTCCATCTCGCAGCCTCTCTACCCTCCTCTCTTCTCTCCCTCTCGCCCCCTCCCCTCCCCCTCACATCCCTTCCCTCTCGTCCCGCCTCTCGTCTCCCCGCGCTCCTTCCTTCCCTGTTTCACTATCCTCTCGCTCCCTCCCTTCCTCCTCTCGCCTCTCTCCTCCCTCCCCTCCCTCTCTCAATTATCTTCTAACTCTGCACTCTCTTAGTTATCTCTCCTCTGCCCTCTCTTCCTGCTTCTCCCCTCTCTCCACCCCACCCCCCTGTCTCCGCACGCTCTAGCTCTCACTGCTCGCTCCCGTCCCTCTCCCTCGCCCACTCTCTCCCTCTCGCTCGCCCTCGCTCTCTCCCCTCTCCTCTCACTCTCCTCCCTTCCCCCTGCACCTCTCCCGTCATATGCTTCTCTCGACGCCGCCTTCTCTCTTTGCTCACTCTTTCCACTATCTCCTTCCTCACCTCCTCGTCTTCCGCCCTCGTCCATCCCTCGCTCTCCCACGCTCGCCTCGCGTCTTCTCTCTCACCTCGTCTCAACTCATCTCTCTCTACTCTCTCCTTCTCTCCTCTTCCCTCGCGTCTCTCCCCTCTCCTCCTCCTCCCGCCTCTCGCCTCTCATCGCCTCCTCACGCGTCCTCTGATACCTCGCATCCCTCTCTGCTCCTCATCCCCTCCCTCTCGTTTTTCGTCTCCCTCTCTCTCTCTCTCTTCACCTCGCTCACGTCTCTCCTCTCACCTCTTCCTCTCGTCCCTCTCTTCCTCTCAGTCTCTCTCTCTCGCTCCTCCTCCTCCTCTCTTCTCTCCTCTCGCGCTCTCCCCTCTCCCTGTACGCTCCTCTCGCGTCCGGCCTCTTCCTCCTCCTCGTCGCCGACTGGCTGAGAGTGATGGTGTGTGTGTGGAGTGTGTGTGGTGCTCTCTCTCCGGGCGTCCCTCTCGTCCCATCTCATCCCTTCTCCTCTCACCCGTCTCCTCCTCTCTCTCTTTTCTCGACCTCTACGCCTCTCCCGCTCTCTCGTTCTCCCTTTCTCTCTTCTCTCCCGCACGCCCTCTCTCTCCTTACCTCTCTCCCCTCTTCTCCTACCTCCTCTCTCCCTCGCTCCCTCTCTCACTCCTCTCTCTCGCACCTCTCTCTCTCTGCTCCTCTTCGCTCTCTCTCTCGCTCCTCTCATCTCCTCTCTCCGCTCTCCCTCGCTCTCTCGCTCCTCCGCTCTCTCTCTTCTCCCTCTCTCTCTCGTCTCTCTCTCTCTCGCTCTCTCTCTCTCCCCCTCTCTCTCTTCTCTCCTCTCTCTCTCGTCTCTCTCTCTTTGCTCCGGCTCTCTCTCTCTCTCCTCTCGCCTCTCTTCTTTCTCGTCTCCTCATCCTCTCTTCTCTCTCTTCTCTCTCTCGCTCTCTCTCTCGCTCTCACTCTCTCTCTCATCGTCTCTCTCTCTCTCTCCTCTCTCTCTCTCTCTCCCCCCCTCTCTCTCTCTCTCGTCCGCTCCGCGCCTCTCCTCCTCGCTCTCCCTCTCTCTCCCCTCTCTTCTCCCTCTCCCTCCCTCTCTCGCCCTCTCTGCTCCCTCTCTCTATGCTCTCGCCCTCTCTCTCACCTCTCATCTCCCTCTCTCATCCCCGCTCTCCCAGCTCTCCCCCTCGCCTTCTCGTGCTCCCTCTCTCCCTCCTCCCCTCTGCTCCCTCTCTCAGCCCTCTCGCCTCTCTCTCCCTCTCTCCCTCTCTCCCTCTTCTCCCTCTCTCTCTCTCTCTCTCGCAGCGGCCCTCTCTAGCTCTCTTCTCGGCCCCTGCTCTCTCTCTCTCTCTCGTCCTCTCTGCTCTCTCACTCTCTCTCCCTATCTCTCTCTCCCTCTCTCTCCCTCTCCTCCCGCCTCTCCCTCTCTCCCTCGATCCCCTCTCTCCCTCTCTCACCTCTCTCTCTCTCCGCTCTCCCGCCTCTCTCTCTTCTCTCGTCGGCTCCCTCACGTCTCCCCCTCTCTCTCTCACGGCTCTCATCTCTCTCTCTCGGTCTCTCTCTCTCTCTCTCTCTCCCCCCTCCATCCTCTCTCCACTCCTCGCTCTCTCCCTCTCGCGTCTCTCTCCCTCTCTCCTCTCGTCCTCTCTCTCCCTTCTCTCTCCTTTCCCTCTCTCTCTCTGCCCTCTCTCTCTCTCCATCTCTCGCTCGCTCCTCTCATCGTCTCAAGTATCCCTCTCTCGCTCGTCTCCCTTCTCGCTCTCCCACTTCTCTCTTCCCTCTCGCGCTCGCCTCTCCCTCCTTCTCCTCCCTCTCTCTCCCATCTCTCTTCTCCCCCTCTCTATCTCCCTCACTCCCGCCCTCTCTCTCTCCTCGCTCCTCCGCTCTTCTCTCCCTCCTTCTCTCCCCATCTCCGTCTCCTCGCTCTCTCTCTCTCTCTCCCACTCTCCCTCGTCTCTCTCTCTCTCCCTCTCCTCTCCTTGCTCTCTCTCCCTCCTTCTCCTCCCCTCATCTCTCTGCTCCCTCTCCTCTCTCCCTCTCTCGTCTCTCGCTCGGCTCCCTCTACTCTCCCCCCTCTCACTCTTCCCTCTCCTCACGCTCCCGTGCCTTCACTCCTCCTCTCTCCCCGCGCCCACCTGCTCTCCCTCTCTCGCTCCCTCACTCTCCCTCGCCCTCTCTCTCTACTCCCGCACATCCCTCCCTCTCCCTCTCTCCCTCCCTCTCTCTCTCCTCTCTCTCCCCGCTCTCTCCTCCTCTCTCCCTCTCGTCCCCTCTCTCTCTCCCTCTTCCTCCCTCGCTCATCATCCCCCTTCCCTCTTCCCTCTCCACTCTCTCTCCCCCTCTCTCCCCTCTCTCTCTCCCCCGCCCTCCTCCTCCCTCCCTCCCCCCGCTCTCTCCCTCTCTCTAGCTCTCCCTCTCTCTCTTCCCTCTCTCTCCCTCGTCTTGCTCCCGCTCTCTCTCGCTCTCTCTCTCTCTCTTCTCTCTCTCTCCCCTCCTCTCACGCTCGCTCTCTCTCTCTTCCTCTCTCTCCCTCGCGTCTCCCTCCGCTCCCTCTCGACTGCCCTCTTGCCCCCCCTTTCCCGCGCTCTCCCTCGCGCTCCTCGCTCTCCCTCTCTCCCCCCTGCGCCTCCCTCATCTCCTCTCTCTCCCTCTCTCTCCTCTCTCCTCTCGTGCACCCTCCGTCGCCCTCTCTCTCCGCTCTCCTCCTCCCCTCCTCTCCCTCTCTCCCTCTCTCCCTCTCTCCCTCCTCTCTCTCTCGCTCTCGCGCCATCTCTCTCTCTCTCTCTCCGGCTCTCCTCTCTCTCTCCTCATCCCCCTCTCTCTCTGCTCTCTCTCTCTCCCGTCTCTCTCTCGCCCTCTCTCCTCCCTCGCTCACCGCTCTCTCCCTCGCTCCCTCTCTCCCTCCTGCCCTCTCTCCCTCTCTCTTCTCTCCCGTCTCTCCCCTCTCTCTCTCTCCTCTCTCGCCTCCCTCTCTCTTATCATCTCCCGCTCTCTCTCTCTCGCTCGCTCTCTCTCCGTCTCGCTCTCTCTCTCTCCGCGCCCTCTCTCCCTCGCTCCTCTCTCTCCCTCTCTCCCTCCCTCTCTCTCGCCCTCTCTCTCGCTCGCCCTCTCTCTCCCACTCTCTCCTCTCTCTCTCGCCCTCTCTCGCTCTCCCCAGCCTCTCTGCCCTCTCTCTCTCTCCCTCTCGCGCTCTTCCCTCTTCATCGCTCCCTCTCTCCTTCCCTCTGTCTCTGCTTCCCGCTCACCTCCTTCTCGTCCCTCTCTCTCTCCCTCTCTCTCTCCCTTCTCTCTCCTCCCTCTCTCCTCTCCCTCTCTCTCTCCCTCTCTCGTCTCACTCTCTCTCTCCGTCCTTCCTCTCCCGCGCTCTCTCCCGCTCCGCTCTCATCCTCTCTCCCACGCGTCCCTCTCGCCGCTCGCTCCCTCTCTCCTCCGTCTCTCTCTCCCCTCCTCTCTCCTCTCTCTCTCCCTCTCTCTGCGTCGCCTCTCTCGTCTCTCTCTCTCGCCCCTCTCGTCCCACTCTCTCATCTCCTCTCTCTCTCTCCCTTCCTTCTCTCCCTCTCGTCTCTCCCTCTCTCCCACCTTCTCGCCCGCTCTCGGCTCCCCCACTCTCCCTCTCCCTCGCGCGCTCACCCTCCTCTCCCCCCTCCCTCTCTCCCACCTTCTCTCGTCTCGCCTCTATCTCTCCCTCTCTCTCTCCCCTCGCTCTACTCCCTCTCTCCCCCCTCGCTCTCCCGCTCCTTCCCGCGCTTCTCTCCCCCTCTCCCTCTTCCGCTCCCTCTCTCTCATCGGTCTCCTCTCTCTCTCCCCTCTCATCCCCCTCCCATCTCGCTCTCCCTCCCTTCGCCCCCTCGCTCTCCCGCGCCTCTAGCTCTCCTCGACTCTCATCCGCTCGCTCCCCTCTCTCTCTCCCTCTCTCTCCCTCTCTCCCTCCCTCTCGCTTCTCTCCCCCTATCTCGCCCCTCGCTCTCTTCCTCTCCTCTCCTCTCTCTCTCCCGCTCTCCCTCACTCCATAACCCAATCTCTCACCCTCACTCTCTCTAATAGGTCTCCGCTCTCCATCTCTCCATTTCTCTCTCGCATAGCCGTTATGTCCCGCGGCCCCCGTTCTCCCTCTCTCTTTCTCTCCCTCTCCCTCGCCATCTCTTTTTCTCCCTCTCTCAACACTTTTCTCCCCCCCTCACATTTCTCTCTCAGCCCCCTTGGTGCCCTAATCCCTCACCCCTATAATACGCTCTCCCCGCTCCTCGCCCTTCTATCTACCGTTTCTCTCTCCTCTCTCTCCCTCTTTCTACCCTTTCTCTCTCCGTCTCTCTCTACCCTTCTCTCCCCCTCCACACCCCCCACCTCCTCTAGCCATCCTGTCGGCGTAACAAAAAAAAAAAAAAAAAAAAAAAAAAAAAAAAAAAAAAAAAAAAATATGTGGCCGTAAGGACGGAAACCAGAGGAGCTGGTAGAAGAACCAGGGGATGGAAGGACTTGAGTTAGAGCTCCAAAAAGGGAGGAAGAAGTGGGGAAGGAAGATATAAGCTTGGTAAGAAAATGGAGGAGCGAAAGCTGAAAGAGTGCAGGAAGTGGGAAGTACAGGTCTTAGCAGCAGAAGCTAGGATACATGCTTAGAAAAAAACTGCAAAGAGCCCTGAAACAGAGTAAGAGACAAATGACAATTTCCAGACGCGAACATCAGAGAAATACCAAATCAGGCGACAGACAAGGGGCTGGGTAAGCAACAACGGAGACCATGCCGTACAAGGAAGGACCTATTATCAACCCACGTGGGGCCAGGAAAAGACGACGAGCCCACTGAGATGAAAACGACAGGTCTGAAGACAATGAGGAAATTCAAAGTCAGGTCGCAGACAAGTGGGATGGGAAGCAACAAACGGAGACATTCGGACACGAAGGACCTAATCAAGACCCACGTGGGGCCAGGAAAAGACGATGAGCCACTAATCAAGAGACAGGTCCGAAGTGACCAATGAAGAGTTGTTATATGCAGAGGTTTCTAACAGACCAACTGCAGTAGCAAGGACAGCTTGCCCGGAAAGAACAGTCCACAGAGAATAAAGTTTCAGTGATATTCAGGGGACTGAAGGCAAGAACATGCAAATGGGAAGGAAACAAAATGGCCTCAGAGGAAGCAGATGGAGACTCAGTGTGAGGAGAAAGGAGCGAGGTCAGTTTTTGTGTATCAGGGCTCCAAAAGCCACAGGGGCCACTTTGAAGAATAAAACAGGAGGAGAAAAAAATGAATTGAAGGCAATCATGAAAACAATAGGGAGGGCAACAATACCCAGGTGCCAAATTTCAGAGAATTGGTGGTTTGCGAGTGGTAAGGATACGGCTGTCAGAGTAACTTGCAAGAAGAAATCGCTCCATCAGGATTCTGCAAGGAGGAAGCAAGACGAGAGACAAAGAGGGGTACCAGAGAGGATACCTACGACCGCTACATGAACAACAAGAAGAAAGGGACTACACTGAAAGAGAGGGTACAGAGAACCAAGGGAGGAACGAGAAGCTAATGAAAATGACAAGGACCCAACACAGGAAAGGGGGCCCCCATACACACCCCACAGAATCGCCCACCAACAGAGAACCCCACCCGCGACATTCCCAACGCAACTGAGGCAACCCTATATACTCCTACCAACAGTCACTGTTCCCCTCTGCCACCAACCCCCTTATCACAAACCTCACCCCAACATCTGTTTTCCTTTATGGGCATTCCTGACGCCCACCCCCATCAACACATACCCACCTACAAACCACAGCCACCGAATATAGGCCCCCACCAAGGCTCTCCCGCTCCCCAACCCCCAATAACTTTGCACGACCGACAGTTTATGGATAGAAAAGAAACTAAAGGTGTTGGTACACAAACGCGGATGGATAACGAATAAACAATAGGAGTGGAATGAAAGAATCATGAAAAATCCAAGACACATAGCTGTCACAGTAAACAAAACCGCGAATAATTAACAGACACAAGCTTTCCCAACAGGATACAGATCCTGAGGAAAGATAGAAGGAGTAGAAGGGGTAGGAGGGGTTTTGCACTGCTCTATAAAACAACCAATGGGATTTGAAGGAAATGGGAAGCATGGACCAGAGATTGAGAAAGAGACGACATTGTAGGTACAAATCCATCCGAAGAACATAAAGGGTAGTCATTGGAGTGATGTATACGCCACCACCAGAACTGCAGGAGGCCAAGAGAGGTGAGTATGAAGACAACAACAGGTGATGTGGACCCACTGCTGAGAGGGTGGCAAGCGGAGCTCCACTCGAGCAAGCAAAGTTACTGGTAATGGGGGCGAATTATCAACCACAGGGAGATCGACTGGGAAAATCCTTGATCCACAGGGGGAGGTCCCGAAAAACATGAGAGCAAGATGATGGATGTGTACTTGAGAAAAACCAGCATGCATCAACAAGTCCGGGACACAACCCAGAGAGAAGATGGGGTAGGACGACCAGCAAACTGGATATCTTGTGTTCACCCTAGCATTCACATCGAGGACATCACTTACGAGAGGCCCCATGGAGCTAGCGATCATGTGGTTCTGATTTTTGACTATCATAGTAGAGTTACCAAGTGGAGAGGTAAACAGGAACGGAAGGGGACAGCCAAACATAAAGGGGGGACTACACAGTTGAGAAACTTCCTGCAGGAGGTTCAGTGGGGACAGAGAATTGGTAGGAAAAGCAATAAACGAGATGATGATATGTGGCAACAAAGGCAAGGAGGGCAGAGGAAAGGGTTGTTCCCAAGGGAAACAGAAAAAATAGAAGACCAAGACGAGTCCATGGTTTACCCGAAGGTGTAGGGATGCAAAAACTAAGTGGCAACAGAGAAGGAAAAGGTAACAGAGGAGGAATAGGACCCAGAAAACAAGAGATTAGTAAAGACCAGAAACGAGTATCGCAGATAAGGAGGAGGCCCAGCGACAGTATGAAAACGACATAGCATCGAAAGTCACATCGGACCCTAAACTGCTGAATAGCACTTTAGGAAGAAGACACCTCAAGGACCAGGGGATAAGGCTGGAAGAAAGAAGTGGAGAACTCACAAAAACGATCAAAGAGTATGTGAGGAGCTCAACACGGATTTGATAAGGAAGGTAATTTCATAGAGGACAGGAAGGACTCTGGGGGGGACAGACAGATGGACACCACAAGAATGACACCAACAAGTGTTGACGACATACATACAGATGAGAGAGGTGAAGAAACTGCTTAAGGACATCGATAACCGTCAAAGGCAATGGACCGTACAACATCTCTCCATGGGTCCTAGAGAGGGAGCAGATATGGTGTGCGTACCACTTACCACAATCTTCCAACACATCCAGGAAACTGGACCTACCGAGTATGGAAGAGACCTGCAATTGTAGTTCCCATTTTCAAAAAAGAGACAGAAAAGAGGCACTAAACTATAGACCCTTGGTCATTGCCTTATAGTAATGCAAAAGTATGAGAAGATTATCAGGAGGAGATGTTGGACACACTGGAACGTGAACAGAATTATAAATGCCAACCAGCACGGATTCACGGAAGGCAAATCCTGTGTCACAAACCTTCACCTGAGTTTTATGATTAAAAGAACAAAGTAAGACAAGAAAGAGAGGTGGGAGTATTGCATCTCTTGAGCTGCAAGAAGGCCATTGACACAGTTCACACAAGAGATTATGCAGAAGCTAGAGCATCAGCGCATATAACAGTAGGTGCACTGGCAAGGGGATCAAGAATACCTGAGAGGGAGGGAAAAACGATCATGGTACGTAATGATGTATCACAGTGGGCACCTGAGTACGAGCGGGGTCCCACAGGGTCTTTCCAGACCAGTGCTGATTTTTGGTACATGTGAACGACATGACGGAAGGGTTAGACTCAGAAGTGTCCCTGTTGCAGATGATAGTGGAATGTTAATAAGGATATTAAATGCTGAATGAGGAGCCAGGCAGGACTTCAAAGAGACCTGACAGACTGGACACCTGCCAGCAAATCCTTTCTCGAATGTAATCCCTGCCAAATGCAAAGTCATGAGATAGGGGAAGGGCACAGAAGACCACAGACAGGAGTATAGGGCTAGTGGCAAGGAACTGCAAACCACACTCAAGGAGAAAACTTGGGTGGCGTTATCACCGACAGGCTCCGGAAGCAACACACAATCCCAGATCACTGCTGCAGCATATGGGCCCTGGCAAAACCGTGAAACAGCTGCCACACCCTAGTAAGGAATCATTCCAAGACACTGTACACCGGGTGTATGTCAGGCCCTACTGGGAGTATGCAGCACCATGGTTGGGACCCCACTTGATAAAGGGCACTCAAGAAACTAGAGAAAGTAACAAAGGTTTTGCAACAAGTTTGTACCAGGAGTCTAAGGGAATGTCCCTTGAGAAGAAAGAGGAAGGGAAATCGGCCTGACGACACTGAGACAGATGGTCAGGAGACATGTAACGACATATAAAATACCTGCGTGGAATAGACAAGTGGACAAGGACAAGGAGGTTCCAGGGAGGGGACCCAGAAACAAGAGGCCACAATTGAGGAAGTTGAAGACACAGCATGATCAGACGAGATAGTAGGAAGTATTTCTCACAGTCCAAAGTTGTAAGGCAGGGGAATAGCCTAGAAAATGACGTAGTGGAGGCAGGAACTCATACACAGGTTTAAGAGCGAGGTTTATAAAGCGCATTACGGGGAGAGATTAGGGGCAGTAGCAACCGTGAAAGGGCGGGCCAGAGCTAGACTCGACACCGTCCAACCACCAAATAGTGGAGGTACAATAGGGAGTACACACCCACACACACACACGCACACACACACACACACACACATCACACACACACACACACACACCACACACACACACACACACATACACACGACACACACACACACACAACGCGCACACACACACACACACACACACACACACACACACAACACACACACACAACACATTCAACACACACACAAACCACCACACATCCACACACACACACACACACACACTCACACACACACACACACACTCACTCTTACAACACACACACACCACTCACACTCACACGCGCGAACAACACACACACACACACACACACACACACACACAACACACACCACACACACACACACACCTCACACACAAACACACACCACACACACACATACATACACCACACACACACACAACACACACCATAACACACAGACACACACACACAGCGCACACTACACACACACACACACACACACAGCACACACACACACACTACACACACACACACACACACACCACATGCACACACACATCACACACTATACACAAATAACCCGCACCAAAAAGACAGAAGCTTACTACGACTTTCGGTCCGATTGGACCATTGACAATTTCACAGTGTGACTTTGTAAATTGGTCCAAGTCGGACCGAAACGTCGTCGTAAGCTTCTGTCTTTTATGTGCGGGTTATTTGTGTATCGTTCCAGTCACGGTATTGTGCCTTTTTGTTATTTACACACACACTAAACTACAGACCTGTATCACTAACGTGTATAGTATGCAAGGTCATGGAGAAGATCATCAGGAGGAGAGTGGTGATGCACCTGGAAAGAAACAAGTGTATAATTGACAACCAGCACGGTTTCAAGGAAGGAAAATCCTGTGTCACAAACCTACTAGAGTTTTATGACAAGATGACAGAAGTAAGACAAGAGAGAGAGGGGTGGATCGACTGCATATTTTTGGACTGCAAGAAGGCCTTCGACACAGTTCCTCACAAGAGGTTACTGCAAAAGCTAGAGCATCAGGCACACATAACAGGAAAGGCACTGCAATGTATCAGAGAATATCTGACAGGGAGGCAACAACGAGTCATGGTACGCGACGAGGTGTCAGAGTGGGCGCCTGTGACAAGCGTGGTTCCAACAGGGGTCAGTCCTAGGACCTGTGCTGTTCTTGGTATATGTGAACGACATAACGGAAGGGATAGACTCAGAAGTGTCCTTGTTTGCAGATGATGCGAAGTTAATGAGAAGAATCAAATCGGATGAGGATCAGGCAGGACTACAAAGAGACCTGAACAGGCTACAAGCCTGGTCCAGCAACTGGCTCCTTGATTTTAACCCTGCCAAATGCAAAGTCATGAAGATTGGGAAGGGCAAAGAGACGCAGACACAATATAGTTTAGATGGCCAAAGACTGCAAACCTCACTCAAGGAAAAAGATCTGGGGGTGAGTATAACACCGAGCATATCTCCTGAGGCGCACATCAATCAGATAACTGCTGCAGCATACGGGCGCCTGGCAAACCTACGGATAGCGTTCCGATACCTCAGCAAGGATTCGTTCAAGACTCTGTATACCATTTACGTCAGGCCCATACTGGAGTATGCAGCACCAGTTTGGAATCCACACCTAGTCAAGCACGTCAAGAAATTAGAGAAAGTGCAAAGGTTTGCAACAAGACTAGTCCCAGAGCTACGGGGATTGTCCTACGAAGAAAGGTTGAGGGAAATCGGCCTGACGACACTGGAGGACAGGAGGGTCAGGGGAGACATGATAACGACATATAAAATACTGCGCGGAATAGACAAGGTGGACAAAGACGGGATGTTCCAGAGAAGGGACACATGCACAAGAGGTCACAATTGGAAGTTGAAGACTCAGATGAATCAGAGGGATGTTAGGAAGTATTTCTTCAGTCATAGAGTAGTCAGGCCGTGGAATAGCCTAGAAAGTGACGTAGTGGAGGCGGTAACCATACATAGTTTTAAGGCGAGGTATGATAGAGCTCATGGGGCAGGGAGAGAGAGGACCTAGTAGCAATCAGCGAAGAGGCGGGGCCAGGAGCTGTGAATCGACCCCTGCAACCACAAATAGGTGAGTACAAATAGATGAGTACACACACACACACCCACACACACACATACACACACGACACTGGAGGACAGGAGAGATAGGGGGGACATGATAACGACATACAAAATACTGAGAGGAATTGACAAGGTGGACAAAAACAGGATGTTCCAGAGATTGGACACAGTAACAAGGGGACACAGTTGGAAGCTAAAGACACAGATGAATCACAGGGATGTTAGGAAGTATTTCTTCAGCCACAGAGTAGACAGTAAGTGGAATAGTTTGGGAAGCGATGTAGTGGAGGCAGGACCATACATAGCTTAAAGCAAGGTAGATAAATCACGGCTCAGGGAGAGTGCCCTATTTCGATCAGTAAAGAGGGCGGGGGGGAGCTCGGACTCAAACCCCCGCAACCCAACTAGGGAGTACAAAGGTGATACACACACACAAAACACCACACACACAAACAAACACACACACACACACACACACACACACAGCACACACACACACACACACACCACACACACCACACACACCCACACACACACACAACAACACACACACAGCACACACACACACACACAACACACACACACAAACACACCCCACACACACAACACACCACCAAAACCCCCACACACGCACACGCACACCACCACAACACACACACCACACCCACACCACACAACACACCACAACGACCACCACCAACCACACAACACACACACACACACAACACACACCACACACAACCACACACACAACACACACACGCACACACGCACCCCAAACACACACACACACACCAACACACACACAACACACACACACTCACACTCCTCTCGAAAAGAAAAACAAAGAATCACATTTAAAAACGCAAAAGGGAGAGGCCCCAAAAGTTACTAAGATTCCTTTCTATTTTACTTGCACTCTGGAGGTATCCTCCAAACTACCGCAACCCACCCATAACTTCAGAACACATAAATACAAAGTACAGTCTTGTACAAACTAGCAGTCATAACCCCGGGGTAAGTTAAAAGCTTTGCAGTTCTAAATTATAAAAACCCTAACGACTTGCAAGAAATTAACTCGTAATTTTTTAAAAACCGAAAGGGGAAAGAGGCGAGAGAATGATTAGAATAAAAGACTTTACAGCAGACGTTACAGTCATTTTCTCTTGGGAGGTTTATTTTAAACGGCGCCTCTAATTCTGTCTGAAAATTTATATCAGGAAGGTGGAAGTGCTCTTCACTAGGACTAATATACTATCCCACCAGTGTTTTTGCCACCACTACACTATTAATAACACCATACCAATGTTCTCCCCCATTACTGCTGTTTTTTCACCACCAGTGTTTCTGTCACCCCCTTACGTTCCCACCACTATTACGTCACCACCCTCAATGTTCTTCACCGCATCTGTCACCCCCCAATGTTTTGCACCGCTACTATTACGTCACCACCCCCAAGGTTTTTGTCACCGCTGCTATTTCTGTCCCCCCCTCAACGTTTTGTCACCCTACAAAACGCACCACCCCCTTTTTTCGTCACCCCACTATTAAAGCACCACCCTCAATGTTCTGTCACCACTATATTTCTGTCACCACCCCAAGGGTTCTTCACCGAAAATTCGTCACCAAACCCCCAATGTTCTTCACCACTACATTACGTCACCACCCCAATGTTCTGTCACCACTACTATTCGTCACCACCCTCAATTTTTGTCCCCACTAACTGTCACCACCCTCAATTTTTGTCACCCAACCCAAATACTGTCACCACCCCATGTTTTTTGTCACCGCTACTATTACGTCACCACCCCCAATGTTCTGTCCCACTACTATTCGTCACCACCCCAATGTTCTTAAAACCCCAAAAATTACTGTCCCCACCCCCCCAAAGTTCTGTCCCACTACATTCGTCCACCCAAGTTCGTCACCCTACATTCTGTCACCACCCTCAAAGTTTTGTCACCGCTACTTTTCGTCACCCCCCTCATGTTGTTCGTTGATCATTGTCAACCCGGGTCACACTGAGGGAAATTTTTTCAGAAGTGATAAAACAAAGTTTTAGTTTTTTTTAGTACTACAGACTTTTTTATCGTGTGTTCACTCCGGTGTGCGGTCAGTTCCTGCAGCCACCAGGGGCAGTGTTTACTTGAAGTACAAGTAGTCCTTACATCGAGGGCCTAATATGTTCCTCCAGGTCGAGCAACGGCTACACGGCTAATTCAGAATTGGTCTAATAGCGAATTCGTTTTGGGCCAAAGAGGCAGGGGAAAAACCCGGGGTCTAGGATTAAAACGAGCCCCTCTCGCCCAAAGCCATTCCACTTTAAAGTTAATATCTTTGTAGGCGGGGGTCTTTTCCCCATCATCTCCCTTTTTCCCGTAATCCTGACTTCAAACCAAAAATTTACTTGTTAAACGTTTTCATGAGGATTTTTGTTTACTACCGTTTAAATAGTCACAAATGTCAACAAAGCTTCACGTAGCGGGTAGTGTTGTCCAAGTCAGGGGGGCTCCCACCATTTCTTTCGTTCTGAGAAAGAACGTATATGTCTTTTTTTTGAATTTTCGTCGGGAGGAGGGGGAGGAGGGGCAGCTAAAAAATCAGGTAATCGAAGAGGAAGAGGGTTAGTAGAGGAGGCGGGGAAGGATAATCTCTTCAATAAACTCAATTTAAAATCTCGGGGAAAATTTCTGGGGAAAAAAACCCAGATGTTTAAAAGTACACATGGGTGACTCGTGAGTTGACGACCGGAAGGACCGGAAGTGATATAGGCCCGAAAATAGTTTATTTTGTTGGGGAAAAGTTAGTCAAACAAGCAGTACAACTTAAAGTAACGGAAGGGCCAAAAATTTTTTCTTCTGTAACTTCCCGTTATTATTGTTGGGATCTTTTTTTTTTTACTGTCAGGTAAGTAATTTTCTTCCTTTCTTTTCTGCTGAGTTTTTGCTCTTGTTGTAGTATTGTCTCAGAGTTCCCGTAAGTGTTCTTTAAGTGGGTGCTCAGGGGATTCATTAAAAAGCAAAAAATGCTTTAAACTTGAACTTTTCCTTCTCCTTGTTGATCATCTTTTTTCCTTTTTTTTTCCACTCATTCTCTTTGTAAATTTTACGGGGCTCCTTTTTCCTTTTTTTTTTCTTTCCTTTCTCTTAATAAACAGTAATACGTCTAATGTTAACAATTATAAAACTTTAATTAATAAACAACCTTTTATATCAAGAACCACCCCTTACAAAACCCCCAATGTTCGTCACTGTGGGGCTGCACTGTGGTCGTTAAAGTGGTTGCAATGTGTCGTCACTGGGGTTTACACTGTGGTGTCACTGTGGTCTATACTGTGGCGTCCTTTGGGCTACACTGTGGGCGTCCCCTGTGGTCTAGCACGGGGGCGTCACTGGTCTAGCACTGTGGGGCGTCACTGTGGTTTGCATGGGCGTCACTGTGGTCATCACTGTGGTCGTCACTGTGGTCTACACTGGGGTTGTCCTGTGTCTAGCACTGGGGTCGTCACGTGGTCTAGCACGTGGTCGCACTGGGGCTAGCACTGGGGGTCGTCACTTGGTCCTACACTGTGGTCTTTCCTGGGGCTAGCACTGTGGTCGTCATGTGTCTACACTGTGGTCGTCAGGGTCACACTGGGCGTCACTGTGGTCAAAACTGGGGTCGTCACTGGGGGTACACGGGTCCGTCACTGGGCACACGTGGTCGTCCTGTGGTCTGCACGTGGTCGCACTGTGGTCTACACTGGGTCGCCCACTGTGGTCACCACGTGTCGCACTGTGGCTACACTTTCCCCCTCTGTGGTCTATCACTGGGGTCGTCACGGGGTCTACCACTGTGGCGTCACTGGCAAGACTGGGTCGTCCCCGGGGGTTATCACTTGGTCTTCATTTTGGTCGGCACGGGGGGGCTTCACTGTGGTCTCACGGGGCCCCCTAGCACTGTTTCGTCACTGGGTCATCACGTGGTCGCACTGTGGTCACACGGGGCCACTGTGGTCTCACGGGTGGTCTCACGTGGTCGCACTGGGTCTTCACTGTTCTGAAATGGTCACACGTGGTCGTCCTGTGGTCGCCCTTTGGGGGTCAGCACTGTGGTCGTCATGTGGTCTACCTGGGGTCTACACTGGTCGTCACTGGGTCTACACTTTGGTCTCACTTGGTTCTATCCCACTGTGGCGTCAATGTGGTTACACGGGTGTCACGGGGGTTCGTAAACTGTGGTCTTCTTTGGTGTCACTGTGGTCACACTGTGTCTCATGTGCTACACTTTGCGTCACGGGGTTTTTCACTGGGGTCGCACTTGGTCTATCACTTTATATATCTTTGGGGGCGCCCACTGTTCTAACTGTGGCGTCACTGTGGTCTAGCACGTGGTCGTCACTGTGGTTTTACTACACTGGGGGTGCCCACTGTGGTCATCACTGTGGTTCTACACGGGGGTCGTCCTGTGGTCTACACTGTGGCTCACGGGGCATCACTGTGGGTAAATGGGGTCTGCACTGTGGTCGTCACTGTGGTCTCACGTGGCGCACTGTGGTCTAACACTTTTGTCGCACTGTGGTCTACACGGGTCGTCACGTGGTCTATCACTTGTCGCCTGGGGTCTACACGGGTCGTCACTGTGGTCTACACTGGTCGCCTGTGGTCTATCATGTGGCGCCCCACTGTGTCACATGTGTCTCACTGGGTCACACGTGGTCGTCATGTGTTAGCACTGGGTCGCATTCCCCCGGGTGGTCGCCCACAGGGCCCAACACTGGGGCGTCACTGGGGTCTACACTGTGGTCGTCACGGGGTCTATACTGTGTGTCACTGTGATTACACTGTGGTCTCACTGTGGTCTAGCACTTTTTGGTCGTCACTGGTCTACACTGTGGTCGTCACGTGGTCTCACTGGGTCTACACGTGTCGTCATGTTGCTACACTGTGGTCGTAAATGGGGCTATCACTGTGGTCCACTGTGGTCCACTGGTCGAAAGTGGGTCACTGTGGTCTTCACTGTGCTCTCACTGTTTCTCAAATGTGGCTACCCCGGGTCGTCACTGTTCTGACGGGGTTCGTCACTGTGGTCAAACACTGTGGTCGTCACGGGGGTAGCACTGTGTCCGCCTTTTGGTCTCATTGGGGTATTTCTACACTGTGGTCGTCACTGGTCTAGCACTGTGGTCGTCACTGTGGTCTATCCTGGGGTCGTCACTGTGGTCTACACGGGTCTCACTGTGGTCATCACTGGGGTCGTCACTGGGGTCTGCACTGCTGTCGTCACGTGGTCTTCATGTGGTCGTCATGTGCTCTATCACTGTGTCGTCACTGTGGCCCCTATCACTTGGTCGTCACTGTAGTCTAGCACGGGCGTCACTGGGTCTTCATTTGGGGTCGTCACTGGGGTTATCATTGGGGTCGTCACTGGTCTTCACTGTGGCGTCACGTGGTCGATCACTGTGTTTTCACTGGGTCAGCACTTGGTCGCCACTGGGGGTCTAGAACTGTGGTCGTCCTGTGGTCTCACGTGGTCTCTCACTGTATCACTGTGTCTATCACTGTGGCGTCACTGTGGGTCTAAAATGGGTCGTCACGTGGTCGTCACTTGGTTATCACTGTGGTCGTCACTGTGGTCTATCACTGGGTCGTCACTGTGGTTTGCACTGTGCCGTCACGTGGTCTAGCACATGGTCGTCACTTGTCTACACTGTGGTCGTCACGGGGTCTACACTGGGGTCGCCCACGGGGTCTAGCATGTGGTGTCACTGGGGTTTTAGCACTGTGGTCGCCCACTTGGTCTAGCACGGGGGGCGTCATGTGGTCTACACGTGGTCGTGTGGCAGCATTTGGGTCGTCACGTGGTCTATCACTGTGGTCTCACGGGGGTTAGCCACTGTGGTCGTCACTATGGCTACACTGTGGTCGTCACTTGGTCTAGCACTGTGGTCGTCCTGGGTCTACACTGTGGCGTCACTGTGGTCTAGCACTGGGTCGTCCTATTGGTCAGCCTTGGCGAGTTTTCGCACTGGGTCTATAACTGTGGTCGTCCTGTGGTTAGCACTGGGCGTCATTGTGTTCTAGCACTGTGGTCGTCACTGGGTCTAGCACTGTGGTCGTAACTGTGGTCTTCACTGTGGCGTCACTGTGGTCTATCATGTGGTCTCACTAGGGTCTAGCACGTGGGTCACTTGATCTAGCACTGTAGTCGTCACTGTGATTAGCACTGTATCGTCACTGTGATTAGCACTGTAGCGCACTGTGGTCTAGTTAGTCGTCACTGTGGTTAGCTGTGTTCACTGGGTCTGCTTAGTCGTCACTGTGATCTAGCACTGTAGTCGTCACTGTGACAGCACTGTAGTCGCACGTGGTTAGCGTAGTCGTCACTGGGTTAGCGTAGTCGCCCCCACTGTGGTCTGCTGTATTTCCACTGTGGTTTAGCACTTTTTGCGCCTTGTCTAGCCTGTGGCTCACTGGGGCGTCACGTGGTCGCCCTGTGGTGCCCAGGACAAACTAAATAAAAATAATTTAAAAATCGAATTATGGAAAAAATTTCTAGTAAAAATTTCTCGTTGAAAAAAAAAAAAAAAAAAAAAACGAAATAAAAGTCGCATTTTCCAGATATAAGATCAACCGAATGAAAAAATCTGCAATAAATTAGAAAATGAAAAAAGGTGCCTTGAAGAGGTGGAGGGATCTTGCCCAAAGAAATGGAGTACCCCCCCCTTTCCCTTTGGGATCAAATTGTTGCCCTCGATTTCCCGGGTGCTTGTTTTATGACCCTCGGGTAGAGGCTCCCCAGGTGATAATTATAATAATAACAGTGATGAAATGTAATAATAAAGTAATAAAAATAGCGTAAAAAAAATAATAATAAAAAATAATAATAATAATAATAATAAAAAATAATATAAAAATGATAATGTAGTAATAACAAAAAAAATTTTAATAATAAGTGATAATAATAATAATAACAATAATAATAATAAGTGATAATAATAATAATAACAATAATAATAATAAGTGATAATAATAATAATAATCATTTACAGGAAAAACAGATAATGAAAAGTTTGGGATCTCACAAAATCCGCTGACATGATTTACAAAAAAAAAACGTGTGATTGTTTTTGTGTTCTGGTGGGTTGCTATGGCAACCTTTGTGGCCTATCATGGTATAATCTCACCGCTGGTACATTATTGGAACAAAATAGGGATTATGCAGAACGTATATTGTTCTAAAACTCTGTAAAACTCAACATATTACACACACCACGCATACATAATGGGCGACCGTTCTCACCAATTACCCTTCACTCTCTACTTTATTCTACTTACCACTGCCTCCCTTTTTCGTTTCCTCTTCTTCATCCTGGAAATAAATGGTTTAAAATACCGACACAATGGAAATATAAACACATATGTGTTCTTCATCCTCCTTCTCCTCTTCGTCCTCCTCCCTCTTCTTCTTCCTCTTCCTTCTGTCTCCTCATGGCCCTGTTTAATGGTCTCCCCTCCTCCTCTTCGTTCTATTTCCTCGTTCCCCTGTTTATCTTCTCTCTTCCTTCCTCTAACATCTCCTACTGATTCCTTTTAATGCCAAGAAGATTTTTCGCTACGAAGCAACTGGTATGGCAGACCGAGCTCTCCTCATTCCTCCTACTCTTCATTATTTCCTTCTCTTTATTTCTATTTCACCATAATCCTGCCTCTACTTTTTCTTCGTCCTCCTTCAATTACCACTCCTCTTTCCTCCCCCCGTTTCTTTTCCCCTCACTTCTCTCCCTCCACATTCCTCCTCCATTTTTTTGTTACTTTCACCTTCCTCCTTCTCTTTATCAAGGCTCCGGTGTTTCGTAAGTTGTGAGTGACTTCTTCCTGAGAGTGACCTCTCCCTGGGAGTGACCTCTCCCTTTGAGTGACCTCTCCTTGGGAGTGACCTCTCCTTGGGAGTGACCTCTCCAGGAGGAAGCAGTCTTGCAGGGTCGTGTTTGGCTGCTGCTCTGATTGCTTTCTCAAGCAAAAAGTAAGTCATGTCCATCCACTGGCTGTTATAAGCGTATGCTTATTCCCCTTGCGGTCTGCGTGTGTCAGCTGCGGACGGGATTAGATCGTGTGTGACTTGAAGTTCTCCCTAGCAAGACGATAATTATGGTCTTCTGCCGGGTCCTGGACTTCCATCTGAATCCTGACTTTTACCCGCATGCTGGGAGACCATCTGGTGTGTGAAGGTAGTTTCCTTTGAAGAATGAGACACTTATGCAACATATGGAAATCTTTATTGAGGAAACGTTTCGTCATGCATTGGCTTCGTCAGGCCAGTACAAACAAGAACGGTGTAAGGAGAGGAGGAGTTAGAGGTAATCAGTCCCTCAGCCTGGAATCGATGTGTTCAGTCCATCAGTCTTGAAGTGTCTCGTTCTTCAACTGATCGGTTTTCCAAACCATTTATCACATAGTTTTCCTTTGCCTCATCTGCGATCAGAGGTTCACATGGTTCCCATCTCGTGTCTCTTCTTTAATGAAAGTCTTGGCGCACACGTCTTAAGGTGCTCTTCACGTCACCTTGCTCACGTGTGTGCAAGACCTTGAATTTCTCCAAACATGTGAGACATGTTTCTAAGTGACCTCCTCCCGCCTGAGGATGGTAGAGCGCACCTTGCCACGGGAACCTTTCACGTCTTTGTTGTTTCTAGCCTACTGGTTCAGTCTAGCCAAGTGCCTGTGAATGTGTTGCGACATTATCTGGCAGTTTCGTGTCGGTACCAAGATCAAAGACTTCCTAATTGCTAATCTCTTTCAAATGACTTATATGACATTCATCATAGTTTTCTCCATCGTTTTTATCCTCGTTAAACTACAGATTTTGACGTCTTCCTGACAAGTATCAGTCCAGTAAAATTACCAGTGAAGGCTTCTTGGTGAGTGTCTGAGGTGAAATTCTGTAGGTACGTTACTTAGGCATCAACGTTCCTTTCCGCCTTCGTTCTTGGTTTGACTAACTGTCGGTAATGTACAAATGAAACGCGCATTTGGCAAAGAGAAGTCTTCCCAAATTTTGTGTGCTGGGAAATATTTGGCTGTTAAATTTAAGTCCTTTCGGTTGCACTTTGGTCATTAAGTTAAGACTGCATATCACCTGTACATCAGAAAGACTACTTTAATCTGTAAAATAGACTTAAACTCGCAATGTATATATTATATTCGCGCTGAGACACAACTCATTGTATATATCGTAGGTGAGTTAGTCTGGTAGTGCCTCAACGTGTGTCACTGAGTGGCTTGTCGTCTTACAGCAAAGTTGACTGTCACTCTGGACGGTAATAATTATTTTTTGATGCTGTGACTCCCGGAGTGGCGTTCAGGCTCTATAAATTATTAAAACCTTTCATCTTGTGGTGGAGGAGATTTAACGGTGGTTCATTAGAGCTTAGCGGCGTGGCTGCCACCTAACTTTTTCTGGGCCTCGGCACGTGAGCTCAGGTGTCCGGAAATGAGAGTTAGGAGACGGCTGACTACCATGTCTTGTGCTGACTGACTCTACCTTGTCTTGAGTTGACGAACTGGTTGATTCTACTTTGTCTTGAGCAAAGAAGTTGGCTGACTCTACCTAGTCTTGAGCTGACGAATTGAATGATTCTGCCTTGTTTTGAGCTGACGAACTGACTGCCTCTACCTTGTCTTAAACTGACGAAGTGACTGACTCTACCTTGTCTTAAACTGACGAAGTGACTGACTCTACCTTGTCTTAAACTGACGAACTGACTGACTCTACCTTGTTTTAAACTGACGAAGTGACTGACTCTACCTTGTCTTAAGAAGGTCCTGGCAGAATACTGTTACTTTTCCAGGACTTATATTCAGTAATCTACTGGGGGGTGATTTTTTTTTGCTTAGCATACTGGTTTGAGTAACATTGTTGTGTGTGAGGTATAAGTAGGTACAGTCCTGACCTAGAGTGTCAGGTGGTACAGTAAAGGTCACATAAGGTCATCTATGGTTGAAATAGCACCTCTTATGTGATGATGGTGGAGTTGTATTAAGGTGTCAGTCCTCCAGGTGAACTTCCTTCTCTAACTCATTTTTCTGCCTTAATTTATTAATTTAATCTCAGTTAAATAACTCAGAAAGTGTATTTTTATTTGTTTGTTTTTCTTCTTCCAAAGTTTTCGTTTATAACTTCATCGCCTCATCTGATCGGCTTCAAACTTTCAATTCTGGTGCATTGAAACTTATAGGAAAATTCATGGAATTGCTTTCAAGTACAGGTTCTTTCTGTTCAGTTTTATATAGACCATTCCCGATTTTGGTTTCCATGCGATAGCTTGAGAAAGCCTCTTCCGATCGGCTTGAAACTTTAAACATTAATGTATCCGGTTTAGAAGAAGTTTGAGAATGCTTGGTGAATGTTGGAGCCATTTTGATCATTTTCATTTTTAAAATAAAATGATATGTTTTATAACGGAATGATATTTTTTCCTCTTCTGCAAGTCTTCAGTCCATCTTCCTCCTCATCTTTCTCTTCTCTGTTGTGTTCACATCTTTATCTCTACCTTCTAATCCTCAGTGTTTGGTTTCAAGCATTTTTTTCTCAATTTTTAATGTTCTCAGTTTCTGCCCTTACTTCGTTATTAAGAATTTTTCCTAGTAATCTGTTCCATCTCATCCTCCCCTCAAGCACTTCCCTCCCTTTCTGCCCTCACTTCTCTCACTCCACTCTTACCCATCACTGTTTTACCCATCTCTTCTCACCCGTTCTATCTCGATTGTTTTTGCTTGAATCCTGACTCCTCAAGCCTCACCTCTCAGCCCTTCCCTCATATTCCTTCGTCTCCCTTCACCTTCTTTAGTCTCCCCTCATCTTCTTTAGTCTCCTCTCATCTTCCCTCGTCTCCCTCATCTTTCGTCTCCCCTCATCATCTTCCTTCGTCTCCCCTCATCATCTTTCTTCGTCTCCTCTCATCTTCCCTTATTTATCTCAGGGGAAAGTCATCAGTTTAGGTTCTTCTGTGACTCTGAAGGATGATATACCGTTCTATAATTTAACTCATCTCCGTAAGTCAAAATATCGAAATTTTATTAACATTTGCTATCAACGCTTCGGTCAAAAAAGAAATAAAATGACCATCTTCAGGATACTGAAAATACAACATAACAATTTATGAAACGAATATATCTGCCAGATTATACAAGTACTATGTTAATATTGAGTAAAAGTGGTGAAAACAGACAAGGCGAGCACATAACTGCAGTGGAAGTCAGGCATGAAGCCAGATTTTGCTCATAACGTCGAAATTGATTACACAATACAGAGAAGAGCTGGTGCCGTGGCCAGAGTGCAACTGGTGCTGTGTGTTAGACAGCAGCTGGTGCCGTGGCCAGAGTGCAACTGGTGCCGTGGCCAGAGTGCAACTGGTGCTGTGTGTTAGACAACAGCTGGTGCCGTGAGCCAGAGTGCAACTGGTGCTGTGTGTTAGACAATAGCTGGTGCCGTGAGCCAGAGTGCAACTGGTGCTGTGTGTTAGACAATAGCTGGTGCCGTGAGCCAGAGTGCAACTGGTGCTGTGTGTTAGACAACAGCTGGTGCCGTGCGCCAGAGTGCAACTGGTGCTGTGTGTTAGCAGCTGGTGCCGTGAGCCAGAGTGCAACTGGTGCTGTGTGTTAGACAGCAGCTGGTGCCGTGCGCCAGAGTGCAACTGGTGCTGTGTGTTAGACAACAGCTGGTGCTGTGAGCCAGAGTGCAACTGGTGCTGTGTGTTAGACAGCAGCTGGTGCCGTGTACCAGAGTGCAACTGGTGTTGTGTGTTAGACAGCAGCTGGTGCTGTGTGTTTAGATAGCAGCTGGTGCTGTGTGTTAGACAGCAGCTGGTGCCGTGTGTTAGACAGCAGCTGGTGCCGTGTGTTAGACAGCAGCTGGTGCTGTGTGTTAGACAGCAGCTGGTGCTGTGTGTTAGACAGCAGCTGGTGCTGTGGTTAGACAGCAGCTGGTCCCTGTGTGTTAGACAGCAGCTGGTGCTGTGTGTTAGACAGCAGCTGGTGCTGTGTGTTAGACAGCAGCTGGTGTTGTGTTAGACAGCAGCTGGTGCCGTGTGTTAGACAGCAGCTGGTGCCGTGTGTTAGACAGCAGCTGGTGCCGTGTGTTAGACAGCAGCTGGTGCTGTGTGTTAGACAGCAGCTGGTGCTGTGTTTTTAGACAGCAGCTGGTGTTGTGTGTTAGACAGCAGCTGGTGCTGTGTGTTAGACAGCAGCTGGTGCTGTGTGTTAGACAGCAGCTGGTGCTGTGTGTTAGACAGCAGCTGGTGTTGTGTGTTAGACAGCAGCTGGTGCTGTGTGTTAGACAGCAGCTGGTGCTGTGTGTTAGACAGCAGCTGGTGCTGTGTGTTAGACAGCAGCTGGTGGGTTGTGTGTGTGTTAGACAGCAGCTGGTGCTGTGTGTTAGACAGCAGCTGGTGCTGTGTGTTAGACAGCAGCTGGTGCTGTGTGTTAGACAGCAGCTGGTGCTGTGTGTTAGACAGCAGCTGGTGCTGTGTGTTAGACAGCAGCTGGTGCGTGTGTTAGACAGCAGCTGGTGCCGTGTGTTAGACAGCAGCTGTGCTGTGTGTTAGACAGCAGCTGGTGCTGTGTGTTAGACAGCAGCTGGTGCTGTGTGTTACGGGGGAGACAGCAGCTGGTGCTGTGTGTTAGACAGCAGCTGGTGCTGTGTGTTAGACAGCAGCTGGTGCTGTGTGTTAGACAGCAGCTGGTGTGTGTACCTGGTTTAGACAGCAGCTGGTGCTGTGTGTTAGACAGCAGCTGGTGCTGTGTGTTAGACAGCAGCTGGTGCTGTGTGTTAGACAGCAGCTGGTGCTGTGTGTTAGACAGCAGCTGGTGCTGTGTGTTAGACAGCAGCTGGTGCCGTGTACTAGGTACTGGAGTACAGGAACATACTTCTACTGTGTTGAAACTTTGACTCTTAGGTTTTAAAAAAATGTTTTTTCTCTTGAGTGGTTGATCTTCTGGAGAGAGAGAGAGAGAGAGAGAGAGAGAGAGAGAGAGAGAGAGAGAGAGAGAGAGAGAGAGAGAGACAGACAGAGAGAGAGAGAGAGAGAATCATCTCATGGGGCTGGAGGTCAGGTCAGACCATTACCAAAGTACATGTAAACTATGAAAGAAGAAACTATTCACTGGGTTCGAGACCCTCTTGAATAAAAGCAGTTTTTAATGCATTCTAAATATAGGTAAATATGCAAAACAACCACGGGGGGAGTTGAACGATAGCTCTAGGCCTTTCGGTTGCAATCAGCACATAATCAGCAGATGAGGCAGAGAGGTTGGAGGCCTCCAGCCTCTCTGCCTCATTTTCTAATGTGCAGAGATTTGTTGTGGTAAATATTGCAGCGTTACTGTAGAGCGGCGCAACAACCATTGAACCAATCTGATAAGAGCTGCAATTTTTTTTAAGGAAATCCTATCCATCATCAGTGAGAAAAATAATATTTTGAGAGACAAGAGTTGGCCACAAATCTGGTAGTAAGATACTTTGGGCACTGCCAGCTTCAACTTGCAACTTCTTCACTCTTTGCAGACCGAAAGGTACTGCAATAAAGGTACTGCAATGAAGGTACTGCAGTAAAGGTACTGGAATAAAGTCTGCATCGTTACATAGCTTCCCTCTATCATACGATAACGTCTAATTATAAGTAGATGTAAATGTACATGGTAATCCAGAAGCAGGTAGATTAATCAGCAGGTTGGGGTGGAAACTTTGTTTTAATTTATATTTTTGGCTGACACGATGCCTGATATATATTCTCACCACAGACAGGGATTTAACAGTCACGCCAGGCAGGTGAAAAATTAGTTACCACTGACCACCCGATCATTTGATCAACATTAGACTGGAATTTTGATATTCCCAACAACAATGTGTGGATTAAAACTGCGAAAAAAGTCATTGTTTTACAGTCTTTTATATATATATATATATATATATATATATATATATATATATATATATATATATATATATATATAATATATATATATATATATATATATATATAATATATATATATATATATATATATATATATATATATATATATATATATATATGTATATATATAAAGAGAGAGAGAGAGAGAGAGAAATGCTAGGGAAGAGGTATTTCTTAATGCGTCTTCAGTACTGAAGGATGCTGGGCACATGATCTCTGCTAACCCTCTTATTAGGTGCCACATAAAAACTATGTAATAAATAAGTACATAATAACCAGACCTCAAAATGAATTGAGCAACAGAATTTCATGTCAAACAATTTTATTAGACATTAACAACTGCCTGCAAAAACTGGGACTTTAAAATCGCCTAAGATATGATGCGCCTTGTGTCTAGAAAGTCTTGGTCAAGGTAGTAAGTTCTTCCTCTTGTCCTACCTGCTATATCTTTTGTTCTGCTTGTTCTGTCTCCTTTGCATTGTCCAACGCGTTTTACATGTTGTTCTCACCTTGGTTTTTACCTGCTGCTGTCTCTTCTTTATCTCTTGTTCTATCTGCTTTATCTCTTGTTCTACCTGCTTTATCTCTTGTTCTACCTGCTTTATTTCTTGTTCTACTTGCTTTATATCTTATTCTACTTGCTTTATATCTTGTTCTATCTGCTTTATATCTTGTTCTACCTGCTTTATCTCTTGTTCTACCTGCTTTATCTCTTGTTCTACCTGCTTTATATCTTGTTCTACCTGCTTTATATCTTGTTCTACCTGCTTTATCTCGTGTTCTACTTGCTTTATCTCTTGTTCTACCTGCTTTATCTCTTGTTCTACCTGCTTTATCTCTTGTTCTACCTGCTTTATCTCTTGTTCTACCTGCTTTATCTCTTGTTCTACCTGCTTTATATCTTGTTCTACCTGCTTTATCTCTTGTTCTACCTGCTTTATCTCTTGTTTTACCTGCTTTATCTCTTGTTCTACCTGCTTTATCTCTTGTTCTACCTGCTTTATCTCTTGTTCTACCTGCTTTATCTCTTGTTCTACCTGCTTTATCTCTTGTTCTACCTGCTTTATATCTTGTTCTACCTGCTTTATCTCTTGTTCTACCTTCTTTATCTCTTGTTCTACCTGCTTTATGTCTTGTTCTACCTGCTTTATCTCTTCTTCTACCTGCTTTATCTCTTGTTCTACCTGCTTTATCTCTTGTTCTACCTGCTTTATCTCTTGTTCTACCTGCTTTATCTCTTGTACTACCTGCTTTATCTCTTGTTCTACCTGCTTTATCTCTTGTTCTACCTGCTTTATCTCTTGTTCTACCTGCTTTATCTCTTGTTCTACCTGCTTTATCTCTTGTTCTACCTGCTTTATCTCTTGTTCTACCTGCTTTATCTCTTGTTCTACCTGCTTTATATCTTGTTCTACCTGCTTTATCTCTTGTTCTACCTGCTTTATCTCTTGTTCTACCTGCTTTATATCTTGTTCTACCTGCTTTATCTCTTGTTCTACCTGCTTTATCTCGTGTTCTACTTGCTTTATCTCTTGTTCTACCTGCTTTATCTCTTGTTCTACCTGCTTTATATCTTGTTCTACCTGCTTTATATCTTGTTCTACCTGCTTTATCTCTTGTTCTACCTGCTTTATCTCTTGTTCTACCTGCTTTATCTCTTGTTCTACCTGCTTTATCTCTTGTTCTACCTGCTTTATCTCTTGTTCTACCTGCTTTATATCTTGTTCTACCGGCTTTATATCTTGTTCTAACCTGCTTTATCTCTTGTTCTACCTGCTTTATCTCTTGTTCTACCTGCTTTATCTCTTGTTCTACCTGCTTTATCTCTTGTTCTACCTGCTTTATCTCTTGTTCTACCTGCTTTATATCTTGTTCTACCTGCTTTATCTCTTGTTCTACATGCTTTATATCTTGTTCTACCTGCTTTATCTCTTGTTCTACCTGCTTTATATCTTTTTCTACCTGCTTTATCTCTTGTTCTACCTGCTTTATCTCTTGTTCTACCTGCTTTATCTCTTGTTCTACCTGCTTTATATCTTTTTCTACCTGCTTTATCTCTTGTTCTACCTGCTTTATCTCTTGTTCTACCTGCTTTATCTCTTGTTCTACCTTCTTTATATATTTTTCTACCTGCTTTATCTCTTGTTCTACCTGCTTTATCTCTTGTTCTACCTGCATTTTCTCTTGTTCTACATGCTTTATCTCTTGTTCTACCTGCTTTATCTCTTGTTCTACCTGCTTTATATCTTTTTCTACCTGCTTTATCTCTTGTTCTACCTGCTTTATCTCTTGTTCTACCTGCTTTATCTCTTGTTCTACCTGCTTTATCTCTTGTTCTACCTGCTTTATCTCTTGTTCTACCTGCTTTTGTCATGTAGGGGGGTAATGATTGAATGAATATCGGTGGGGAATATGGGAGTAGGGGGGAGGAGTCAGTAGGTAGGGGACAGGCGAGGCAGTAGGAGGGAGGTATGCGGAGGTAGGTAGGTAATGTGAGGTCACTGGTGACTACATCTTCACCTCTCATTACTCTACCCGCCACACTACACTACTCACCCTCTCACTACTTTAACTAAACATAAATAAATGGAGAAAATAACGGGGACAGTGAATATTACTATTCTACTCAAACACAGTTTATTATTACGTCTTTGTACCATAATATATTTTGGAACAGAACATTATTGTGGTTTAGATAAATGGGGTGGTACACATAAGCAGTGAGACAGGGAACACAATCAACTTGACCAAAATGAATGTAACTTACAATATAGCACAGAGGACAGTTCACAACAGGAACTAAGCCACAGGTCCCAAGACCTACACAGCACGAGTACTGCGCCAAGCCAGTACTCTGCCCAATGCCTCCAACAGTCTCTCCTCCCAAGACTCTCCAGCTCAGCTCTGCTCACAGGCCAGAGCTCTGCTCGAATCTCTGCTTAGGAGCTCTGCATCCCAGCAGCAGCTCCGCTCGAATCTCATGATCATGCTCTTCCTTGGGTTTTTATGGTGGTCCAAGCACCCTCCACAACCACGTGTACGACCTGACGCCTAGGTCTGAGGCGTCAAGAACAAAAGACCTCAGACGTGGGCGTGGCTACAGACGTTTGCCAAGGCAAGGTGTGACCATATAATTGGTTAAATTAGGTCTCCCCAGAGACCTCACAAGCCCAGCTGGACTACATCACATCCCCCTTTCTCCCCCAATTTAAAATATCTGAGAACTAGGACAATTTGTCCTAGTTATTAGACTATTTTAATCCTAATCCCTTAAATCTATTACAGTACAAAGACAAAATTATACATAATACAATTATATTTCCCTCAACCTCCTCAACTACCACAAGGCAGCATAATCAGTACCTCTGGCAGTTGGCCAGCATAATAGTTGGGCTCTGGTGCAAAGCCTCCTTACCCGTTATTTCTCCTTAAACCTAAATATCGGGCTCCAGTGCCTTCCCTACTTCTACTAGAAATGCACTAGCCAATGCTAGTCACCCTCGCACGTTAACTATTGGGCCAAACCTCTCTAGGCTTCTATGGCGTGGAAAACTGCTCCAACGGGTTGCATTCTTTCAAGTAACTGCAACTGGACCACTTCACGACCACCAAGGTCGCATTTTCGGCACACTTCACATGCACACTACAACACTACAACATCTGAAAATCGAGACAGGGCAGGCATCGCAGCTAAGACCCTCCATTATCCTATGCCACTACTAGGATTCACTGGCCTCATAAAACAAGGCGGCCATAATCACTGGACCGTATTCAAGGTCACCTTATTCCACACAGGTAACACTAACACTTCTGGCAAGTCAAAGTAGGCTGGGGACATCTCACACTCTTAATTGTCTCTCATGGCTGGCAGAGCATCCCCGCATACCTGTCGCACAGGTCGACCAGCAAGGCAGGACACACCTCCATGCCGCCCTTGAAAGCAGGTTGGTCCCAGCAGCTGGAGTCCATCTCCGCGGCTCACGTCCTTCCACATCTCCGAGGATGGCAACTCCTTCATAGTAGATTCTCCTGTCCTGGCACACCAGCCAGAATCCCTCACACACCACTGCAGCATCACCGCCATCTCCTCTTGAGCTAGGCAGCATCGCAGCATCACAGCACGGCCACAGCATATCCATCATCACAGCACGGCCGTATCACAGCAGCACACAGCACGGCCGTATCACAGCAGCACACAGCACGGCCGTATCACAGCAGCATACAGCACGGCCACAGCATCGCAGCACGGCTACAGCATCGCAGCACGGTCCCAGCATCACAGCACGGCCGCAGCGTCTCAACATCACAGCACGGCCGCAGCATCTCAACATCACAGCAACACACAGCACGGCCACAGCATCGCAGCACGGCTACAGCATCTCAGCACGGCCACAGCATAGCAGCACGGCTACAACATCTCAGCAGCATCACAGCAGCCGACATCAGCAGTAGCAGGCTATGGTCAGTTGCTTGAGGTGAGGTGAGGTCACTTCAGGTCATCAACAGCAGGTGCGGTCACCCATCCCTGGCAACTGCGGGTAACTGGCGGTCCGTGGGTGATGGTCACAGAGGCTGGGTGACGCAGACAGACACCCACTACACTGGATGACAGACCAGGGCAGCAATACATCTACTGGGGCACATCAGCTGGGTGACTTGGCACATCAGCTGGGTAATAATCATAGGCATCTCTTCAGTGGGTGACAGTTGTGGGTGAGTCTTCCAAGGTGGGCTGGGTGACTTCTCATTCCTCTGTAAATATTCAATTTCGGCCAGTAATTGCTTCCCCCAAAAGTCTCACCCAAACACTGATATTCTCCACCATTTATCTCAAACCAACAACCAACTCCACCAAAGTCAAACCAAACAATTATTCAGACCCACCGTCAGAAAAGGACAGTTAAGGTTACTAGGATTATAATATCATACAGATATTCACTTTAGATTTTACACACAAGAAAAAAAAAGTGGTAGCAAATGGTAGCATAACAAGTATAACCGAGCAGTCAAAAATAAGGCACATGGGACTGGTTCCTACTATAAAAATAATAAGAACCACCACCGCTTAGACACCATGTCATGTAGGGGGGTAATGATTGGGGGAATATGGGGGTAAGAGGAGGGAGTTAGTAGGTAGGGGACAGGCGAGGCAGTAGGAGGGAGGTATGCGGAGGTAGGTAGGTAATGTGAGGTCACTGGTGACTACATCTTCACCTCTCATTACTCTACCCGCCACACTACACTACTCACCCTCTCACTACTTTAACTAAACATAAATAAATGGGGAAAATAACGGGGACAGTGAATATTACTATTCTACTCAAACACAGTTTATTATTAAGTCCTTGTACAATAATATATTTGGGAACAGGAGTATATCATTGGGGTTTAGATAAATTGGGTGGTACACATAAGCAGTGAGACAGGGAACACAATCAACTTGACGAAAATGAATATAACTTACAATATAGCACAGAGGACAGTTCACTACAGGAACTAAGCCACAGGTCCCAAGACCTATACAGCACGAGTACTGCACCAAGCCAGTACTCTGCCCAATGCCTCCAACAGTCTCCTCCAGAGACTTCAGCAGCCTTCTCCCGAGCCCTGCACCCCAGCAGCAGCTCCGCTCGAATCTCATGATCATGCTCTTCCTTGGGCTTTTATGGTGGTCCAAGCACCGTCCACAACCACGTGTACGACCTGACGCCTAGGTCTGAGGCGTCAAGAACAAAAGACCTCAGACGTGGGCGTGGCTACAGACGTTTGCCAAGGCAAGGTGTGACCATATAATTGGTTAAATTAGGTCTCCCCAGAGACCTCACAAGCCCAGCTTGACTACATCACACTTTATATCTTGTTCTACCTGCTTTATCTCTTGTTCTACCTGCTTTATCTCTTGTTCTACCTGCTTTATATCTTGTTCTACCTGCTTTATCTCTTCTTCTACCTGCTTTATCTCTTGTTCTACCTGCTTTATCTCTTGTTCTACCTGCTTTATCTCTTGTTCTACCTGCTTTATATCTTGTTCTACCTGCTTTATATCTTGTTCTACCTGCTTTATATCTTGTTGTACCTGCTTTATATCTTGTTCTACCTGCTTTATATCTTGTTCTACCTGCTTTATCTCTTCTCTTCTACCTGCTTTATCTCTTGTTCTACCTGCTCTATCTCTTGTTCTACCTGCTTTATCTCTTGTTCTACCTGCTTTATATATTGTTCTACCTGCTTTATATCTTGTTCTACCTGCTTTATCTCTTCTTCTACCTGCTTTATCTCTTGTTCTACCTGCTTTATATCTTGTTCTACCTGCTTTATCTCTTGTTCTACCTGCTTTATCTCTTGTTCTACCTGCTTTAATCTCTTGTTCTACCTGCTTTATCTCTTGTTCTACCTGCTTTTATCTCTTGTTCTACCTGCTTTATCCCTTGTTCTACCTGCTTTATCCCTTGTTCTACCTGCTTTATCTCTTGTTCTACCTGCTTTATCTCTTGTTCTACCTGCTTTATCTCTTGTTCTACCTGCTTTATCTCTTGTTCTACCTGCTTTATATCTTGTTCTACCCGCTTTATCTCTTGTTCTACCTGCTTTATCTCTTGTTCTACCTGCTTTATATCTTGTTCTACCTGCTTTATCTCTTGTTCTACCTGCTTTATCTCTTGTTCTACCTGCTTTATCTCTTGTTCTATCTGCTTTATATCTTGTTCTACCTGCTTTATATCTTGTTCTACCTGCTTTATCTCTTGTTCTACCTGCTTTATCTCTTGTTCTACCTGCTTTATCTCTTGTTCTACCTGCTTTATCTCTTGTTCTACCTGCTTTATATCTTGTTCTACCTTATTTATCTCTTGTTCTACCTGCTTTATATCTTGTTCTGCCTGCTTTATCTCTTGTTCTACCTGCTTTATCTCTTGTTCTACCTGCTTTATCTCTTGTTCTACCTGCTTTATCTCTTGTTCTACCTGCTTTATATCTTGTTCTACCTGCTTTATCTCTTGTTCTACCTGCTTTATATCTTGTTCTACCTGCTTTATCTCTTGTTCTACCTGCTTTATATCTTGTTCTACCTGCTTTATATCTTGTTCTACCTGCTTTATCTCTTGTTCTACCTGCTTTATCTCTTGTTCTACCTGCTTTATCTCTTGTTCTACCTGCTTTATCTCTTGTTCTACCTGCTTTATATCTTGTTCTACCTTATTTATCTCTTGTTCTACCTGCTTTATATCTTGTTCTACCTGCTTTATCTCTTGTTCTACCTGCTTTATCTCTTGTTCTACCTGCTTTATCTCTTGTTCTACCTGCTTTATATCTTGTTCTACCTGCTTTATCTCTTGTTCTACCTGCTTTATCTCTTGTTCTACCTGCTTTATCTCTTGTTCTACCTGCTTTATCTCTTGTTCTACCTGCTTTATCTCTTGTTCTACCTGCTTTATCTCTTGTTCTACCTGCTTTATCCCTTGTTCTACCTGCTTTATCCCTTGTTCTACCTGCTTTATCTCTTGTTCTACCTGCTTTATCTCTTGTTCTACCTGCTTTATCTCTTGTTCTACCTGCTTTATCTCTTGTTCTACCTGCTTTATATCTTGTTCTACCTGCTTTATCTCTTGTTTCTACCTGCTTTATCTCTTGTTCTAAACCCGCTTTATCTCTTGTTCTACCTGCTTTATCTCTTGTTCTACCTACTTTATCTCTTGTTCTACCCGCTTTATCTCTTGTTCTACCTGCTTTATATCTTGTTCTACCTGCTTTATCTCTTGTTCTACCTGCTTTATCTCTTGTTCTACCTGCTTTATATCTTGTTCTACCTGCTTTATCTCTTGTTCTACCTGCTTTATCTCTTGTTCTACCTGTTTTGTCTCTTGTTCTACCTGCTTTATCTCTTGTTCTACCTGCTTTATCTCTTGTTCTACCTGTTTTATCTCTTGTTCTACCTGCTTTATCTCTTGTTCTACCTGTTTTATCTCTTGTTCTACCTGCTTTATCCCTTGTTCTACCTGCTTTGGAGGATCAATCCTCCAACATTAATTACGCTGAATAATAACACTGACGGAGGATCAAGCCTCCAACATTACTTACGCTGATTAATAACACTGACGGAGGATCAAGCCTCCAACATTAATTACGCTGAATAATAACACTGACGGAGGATCAAGCCTCCAACATTAATTACGCTGAATAATAACACTGACGGAGGATCAAGCCTCCAACATTAATTACGCTGAATAATAACACTGACGGAGGATCAAGCCTCCAACATTAATTACGCTGAATAATAACACTGACGGAGGATCAAGCCTCCAACATTAATTACGCTGAATAATAACACTGACGGAGGATCAAGCCTCCAACATTAATTACGCTGAATAATAACACTGACGGAGGATCAAGCCTCCAACATTAATTACGCTGAATAATAACACTGACGGAGGATCAAGCCTCCAACATTAATTACGCTGAATAATAACACTGACGGAGGATCAAGCCTCCAACATTACTTACGCTGATTAATAACACTGACGGAGGATCAAGCCTCCAACATTAATTACGCTGAATAATAACACTGACGGAGGATCAAGCCTCCAACATTACTTACGCTGATTAATAACACTGACGGAGGATCAAGCCTCCAACATTAATTACGCTGAATAATAACACTGACGGAGGATCAAGCCTCCAACATTAATTACGCTGAATAATAACACTGACGGAGGATCAAGCCTCCAACATTACTTACGCTGATTAATAACACTGACGGAGGATCAAGCCTCCAACATTAATTACGCTGAGTAACCCATCTATCCATGCATATCCTCACACTTGCAATATATTTTTATGCATAAATTACGACATACTGTCTGTGTGTATATCATGCAGGCTCGATCCTACGTCAACTAATCACAGCCCCAGTCTTTGAGCAATCAAACTGTTTTTGATTGCTGACCTGATCCCACAAAATCCTTCTGTTTTGACATCGTGATCCAAATTCTTGGTTTTCTTTGCACGACAAACAAGGGTAATCACTTGCATATGTAGTTAGGGTAGTTAAGGGTGATTAAGTCTGCCCTTAAGCGGAAGTATGTACATAGTGTTGTTTTCATTATTTTCTCTGGTTTAGCATAACCTTTGTTAACCTTTGTGATGTCTTAATCTCATCTTCGACATAACAGTCTGGTGGATCACCACGACTTTTCTCTCCTAACAATTTTCTTTTATACATGAATAACCCGCACATGGGAGACCGAAACTCATGACGACGTTTAGGTTCAAACCGGACCTAAACGTGTATTGTTTCAGTCTCGTTATTCTGACTCTTTATTCTCTATATTTTTTATGATAAATGTAACAAAAAATTTAAATTCTTCATTGTCAGTATTATTATTATTATTATTATTATTATTATTATTATTATTAATTTTATTATTATTATTATTATTATTATTATTATTATTATTATTATTATTATTATGGCCAGGCCTATCTCCATGTATGTCGTGCCGAATAGGTAAAACTTGCTATTTTGGCTTATATAGCAACGCTCTTCTTGCCGAATGAGGCAAGCGAAAATTTGTGCATTCAATAATTTCGCAAAAATCATTCTGAGCCTAACGAGAAAAAAAAATATTTCATTGTGTTCGTTTATTATTAAATTATTGTAAACTGTGGCATTCAGAAAGTACGTAACCTTTATCCGGCGCATGTACACACCCTCATTGAAAGGCTTTCTCCCCAACAAGCGAACCAGTACTAGGATCGAACGATGGGGCACCATCGTTCCATTAGTACTCAGGTTCAGCCGATGAGAAGATGGGACTGGCAGTCGTAGAAGTGTTGTGGGCACCACCCACCTGTCTACCCTTGCCATTTCCATACTACAGCTGGTTGAGCACGGTTGTCCATTTTGTCTCCAGGCTGTGTCTTGGCCTTTCCTAAACCGTGTTGTACACATACATTTCCAGCTGTATACAGTGTACATAGGTTTAAATACCCACATTGCTCTTGGTGAAGGAAAATATATTTCAAAGTCATTCAGCTGTGTTTGTTCTGCTCCTTGCTCCTCTTTACACCCAAGATAACAGGCCTTATTGTCCCTGGGCTGTAATATAAACTTATCTAAAATATATTTAGTTGGATTAGGCTAAATTAAATTGCGCTTGGTATAATAAGGTTAGGTAAGTTTTCTAAGGTTCTTTTGGTACAAAATTATTAAATTTATATTAACATTAATGAAAAAATATATCTTTAAACGGATAAGAGAAATTTAAATGGATGACTGGATGGGGAAAGTGGCTTGTTGTAAAATTGGTTGTATAGGTGAATATTTATATAGATGGGTACATAGATGTATAGATGAATACGTGTATAACCAGATGGATGAATGACTGACAGGATGAATTTATTTAGTCATCCTGCTGGATGACTGGATGATTTTATTTAGTCATCCTGCTGGATGACTGGATGAAAGATTATTTTATATAAATAAAAGACAGAAGAAAAAAATTAAATATATAAATTTTCTAGCATAATACCAAAGAAATTTAGGTCGTATTTGTTTCACATATTTTAGCTGATCAAAGCTCAAATTTGCTCACAGAAAAGAGCGAAAAGTTAGCTGAAATTGGCAGAAAAATTTGTCCAATTTGCACCTATTGCAAAAACACGGGGGTTCAAATTGGCAGAGAAATGTTACCGATTTGTAAAACTCTTCTCAGTTTGCACATTACCAGCGGCCTACTTGCTACCTATTTGCAGCCTATCTCTTGGTAATTCCCGGGAGGTCACCGCCCTGGTAGGCAGACACCAGACGAGGCCTCATCCCAGTTTCAACCAATTATTTGAAGGTTTTATGAATATTTAGCTCGTGGCGTGAATATTAATACTAATATTTCACGCACGAACTCTTCTCTAACTTTGTGGTTCAACCACGTGATATATAGTTAATGTAAGTACTGTGTGGCATGGAAAGAGTACGTAACCTTTATTCGGCGCATGTACACACCCTCATTTACAGGCTATCTGCCCCAACCAGCGAACCAGGTTGCTAAGAGTTGATGATGGGGCCCCGTCGTTCAACTAGTGACCAGGTTCTAGCCAATAAGAAGATGGTTTTGGCAATCGCAGAGGTTATGTGGGTACTGCTCTCCTGTCTGCCCTTGTCATTCCCATTCTAGAGCTGGTTGAAGCACGGTCTTTTATCTTGGGGGTTCTTTTTCGCTTTGTTACCGTGGAGTGCACTATTTTCACTGTACATAGTGTACATGTTGCTGTTTAAATTGGTAAAGGATAATAAAAGTAAAAACTTTTTTTCTGTGTTTATTTTGCCCCCATTACCCCCGGGAAAAAGGCCCTTTTTGGAATTCGGGGTTGTAATAGGGTAGCCTGTGGACTGGAGCTGGACTTAGAGAAAGGGTTGAGTTTAGGGTGAAGCTCGTAGCGGAACATTGTGCAGCTTGCTGTCTGGCATTGCTTTACAAATTTTGCTTTGTCGTTGCTTTAGGGATCAGCTTGCTATTGTGTGATCGTTAAACAGCTCGCATGCTTGCCCAGTGAGCTCGTTTCGTACTGTAAATCTTCTAAAAACAGTGTAGCTGTCTGGCATTGCTTTACAAATTTTGGTGTCAGTTGTTACCACCCTGGTTGGTGGAGAATTTTGCAGCGCTTTGCGGGGTAGCGTATTCTGCAATCTTTCTGTGCTAGTAAGGTGTTCTGAAAAATTTAACGTGTTACTTTGGGGGGGTTTTTGCAATGTATGTGCATAGCGAATAATTTGCCCTAGAGAGTCAAACGTTGGTGTCGGCATTACTTTGAAAAACCTACCTAAATTGTCCCTACAGCGTTTTTGGAAAAATTGCCGTTCCATTGGATTATACAAAACGCACTCTCACAGCTGGAAAAATGCGTTCATGATTGCTGAAAAAACTTTTGAAGAAGAGATGGCACATCAGCTCCTCCCTTACGGGCTAGGGAAAAAACTCCTATTTTCTGCCGAGGAAGATGATACTCTTACGAAGCAAAATGGTCAGTATAGTGCGCTGGGTTGCCCAAAGGGGAATCAGCGTCTTTGGCATTGAGGGGCCCAAAAATCAATCTTGGCAAAAGGGAACAGGAGAATTCGCAAGGGAAGAATTTGATAGGGAAAGGGGGGGGAAAAAAGGAGGCGTTTTCGCATTCTGAAAGATTTTACTTTAAAAAAAGCAGTAAGCTTTTTCCCCCCCTTCAATGAGGCCAAAACAGAGCAATTTTTCGAAAGCTTCGAAAATCAGGCTCGACCCTGGGTGGCGGAACAGCTTTGGGGCACGTGGTTTTCATACACATTTTTGGGGTAAGTACAGGAATTTGTCGTATTAAATGACGCTGAATTTTTGATTATCAAGTAGTAAGACCACAGTGTTGGGAGCTATCATGTATCCCCCCAAATACCGCAAGTTTTTAATTAAGCAGGCGGCAGCTTGGAAATCCTAGTGGACTTTGTGAGACAGCAAACCAAAAGCTTTTTACCAGTGGTAAAAAGCAAGTGGGGTCTCTACCTTTGGGGAAAGTGGGGCTTATTCGATTGATAATGTGGAGTCTGGGGGACCAGGGGTTCGGTTTTTCGCAGGATCGTGACTTAAACTATGCTTTGGGGCAGCCGGTGACTGATACCTTCGAAACAAACCGCTTTGTCCGAGCGGTCCCTCCTTTTTTCAACAGCTGGCATGAGCAGAGATGTAACTTGGGAAATGAAGGCCAACCGGGGGGGAAAAGTCTCCATCACCCAAAACTAAGCACCTGGGGCCCACGTTTCTCAACATATGGTCCAACTGCGGGAGGCAAACTACTCATGGTGCATCTCGAAACAGTATCCAGAGACCCACCCAGAACGACCCCATTTGAAACGTCAGCAGGGGTAAAGGGCAAGCCTGTCTTTGCTTCCTCTGCAACAAAGTGGTCACATCCGCCCCAACTGCCCCCAAAAAACCCCAAACCCATTGGGAAATCTCAATACCCCTGTAAATGCCCCTAGAGAAGTAAAAAAAAGGTTATGGCCCCTTTTATTGAAAGGTTAATTTCCCTTCAGGAAAACTCGAAAAACCCAAAAGTAAAGCCCTTTTAAAAAGTATGGAGCTATTGCTCACTTGAAAGGAAGGAATATTCCCCTTTTCAGAGAATACTTCTTTGAATTCCTCTGTTTTATTGGAAGCATTTGGAGGGCTATATTTCTGTTCCTTTGCATAAAATTTATTTTCAGTGCAAAATATTACAGGGGTATTGATGTAGGTGTCTCAAAGGACCCCCCTTTTTGAAAGATGCCATTTTTTTACTGGGAAAAAAAATTTTACTATGTTATTTGTGCCCTAAAACCATAATGTTTTAATTGTTCTCCGGTTTTGGCCTAATGGGGGCAACATCCCAAGGGTTGTCTGGAGAGAATGTTGCCCCTATCCTTGGACGACCCCGATTCGGAATGCCACATTTTTTTACGGGGAAAAAACTGGCGAGCCTGTAGTCAAGGAACAGACCCGATCAAGCCTTCCTTTCCCCCAGGTTGCGGGATTGCGAGTCTCTGTTTCCATGCCGAGGGACTGCCCTTCCGGGAGGAAAACGAAAGGCCCTTCTTTAAATTCGTTTTTGAGGCAGCCAGGGGGTAAACCTTTTGGTCATCGGTCAAGTATGAATTTAAAAAAACGATTTTTGATCTGCACTGGACTGGTAAGGAGATGAGGGCCGGCAATTGTTTAACAGGTTAGTATTTCCCAACAAAGTATAGACCTCAAATTTAAATATAGCTCATAATACGTCATTAGGGGCACTTAGGAATTACAAAAGCCTTGTATAGAATCAAAAAGAATTTTATTGGCCAAAATTAAAGAAGATGTGAAGATCATATTAGGTGTTGCCGAGAATGTCGAAAGTTGGGAAACCTGGACATTCATTAAACCTGCCCCTCCCCAAACCCTATACCTCTGATGGAGAACCTTTTGCAGATTTAATTATAGTTTTGTGTAGGTCCATCCTAGGTCAAAGTCTGGGAAACGTATTTTTAGTTTGGATAAAGTACCCAGATACCCTGAAGCAATTCCCTGCGTAGTATTAATATAAAGCTTTTTCTAAAAGCTTTAAAAAAATTATTTTTGTTTTGGCATTCCAAAAAACTATTAAAAGTGATAAAAGTCTAACTTTATGCCAAAAGCATTTAGGGAAGTATTAACTAGGTTAGGGATAACCCACAATTATCCACTGCCTATCACCCTCAGTCCCAAGGCGCCTTGGAAAGATTCCATCAGACATTAAAAACAATGATGGAACTTTTTGCATGCACTTTCTACAGACTGGGATGAATACTACCCTTTTTTGTGTTCTCAGTCGGAGGGCGGTCAAGAGTTTTACGGGATAGTCCTTTGAGCTGATCTTTGGGCACAATGTCAGGCCCCCTTCGGGTGTCAAAGAAGGTGGATGGGAGAAGACGTTAGCTCAACATCTAAAACCCCGTCTTCAAAGGTTGCAGGTGGCACGTCAGTTAGCCAAGGCACATTCCGCTCCTTCCATCCAGGAGACAAGGTGTTGGTGCAGGAACCCATACCTGGCCACACCTTGAAAACTGATTTACGGGACCTTGCAGATTGTAAGTAGGTTATTGATTAAATTTGTGGTAGCTCCCATTGATAAGACCTCAAAACTAAAATTACCACATTAATAATTAAAAATACTTTCCTACACCGATAAAAATCCCCGAATGACTCTGTCCTCTACCTCTGGGACGTCTGACTCTTTGACTCTATCTTTAAATTAATATTAAAATTTCAAATTCTGTCCCCCTCAAGGATCATAGCCTTTTAAAGGGGGGATTTTCTGAAAGCAAGCAACAAATTTAATGACCTTCTACAGTCATATCCTAATTTTTTTTGGATGTGCCCAAAAAATGTTCTTAGGTTACATGATGTAGTGTGGGAAACACTAAAAAAAATTAAAAATCTCCCCCTACAGGCTAATCCTGAAAAGCAAAGGCTCTTCAGCAGGAAGAGGAATTTTTTTTAAAGCTGGTTTTTTGTGGAGGAGTCTTTTGTCCCTGGGGTTCACCCGGGACCTTGTGAAGAAGGCTGATGGAGGTTTGTTGTGTCAGACTACCGTAAAGTGAAAAGAGGTCACAATTACAGATGTTACCCTTTCTCGTCTGGATGCGTAATTGACTTTGGTCCAAATTAATCTCTTAAAAAAGGCTACTATCAGGTACCTTTGACGTAAGGCGAAGGAATTCTGCCTTGTATTCCGGAGGTCATTATCAATACACAGTTACCCCCCTTTGGAAAGAAAAATTCCCCCTCTTCATTCCCGAAACTTATCCTCAGGCTATTAAAGGACTTAAAAGGGACGGAGGACTAGATGATATTGTTGTTGTGTTGATCTTGGGATCAAACCTATTAGACTTAAGGCTCTTTTTGAGGCCTGTAAGAGTTCCTTTTTAAAAGTTAATTTATATAAATCTTCCTTTGGCCGGCCCTGTCATTTTCTGGCATGAAGTAGGTAGTGGTAAAGTTGCACCCAAATTTCTAAAGTTCTTTTTATTAAAAATTTTCCCGTTCCCATGATAGGAAAATTTTTCAACGTTTCCTAGGCATGTAGGATTTTACAGAAGATTCTTAAAATTTTTCAGTATTGTAGCCCCTCTTACCCCCTTTACCAGTCACAAAATTCCCTTTAATTGGACCTCGACGTAACACTGCTTTTAATAAAGCAAAAAGATTTTTGTGTTTTGCACCCATTTTTTTGTCTCCCGGGCTTCTCCAAAAACCCTTTTTTATTTCGGTGGCTTGTGAGTTGGGGTTGGGGAGTCTATTACAAACGGGAATAAGGAGTTACGCCCGTGCATTTTTTTCAGCCAAGTTCCAGCCCTCAGAGGGGTTACTTACCATTGAAAAAAAAGCCCTCGCGCTGGTACTGGCTTTGGAGCATTTTCGATGTTTATACGGGCAGACATCGCAGGTGGTCACAGTCTACAGTGATCACAAACCCCTTTGTAATCTCCAAGCCCTGAAGAACCACAAACAAGGCTTAGCACTGGACGCTAAGGGTGCGCCCTATAATATTTCCATTAAATATATTGCGGCAAAGAAAAAATGTTGGCAGTCTTTATTTGGTTAAATTTTATTTAGGTTGGATGTTTTTTGTGGAAACCTTTTCACGCTCTTTTTTTTTTTTCCCCCGGTGTGGGGTTTTTTTTTTTAGTGGGGGTGCGGGCTACCGTCCCCCTGATCTTGGACCTTGCTGCCTTCTGACTGCTTTCACTCTAAGTTTAGGGTTTTTGGGGTTTTGGTCACGAAAAAGTGAGCCCCTTTAAGAGTTGGTGGGGGAGGAAGGGGTCCCCTTTTTTTGTGCCCTGGCGGGACGGTTACCCCTGGGAGGTGGCGCCTAATCCTGAGCCTTTTGGGGGGGGGGGTGGTCAAGAGAGTAAAATTTTTTGGCGATGTACACACCCCCATTTCAGGCTATCTGCCCCAAACCCCGAAACCAGGTTGCTAAGAGTTGTGAGGGGCCCCCTGTTCAATAGTGACCAGGTTTTAGCCCAAAAAGAAAAAAGGTTTTGGCAATCGCAGAGGGGTTTTGGGGTACCGCTTCCCGTCTGCCCTTTTCTTCCCATTCTAGGCTGGTTGAAGCACGGGTTTCTATTTGTGGCTTCTATTTCTGCTTTGCTTACCCTGGAGTGCACTAACTTATCACTGTACATAGTGTACATATTGCTGTTCTAAATTGGTGAAGGATATAAAGTCTAAACTTTTTTACGGTTTATTTTGCCCTTACACCGGGGTAACAGGCCCTTTTGGGTCCTGGGTTGTTTATACTGGATCAAATGTTAAAGTTACTTTTTTGTATGTGGTTTTTGTTGATGTAGTGGTGGGTTTTAGTAGGGTGGTTGTATGTGTGGTGGTTGTATTGTGGTTTTTGTTGTAGTGGTGGTTGATGTAGGGTTGTTGTATGTAGTGGGGGTTGTATGTAGTATGGTGGTTGTTGTAGTGGTGGTTGTATGGAGTGGTGTTGTAGTAGTGGTGGTTTTATTGTGGGGGTTGTTGTAGTGGTGGGTTTTATGTGTAGTGGTGGGTTTTATGTAGGGTGGTTGATGTAGTGGTTGGGTTTTTATGTAGTGGTGGTTGTATGTATGGTGGTTGTATTAGTAGTGGGGGTTTTATGTAGTGGTGGTTGTTGTAGTGGTTGTTGTATGTTTGTGGTGGGGGATGTAGTGGTGGTTGTTGTAGTAGTGGTGGTTGTTGTAGTGGTGGTTGTATGTAGTGGGTTTTTGTATGTAGTGGGGTTGTTGTAATGGTGGTTGGCTGTAGTGGTGGTTGTATGTTAGTGGGTGGTTGTCTGTAGTGGTTGTTGTATGTATTGGTGGTTCGTATGTTGTTGTGGTGGTTGTTTGTAGTGGTGGTTGTATGTAGTGTGGTTGTTGTATGTAGTGGTGGTTGTATGTAGTGGAGATATAGGTGTTGTATGTAGTGGTGGTTTGTATGTAGTAGTGATGGTGGTTGTATGTAGTGGTGGTTGTTAATGTTAGTGGTGGTTGTATGTAGTGGTGGTGGTATGTAGTGGTTTGTTTTGTATGTAGGTGGTGGTTTGTATGTAGTGGTGGGTTTGTTTGTATGTAGTGGAGGTTTGTATGTAAGTATGGAGTGGTTGTTGTTGTATTGTATGGTGGTTGTATGTAGTATGTGGTTGTTGTATGTCATGGTGATTGTAGGTAGTGGTGGTTGTATGTAGTGGTGCTGGTTGTTGTATGGTAGTGGTGATATGTATGTATAGTGGTGGTTTGCGTATGTAGTGGTGGGTTGTTGTATGTAGTGGTGGGTTGTATGTAGTGGTTGTTTATGTAGCTGGTGGTTGTATGTAGTGAGTGGTTGTTGTATCGTAGTGGTGGTTGTATGTAGTGAGTTTGTTGTTGTATGTACTGGTGGCAGTATTAGTAGTGGTTCTTGTAGTAGTGGGATTGTTTATAGCTGGTGTTGTATGTAGTGGTGGTTGTTGTATGTAGTGGGTTGTATGTATTGGTGGTTGTATGTAGATGGTGGTTGTTGTTTATAGTGCTTGTAATGTAGTGGTTGTTGTGTGTGGTGGATGTAGTTACTGTAGTGTTGGTGTATGTAGTGGTGTTGTATGTAGTGGTAGTTGTATGATGTAGTGGTGTTGTTTGTAGTGGTGGTTGTTTGTATGTAGTGGCGGTAGTCTGTAGTGGTTGTTGTTGTATGTAGTGGTGGTTGTTTTTGTATGTATTGTTGTTGTATGTAGTGGTGGTTGCTGTAATGTGTGGTCGGTGGTATATGTAGTGGTGGTTGCTGTATTGTAGTGGTGGTTTGTATGTAGTGGTTGTTGTATGTAGTGGTGGTTGGTTTGTAGTGGTTGTTTGTCTGTATGTAGGGGTGGTTGCCTGTATTTATGTAGTGGTGGTTGTATGTGTGTTGGTTGTAGGTAGTGGTGGTGTTGTATATTGTGGTTGGTTGAGTGAGTTGTTGTATGTGGTGGGTGTTTGTATGTAGTGGGGTTGTATTGTAGTGGTGGTTGTATGTTGTGGTTGTTGTATGTGTGGTGGTTGTTGTATGTAGTGGTTGTTGTATATAATGGCGGTGTTGTATTAGTGGTTGTATGTAGTGGTTTTGTGTAGTTGTAATATTAGTGGTTGTTGTATGTAGTTGTTGTTTGACTGTAGTGGTTGTTGTTGTATTATATAGTGGTTGTTGTATGTAGGTTGTTTGTTGTAGTGGTTGTTGTGGTATGTTGTTTTTGTTGTATGTAGGGCTGTTGTTTGTATTGAATGGTTGTTGTATTTAGTGGCGGTTGTTGTATGTAGTTGTTGTAGGTAGTGTAGTGGTTGTTGTATGTAGTGGTTCGTTGTGTGTATATGTGGTTGTTTTGTATGTAGTGATGGTTGTTGTAAATGTAGTGGTGTGTTTGTTGTATATTGTGGTTTGTTTGTATGTAGTGGTGGTTTTGTTGTATTCATGTAGTGGCTGTTGTGGTATATAGTGGTTGTTGTTTTAGTGGTGGGTTGATTGTGTGTAGTTGTTGTTTGTAGTGGTTGTTTTGTGTATGTAGTGGTTGTTGTTGTATGTTAGTGGTTGTTGTAGGTAGTGGTTGTTGTATGTAGTGGTTGGGTGATTGTTTTTTGTTGGTGGCTGTTGTTTTATATAGTTTGATTGTTTGTTTGTAGTGGTGGTTTCCACCTGGGTTGTTGTTTTGTGGTTGTTGTTGTATTATGTAGTGGTTTATTGTATTTAGGGGTGGTTGTATGATAGTTGGTGGTTGTTGTATTGTTTTGTGTTTTTAGGGGGGGTTTTTTGTTATTTGGTTTGGGGTTGTTTTTGGGGGTTGTTGTAGAAAAGTGGTTTTGTTGTATTGGTGTTGTATGTAGGGGGTGGTTTTTTTTTGTGTGGTTGTTCTGTTGGGTGGGGGTTTTTGATGTATTTTTATTACTGGTTTGTTGTTTATTTATCTTTTTGTTTAAAGGGTGTTTATTTTTTTTGTTGATTAGTTTTTTATTAATGGTTTTTTATTTTGGGGGTTTATGTATTTTTTTTTTTTGTATGGTTTTTTTGTATGTTTTTTTCGTTTTATTTATTTTTTATATATTTTAGTTTTTTTTTTATTTTTTTTTGCTTATTATGGTTTTTTTTAAATTTTTTTGTTTTTAATTCTTTTTTATTATTTTTTTTTACTAATTTTGTTTTTACTATAAAGACCCCTTTTGTTATGTTTATTTACTCCCCTGTTGGGGGGATGGGGTGGGGGGAAGGGGGGGGGTGGTGGTTTGTTGGTGGTGGGGTGGGGTGGATTAGAGGGGGGGGTTTGGGGGTTTTTGGGGTTTGGGGGGGGGGTTGGGTGGGTTGGTTGGGGATGGTGTGGGTGGGGAGGGGGGGGGGGGGGGGGAGGAAAAATTGGGAGGGTGGGGGGGTTTTGGGGGGGGGTTTTTGGGAGGAGGAGGGGGGTTGGAGGAGGGTTGGGGAAAGGGGATTTAAAAGGGGTGGGGTTGGTATTAGGGGGTAGGGATTTTGGGGGGGTTTGGTGGGGAAAAGGGGTTGTGTGGGGTTGGGAGGTTGGGGGGGGGGTTGGGGTGGGGAAAGGGGGGGGGGGAGGGGGGGGGGGGGGTTGTGGAGGAGGGTGGGGGTGGGGGGGAGTGGGGGGGTGGGGGAGTGGTAGTGGGGGGGGTTATGGGGGGGGAAGGGTGGTGGGGAGGGGGGTGGGGGGGGAGGTGGTTTGGGGGGGGGGGGTGTAGGGGTAAGTGGCGGTTGAGGTTTTTGGGCCTATTTTAAACCCAGTTGAAATTAAATTAAAGCAAGTGTCTTTTCTCTCTTTTTTTTTCCCTTTTTATTTTCCTTTTTTTTTTCTTTTTTCTCCTTTTTTTCTTTTTTTCTCCCTTTTTTTTTTTCTTTTTTTTCCTTTTTTCTTTTTTTTTTTCTTTCTTTTTTTTTTTCTTCCCTTTTTTTTTTCCCCCTTTTTTTTTTTTCTTTCTTTTTTTTTTTTCCCCTCCCCCCTTCTCCTCTCTCTCTCCCCTCCCCCTTTCCTCCCTCCTTTCCCCCCTCCCCCCTTCTTCTCTCTCCCCCTCCATCTCTCTCTCTCCCCTTCCACTTCTCTCTTCCCTCCCCCTCCCTCTCTCCTCTCTCTCCCCCTCTCTCCTCCCCCTCTGTCCCCCTCTCTCTTTTCCCCTCTCCTCTTTCTCTCTCTCTCTCTCTCCCCCCTCCCCCTTCCCTCACTCCTTCTCCCCTCTCTCTCTTTTCTCTCCTCCCCTTTTCTCCTCTTCCTCCCCTCCCCTCTCTCCTCCCCCCCTCACCCCCTCTCTCCCCGTCCCCTCCCCTTTCCCCCTTTTCTCTGTCCCCTTCCCCCCTCATCCCTCTCTCTGCCCTTCCTTCCCCCTCTCTCCCCCTCTCTCTCTCTTCTCTCTCTCTCTTCTTCTTCTTCTTCTTCTTCTTTTCTCTCCCCGGGGGCTCTCTCCTCCTCCCTTCTTCCTTTTCCTCTCTCTCTCTCCCTCTGCTCTTTTCTCTCCTGGTCCGGGCCTGTCTTTTTCCCCTTCTGGCCCCTTCTCTCCCTTTCTCTCACTTCTCTCCCCTCGTCTTCTTCTGTCGCCTCTCTCCTCCCCTTCTCTTCTTCTCTCTCTCTCCGTTCCCCTTCTTTTCCCCTGTCTCTCTCTCTCTCTGTCGGGTCTTCCCCTGTCCCCCTTCTCTCTCCCCTCTCCTCTTCGTCTTTTCTGTTTTTCTGCCCCCTGCTTTTCCTCTGCTCTCTCTCTCTCTCCCCTCTGTCGGGCCAATGCTTTTGTCCCCCCCCTGTCTGTCTCTCCCCTCTCTCTCTCTCTTCTCCCCCTTTTTCAAGTTTTCTTTTTCTTTTTCTTCTCTCCCCCCTCTCTCCGTCTCCCCCTCTTCCCTCCTCTCTCTTTTTCCCCCCTCCCCTCTCTCTCTGTCTGTCAAATGCTGTCTGTCGGGCCGGGCTTCTCTCTCTCCTCTCTCTCCTCTGCCCTGTCTGTCTGTCTGTCTCTCTCTCTCCTTTTCCCCATCTCTCCCCCCTCCCTTTTCTCCCCTTTTCCTCTCCTCTCTCTCTCTCCCCTCTCTCGGGGGTTTTGGTCAAGGTCTGTCTTTCCTCCCCTCCTCTCCTGCCCTATGTCTCTCTCTCTCCCTCTTCTCTTTTCCCCCCTCTCTCTCCCCGCTCTCCCCTCTCTCTCTCTCCTCTCTCTCTCCCCACTAATAATGAGATATGTTTCAACACTACAAGATAACACATACAAACACTATAATGAAACTGACAATAGGTCAGCCAAGACACAAAGTCTGATGTTGGCTGAAGAAGCGGTGCACAAAAGCTGGCATAAACTTTCCTTACACTTGTTGAGAAGTTGCAAGAACTTGAGGTGCAGGTTGAGTGAGCAACAGCTGCTTCAGTGTTTAAATATTATGTGATGAATAAATAGAAAAATGTTTGGCATGTGAGCTTTGTTCGTACGTTGTTGAGGAGGTCGGGGAAGCGGCCTCCACACTGCAGTTTCAAGAGTAGGTATGATATGGAGACAGAGACTGAGACTGAGAATCAATAACGCTAGTCAATTGTATGTTAAATGATGGAACCAGGAGCTGTGACTAAATCCAGTCACAAAAACTTGGTGAGCACAGCTCGGTCAATACACACACACACACACACACACACACACACACACACACACACACACACACACACACACACATACACACACACACACACACACACACATACACACACACACACACACACACACACGACGATGACAGTAATGATTAAAGAAGAAGTGATAAAAGTGGGAGAGGAGATAGAGAGAATGAGGGCAGGGGCGAGGCAGAGTGAGAAAAACTGTAAGAAGGAGAGAAGGAAAAGGGAAGACTTTCACTGACTTAGTCACAGGAATTAAGGTGATAAAGAAGATGGGAAGTGAAACTACGACGAGTGTTTGTTGAAAGCAACACTGTCTGGTTGACAGAGACGAAGAAACAAAACTGAATGACGAACAAGATAAATAACTCATCTTCACAAGCACATGAAGAGAAAAAGTAAGGTGATTTACGTCAAACTTCTTAGCATCAGCGTGTACTGCCTAGACAAATATTTTCTAATGAAACTGGTCCTTGCATCAGAACTAAGAGGATTTTAAGGAGAAGCCAAATCTGAAGACACGAGGTGATATGACTCTGTGTAACTGGTCGGGGACAGAGAAAAATAGCTGAGAAACAAATAATGTGGTAGAAACACAAGATGAAGTAACGTGGAAGGAGGGGACATCCTAGTTTTGCACACAGCACCCTTCCTGTACACAGCCCTCCCTACCTGCAAACACAATGTCCTCGGAACACGCACAACCTTCCTCTTACTTCACTCAAAACCAGACTCTACTCGTTTCCCCCCCTCACTACTATATACACACTTCCCCAGCTCACATACTAACATGCTCTCCCCATCGAAACTCACATGCAACACTCAAACGATATGCATCCCATCTCGCCTCACCACTAAAAACCTTCTCAGCTCCAACCACAACTGCCAGATCCCAAGCCATAAGTGTTCCATCACTGCTGAAAGTCCATATAAATATCTCTACCCATAACACCACTTTTATGCCCAATACCCAGATGCAACTACCTCTCCCCCCTCCCTCGCAACACCTGTTCAACGAACGGCAAGCCAAGACATTGTACACCAGAACATAGTCAGAGCCAGAAAGATCAACATTAATTACACAAATACGGAATTAAATGAACTAACAGCAGAGGCAACACCAGACATCATAGCCTTCATGGAGACGAACTAAAGAAAATATGGAACAGTTCACTGCTAACCAGCAATTTGGGGAGAAAATTTTAGGACCAAAACACCATCAAACGTTTTCTCTCCAAATTGTGAATAAATTGTATATAATACAAAATTACTAGCAGTTTATGAGGCTGTGAAGAATAAAAGAGAAAATAGGGAGTGTGGAGGAGTGGCATTGCTTATCAGAAACCAGTGAAGCTTCAAGAAGCTGAGAGGAATAAACAACAGTTCGTCCAGTGACTGTATAATGGAGACACTCACTCGTGACTGGAGAACCAAGGTACTTGTGAGAGTAATCAACGACCATCACCATACAGCGAGAGACGGAGACCAGTGTACCATCATTGCACTAAGAGATACCAGGCAGTGAGAGACTGAGACAGAAATATCAGTGCAACACTAACACAACGAAACAAGGAGAGTCTGCAAAATCGAAGCAAAACTATTGAGCAGTGAAAAATCTTAGTGCAAAGAAATGAACAGCGAGAATCCGAGAACACACATAGAGCTGAGGGAATCCAGAGCCGCACATTTGTCAAGCCAGACACGTGGACAACCGTACACATAGAGCCGGACACATGGAGAATAAAGCTGCAGGTAGCCGAGACACTCAACGTAGTTGAATGATTACACTAGCTTCTCTCGTTAGAGGCACCTGGTGATCAGTTCTCAAAGTTCTCCGGTGGCAGTGATGCAGCCGTATCAGGAAAGAGAGAGAGAGAGAGAGAGAGAGAGAGGATGGACCAGTACGATATTAGTCAACGCCTGTGGGTGCTAGCAACCAGACAGCACCTAATGCAGGTCACTCTGCAGAGGAAGGTGACACAGCAGACCACAGAAAAGGAGACTGCGAGAAGAGGGGAAAGTGATGGAATAAGATGATGGAGAGTCCAGCCTTCAGGCAAAGGAGAAAGTCGTGCCCAAAAGGAGAGGAGACAATTGGAAGAATAGAGTCCAGGGATTACACTTCCTCATCTCTCCAGTCCTTCCTCTTTCCCTTGCTTTGTTCCTTCCTCTCTGTCTCGTTTTCCCCTCCCTTCATCTCCACCGTTTTATTCTACACATTTCCCTCCCTCCATCCTTTTATCAATCCCTGTATCCATCAATCCCTCCCTTCATCCATTTCCCCATCCCACCCCTCGCCTTCACAGCTTCTGAGCACGTCCAGCCACTCTTCCTGATGCACTCTAGTGCGCCAAAACACCTCTCAATTACCTCTTTCTCACCTCTCCTATCCTCTCCTTCACTCTCAACCACTCCCTCACCCTTCTCTCTTGCCTTTCAATCTCTCTCACATCTACATAACCTCTCCTATTCACTCATTCGTTTCTTCCTCACCTCTCAATCTCTACTTCACTTCTCTCATCCTCTCACTTACCTCTAATTTAGCGTCTGTTTCCTCATTAAAGTTCTGTAGAGATTGCTGTGTCGCAGCTCTCCCGTCTCTGTGTTGTAGATCCTTGTTAGTGACTTGCCCAGTATCTCTGCTGTCTCCTTTAGCATCCATTTTGAGATTCTTTTAACCTTTCAAGTGTCCCAAGTTAACCAGGAGATTGTTTAATTCTTCTTCTGTTAGCAGCTCTGTGGTTTAGGATTGTGTGGCTGTCTCTTCCCCCTGATTTCTGACACCTGTCTTGTTTACATAGTAAATATGTCTTAAAATCCTTTATTAGGGTCATCATATATTTTTCCCGTCACTGTTCGTGATCATTTACCATAAGTTTCCAGCTGGAGTAACTATGTACTATTTTGGGATGGTCTGTGGTCTTAGTAATTGTCACTTTTGTATTTTTTTTATCTTCCTCCTTGTTTGAAGGTATTTAGAACTTACTCTTCTCTGCTATTCTCAGATTGCTTCGGTTCCCCTTCTGTGTTTTACCATACTGCCTTGTGTTTCTTTATGCTAATTTGTACTAATTTTTCTTTGTGCTAATTTGCCTCTTTATTTCTGTAGACAACACTGAATCTCTGTTTTTGTTGGCCTACACTGTCACTGTTTTCCGTTAGTGTTAGGAAAGGGGAGAGTGTGGGAGTAGATGGGGTTGGGTGGGGGTTGATGGGTAATTTGGGATGGGTGTATGGGTCGGGGTGACGGGTCTTGTTTAGATGAGGGCAGAAAAAAGTGTGGAAGGATGCACTGGACAGGGGTAGAAAGGGGAGATAAGTGCACACAAACACACACACACACACACTCACACACACACACACACACACACACACACACACACACACACACACACACACACACACACACACACACACACACACACACATACACACACACACACACACACACACACACGAGATTCAAAGAAGTGTTCACAGAGGAGACAATAGGAACTCCACAAAGACGGAGAGGTGGGGTACACCACCAAGTGTTGGGCACAATACATACAACCGAGGAAGAAGTGAAGAGGCTGCTGAGCGTGCTAGACACCTCAAAGGCGATGGGGCCGGATAACATCTCTCCATGGGTCCTGAGAGATGATGCAGAGGCACTATGTGTACCCCTAACAACAATATTCAACACATCTATCGAAACAGAGAGATTACCTGAGGTATGGAAGACAGCAAATGTAGTCCCAATTTTTAAAAAAAGAAGACAGACAAGAAGCACTAAACTACAGACCAGTGTCACTGACATGTATAGTGTGCAAAATCATGGAGAAGATTATGAGGAGAAGAGTGGTGGAACACCTAGAAAGGAATGATCTCATCAACAGCAGCCAACATGGTTTCAGGGACGGGAAATCCTGTGTCACAAACCTACTGGAGTTCTATGACATGGTGACAGCAGTAAGACAAGAGAGAGAGGGGTGGGTGGATTGCATTTTCTTGGACTGTAAGACGGCGTTTGACACAGTGCAAAAACTAGAGGACCAGGCAGGGATAACAGGGAAGGCACTAGAATGGATCAGGGAATACCTGTCAGGAAGACAGCAGCGAGTCATGGTACGCGGCGAGGTGTCAGAGTGGGCGCCTATGACGAATGGGGTTCCACAAGGGTCAGTCCTAGGACTGACTGGTATTTGTGAACGACATGACGGAAGGAATAGACTCCGAAGTGTCCCTGTTTGCAGATGATGTGAAGTTGATGAGACGAATTCAATCGGACGAGGACCAGGCAGAACTACAAAGGGATCTGGACAGGCTGCAGACCTGGTCCAGCAATTGGCTCCTGGAGTTCAACCCCACCAAGTGCAAAGTCATGAAGATTGGGGAAGGGCAAAGAAGACCGCAGACGGAGTACAGTCTAGGGGGGCCAAAGACTACAAACCTCACTCAAGGAAAAAGATCTTTGGGTGAGTATAACACCAGGCACACATCAACCAAATAACTGCTGCAGCATGTGGGCGCCTAGCAAACCTCAGAACAGCATTCCGACATCTTAATAAGGAATCGTTCAGGACCCTGTACACCGTGTACGTTAGGCCCATATTGGAGTATGCGGCACCAGTCTGGCACCCACATCTAGAGAAACCCACAACTAGAGAAAGTGCAAAGGTTTGCAGCAAGACTAGTTCCAGAGCTAAGGGGTATGTCCTACGAGGAGAGGTTAAGGGAAATTGACCTGACGACACTGGAGGACAGGAGAGATAGGGGGGACATGATAACGACATATAAAATACTGAGAGGAATTGACAAGGTGGACAGAGACAGAATGTTCCAGAGATGGGACTCAGCAACAAGGGGGTACAGTTGGAAATTGAAGACACAGATGAATCACAGGGATGTTAGGAAGTATTTCTTCAGTCACAGAGTAGTCAGGAAGTGGAATAGTTTGGGAACCGATGTAGTAGAGGCAGGATCCATACATAGCTTTAAGCAGAGGTATGATAAAGCTCAGGGTTCAGGGAGAGAGGGGCCAGGAGCTTGGACTCGACCCCTGTAGCCTCAACTAGGTGAGTACACACACACACACCTTATATCCTCCCCCTCCCCCCCACCACACTTACAAACCTCAAATTACTTACAAAAGCGCTCGCACACATGAACCCCTCTATGCCCCAACTCACCTTCATCACCTATTCCCCCCACCTCGTATTCCCCCCACCACCTCACCTCCACAACCTTCTCGAATGTGGTAACACTGGAGACAATGGTGCCAAAACCGTTTCACAAGCAACCCTTGACAATGTGAGATCAGACGCTGAGAATATCCGTAGTATTGACTCTTTTCTCTCTCTCTCTCTCTCTCTCTCTCTCTCTCTCTTCTCTCTCTTCTCTCTCTCTCTCTCTCTCTCTCTCTCTCTCTCTCTCTCTCCTCTCTCTCTCTCTCTCTCTCTCTCTCTCTCAAGGAGAACAACAAAAACATTGAAGATCAACTCGCTTTAGTGGAATGATGTCGGAATAAATGCATTGTAATAAACAATTCACAAATCTTCTCTAGTGAGAGGTGAGGAGTGAGAGGTGAGGGACATGAGGGTGGGAGGATGAGGGAGACAGGGAGGGATGGTGAGGGACATAGGGGGAAGGGAGATTAGGTGAGGGAGAAAGTTTGTGTTGCCAGAATGAGAAGGCCACTTTGGAGTGCCGTGTCATCTGAAGCCTCGAGTCGGTGAGTAACTTGGTAATACTTCGTGAGTGAATGTACGAAACAGTGAGTTAAGGTACGAATAAATGAGTGGAGGCACGAATGAGTGAGTGAAGGTACGAATAAGTGAGTTGATGTACGAATGAGTTAATGAGTGGATGTACGAATACGTGAGGGAATATACGAATGATTAGATGAGTTAATTACACAAGGTATGTTGATACCACAAAAGATAAATAATAATACTTACGTACTCTTTAGGACATTAATACAAGAAACATGTATGCGCGGGTATCTTCATCAGTGCTGATACAGTCAGCAAAGTGATCTTATATGTAATGTAGCGAGAGGGAGAGGTGATCAATAGTGAGGCTGAAGTGAGAGAAGTGACCAGCAGTGAGGGTGAGGTGAGGCAGGTCACAATAGGTGGATATCACTTGTCTCACGATCGTAATATAGGTCACAATCTGTTGAGTAAAAGTTTGGAGATGTTGAACATTCCGGATTTTTGGTGGATGGTAGAAGCTCCGGCAGCTTCCATGCACTTCCCCCTCCGTTGATCACTTTCACCGATCACTAATCGAGCCGCGTTTCATTTTATCAGTGTCCACGAGCGTCCCTGCTGTGTCGTGCACAAGAGTTGATGTGCCCGTCCCGACTGCAAGTTTTTTTTTTTTGCGACTGTAACTCCTAATGAGGAGTTGGTGGCCATATTAACAAGATGGTAGTTAAGTAGGTTAGGCACGTTAACGACCTCGCTGACCGGCAGAATGATGTATCTGGCAGCCTCTTCTACTGTTAGGTTAATTTCACTTCTGTTGAGTATACATGTGGCACTCTTCCTGTACTCTCGTATGAAGTAATAATAGAATTTGTAACAAGATGAGTGCATGTGTGATGTGCACTCATTCCTACTTTAGGAGGTGGAGGTGATGGATAAATTTATTCTGTGAGCTCTGGCTACTTGCAGGTGAGGCAGACACAGTCTTTAAGAACTTGCAGGTGAGGCACACACAGTCTTTAAGAACTTGCAGGTGAGGCAGACACAGTCTTTAAGAACTTGCAGGTGAGGCAGACACAGTCTTTAAGAACTTGCAGGTGAGGCAGACACAGTCTTTAAGAACTTGCAGGTGAGGCAGACACAGTCTTTAAGAACTTGCAGGTGAGGCAGACACAGTCTTTAAGAACTTACAGGTGAGGCAGACACAGTCTTTAAGAACTTGCAGGTGAGGCAGACACAGTCTTTAAGAACTTGCAGGTGAGGCAGACACAGTCTTTAAGAACTTACAGGTGAGGCAGACACAGTCTTTAAGAACTTGCAGGTGAGGCAGACACAGTCTTTAAGAACTTGCAGGTGAGGCAGACACAGTCTTTTAAGAACTTACAGGTGAGGCAGACACAGTCTTTAAGAACTTACAGGTGAGGCAGACACAGTCTTTAAGAACTTGCAGGTGAGGCAGACACAGTCTTTTAAGAACTTGCAGGTGAGGCAGACACAGTCTTTAAGAACTTGCAGGTGAGGCAGACACAGTCTTTAAGAACTTACAGGTGAGGCAGACACAGTCTTTAAGAACTTGCAGGTGAGGCAGACACAGTCTTTAAGAACTTGCAGGTGAGGCAGACACAGTCTTTAAGAACTTACAGGTGAGGCAGACACAGTCTTTAAGAACTTGCAGGTGAGGCAGACACAGTCTTTAAGAACTTGCAGGTGAGGCAGACACAGTCTTTTAAGAACTTGCAGGTGAGGCAGACACAGTCTTTAAGAACTTGCAGGTGAGGCAGACACAGTCTTTAAGAACTTACAGGTGAGGCAGACACAGTCTTTAAGAACTTGCAGGTGAGGCAGACACAGTCTTTAAGAACTTGCAGGTGAGGCAGACACAGTCTTTAAGAACTTACAGGTGAGGCAGACACAGTCTTTAAGAACTTGCAGGTGAGGCAGACACAGTCTTTAAGAACTTGCAGGTGAGGCAGACACAGTCTTTAAGAACTTGCAGGTGAGGCAGACACAGTCTTTAAGAACTTGCAGGTGAGGCAGACACAGTCTTTAAGAACTTGCAGGTGAGGCAGACACAGTCTTTAAGAACTTGCAGGTGAGGCAGACACAGTCTTTAAGAACTTGCAGGTGAGGCAGGACACAGTCTTTAAGAACTTGCAGGTGAGGCAGACACAGTCTTTAAGAACTTGCAGGTGAGGCAGACACAGTCTTTAAGAACTTGCAGGTAAGGCAGACACAGTCTTTAAGAACTTGCAGGTGAGGCAGACACAGTCTTTAAGAACTTGCAGGTGAGGCAGACACAGTCTTTAAGAACTTGCAGGTGAGGCAGACACAGTTTTTTAAGAACTTGCAGGTGAGGCAGACACAGTCTTTAAGAACTTGCAGGTGAGGCAGACACAGTCTTTAAGAACTTGCAGGTGAGGCAGACACAGTCTTTAAGAACTTGCAGGTGAGGCAGACACAGTCTTTTAAGAACTTGCAGGTGAGGCAGACACAGTCTTTAAGAACTTGCAGGTGAGGCAGACACAGTCTTTAAGAACTTGCAGGTGAGGCAGACACAGTCTTTAAGAACTTGCAGGTGAGGTAGACACAGTCTTTTAAGAACTTGCAGGTGAGGCAGACACAGTCTCTAAGAACTTGCCTGAAATTTTATAATTTCCGGTGGTTTTGGTTGGGTTCAGCCAGACGATGCTTGATTGACTAATTTTTTTCAGCTTGGATGAGTTAATGAACGAGTGAGTGAGTCGATGGACGAGTGCGTGAGCTAATAAACGAATGAATGAGTTACTAAGTACTTGTTTCACACACACACTGGGTAAGCTCTACGCTTGTCCAGAGTGCAGCACTCACATCTGGGGAAGCTCTACCCTAGTTTAGAGCAATGCTCTCACACCTTACCATTTTCTAAGCATTGCTTTCACATCTGGGAAAGTTTCCTGTGTACCAGAATTGCTGATGAAATTCAGAAGAATTTTTTCATCTCATCAGCACTCCTACTCTCACGATGCTAATGTTGAATCATCAGCCTCCAGCTCCTTTTTCCTTCTAGCTTTCATGAGTCTTGCAGGAACTCGCGAACTACACACTTCCTTCTCCCACCGGAGTCTCTTCACATAGATACTGTGTCTGTTGCTAATCATGAAAGAGAATGCATTTGTTTCTCGTTTCTGTTGTTCCAATCCGCAGTCAATGTTTGGT
>NC_069432.1:38188510-38226010 GCF_026875155.1 Cherax quadricarinatus | reverse complement strand
GGGACAGGTAGGCAGGGGGGGCGGGTTAACAGGTAGGCGGGGGGGAGCGGGTTTAGCCCGGTTAGACGGGGGAAGGCGGGGACGGGTAAAAGAAGTAGACGGGTTTGGCGGGTAGCCCGGTTTGGCAGGTAGCAGGTAGACAGGGGGGAGGGGTGGGAAAAGGTTAGGCGGTAGACAGGTGGGCAGGTAGAAAGGGAGGCGGGTAGACAGGGAGACAGGTAGACAAGTAGCCGGGTAGAAAAGGTAGGAAAGGGAGGCAGGCAGAAGGTGGGGCGGTAACGGGGAGGCAGGTAGGCAGGTAGAAAAGGTAGGCAGGTAGACAGGGGGGGCGGGGTAGACGGGGAGGCGGGTTTTGGGACAGGTAGGAAAGGGAGGCGGGGAGAAAAGGTAGACAAGTAGCGGAAAGGCAGGGAGGCGGTAGACAGGTGGCGGGTTTAGTTAGGGGAGGCAGGTAGACAGGTAGGCAGGGGGGGGCAGTTAGACAAGTAGGGGGAGGGTAGGCAGGAGGTGGGTTTGGGGACATTGGGGCCCGGGGGGGGGGGCAGGTAGACGGGGAGGCAGGGACAGGTGGGCAGGTAAACAGGGGGGCAGGTAGACAGGTAGAACAGGGAGGCAGGTAAAACGGGGTAGGCAGGGAGGCGGTAGACAGGTAGGCAGGGAGGCTTGAGGCGGGTAGACAGGTGGGCCCGGGGAGGCCGGGTTAAACAGGTAGGCGGGAGGCGGGGAAAGAAAAGGAGGAAGGGGGGCGGGTGGGACAGGAAGGCAATGGAGGCGGGTTTAGACAGGTAGGCGGGGAAGCAGGTAGAAGGAAAAACAGGGGGGCCGGGTTTAAGACAGGGAGGAAGGTAACAGGTAGGCGGGGGAGGAAAGGAAACAGAGGCAGGTAGGCAGGGAGGAAATGTGGGGAGGGGGGCCCAAGTAGAGAGGTAGGCAGGGAGGAAAGGTAGACAGGGGGGCAGGGAGGCAAGAAAGGGGGGTAGGCGGGGAAGGAAAAAGGTTAGACAGGAAAAGGCAGGGAGGAAAGGGTAAAACAGGTACGCGGGAGGAAGTAAAACAAGGCAGGGGGGCAAGTAAAGGACGGGGAGGCAGGGGGGCCAGGGAGGCAAGTGACGGGCAGACAGGGGGGCCCCAAGTAGACGGGAAGGCAGGGAGGCAAGTAGACGGCGGGCAGGGAGGCTTTTTAGACAGGAAAGGCAGGGGGGAAAAGTAACAGGCAGACAGGGAGGCAAGTAAAACAGGTAGGAGGTAGACAGGCAGGCAGGGAGGCAAGTAGACAGGAAGGCAGGGAGGCAATAGACGGGCAACGGGGAAAGGCAAGAAAGTCAGGAAAGGGGGGGGCAGGTAGACAGGTAGGCAGGGGGGCCAATTTAACAGGTGGCGGGAGGCAAGTAGCCCAGGGATGCAGGGGGGCCCAAAATAGGAGGGAACAGGAAGCGGGGAGGCGGTAGACAGGGAGGCGGGGTAGCAGGGGGGCGGTAGGAAAGGGAGGCGGGTAACAGGTGGGCCCGGGGGAGGCAGGGGGACGGGAAAGGGGAAAGGAGAAAAGGTAGGCAAGGGGGGCGGGTAAAAACGGGGAAAGGCAGGTAGGAAAAGGAGGGTTAGTTAGACAGGTAGGCAGGGGGGGCAGGTAGACAGGGTAAAAACAGGGAAACAGGTAAAAGGTAGGCGGGGAGGCGGGTTGGGGCGGGTGGGGACAGGGGGGGCGGGTAGCGGGTGGGACAGGGGGGGCAGGTAGAAAAATTGGGGGCGGGGAGGCAGGTAACGGGTTTGGGCGGGTAGACAGGGGGGGCAGGTAGACAGGTAGGGGGAAGGGAGGCGGGGTAAAAGGGGGAGGCGGGAGGCAGGGAGACAGGTGGGACAAGTAGACGGGTTAGACGGGGAGGCGGGTAGACGGTAGGCAGGGAGGGCAGGTAGACAGGTAGGCAGGTAGACAGGGAGGCAGGGTAGACAGGGAGGCAGGGGGGACAGGTAGAGAAGTAGACAGGTAGGCAGGGGGACAGGTAGGCAGGGAGGCAGGTAGACAGGTAGGCAGGGTAGCCCAGGGAGGCGGGTAGACGGGGTGGGCGGGTTTGACAGGTGGCAGGGTAGACAGGGAGGCAGGGAGACAGGTAGAAAAGTAGACGGGGTAGGCAGGTGGGACGGGGAGGCAGGTAACAGGTTTTGGGGACAGGGAGGCAGGTAGACAGGTAGGCGGGTAGACAGGTAGGCCTAGGACAAGGGAGGAAGGTAGGCAGGGAGGCAGGTAACGGGTAGGGGGGAGGCGGGGGAAAAGCGGGTAGACAAGTGGGACAGGTAGGCGGGGAAGGCAGGTGGGAACGGGTGGGGCGGGTAGAAGGGAGGGGTAACGGGTTTGGGCCCGGGGAAAGGCAGGGACAATAGACAGGTAGGCAGGGAGGTGGGTAGCCCGGTGGGCAGGGAGGCGGTAGACAGGTAGGCAGGGAGGCAGGAAAGACAGTAGACGGGGAGGCAGGTAGACAGGTAGGGCAGGTAACGGGGGGGGGAGGCAGGTAGCAGGTGGGCGGGGGAGGCATTGAGGAGGTAAAAACGGAAAAGGCAGGGGGGCCCGGGGGTTTTAAACGGGTAGGCCCAGGTAGACGGGTTTAGGAAGGGAGGCGGGTTAGACAGGTGGGGCATGGAGGGGTAGACAGGTAGGGGGAAGCAGGTGGGAAAGGTAGACGGGTAGGCAGGGAGGCAGGTAAACAGGGGGGCCCAGGTAGACAAGGGGACAGGTGGGGCAGGGAGGCAGGTAGACGGGGTAGGCGGGGAGGCATGTAGGCGGGGAGGCCGGTAGACGGGGGGGGGCAAGTAGAGGGGGGGCAGGTAAAACGGGGAGGCGGTAGGCAGGGGGGCAGGTAGACGGGTAGGCGGGGAGGCAGGTAAAATTTTTAAAACGGGGAAGGGGTTTAAGCGGTAGGCCAGGGAAGCGGGTTTAGAAAAGGATAGGGCAGGTAGGAAAGGGAGGCAGGTAGGCAGGGGGGGCAGGTAGAAAGGGAACAGGTAGACAAGTAGACAGGTGACAGTAGGCAGGGGGGGAAGGGCGGGACGGGTAGGCAGGTAGACAGGGAGGCAGGTAGGCAGGTAGACGGGTAGGCAGGTAGACGGGGAGGGGGGTAGCAGGGAGGAAAGGTAGACGGTGGGCAGGGAGGCAGGGGGGGAACAGGTAGAAAAAGTAACGGGTAGGCAGGGAGGCAGTAAAACAGGGGGCAGGTAAATAGGGAGGAAATAGACAGGTAGGCAGGGAGGGGGTAGAAAAAGTAGGAGGTGGGCGGGGAGGAATTTAAAAGGGTTTGGCAGGGTCGGGTAGACAGGGAGGCAGGTAGCAGGTAGGCAGGTGAAAGGGAGGGGGGGTAGACGGGGGAGGCGGGTAGACGGGTTTAGGCAGGGGGGCATAAAAAAGGGTAGGCAGGGAGGCATTGGGGAAGGTAGACGGGTAGGCAGGGAGGCAGGTAAACGGGAACCCAGGGGGGGCCCAGGTAGACAGGTAGGAAGGAGGCGGTAGACGGGAAAGGGGCATGGAGGGGGTGACAGGTAGGGCAGGGAAGCGGGTAGACAGGTAGACAGGGGGGAAAGGTAGCGGGGAGGCAGGTAGAAGGTGGGCGGGGGAGGCGGGTGGGACTGGTGGGCGGGTACCCCAGGGAGGGGGGGGGGGCAAGTAGAGAGGAAAGGCAGGGAGGCAGGAAAGACGGGGAGGCAGGGAGGCAATAGACAGGAAAGGCAGGGAGGCAAGTAGACAGGTAGGCAGGGGGAATAGACGGGAAAGCGGGGGGAAGGAAGTAAAACAGGCAGGCAGGGGGGCAATTTGAAGGTAGAGGGGGGAGAAAGTAAACGGGCAGAAAAGGGGGGCAAGAAAGACGGGAAAGGGCGGGGAAGGCCCAATAGACAGGCAGGCAGGGAGGCAAGTAGACGGGGGCGGGAGGCAAGTAGAGGGGAACAGGGAGGCAAGAACGGGTTTGGGGCAGGTAGACGGGCCCAGGCGGGGGAGGCAAGTAACAGGAAGGCAGGGAGGCAAGTAACAGGCAGACGGGGAGGAAAAGTAGTCAGGAGGAAAGGGAGGCAGGTAAAACAGGTGGGCCCAGGGAGGCAATTTAGACGGGTAGGCGGGGGAGGCAAGTAGACATTGGCAGGGAGGAAAAATAGGCGGGGAAAAGGCAGGTAAAAGGGGGAGGCAGGTAGACGGGGGAGGCGGGGGAAACCAGGTGGGCGGGTAGGCAGGGGGGCGGTGACGGGTAGGCAGGGAGGGCAGGTAGCGGGAAGGGGAAAGTAGACAGGTAGGCAAGGAGGCAGGTAGACAGGGAGGAAAGGGAGGCAGTTAGACAGGAAAGGCGGGAGGCAGGTAGAAAGGTTTAGACGGGGGAAACAGGTAGGCAGGGGGCGGGTTTAAAAACGGGGAGGAAAGGTAACATTTAAAAACAGGGGGGCAGGAACAGGTAGGCAGGGAGGCGGGTAAACGGGTGGGGCGGGGTAGACAGGGAGGCAGGAGGCGGGGAGGCGGGTTTAGAGGTAGGCAGGGAGGCAGGGGACAGGTAGACAATTTGACGGGTTAGACAGGAGGGCAGGTGGGCCCAGGGAGGCGGGTAGACAGGTGGGAAAGGTAGACGGGGAGGCGGGTAACAGGGGGCAGGGGGGCGGGTAGAGAATAGACGGGTTTAGGCGGGTAGACAGGTAGGAAAGGGAGGCGGGTAGCCGGGGTAGGCAGGTGGGACAGGGAGGGGGTAGACAGGTAGGCAGGTAAAAGGGTAGGCGGGGTAGACGGGGAGGCAGGGGGGGAAGGGGTAGACAATAGACAGGTGGGCCCAGGTAGACAGGGAGGCGGGTAGACGGTTAGACAGGGGGGCCGGGTAGACAGGTGGGCGGGGAAACCCAGGTAGGAAAGGAAAGGACGGGGGCCCCCCCCCCAGGTAGGAGGGAGGCAGGTAAAAAGGGGAGGAGGGAGGCGGGGGAGACAGGTAGGCGGGGTGGAACGGGTTTGGGCAGGGGGGGCGGGTAGACAGGTAACAGGAGGGGGTTTTAGACAGGTAGGCAGGTAGCAGGGAGGCAGTTGGGGAACGGGTGGGCAGGGGGGGCATTGAGGCAGGTAGACGGGTAGGCAGGGGGGCGGTAAACGGGTGGGGCAGGTAGAAAGTTAGGAAGGGGGGGCGGGGAAGACAGGTAGGCAGGACGGGTTCAGGTGGGGCGGGGGGAAAGCAGGTGGGACAGGTAGACGGGTTTGGCGGGGAAAACCAAGTAAAAGGGTGGGCAGGGAGGTAGGTAACAGGTAGGCAGGGGGGCGTAACGGTAGGGCGGGGAGGCAGGTAGACAGGTAGACAGGGGGCAGGTAGACGGGGAGGCGGGTGGGACAGGGGGCGGGAAAGACGGGAAAAGGCGGGAGGCTTTGAGGCAGGTAGAAGGTGGGGCAGGGGGGGCCCGGGAAAAACAGGAAGGCGGGGGTAGACACGTGGGAAGGGGAGGCGGGGTGGGGACAGGTAGGGCCATGGGGGGCAGGTAGAAAAGGTGGGGCAGGGAAGCAGGGGGGCGGGTTTAACAGTTGGGCAGGGAGGCAAAAGACGGGGAGGCGGGTTTAAAAGGGGGGACAGGTAGGCGGGGGGAGGAAGGTAGACAGGTAGGCAGGGAGGCATGTAGGCGGGGGAGGCAGGAACAGGGGGGGCAAGTAGAAGGGGTTTAGGCAGGGGGGGCAGGTAGACAGGGAGGCAGGTAGGCAGGGGGGGCGGGTAGACAGGTAGGCGGGGGAGGCAGGAAGACGGGTTTAGACAGGGGGGCCCGGGGTGGGACAGGTAGGCAGGGAAGGGGTAGCGGGTGGGCAGGTGGGCAGGGGAGGCAGGTAGGCGGGAGGCAGGTGACGGGGAGGCAAGTGAGAGGTAGGCAGGGAGGCGGGGTTAGACAGGTAGAAGGGAGGCGGGGTAGGCACGGGGGGCAGGTAGAAGGAAAGGCAGGGGGGCAGGTAGACAGGTAACAGGGGGGGCCGGTGGGACAGGTAGGCAGGGAGGCAGGTAACAAAATAGGCAGTTAGGCAGGGGGGGCGGGTTTAGACAGGTGGCAGGTAACAGGGAGGCAGGAAGACAGGTAGGCAGGGGGGCGGGTAGAAAAGGTAGGAAGGAAAGACGGGTTTGGGCAGGTAGACGGGGTAGGCAGGTAGACAGGGAGGCAGGTAGAAGGTAGGCAGGGAGGCGGGTAGACGGGTTAGACAGGGGGGCCCAGGTAGACAGGTGGGCAGGGGGCAGGTAGACGGGGTAGGCAGGGGGGCGGGGAACAGGTGGGACAAGTAAACGGGTAGGCAGGGAGGCAGGTAGACAGGAGGCAGGGAGGGGGTAGACGGAAAGGGCAGGTAGACAGGGGGGGGCGGTAGACAGGTGGGCGGGGGAGGCAGGAGACAGGTAAAAAGAAAAACAGGTAGGCAGGGGGGCCCAGGAAGACAGGGGGAAAGGTAGGCAGGTAGACAGGGAGGAAAGGGGACCAGGAGGCGGGTTTGACGGGTGGCAGGTGGGAACAGAGAGGCAAAATAGACAGGTGGGCAGGGGGGGCGGGTTAAAGACGGGGAGGCGGGAAGACAGATGGGGCAGGGAGGTGGGGAAAACAGGAGGCAGGGGGGAAAAGTAGACGGGGCGGGTTTGGACAGGTAGGTAGGGAGGCGGTGGGCAGGTCCCAGGGACCCAAGGGGGGACAGGTAAAAATTTGACGGGTTTCCAGAGAGGCAAATAGACGGGTAGGCAGGGAGGCAGGTAAAACGGGTAGGCGGGTTTAACAGGGGGGCAGGGAGGCGGGTTTAAGTCGGGTTTGGCAGGGGGGGCTGGGGGGGGCAGGTAGAAGGAAAGGCAGGGGGGGGGCAGGTAACAGGTGGGCAGGGGGGCGGGTTTAGACAGGTGGGGCAGGGAGCGGGTAGACAGGGGGGGGGAAAATGGGGGGGGAAGGTAACAGGTAGGCAGGGGACAGGTAGCCCAAGTAGACAGGTAGGCAGGGAGGCAGGTAGACAGGTGGGGCAGGGGGGCGGGGTAAGACAGATAGGCAGGTAGACGGGGAGGCGGGTAAAACAGGTGGGCCCAGGGAAAACAGGTAACAAGTAAAAAGGTGGGGGCGGGGAGGCGGGTAACGGGTTTTAAGGCAGGGAGGCAGGTGGGACAGGTGGCAGGTAGCAGGGAGGCGGGTAACATAGGCAGGAAAGACGGGGAGGCAGGAAGACGGTAGGCAGGGAGGAGGTGGGGACAGGTAGGTGGGGAGACGGGGGAGACGGGTGACAAGTAACAGGTAGGCGGGGGGAGGCAGGTAAACAGGGGGGGCAGGTAGACGGGTTTAGGCAGGTAGAGAGGGAGGCAGGTGACAGGTAGGCAGGGGGGGCCCGGTGGGACAATTAAAAAGGGTGGGGCAGGGGAGGCAGGTAGACAGGTAGGCGGGGGTGGGAAGGGAGGCGGGTAGACGGTGGGCGGGTTTAAAAGCGGGGAAAGACAGGTAGACAGGGAGGCAGGTAGACAGGGAGGGGGTAACGGGTTGGGGCAGGGAGGCAGGTAAAACGGTAGGCAGGGGGGGCATTGGGGGCGGGGAGGCAGGTAAAACGGGTAGGCAGGTAAAAAGGGAAAGGAAGGAAGGCAAGTAGCGGGTTTAGCATGGAGGCAGGTAACGGGTTAGGCAGGGAACGGGTAGACGGGTTGGGCGGGTTTAAACAGGTGGGCGGGTTTAGACAGGGGGCAGGTAGACAGGGGGAAAAGGGGGTTTAGGCGGGGAGGCAGGTAGACAGGGGGGGCCAGGTGGGCGGGGAGGCAGGGGGCCCCAAGGTTTAGACAGGTAGGCAGGGAGGAAAGGTGACAGGTGGGACAGGGGGGCAGGTAGACAGGTAGGCAGGGTAGGCAGGGAGGCGGGTAAAACAGGAAAAAAAGGCCCCAATTTAAAAAGGCCCCCCCCAGGGGGGGCGGGTAAAACGGGTGGCAGGTAGACGGGGAGGCAGGTAGACAGGGGGGCAGGGAGGCAGGGGGTAGACGGTAGGCGGGTAGACAGGTAGGCATTTTAGACGGGGAAAGGCAGGTAACGGAGGCGGGGGGAGGTAGACAGGTAGGCAGGTAGACGGGGAAGGCAGGTAGACAGGTGGGGCAGGGAGGCAGGTAGACAGGAAAGGCGGGGGAGACGGGTAAAAAGGGTAAACAGGTAGGCGGGTTAAAACAGGTGGGCGGGGTGACGGGGTAAGCGGGTAGGCGGGTTTAGCCAGGGAGGCGGGAAAGACAGGTGGGCAGGGGGCAGGTAACAGAAAGGCGGGGAGGCAGGTAGACATAGGCAGGGGAGGCGGGAGGCAGGGAGGAGGGGGGCAGGAGGCAGGTAAAAACAGGAGGCAGGGGGCAGGTAACGGGGTGGGAAAAGGGAGGCAGGTAGCCCAGGTGGGGCGGGGGGAAGGCAAAAAGGCAGGGAGGGGGGAGGCAGGTAGAAGGTAGGCGGGGGGCCGGGTTTAACAGGTGGGAAAGGGAGACGGGTGACAAGAAAGACCGGTAGGCAGGGAGGCGGTAGACGGGTAGGCGGGGGATGCAGGGGTGGGCAGGAAAGGGGGGAGGGGAACAGGGGGCCCCAGGGGGCCCCGGGGGAGGCAGGGAGACGGGTAACAAGTAACAGGTAGGCAGGGAGGCGGGGTAGACAGGTAGGCGGGTTAGACAGGGAGGGGGGTAGACAGGTAGGCGGGTGACAGGGAGGCGGGTTGAATTTTAGGGGGGGGGGCGGGGTTAACAGGTAGGTAGGGAGGCAGGGGAGACAAGTAGACAAGTAGAAAAGTTGGGGCAGGGGGGGCGGGTGACAGGGAGGCGGGGTGGGACGGGTTTGACGGGGAAAGGGGGCGGGGTAGACAGGTAGGCGGGGAGACAGGTAAAAAAGTAGACAGGTAGGCAGGGGGGCCAGGAGACAGGTGGCAGGTGGGACAGGGGGGGCGGGTGACAGGTGCAGGTAGGCAGGGAGGCAGGTAGGCCGAAAGACAGGGGGGGGCAGGTAGACAGGAAAGGAAAGGGGGGCAGGTAGACAGGTAGGCAGGGAGACAGGTGGGACAAGTAGAAGGTAGGCGGGGGGCGGGTAGACAGGTAGGCAGGGAGGCAGGTAGAAAGGTAGGCAGGTAGACAGGGGAAGGCGGGTAGACGGGTGGGCAGGGAGACGGGGTAGAAACAAGTAACGGGTTTAGGAAAGGGGGGCAGGTAGACAGGGGGCAGGGAGGCAGGTAAAACCGGGTAGGCAGTTGGGCAGGAAAGACGGGGGCAGGTAGACAGGTAGGCAGGGAGACAGGTGGGACATTTAGGCGGGAGGCAGGTAGGGGTAGGCAGGGGAAGGCAGGTAGACGTTGGGCAGGGACGGGTAAAAACGGGGGAAGGCGGGGAGGCAGGTAGACAGGTAGGCAGGGGGGGCAGGTAGACGGGTAGGCAGGGGGGCGGGTTAAAGGACAGGTAGCAGGGAGGCGGGTAGACAGGTGGGCAGGGGGCAGGTAGACAGGTAAAACAGGTAGGCAGGGAGGCAGGTAGACAGGTAGGCACGGGGGAAATGTAGACGGGTAGGCAGGGGGGCCCGGGCAGACAGGTAAACAGGGAGGCAGGTAGCCCAGGTAGGGGGGGAAAGGCAGGTAGACAGGTGGGGCGGGGAGGCAGGTAGACAGGAGGCGGGGGGAGGAGGTAGACGGGTTTAAGGCAGGGAGACAGGTAGGCAGGGAGGCAGGTAGATAGGTGGGCGGGAGGCGGAAAGACGGGTGGCAGGGAGGCGGGTAGACAGTGGGCAGGGAGGCGGGTAAAAAGGTAGGCAGGGGGCAGGTAAAAAAGGTAGGCAGGGGGGCAGGTAGAGGGGGTAGGCAGGAAAGACAGGTAGGCAGGGAGGCGGGGAGACGGGTTAGGCAGGGGGGGAAAGGGAGGCGGGGGTAGAAACAGGTAGGCAGGGAGGCAGGAGGCAGGAGGCAGGTAGACGGGTAGGAGGAAGACGGGTTTGGGGCGGGGGAGGCGGGGTAACAGGTAGGCGGGGGGGCGGTAACGGGTGGGCGGGTAACGGGTTTAGGCGGGTAGGCGGTTTGGGCAGGTAGGCGGGTAAAAACGGGTTTAAGCGGGGGAGGGGGGGTTAGACAGGTAGGCGGGGGAAGGCGGGTTAGACAGGTGGGAAAGGGGGGCCCAAGGTAGGCAGGTAGGCGGGTAGGCGGGGAGGCGGGTAGACAGGTAGGGGGTTTGACAGGTAGGAAGGTAGGGCAGGGGGCGGGGAAAGGGGGGCGGTTAAAAAAGGTGGGCAGGGAGGCGGGTTTTGGGCCGGGAGGCGGGTTTAGACAGGTAGGCGGGGTAAAAGGGTTTGGCGGGGGTGGGACGGGTGGGGCAGGGAGGCAGCCAAAAGGGTAGGCGGGTAGACGGGTAGGCAGGGACCCAGGGGGGGGCGGGTTTTAGACGGTGGGCCCGGAAAAAGGCGGGTTTTAAAACCCCCCCCCGGGTTGGCCCGGGGAGCGGGTTAGACAGGAAGGGCGGGGTGGGCAAGGAGGCAGGTAGGCAGGGAGGGGGGGAGGCAGGGAGGCAGGTAGGCAGGTGGGGGCGGGGAGACGGGGAAACCCGGTAGGCAAAGGAGGGGGTTAGAGACGGGTTTGGAAGGGGAGGCAGAGGGTGGGAGGGGGCGGGGGCCGGCAGGTAGACAGGTAGGCAGGGAGGGGGGTAAAAAAGGTAGGCAGGTTTCATTAGGCCGGGAAAAGGCGGGGTGACAGGTAACGGGGGAAAGGCGGGGAAAAAGGAAAGGTGACGGGTTTGGGCCCCAGGACCCCGGGTTTGACGGTTTGGGCCCGGTGGGGGCGGGAGGCGGGGGGTAGACGGGGGTAGAAAAGGAAAGGCGGGTGGGGCCCGGTGGGCGGGGAGGCGGGTTGGGACAGGTAGGAGGGAGGCAGGTAGGCGGGGGAGGCAGGAGAAATAGGCGGGGAGGCAGGGAGGCAGGTAGGCGGGTTAGAAGGGGGAGGGAGGCGGGTTTAACAGGTAGAACGGGGTTGGGCAGGGAGGCAGGCGGGACAAGTAGCCAGGTAGGCGGGAGGCAGGTGGGACAGGGTTTAGACAGGTAGACAGGTAGGCGGGAGGCAGGGGGGCAGGTAGACATTAGGCAGGGGGGCGGGTGGGACAGGTAGGCGGGGGGCAGGGAGGCAGGTGGGACGGGGTAGCCCAGGTAGGCAGGGAGGAAAGGTAGACAGGGGGCGGGGTTAAGACATTTTTGGGCGGGAGGCAGGGAGGCAGGAAAAAGGTAGGCGGGGAGGAAGGGATGCAGGTAGACAGGTAGGCGGGGAGGCAGGTAGACAGGGGGGGCAGGGGGCGGGCCCAGCAGGTGGGGCGGGGAGGCAGGGAGGCAGGAAAGACGGGTTTGGGGGCAGGGAGGCAGGCAGACGGGTTAGGCGGGGAGGCGGGCAGACAGGTAGGCAGGGGGGCGGGGGAGGCGGGTGACGGGTAGGCAGGGAGGGGGGGGCGGGTAGACAGGTAAAACGGGGAAAGGCAGGGAGGCAGGTAGACGGGTTTGGCAGGGAGGCGGGGGTTTAGACAAAACAGGTAGGCAGGGAGGCGGGTAGAAAAGGAAAGGCAGGGAGGGGGTTTTAAAACAGGTAGGCGGGGAGGCAGGTAGACAGGTGGGGCAGGGGGGCAGGTGGGCGGGGAAAGGCGGGTTTGGGACAGGTGGGCGGGGAAAGGCGGGGAGGCAATGGGGGCAGGTAGACAGGGAGGCGGGGGGGGCCCAGGGGGGGGAAGGTAGGGGGGGAGGCCCAGGCAGACAAGTAGACAGGTGGGGCGGGGAGGCGGGTAGACGGAGACATTTAGAAAAGGTACGGGGAAAGGCAGGGGGGCAGGTAGACAGGTAGGCCAGGGGGGGAAAGGTAGACGGGTGGCAGGGGGGGCGGGAAAGGAGGTAGACGGGGTGGGAAGGGGGCCCGGTAGACAGGTGGGCGGGGAGGCAGGTAGAAGGTTGGCAGGGAGGCAGGGGGGGGCGGGTTTTAAGACGGGTAGGCGGGGGAGGAGGGGGGCAGGTAGACGGGTAGGCAGGGAGGCAGGGAGGAGGTAGACGGGTTTAGAAGGTAGGCAGGGGGGGCAGGTAACAGGTATGCAGGGAGGCAGGTAGACAGGTAGGCGGGGAAAGGCAGGGAGGCAGGGGGCCCGGGGTGGGCGGGGGGCGGGGGATGCAGGAAAGACAGGAAGGGGGGAGGCAGGTAGACAGGTGGGCAGGGGGGGCAGGCAGACAGGTAGGCAGGGAGGCGGGTAGACGGGTAGGCAGGGAGGAAAGGCGGGACAGGGGGCAGGGGGGCGGGGAGGCAGGCAGACAGGTGGGCCCAGGGAGGCAGGGAGGCGGGGAGGCGGTTTGGGACGGTAGGCAGATTGCAGGGGGGGCAGGGAGGCAGGGGGGGCAGGGAGGCAGGTAGACGGGGAAAGGCGGGGAGGCAGGGGGGGAGGGTAGACGGTAGGCAGGGGGGGGGGCGGGGGGAGGAAAGGTAGACAGGTGGCAGGAGGCAGGCGGGACAGGTAGGGGGGGAAAGGAAAGGGGAGGCAGGTAGACGGGAGGCAGGTAGGCAGGGGGGGGGGAGGCAGGGGGGGGTAGACATGAGGCGGGGAGGCAGGGGGGGCAGGTGGGAACGGGTTTGGGCAGGGGGGGCGGGGCGACGGGTGGGCAGGGGGGCGGGAGGCAGGTGGGACAGGTAGGCGGGGAAAGGGCACCCAGACAGGTAGGCAGGGGGCAGGGAGGCGGGTAGAAAAGTAGGCGGGGAGGCAGGTAGACAGGTAGGCAGGGGGGAGGCGACAGGTGGGCCCGGGGAGGCAGGGGGGGCGGGTGGGACAGGAGGCAGGGGGGCATGCAGACAGGTAGGCAGGGAGGAAGGGAGGCGGGGAGGCAGGCGGGAACAGGTAGGCGGGGGGAGGGAGGCGGGTTTCCCGGGGTAGGCAGGTGGGAACGGGGTAGGCAGGGAGGCAGGTAGGCAGGGGGGAAAGGGAGGCAGGTAGACGGGTTGGGCAGGAAGGCAGGGGGGCAGGGAGGCAGGAGGGGGGGTTAGACGGGTAGGCAGGTGGGCAGGGGGGCAGGGGCAGGGGGGGGCGGGGAGGCAGTAGAAAAAGGTAGGCAGGTACAGGGGGGGAGGGAGGCGGGTAACAGGTAGGCGGGGAGGAAGGGAGGCGGGTAACGGGTGGCAGGGGGGAAAGGCAGACAGGAAAGGCAGGGAGGCGGGGAGGCAGGTGGGGCAGGTAGGCAGGGGGGCGGGGGAGGCAGGGAGGCAGGTAGACAGGTGGGCAGGGAGGCAGGGGGGAGGTAGACAGGTAGGCGGGAGGCAGGGACAGTAGGCAGGGGGGGCAGGGAGGAAGGTAACGGGTTGGGGGGAGGCAGGCAGCCGGGAGGGAAAGGGGGGCAGGGGGGCCCGGGTAGAAAGGTAGGCAGGGGGGCCCGGGAGGCAGGTAGACGGGGAAGGCGGGGAGGCGGAAAGACGGGTAGGCAGGGAGGCGGGGAGGCGGGTTAACAGGTAGGCAGGGGGGCAGGCAGACAGGTAGGCAGGGGGGGCGGGGGGGCAGGCAAAACAGGTAGGCGGGGAGGCAGGGGGGCAGGTAGCCCAGGTAGGCAGGTAACAGGTAGGCATGTAGGAAAGGGGGCGGGGAAGGCCCAGGAAAGCCGGGTGGGAAAGGGGGGGCAGGGAGGCAGGGAGGCAGGGAGGCAGGTAGACAGGTAGGCAGGGAGGCAGGTAGACAGGTAGGCAGGTAGACAGGTAGGCAGGGAGGCAGGTAGGCAGGGAGGCAGGGAGGCAGGTAGACAGGTAGGCAGGTAGGCAGGGAGGCAGGGAGGCAGGGAGGCAGGGAGGCAGGTAGACAGGTAGGCAGGGAGGCAGGGAGGCAGGTAGGCAGGGAGGCAGGGAGGCAGGGAGGCAGGGAGGCAGGGAGGAGGATTCAGTATTCCATGGTTGACATGGAAGATAAGAACGCATGGTACTAATTATCAATGTATATAAATGGTTCAGAGAACCGACAAGTTGATAAAATAGACACAAGTGCAATATCTGGGTATCTTTATTGTGGAAACGTTTCGCCCTACATTGCTGTTAGACACAGCAACATCTTGGGATCTTAATACAGGAAATTCTGCACTTGCCTAACCTATAGTCCTGACCTACTTCCACTTGCGGGTTTGTTCTCTATAACACCTTCGACTACTCCACCTCACCTGTCTACACTATATAAGTCACTTGTTCGCACATATGTTGTGTTTTTTCAAGTGTTGGATTAATTACATCGACTCCAGGCTGAGGGACTGATTACCTCAAACTCCTTCTGTTTGTATAGGACTAATGAAGCCACTGTGTGGCGAAACGTTTCCTCAGTAAAGATACCCAAGTGTTGCACTTGTCAGTATTAACTCGTCTTCAGAACTCCTCTTCCTTTCTTCTTCCCCAACTCTCCCTCCCTTCCCCAACCCTAATTCCCTCCCCAACTCTCCCTCCTTCTCCTCTCCCAGCAATCCCCTTTCTTCCCTCCTTTCCTCACATATAACTCCTTCCCTCACCCTATGCTCCATTCTCTTCCTACACTTTTTCCTCCAATAATTCTCCAACACCCCTTTATACTCCAACACTCGTCCCTCCTCCAACATTCACTCAACTTGGAGATTACTTCAGCATCGTCTCTCTCTCTCCTCCATTGCTTTTATTTGCTCTGTGTCGCGTCTGACATCCATCTTCATCTGTGTGTGTGTGTGTGTGTGTGTGTGTGTGTGTATGTGTGTGTGTGTGTGTGTGTGTGTGTGTGTGTGTGTGTGTGTACTCACCTAATTGTGGTTGCAGGGGTCGAGACTCAGCTCCTGGCCCCGTGTGTGTGTGTGTGCGTGTCCTCCAGAACCAGACCATATCTATTCTTGAAGCTGAGTTTACTTCCATCGTCTTTCCATCTAGTAATTTCTAACGTCCGTGTAGCTCATCTTTGCCCTTAGATTGCATCTATGTCCTCTAAAAGCCTCATTTCTCAAACATCTTGTCCCTATCCGCTCTTTATAATCCTCGTAATATTTTGTATGTCGTAATCATATCTCGTCTGGTCCTTCTCTCTTCTAATATTATTACTCTGACTTCCTTAAGTATCTCCTTGTAGTTTTTTTTTTCCTGACTCCGGCATCAACTTGTTGCAAACATTTGGATTTTTTCTAACTTTACATCCTTGATGAGGTGGGGCTCCATACTGGCGCTGCATACTCCAGTTGACAGTGTTATTAATATTCTAAATTAGTCATTTAGCAGCACTGTATCGTTCTATTGGTCATAATGTTCTCTTCCCCGGGATGTCACTCACAATAGCTGACTAACACTAACTGTCGCATATTGACTGTGATCAACATACCTACTCTTAAAACTCTGTATAGATTATTTTGGGAGTCATGTTATAGCTGTGTTGACAGTGTTATTAGAATCACTGAGGCAAATTTCCTGCTAGACACAAAGTTAAGATCTAGGTAACAAGCTGAAGGAAATGAAACCTTACTTGAGGAACTAGCTGACTTTCTGGAGGAGACCACATATCTTAGGTGTTGCTATACGTGTTTACATACAGGTGCTATCACAGGTGTTAATATACATGTTATGACAGGTATTAATACATGTGATTATACAGATGTTATCACAGGTGTTATATGTTACTATGAATATTTATGTATCACCACAGGCGTTATTACAGGTATTTGTATAGATGTTACTATAGGTGTTAATACAGGTATTCATATATATATTACCACCGGTGTTATTACAGGTATTTATATGCTACCACAGGTGTTATTACATGGTATTGATATACATGTTACCACAGGTGTTATTTCCCCTTGTCTCTCCTTTCTCTCTTTGCTCCCTCACCCTCTTTACTCTTCATTTCGCCTCTCCACCTCTCCCCCCTCTCTCTCCCCTTTATCCTCCTCTCTCTACTTTCCACACTCGTCTCTCCATCCTTTCTCTCAGTTGTCTCACTTACCTTTCACTGTCTCCCCCTACCTCTCACGGTCTCCCCTACCTCTCACTGTTCCCCCCCCTCCCCTCCCTCCTGCTAGTGAGACAGCGAGACAGATCAACATCGACACTTATTGAGATATATTATCTCTGCTGTGGGTAATAACTCTCTAAACCTCTTACAGAATTTCTCGAAGGAGAGATAACTCAGAGAGAGAGAGAGAGAGAAAGAGAGAGAGACTAACACCGACAAGGCTTTCGATTTCTTTCTGTATTTTAAAGAGATAGGGAAATAATTTATTAGTTTTTTTATTATAGGCGATTCACCAAGCAGGGTGCGAGATTTAACATTACCTCAGTGTGTTAGAAGTCTTTCATACGTATTTTTGTAATTATCGTGAGGCAATACTTATAGTACAGAAAGAGGGTGATTACCTACTTCCAGGTAAGTGATTATGCCCTGCTTATACATACTGAATATACATACCTACACAGATGGATTGTTTCTTATGTCAGTTAATGTTATCACATACATAGTAAATATACAACCACACACAAGTCATAGTACACCACGTAGGTCCAATATATTATTTAAGTACATTTAGGTGACTACAGAAATAAACACACACACACACACACACACACACACACACACACACACACACACACACACACACACACACACACACACACATACACACAACACACACACACCACACACAACACACACACACACACACACACCACCACAACAACACACACACATACACACACACACACACACACACACACACACACACACACATACACACACACATACACACACACAAAACCACACCACAACACACCACACACACACCACACACACAAACAACACACTACACTACAAAACACATACACACACGAACACACACACACACACACACACACACATAACACAGACACACATACACAAACACATACACACACAAGACATACACACACAACAACACACACACACAACACAAAAACACACACACAACTACACACACACACACACAAACACACACAACACACACAAATACACAACACATACACACACAACAATACACACACAACACACACACATAACAACACACACACACACAACAACATACACAGATGGAAATGAGGCAGCCTAGAATAGGCAAAAATCGGGAATACAGAAGAGGTGACTGTGTAAAGAAACACGAACACTTAGTGAATGTAGATCAGAACTACGTTAACAAGGAGATGGAGGACCCGCAAGGAAAGTGGGTGATAGACGGAGAAGTTTATTCGTAGAGGAAAAGAAGAAGAAGAAGATGATGAAGCATCAGTGTGAAAAGTAAGAGGAATCCATAGTTAAACAAGATAGATCAAAAGGAAACAAGGAAATCCAGAAGAAAGGTGGAAAAGTTGCAGAAGCAAGCAAAGGATAGATAAAAAAGAGAGGGAACAAAGATCGAAAAAGGAATATTGAAGAGTGAGTATAGGAATGTGAGAAAAGTGAGAATAGCAGAGAAAAGTGAGAATGTAGAATGAGAAAAGGCCACAGTATAATTGAAGTTACTAAAGTGGAGCAGTGGAAGATGAGCAAAGAGGAGACATTGATAATGAGTTAGAAGGAAGAAAGGAAGGAGAGCTGATGGGAACAAGAAGGCGTAGAGGAGATTTTGCAGAGAGAAGGAGAGAAGGGAGAGTGTCAGAGAGCAGGAGAGTAGGGAGAGTGTCAGAGAGCAGGGAAAGATAGGGAGAGTGTCAGAGAGCAGGAGAGAAGGGAGAGTGTCAGAGAGCAGGAGAGTAGGGAGAGTGTCAGAGAGCAGGAGAGTAGGGAGAGTGTCAGAGAGCAGGAGAGAAGGGAGAGAGTGTCAGAGAGCAGGAGAGAAGGGAGAGTGTCAGAGAGCAGGAGAGAAGGGAGAGTGTCAGAGAGCAGGAGAGTAGGGAGAGTGTCAGAGAGCAGGAGAGAAGGGAGAGTGTCAGAGAGCAGAGAGAGGGAGAGTGTCAGAGAGCAGGAGAGAAGGGACGAGTGTCAGAGAGCAGGAGAGAAGGGAGAGTGTCAGAGAGCAGGAGAGAAGGGAGAGTGTCAGAGAGCAGGAGAGTAGGGAGAGTGTCAGAGAGCAGAGAGTAGGGAGAGTGTCAGAGAGCAGGAGAGAAGGGAGAGTGTCAGAGAGCAGGAGAGAAGGGAGAGTGTCAGAGAGCAGGAGGTAGGGAGAGTGTCGAGAGCAGGGAGTAGGAGAGTGTCAGAGAGCAGGAGAGAAGGGAGAGGTGTCAGAGAGCAGGAGAGAACGGAGAGTGTCAGAGAGCAGGAGAGTAGGGAGAGTGTCAGAGAGCAGGAGAGAAGGGAGAGTGTCAGAGAGCAGGAGAGAAGGGAGAGTGTCAGAGAGCAGGAGAGAAGGGAGAGTGTCAGAGAGCAGGAGAGTAGGGAGAGTGTCAGAGAGCAGGAGAGAAGGGAGAGTGTCAGAGAGCAAGGAGAGTAGGGAGAGTGTCAGAGAGCAGGAGAGTAGGGAGAGTGTCAGAGAGCAGGAGAGAAGGGAGAGTGTCGGAAGAGGCAGGCAGGAGAGTAGGGAGAGTGTCGGAGAGAAGGGAGAGTGTCAGAGAGCAGGAGAGTAGGGAGAGTGTCAGAGAGCGGGGAGAGTAGGGGGGAGAGTGTCAGAGAGCAGGGAGAGAAGGGAGAGTGTCAGAGAGCAGGAGAGAAGGGAGAGTGTCAGAGAGCAGGAGAGAAGGGAGAGTGTCAGAGAGCAGGAGAGTAGGGAGAGTGTCAGAGAGCAGGAGAGTAGGGAGAGTGTCAGAAGTGGACAGGAGAGAAGGGAGAGTGTCAGAGAGCAGGAGAGGTAGGGAGAGTGTCGGAGAGAAGGGGAGAGTGTCAGAGTGCAGGAGAGTAGGAGAGTGTCAGAGAGCAGGAGAGAAGGGAGAGTGTCAGAGAGCAGGAGAGTAGGGAGAGTGTCAGAGAGCAGGAGAGAAGAAGGAGAGTGTCAGAGAGCGGAGAGAAGGGAGAGTGTCAGAGAGCAGGAGAGTAGGGAGAGTGTCAGAGAGCAGGAGAGAAGGGAGAGTGTCAGAGAGCAGGAGAGAAGGGAGAGTGTCAGAGAGCAGGAGAGAAGGGAGAGTGTCAGAGAGCAGGGAGAGTAGGGAGGTGTCAGAGGCAGGAGAGTAGGGAGAGTGTCAGAGAGCAGGAGAGAAGGGAGAGTGTCAGAGAGCAGGAGAGTAGGGAGAGTGTCGGAGAGAAGGGAGAGTGTCAGAGAGCAGGAGAGTAGGGAGAGTGTCAGAGAGCAGGAGAGAAGGGAGAGTGTCAGAGAGCAGGAGAGTAGGGAGAGTGTCGGAGCAGAAAGGGAGAGTGTCAGAAGAGCTGGAGAGTAGGGAGAGTGTCGAGAGAGAGAAGGGAGAGTGTCAGAGAGCAGGAGAGTAGGGAGAGTGTCGGAGAGAAGGGAGTGTCAGAGAGCAGGAGAGTAGGGAGAGTGTCGGAGAGAAGGGAGAGTGTCAGAGAGCAGGAGAGTAGGGAGAGTGTCGGAGAGAAGGGAGAGTGTCAGAGAGCAGGAGAGTAGGGAGAGTGTCGGAGAGAAGGGAGAGTGTCAGAGAGCAGGAGAGTAGGGAGAGTGTCGGAGAGAAGGGAGAGTGTCAGAGAGCAGGAGAGAAGGGAGAGGAGAGTGTCAGAGAGCAGGAGAGAGTAGGGAGAGTGTCGGAGGAGAAGGGAGAGTGTCAGAGAGCGGAGAAGTGGGGAGAGTGTCGGAGAGAAAGGGAGAGTGTCAGAGAGCAGGAGAGTAGGGAGAGTGTCGGAGAGAAGGGAGAGTGTCAGAGAGCAGGAGAGAAGGGAGAGTGTCAGAGAGCAGGAGAGTAGGGAGAGTGTCAGAGAGCTGGAGAGAAGGGAGTGTCAGAGAGCAGGAGAGAAGGGAGAGTGTCAGGGAGCAGGAGAGAAGGGAGAGTGTCAGAGAGCAGGAGAGTAGGGAGAGTGTCAGAGAAGCAGAGAGAGAAGAGGAGGAGTGTCAGAGAGCAGGAGAGTAGGGAGAGTGTCAGAGAGCAGGAGAGAAGGGAGAGTGTCAAGAGCAGGAGAAAGGGAGAGTGTCAGAGAGCTAGGAGAGAAGGGAGAGTGTCAGAAAGCAGGAGAGAAGGGAGAGTGTCAGAGAGCAGGAGAGTAGGGAAGAGTGTCAGAGAGCAGGAGAGAAGGGATAGTGCCAGAGAGCAGGAGTGAAGGGAGAGTGTCAGAGAGCAGGAGAGAAGGGAGAGTGTCAGAGAGCCAGGAGAGATAGGGAGAGTGTCAGAGAGCAGGAGAGTAGGGAGAGTGTCAGAGAGCAGGAGAGAAGGGAGAGTGTAGAGAGCAGGAGAGAAGGGAGAGTGTTAGAGAGCTGGAGAGAAGGGAGAGTGTCAGAGAGCAGGAGAGAAGGGAGAGTGTCAGAGACCAGGAGAGAGGGAGAGTGTCAGAGAGCAGGAAAGAGAAGGGAGAGTGTCAGAGAGCAGGAGAGAAGGGAGAGTGTCAGAGAGCAGGAGAGAGGGAGATTGTCAGAGAGCTGGAGAGAAGGGAGAGTGTCAGGAGAAGTAGGGAGAGTGTCAGAGAGCAGGAGAGAAGGGAGAGTGTCAGAGAGCAGGAGAGAGTAGGGAGAGTGTCAGAGAGCTGGAGAGAAGGGAGAGTGTCAGAGAGCAGGAGAGTAGGGAGAGTGTCAGAGAGCAGGAGAGAAGGGAGAATGTCAGAGAGCAGGAGAGTAGGGAGAGTGTCAGAGAGCAGGAGAGTAGGGAGAGTGTCAGAGAGCTGGAGAGAAGGGAGAGTGTCAGAGAGCAGGAGAGTAGGGAGAGTGTCAGAGAGCTGGAGAGAAGGGAGAGTGTCAGAGAGCATGAGAGTAGGGAGAGTGTCAGAGAGCTGGAGAGAAGTTAGAGTGTCAGAGAGCTGGAGAGAAGGGAGAGTGTCAGAGAGCAGGAGAGTAGGGAGAGTGTCAGAGAGCAGGAGAGAAGGGAGAGTGTCAGAGAGCAGGAGAGTAGGGAGAGTGTCAGAGAGCAGGAGAGAAGGGATAGTGCCAGAGAGCAGGAGTGAAGGGAGAGTGTCAGAGAGCAGGAGAGAAGGGAGAGTGTCAGAGAGCAGGAGAGTAGGGAGAGTGTCAGGGAGCAGGAGAGTAGGGAGAGTGTCAGAGAGCAGGACGAAGGGAGAGTGTCAGAGAGCAGGAGAGTAGGGAGAGTGTCAGAGAGCAGGAGAGAAGGGAGAGTGTCAGAGAGCAGGAGAGTAGGGAGAGTGTCAGAGAGCAGGAGAGAAGGGAGAGTGTCAGAGAGCAGGAGAGAAGGGAGAGTGTCAGAGAGCAGGAGAGTAGGGAGAGTGTCAGAGAGCAGGAGAGAAGGGAGAGTGCCAGAGAGCAGGACCACTACACAAGACCAGGACCAGCAACACAATAGGGATTAAGTGATACTACCCAGATTGATGTCTTGGCTTTGCCTGCTGGCTGCATATTGATGTAGGAGACAGCTTAGGTGGCGACCCTCACATTGTTGCTCGGTCCTGACGTTGAGGGGGAGGGAGGGGAGCGGGGAAAGGGGTGATCAACTGAGGATAGATAGGGTAGGAGGTTTAATGATAGGGAGGTTAAGGTGTGTGATGATTAATGATGTATTATAGCTCTTGTTGTATTTACCAGCTGGCTGTGTGCACTATGTTCATGTTGGTTTTCCCCGGCAGGTCCTGGCCCGGGTCTCTCCCTCCTGCGTTCCAACGAGTACAAGTCAAGTGCTTCCAAGCGTTCCCAGTAGTTAAGGTGCTTGACAGAACTTATACGTGCAGTAAAGGATCTCTGTACACTCTCTAGATCTGCGATTTCACCTGCTTTGAATGGAGATGTTAATGTACAGCAGTATTCCAGCCTAGAGAGAACAAGTGATTTGAAAAGGATCATCATTGGCTTGGCATCTCTCGTTTTGAACGTTCTCATTATCCATCCTGTCCTTTTCTTTGCACTTGTGATCGTGGCACTGTTGTGATCCTTGAAAGTGAGATCCTCAGACATTACTACTCCTAAGGGACCTGCTGTACATTAACATCTCCATTCAAAGCAGGTGAAATCGCAGATCTAGAGAGTGTACAGAGATCCTTTACTGCACATATAAGTTCTGTCAAGCACCTTAACTACTGGGAACGCTTGGAAGCACTTGACTTGTACTCGTTGGAACACAGGAGGGAGAGATATATCATAATCTACACTTGGAAAATCTTGGAAGGAATGGTCCCAAATCTGCACACAGAAATCACTCCCTACGAAAGTAAAAGACTGGGCAGGCGATGCAAAATGCCGCCAATAAAAAGTAGGGGCGCCATTGGTACACTAAGGGAAAACACCATAAGTGTCCGGGGCCCAAGACTGTTCAACAGCCTCCCATCAATCATTAGGGGAATTGCCAATAAACCCCTGGCTGCCTTCAAGAGAGAGCTGGACAGATACCTAAAGTCAGTGCCGGATCAGCCGGGCTGTGGCTCGTACGTTGGACTGCGTGCGGCCAGCAGTAACAGCCTAGTTGATCAGGCCCTGATCCATCGGGAGGCCTGGTCATGGACCGGGCCGCGGGGGCGTTGATCCCCGGAATAACCTCAGGTAACCTCCTCCATGTGGTGACCCGGCAGACTCTGTGCACAAGCATTACACAGTTAAGAAACAGTCAATAAAGACCTAAAGTATAATCAGCATAAGAGTTTTGGTTTAGCGTGTTTTCACTCCACCAGAATATGTGTACAGAGATGCAAACAGCCGCAGACAGGCGATCTTAACAATGCAAGACAAATCGGGGGGTAGAATCTTTAGCTAAAGGTGTTTCACACTTCTCAGTGCGTCATCAGGAGCTATGCAATACACTGCATTAACTCTGGAAAAAACTTCCTCTCGATCCTATAGTTGCTGCCTTGCAACATTGCATAGCTCATGATGACGCACTGGGAAGTGTGAAACTCCTTTAGCTAAAGATTCCCTCCTCCCCCCCCACGACTTTTCTCGAATGTTCAGAGATGTACAATTATGTACAGATTTCAGGGACAAGTTAAACCTATTAGTGAAGAGAGTTTCAGAGAGATTGAAAAATGAGAACCCTCTCCCTGCCACAGCTATCAGACATCCATACAAACAGTTCTGTTATGGTGAGAGACAGCCAGAGGCAGGAGAGTCTAGGTGTGTTGGTTAGACAGTCCCAGCACCTAGCTAGCACCCTGTGTCAGAATGTTTACCTGGAGTCTATCTGGAGAGTATTCTGGGGATCAATGCCCCCACGGCCCGGTCCACGACCAGGCCTCCCAGTGGATCAGAGCCTGATCAACCAGGTTGTTACTGCTGGCCGCACGTAGTCCAACATACGAACCACAGCCTAGCTGATCCGGCACCTACTTTAAGTATCTGTCGAGCTCCCTCTTGAAGGCATCCAAGGGCCTATTGGTAATTCTCCTTATACATGTTGGGAAGCTGTTGAACACTCTTGGGCTCCGGACACTTATGATGTTTTCTCTTAGCGTACCAATGGCGCCCCTACTTTTTTCACTGAGGGTATTTTGCACCGCCTGCCCAGTCTTTTACTTTTGTAGGGAGTGATTTCTGTGTGCAGATTCAGGACCATTCCTTCTAGTATTTTCCAAGTGTATATTATGACACTAAAGGATCTATGTACTAGTTAAAATCTTTAATTTTTCAGTTGCCCTTTGCTTAAGAAAGATATTTTACATTTGTTAGTATAGAATACCAAGACTCAACAAAAGTGGCATTTTTTCCTACTTGTGCCTCTGGGAAGTGGGTCCATAATGTCCCTCAGGCTGCTCAAGTAGGATTCACATGACAGAGCCACTTGGGAAAAAAATTTAGTATAAAAATAATGTGTAAGAATGGTATACAATACCGACAAGATGAGAGTAAGACACATGTGCAACATCTGGGTATCTTTATTGTAGACGTTTCGCCATCCAGTGGCTTTATCAATACAAATTCTAGGACATAACTTGAAGACAGTAGAACTATGTACAGAAGATGAGGTAATCATAGTCGTGGAGATTCAGAATCTCCACGACTATGGTGCTCTTCGCACCTACTCCAAGGTTGAGGGACTGATTACCTCATCTTCTGTACATAGTTCTACTGTCTTCAAGTTATGTCCTGGAATTTGTATTGATAAAGCCACTGGATGGCGAAACGTCTACAATAAAGATACCCAGATGTTGCACATGTGTCTTAATATAAAAATAATGTTGAATCGTGTGACTTAGTGGATGTTATCTGCGAACATTTTCTGAAAGTTGGACACCATTATGATGTGTCCTCAACCTAATCTCTGGAATCTGAGGATCACACTGCTCCTCCGCCTGACAACCACCTGTCTTCTTGACTCACTAGCATAACATGCAGGTAAGTTGTTTTGTATGGCGTACCTTGCATGAAAAACTTGTGTCCCAACACAGGTGAACTCTGTACCTGACACAATTACCTGCCTAGAGTACTGGGCACGTGTCATGTAGCTGTTGTTGTAGCTGTAGCTGGTGTTATTTCTACAGGTGATAAATTAGACGACATCTTATTTTTTATTATATGTATTACAAAATACAGTTAATATCTTGCGATTTAAAAAAAAATGTCATAGTTTCCCATCTCTCTTAACACATCTCCACCAGAGACCGAGAGAGATAGCTTTAATTTCGCCTAGTCTTGGACATTTAAGAGATAGATTACTTATAACCAGGAGAGATGCGAGACAGGAGGAGACATCGCACATTTAGACATAGACAAGAATTATTGGATGTCTGTTGACAAACTATTTTCTGCGACTGGGCAGATCTAGACAAATATAAAGTTGCAATCTGAAGTGTCGTCTAAACAGTGATGTCAGCACACGTCTGGCAAGAGAGAGAATGATTGAGTGAAAGATGGTGAATGTGCTTCCTCTGTTTTGGGCTCCCTTCCTCGGTGGAGAGAGAGAAGAGGGAGAGAGAGAGAGAGGGGAGAGAGAGAGAGAGAAGAGGGGAGAGGGAGAGAGAGAAAGGGGAGAGAGAGAAAAAGAGAGAGAGAGAGAGATTCAAACATCTCTTACTCCCATTCCTATAAACCATCCTTTCTCCTCCTCCCCCCCCCCCTACCCACCCCCCACCCCCCCTCCCTCACCCCCACCCTCCTCCCCACACCCACCACCTCCCTCACCCCCACCACCCCCCTCACCCCCCACCACCTCCCTCACCCCCTATCTTCCCACTTCCCTCAACCATTCACCAACTTCATGGGAAAAGGAAAGTAGAAACAACGTACAGCCCTCACTCGCAGGTCACAGGTCAAAGGTTATTTATTTCACATCTCTGAGACTCGCTTCCGTGGGGCTGTTCTTGTCTGTGGTGTTGTGGAACTGTTCTTGTCCGTTGTGCTGTAGTGGTGGTTTCCGTGGGACTGTTCTTGTCCTTGGTGTTGTGGGACTGTTGTGGTCACATAAGACTCAAGAAACACTGCAGCAGGCCTACTGGCCCATACTAGGCAGGTCATTCTCAAATTCAACCTATTCCTGCCCACCTAATTGTTCAACCTTTACCCAGTGTGCTGCGCCCTGCTCTTAAAACTGCGTATGGAATTTGTCTTTCTTAGCCAGTTCTCCGTGGCCTTCAGTCAATGTGAAATTAGAGCATCAGTCTGATAATAATTTATGTTCTCTCATTAACCCTCAGTCTGATCTGGGTCAACTAAAATTAGAAGTTGCTACTGTTATTACTTGTAGTAGTAGTAGTAGTTAGTAGTATTGGTAGTAGTAGTAGTTAGTAGTAGTAGTAGCAGTAGTAGTTAGTAGTAGTTAGTAGTATTGGTAGTAGTAGTAGTAGTTAGTAGTAGTAGTAGCAGTAGTAGTTAGTAGTAGTTAGTAGTATTGGTAGTAGTAGTAGTTAGTAGTAGTAAGTAGTATTGGTAGTAGTAGTAGTTAGTAGTAGCAGTAGTAGTTAGTAGTAGTTAGTAGTAGTAGTAGTAGTATTGGTAGTAGTAGTAGTTAGTAGTAGTAGCAGCAGCAGTAGTTAGTAGTAGTTAGTAGTACTGGTAGTAGTAGTAGTTAGTAGTAGTAGTAGTAGCAGTTAGTAGTATTGGTAGTAGTAGTAGTATTTAGTTAGTAGTTAGTAGTATTGGGAGTTAGTAGTAGTTAGTAGTAGTAGTAGTTAGTAGTATGGGAGTAGTAGTATTAGTAGTATAGAGTTAGTAGTATTGGTAGTAGTTATAGTAGTAAATTTTGTAGTAGTAGTAGTTAGTAGTATTCGAGTAGTAGTAGTTAGTAGTAGTTTGTAGTAGTAGTAGTAGTGTAGTAGTTGTAGTTAGTAGTAGTAGTTAGTAGTAGTAGTAGTAAAGTAGTAGTAGTAGTAGTAGTATGTAGTAGTAGTAGTAGTTTGTATGGTAGTAGTAGTAATAAAAGTAGTAGTAGTAGTATAGTATATGGTGGTAGTAGGAGTTTGTAAGTAGTAGTAGTAGTAGTATTGGTAGTATAGTAGTTAGTATTGGTAGTTAGTAGTAGTAGTAAGTAGTAGTAGTATTGGTGGTATTGTAGTGGTATAGTAGTAATAAATGGCAGCAGTAGTAGTTGTGGGGTTAGTAGAAGTAGTAATAGTAGTATGGTAGTAGTAGTACTAGTAGTATTGGTAGTAGTAGTAGTCATAGTTTGTAGTTAGTAGTAGTACAGTGGTAGTAGTGTTATAGTAGTAATAATAATGGCAATTGTAGTAGTAGTAGTTGTTGGGGGTTAGAAGTAATAGTAGTAGTAGTAATAGTGTAGTATAGTATGGTAGTATAGTTTTTTAGTAGTGGTAGTAGTAATAGTAGTGGTAGTAGAAGTAGCAGTGTAGCAGTAAATAGTATTTGCAGTAGCATAGTAGCAGTAGTATAGTAGTTTGTAGTGTTTGTAGTAGCAGTAGTGTAGTAGTAGTAGTAAGTGGTAGTAGTAGTAGTAGAGCAGGGAGCAGCAGCAGCAGCGGGAGTAGTAGTAGTAAGTAGTAGTAGTAGTTAGTTTGTAGTAAATAGTAGTAGTATAGTTTTAGTAGTAGTAGAGTAGCAGAGTAGCAGTAGTAGTAGTAGAAATATAAATAAATTGATTAACAGTGTGGGAGTAGTATTAGGTAATGGTTACGGGAGAGGTTTCTAGGACAGTACTACTACTGAGAGCTGGCAGCAGTATGTTCCGAATACTATATATCACTAGAGACGGTAGTGTAAAGTTAGGGTATTATCATGTAAAGTACCAACAGTTAACATATAAATACATAAGTAGAATTTTGGAATGGAAGCTTCATAATTGAAACTGAAATTTAAAACTGTAATGCTTTTCCCCAAGGTATAATAAAGCACAACTCATCGAATGAAACTCAAGGGTTGGGTTTACACAATGAAGTAAAAAAAAAAAATTAAAGATCGTTCGATCTGTATCCTTTGTGAAAAAAGGGGGTTTTCTGAGGAAGGAAAATTATAAAAAGAAAGAATGTTTAACAAAAAGGCAGTTTCGGGGGGCAACCAAATCTAGCTTTTAAAATTCTCAAAAAACGGAGAAAGGGTAAAAACCCCAAAAAAAACTTAAAACTTGAAAAGTTGATACGGGTTTTTAATTTAAAATTCTCAATAAAGGTTATTTACATTTTAACCCCAACTTTTGCTAGGGTGAGATTATATTTGCAGAAGGGGGTTAAAATTTTCTGGGGGGTTTCCAAAAACTTGTTCCCTTTTGGCTAACTCATGCTGTTTTTGGGGGCAAATTTAAATTTGGTATTAAAAATTGTACTAGGGTTTTTTCCAATACCTGTGTGTATTTTGGGGAAATTTAACGAATTCGGTTGATCTTTCTGAATTGGGGAAACAGGGTAAGAGTACAGGATCGGGAAAGGTTGTCGGGAGCCCGGTCCCTTTTGTCGGGGTTTTAAAAACATCGTTTATATCACATACTAACTTCATATTATCTAAATGCGATTTTTATACTGACCGAAAACAAATTTCTCTAACCTTTTATTTAATTACCAGTGATATTTTCAACTACTCGAAAAGGGACCAACAAACTTTTGTTCAAGCTTGGGCCTTGCAGACGTTTTTTTTAAAATTTTTCAGCATAACTCTCAAAACCCTTTTTTTGTTTTTGGGATGGCTTTTGCTCGAGTTTTTTGGCTTTTGGGTAAATTTGCTTTTGTTTTTATGAAATGTTTTCCCCGGGTTTTTCAAAAGAACTTTGGGGCAAAACTGGTACGAGTTGCTTATGAAATCATCAGGGTTGAAATTTTGGGGTTTCGGATTAGAATAAAAAACCTTCATAAGGAAAAAAACCGTTTACTAAAACCGTACAATGCATAATTTTGGAGTGTCCCCTATAGAAACATTGTAAGCAAAATTTTTAAGCACACTGCACATCGGGGGTTAACTTCACCCCAAAGTTTCACTTTTTGGGGATTGATATGGCTTAAAGACAAAAGTACTTTTTTAAATTGGTTCGTTCCCGCTAACCCGGGCGGGCGGGATGTTTAAAGGAACAAGGGTTGGAATTTAGAAAATCTTGTAAAAGGGGCACAAAAAGTTTCCCCTTACAAAATTCACCTCCTTTAAATCTGAAATGGGGAAATTTAAAGGGTGGTTTGCCTGAAAGATTATGCTTTTTTAAAAACGTTTTAGTATCCCCCTCGGCAGTCTTTTTCTGAAATTAGGAACTAACCACAATATCGGGGGGAAAGGTCTACCATAACCCCTTAGATTTTTTTTTTCCCTGGTTGGAACTTTGGAAAATTTTTAACAGATCAAAGCGAAACCCTTTTTTCCCAGGGTTTCTATTTGGTTGGATACATTTTGGATTGGATTAGGCCCTTTTGAAATTCCCTTTTTAATGTTGCATGAAACCACTTAAATTTTTTAAACATACTCAGAAAAATCGTTGCCTTTTCCCAAAGGGCCAAAAGTATTTCAATCGGCTTGTTTTTTGAAGGGACCCAAACCCAAGGGGGGCCCCAACCACCTGGTAAATCGTAAACTAGCTGAAGGTTTTCATTCACTAGCGACTTTTTGGAAATTGCAAACGGGTTTAAACTTTTTTTTCCCCTGGGGGATTAACCCAATTTCGGCTGTTCGATCCCCAAAAAATTCCTTGGTTCATGACAAAGTCCCGATGGGTGCGGTGTTTTCCAGTCAGAATAAAAATTTTCCCTGGAGCAGGAATCAAATTTCACCCCAAAGGCCCACAGGGGATCTTTTTCGTTGAGCATTTTTTACATCTTCAGCACTAAATGGGGGGTCTGCATTTAAATATACTAAATGCGAAATAAGGCATCGGGCGACTACTTTTTTCCAATTGCCAGGTAAGTGTTTAAAAAGGGGGGGAAAGGGAATCTTGGTTTATTAAAGGGCCCCTTCCTGGCTAACCTTCCAGTATTTTTGTTTTTTTCGGAATAAAGGTATCAGGGGCATTGGTCTTTTCCAAGACATGAACAGAGTATAAAAAAATTAATGCCCCTCGGAAGTGTTTTTTAAAGACCATACTATTTTTAAAGGGCTTCTTGCTCATTACTGTAAAATTTATGGTTAAAGCCTTCGAAAGGGAAACCGGCTAGAAAATTTCCCAACTGCGTTGTACTTGCCATCGGTCTTCTAAAGCGAAACGGCACCAAAGCCAATAAACTAGAAATTTTATTGTCGGGATAAAAGGGGAAGAAAAATCGGAAATTTTTCAAAATTGGGCAAAAAGTTAGCTTTCCTTTTAGATTTGGGAAATGCTCTTTTTTTGAGGGGAAAGGGGTCCAAACAAAAGGAAAATTTTTCTTAAGAACCCCGCAAGAGGGGCACAATGGAAGAAAAAAAGGGAAATTGAAAGATCTTTTTAAAAACCTGCAAGCCCCAAGGATCTTAGGCATCAGAAATTTTTGGGTTTTGGGAAAATTTAGTACTGCAAGGATTAAAACTTTTTAAAAAAAAGTTTGGTTTCGGCCCTTTTTTTAACCCCCTCCCAATTTTTAAGTGGAAACAACGCTTTTGCCCCTTTAAAACCAAAATTAAAGGAAAACCTTAAATTTCCCCGAAAAATTTCCTGAAAAAATTGACCCATTTAAAGAACTGGGTTTGGTTTTGAATCTTTAAAAAATTTAAAAGGGGGGGCTTTTTTTCGCTTTAACCCAAGTAATAAAATCAAATGTCCTTTTCGGGTTTTATAAGGACGGGGGCCTTTAAAAAAAGGTAATTCAAAGGTAAAATAAATAATCCTTTCCTTGGGAAAATTTGTTAAAAACATTTCCTGGCCAGAACTTGGGGAGGACTTTCCCAAACCCCAAGGAAGAAAGGAAAATACCGGTTAATAAGGGGGAAAATGCTTTTAACCTCTTTTTCCCTGGAAGGAGGGAGGTTTTTTCCAAAACCCTTTAAGGGGAAGTCAGGGGGAAAAAGGTTTTTTTTCCCCAAAGGGTTTGTAAAAGTTTAATCCGGGAGGGGAAGCAGGGCTTTTGCCTTTTGGGGGTTTTTCAAACTGGTGGAAAATACCACTTTTTAGGCTAGGGGTAACGTTATAATAATTTTGGGGAAGGTAATAAACCCAACAAAGGGGATTGGTTGTCTTTTTCTTGCAAGCAACGGGAATTACCATTTCCCTAGGGCGGGGGTTTTGAAATCTGCTAAGGGTTTCGGGGCAAGGGCAAAAAATTTTGTTAACCCCCCCCCCGGGGAAGGGCCCGGGGACGGTTTGGTTAAGGAGTCAGCCCCCTTTTAACTTTTTTGGAAAGGTTGTGGGACTGGTCATACTATATGGGAACATATTTATTAGGGGGTGAAGTGTGGGGTTATTTTTTATTTTGTTTTTGTACGGGGAGGGGGAAAAACTGGGCTGGTGAAAAAGGTTATTTAAAAGGGGTAATAAATAAAGGGAGTATTTTTGGAAACTAGGAATTATATAGTGTTGGGGAGGGGGTGGTTGTTGGGAAAGGTCCAGAATAGTGAAAAAAATTTTTAAGCCCGGATAGGGGGGTAGAGGTATTACTTTTAACCTTTTAAAAATGGGAAGTGGGAAACGGTACAATTAGTAGGTATTTAGCGCTGCAGCGTAGTATTAGAAATAGTTTTTGAAAAGTTAAAAAAATTTGGTATAGTAGTAGAAATAGTGGGGCCAGTAGTAGGGTAAGGGAGTATTAGTAGTAGTAGGGTAGTAGTTTAGTGGGAGTAAAAAGTATTAGAGTGGAGAGGAGCAGACGCAGTTTAGTATTTAGTAGTAGAAGTATTTTGAACAGAAAAGTTTTTAGTGTAAGTAGGTAACAGTAGAAAGCAAGAAAGTTGGGAGAAGTAGTGGGGTTTTTTAAGGAAGAAATTGAAAAGTTTAGTAGAAAGAGGAGTAGAAATTAGAAAGTATAGCAGAAATTAGTAGTAGAATGTGGTAGTTATTTAGTAGTATTATTTTAAGTGGGAGAGAGCGAGCGCAAGTATTTGTGTTAAAAGTATTTAAAAAAAAGTAGGAGTAGCAGCACCCGAAACAGTTGTAAAATAGTTTAGTAGTTTTTTAGCTTCAGCAGTGTTTTAGTAGAAAGTAGTTAGTAGAAGAGAGTATTTTAGTAGTGGGTAGTAGACATTGTAGAAGCAGAAGTAGTAAGTTGGTATAAAATAAATTTGGAAGTAGTTATTTAGTATATTAAACAAGAAAGAGAGGATTAGAAAATTTGTAGTGGGAAACGCAGAAAGCAGAAAAGTAGAAAGTAGAAATTTAGTAGTAGTAGGTAGTATTTTAAGTAGAAATAGCAGCAGCTGAGAGAAGCAGGCTGCACCCGGCCCAGTTAGAGCTTTAAAGGTACGGGTAAGTTGCAACAGCAGCAGCAGGCAGAAGTAGAAGTAGTAGTAGTAGAAAAGTAAGGTAGTAGTGAGTGAGAAAGGATTATATTTAGAAGTATAGTATTTTTTTGTTGAGCGCACAGCAGCAGAGAGAGAGAAGTAGAAAGGCCAGTAGTATTTGGGATTTTTTTAATAAGAGGGGCAGCGCAGTAGTAGTAGTATTTGTAGTATTTAGTAGCAGCAGCTGAGCAGAAAGACTAGAGATTAGTAGTAAAAAGGGCGAGGTTAGTATTAGGAGGTAGTTGGGAAATTTATAGTAGAAAACGTAGGGGCAGCAGCAGAGGAAAAGAGAGAAGAAGCAGCAGCAGCAGAAAGCAGCAGCAGCCCCCCAGAGTAATAGTAGAGAGAGTAGTTGAAAAAGTGGGTATTTGTTGTAGACAAGCAGCAGCAGCAGCAGAGGGTAAGAAGGAGGGGAGAAAAATTGTATTTTGGTTGTAGTAGTAGTTTTGGGAAAGTGGGGAAAGGAGAAAGTAGGGGAGTTGTAGTATTAGAGAAAAGAAATTTTAGTAGTAGTAGTAGTTTAAGAGAACCCTTTATTTAAATATGAGTAGAATTTTAATAGAGTAGAAGTATTTGGAAGAGGGAAGTATAGTATAGTAGTAGAGCAGAAAAGAATTAGAAGTTAGAGGGGTTTAGTGTATTAGTAAAAGTAGTAGTACTGTAGAAAGTAGTAGAAAGCTTGTATTTGGGAAAAATTTCCCAAAAGTAGTAGTAGAGTATTTGTTATAGTAGTAGAGAAATGTTTGGCAAAATGTGGGAACGGTTAGCCGCAGCAGCTCACAGAGTAGTAAATTGGGTAGTTATTAGTATTAGTAGTAGCAGAAAGTATTATTAGTGGGGTTAGCGGGCAGCAAAAGTTAGTAGTGGGTTGTAGAGTAGAAAGTAGAAAGTAGTGTAGTTAGAAAGGAATTTAAAATTTAGTGGGCCAGTAGAAGTGTAGCAGAAAGGTAGTAGTAGTTGTGTATTTTAATGGTAGAGTAGTACTAGTAGAAGCGCACAGCGCAGCAGCATTAGTATTAGTAGTAGTATATTTAAAATTGGGTAGTAGTATACTAGTAAAAAGCAGCAGAGCAGCAAGCAGTATTTGAATGGGAAAAGTATTAATGGTGTAGAAGTACTAGAAAAGCCGCACAGCAGCAGAAAGGAAAATATTTGGTAGTAGTATTTAGTAGAGTAGTAAAAGCAGCAGGCAGCGACCCAGGGGTTTTTTTAAGTGGGATTTAATTAGAGAATAGAGAACCCAGCAGCAGCAGCAGCGCAGTAGTGGTAGTGGGGTAGTATAGTATTTAGGAAGAGATAGAGTAGAGAGAACCCGGCAGAAAGGGTAGTAAGGAAATTTGTTTAGCAGCAGCTTCCGAGCAGCGCAGCAGAAGCAGCAGTAGTAGAAGTACAGAGAAGTAGAAAGTATAGTAGTAGTTGTAGTAGTATAGTGGGTTTGTAGTATTAGTAGTAGAAGCGGAGCAGATGTAGAAATTTTAGTTGGTGTAGTAGTAGTAGTAGTAGTAGTAGAAACGGTAGGAGTAGCGGGCCAGAGCAGAGTGGGAAAGAAATTGAAAAGTATTAAAAGTAGTAGTTGAAAGAATTAGTACCCAAGAGAAATTAGCGAGAGGAAGAAGAGTTAGGTAGTATATTTGGAAATTAGTAGTGGGTAGATGGGAGTAGAAAGTAGTAGTAGTAGTAGTAGTGTAGTAGTATTTTGAAAGTGCAGCGCAGCATAGTAGTAGTAGAAATAGTATTTACAACAAAAACCCAAACTATTCTTATGTCAGGGTGAAGCCCACCGCCCTCCCCCTCGTCCTTTTTTTATGGTTGACGTAGGGGTTTTTCCTGGGGGCACGCCCGTGCCCTTATTTTTAACCCTTTGGGGACGGGGGAGTCACTAATTGACGTGGCGGCCCCCCCGTGTCAGCCGAAAACACATTCCGGAACACTAGCGAGGAAAAAGGGGCATGTAATTCCCCGGGCTTGTAGTCGGGGGTCGCTATCTCCCTTCTCTCCCCCCTTCTCTCTTTCTCTCCCCTTTCTCTTCCCCCTCTCCCCCTCCTCTCTCCCCCCAAATTTACTTTCTCTCCCCTTTCTCTCCTTTCTTTCTCTTTTCTTCTCCCCTTTTCTCCTCTCTTCTTTTCCTCTCTCTCTCTCTCTCTCTTCTCTCCCCCTTTTCCCCTTCCCCATCTCTCTCTCTCCTCTTCCCCCCTCTTTTCCTCTTCTCTCCTTTTTACTCTTTTTTAGCCTGATCTTTCGCACTTTTGTGATTAAGGGGATATGCTTGCCCGCTTGTGGGGCAGGGGCCCGGTTTTCGTTTCCCCGGGACGAGGGTAAAAAAACATTGGGTGGGGGTTTCCCTTTTACCCCCATTTTTTTGTCAAATTTTCCCCATCAAAAAATGGAAACCTGTGTTTTAGTCAAACTGGGGTGGGGTCGCATCCGGACAAAACTGACCTAATTTGCCCGAAATGTTCAACATAACTAGAGGCTTTCTATATAGTAGTACTTATGTCACTGATGGCAGCTAGGTCTGTATACCTTCTACATGTACTTGTAGAAATAAAGATATTATATTATTATTATTTTATTATTATTATTATTATTATTATTATTATTATTATTATTATTATTATTATTATTATTATTATTATTATTATTATTATATCCTACAGAGGACGAGTCGAGAGTCAATGGAATCCTCTTGTATGATGCTCCTTGACCAACCAAGAGAGTGGTACATACTCAAGATACATTATTGGTGAACTTACGCTTCACATAATGCTGTTAACCTCTACTTGGGCTAATAAAGTGTAGTAGGCACCTCAGGACTGTAAGCTTTCTCTCCGATGACAAGGTTATCCACTTGATTCTTCATTGTTGCGCCATATTTCAACCCCAGGACGAGCAGGTCATCACTACATGCTCAGCTTTTAGCGTTACTCAGCACAGCGCCCGTAGGAGTGACACCATACCTCCCAGTGTTGACCAGGTACACACAAATGTAGGCTGAAGCTACACTCGAGTGTAGGGTGAAGGTACACTCGAGTGTAGGGTGAAGGTACACTCAAGAGTAGGGTGAAGGTACACTCGAGTGTAGGGTGAAGCACCGGGAGGGTGAGGTAACTCAAGAGTAGGTGAAGTACCTCGAGGAGGTAACTAACTCAGAGTGGGTAGGTACACTCGGTGTAGGGGAAGCTACACTCAAGAGTAGGGTGAAGGTACACTCAAGAGTAGGGTGAAGGTACACTCGAGTGTAGGGTGAAGCTACACTCAAGAGTAGGGTGAAGGTACACTCGAGTGTAGGGTGAAGGTACACTCAAGAGTAGGGTGAAGGTACACTCAAGAGTAGAGTGAAGGTACACTCAAGAGTAGGGTGAAGGTACACTCGAGTGTAGGGTGAAGGTACACTCGAGTGTAGGGTGAAGCTACACTCAAGAGTAGGGTGAAGGTACACTCAAGAGTAGGGTGAAGGTACAATCAGGAGTAGGGTGAAGGTACACTCGAGTGTAGGGTGAAGCTACACTCAAGAGTAGGGTGAAGGTACACTCGAGTGTAGGGTGAAGGTACACTCAAGAGTAGGGTGAAGGTACACTCAAGAGTAGAGTGAAGGTACACTCAAGAGTAGGGTGAAGCTACACTCAAGAGTAGGGTGAAGGTACACTCAAGAGTAGGGTGAAGGTACACTCAAGAGTAGGGTGAAGGTACACTCAAGAGTAAGGTGAAGGTACACTCGAGTGTAGGGTGAAGGTACACTCAAGAGTAGGGTGAAGGTACACTCAAGAGTAGGGTGAAGCTACACTCAAGAGTAGGGTGAAGGTACACTCGAGTGTAGGGTGAAGGTACACTCAAGAGTAGGGTGAAGGTACACTCAAGAGTAGGGTGAAGGTACACTCAAGAGTAGGGTGAAGGTACACTCGAGTGTAGGGTGAAGGTACACTCGAGTGTAGGGTGAAGCTACACTCAAGAGTAGGGTGAAGGTACACTCGAGTGTAGGGTGAAGGTACACTCGAGTGTAGGGTGAAGGTACACTCGAGTGTATGGTGAAGCTACACTCAAGAGTAGGGTGAAGGTACACTCGAGTGTAGGGTGAAGGTACACTCGAGTGTAGGGTGAAGGTACACTCGAGTGTAGGGTGAAGCTACACTCAAGAGTAGGGTGAAGGTACACTCGAGTGTAGGGTGAAGGTACACTCAAGAGTAGGGTGAAGGTACACTCGAGTGTAGGGTGAAGGTACACTCAAGAGTAGGGTGAAGGTACACTCGAGTGTAGGGTGAAGGTACACTCGAGTGTAGGGTGAAGGTACACTCGAGTGTAGGGTGAAGGTACACTCGAGTGTAGGGTGAAGGTACACTCGAGTGTAGGGTGAAGGTACACACGAGTGTAGAGTGAAGGTACACTGGAGTGTAGGGTGAAGTTACACTCGAGTGTAGGGTGAAGGTGCATTCGAGTGTAGGATGAAGGTACACACGAGTGTAGGGTGAAGGTACACTCGAGTGTAGGGTGAAGGTGCATTCGAGTGTAGGATGAAGGTACACACGAGTGTAGGGTGAAGGTACACTCGAGTGTAGGGTGAAGGTGCATTCGAGTGTAGGATGAAGGTACACACGAGTGTAGGGTGAAGGTACACTCGAGTGTAGGGTGAAGGTGCACGCGAGTGTAGGATGAAGGTACACTCGAGTGTAGGGTGAAGGTACACTCGAGTGTAGGGTGAAGGTACACTCGAGTGTAGGGTGAAGGTACACTCTAGTGTAGGGTGAAGGTACACTCGGGTGTAGGGTGAAGGAACACTCGAGTGTAGGGTGAAGGCGCACTGGAGTGTAGGGTGAAGGTACACTCGAGTGTGGTTGAAGGTACACTTAGTGTGGGTAAAGGTACACTCGGGTGTAGGGTGAAGGAACACTCGAGTGTAGGGTGAAGGTGCACTGGAGTGTAGGGTGCAGGTATACTGGAGTGTAGGGTGAAGGTACACTGGAGTGTAGGGTGAAGATACACTCGGGTGTAGAGTGAAGGTACACTCGGGTGTAGAGTGAAGGTACACTGGAGTGTAGAGTGAAGGTACACTGGAGTGTAGAGTGAAGGTACATTCGAGTGTAGAGTAAAAGGAAACACTCGAGTGTAGAGTGAAGGTACAATCGAGTGTAGAGTGAAGGTACACTCGAGTGTAGAGTGAAGGTACACTGGAGTGTAGAGTGAAGGTACAATCGAGTGTAGAGTGAAGGTACACTCGGGTGTAGAGTGAAGGTACACTGGAGTGTAGAGTGAAGGTACACTGGAGTGTAGAGTGAAGGTACACTGGAGTGTAGAGTGAAGGTACACTGGAGTGTAGAGTGAAGGTACACTCGAGTGTAGAGTGAAGGTACACTGGAGTGTAGAGTGAAGGTACAATCGAGTGTAGAGTGAAGGTACACTCGGGTGTAGAGTGAAGGTACACTCGAGTGTTGAGTGAAGGTGCACTCGAGTGTTGAGTGAAGGTACTATCAACGACATAACAGCTTTAGAAATACCAGGTGTTGAAAGTTAGGTAAATATAAGCCAGAATACACTATGGGAAATCTAATTAAGAATCACGTATGTTTACGATCAGGAGGGTAAAAAATATAGAGTGGGGAGGACTGGGTTAAAATATTTTGTGGGTGAAATGATCCGGCGGAGGACGTCTCTCACATATAAATCTTGATAACCTTCCCCCAACACGAGGGAAGAAATGGTGCAGTCCGGGGAGAAAAATCCTTTGAGGTTTGTGATCTTAGATATGTGATCAGCTGTTTCTTTTAGTCGTATGTGATCTTATATATGTGAACGGCTGCTGCTGCTGCTAGTTATGTGATCTTAAAACTACGATGGGGCTCT
>NC_069432.1:38098975-38188010 GCF_026875155.1 Cherax quadricarinatus | reverse complement strand
ATAACATTTATGAAGGGGTTCGGGGAACCGGGCAGGCCGAACTTGAGTCCGGGAGTGGAAGTACAGTGCCGCACTCGAAGGAGGGGTGTTAAAGTTGCAGTTTAAAAACTGTAGTGTAAAGCACCCTTCGGGAAAGACATTAATTATTATAATCAAGGGGAAGCGCTAAACCCGATGGATTATACAGCGCCTGGGGGGGATGTGGAAGGCATTCATCTTAATTCGGGAACCGGGAGCACAGTCCAATACCCTAAATCAAGAGCCCCTCACCAACATCAAGGAACCTTCCTTGAGGGGTTCTGGCAAGACAGTGATGGAGTGAATGATGGTGAAAGTTTTTCTTTTTTGGGCCACCCTGCCTTGGTGGGAATCGGCCAGTGTGATAATAAAAAAAAAATAATAATAATTTTGCAAAACTGTTTCACTGATCTTAGTTCATTACATTCTGCTTAGATTAGGTCCCAGATTGTCAAATATTATGCATAGAAAATGTTCATTTATTATTTACCACTCAAAACTTTAAAATAAAATATTATTTAGATAGACTAAGTGATATTTTGACTTCATTTTTACATTTCTGCCCTCTGACTAATACTTTTATTAACTCCACACCTTTTCCTAATTTCCACACTCCGAATTTTCTGCATAATATTTACACCACACATTGCCCGTAGACAGGACATCTCCACTGCCTCCAACCGTCTCCTTGCTACAGCTTGGGTGGTAAATGCAGTAGCAAGGAGACGGTTGGAGGCAGTGGAGATGTCCTGTCTACGGGCAATGTGTGGTGTAAATATTATGCAGAAAATTCGGAGTGTGGAAATTAGGAAAAGGTGTGGAGTTAATAAAAGTATTAGTCAGAGGGCAGAAGAGGGGTTGTTGAGGTGGTTTGTCATTTAGAGAGAATGGATCAAAGTAGAATGAACATAGAAAGCATATAAATCTATAGGGGAAGGAAGGCGAGGTAGGGGTCATCCTCGAAAGGGTTGGAGAGAGGGGGTAAAGGAGGTTTTGTGGGCGAGGGGCTCGGACTTCCAGCAAGTGTGCGTGAGCGTGTTAGATAGGAGTGAATGGAGACGAATGGTACTTGGGACCTTGACGATCTGTTGAGTGTGAGCAGGGTAATATTTAGTGAAGGGATTCAGGGAAACCGGTTATTTTCATATAGTCGGACTTGAGTCCTGGAAATGGGAAGTACAATGCCTGCACTTTAAAGGAGGGGTTTGGGATATTGGCAGTTTGGAGGGATATGTTGTGTATCTTTATATGTGTATGCTTCTAAACTGTTGTATTCTGAGCACCTCTGCAAAAACAGTGATAATGTGTGAGTGTGGTGAAAGTGTTGAATGATGATGAAAGTATTTTCTTTTTTGGGTTACCCTCACTTAGGTCACACTACACAGCATATACAAGCATATACAGCATATACAAGCATATACATACACACACACCACTCTTGGTTTTTTATTTTATTACTAGTTCTTGTTCTTGTTTATTTCCTCTTATCTCCATGGGGAAGTGGAAAGGAATTGTTCCTCCGTAAGCCATGGCGTGTCATAAGAGGTGACTAAAATGCCGGAGCGAGGGGCTAGTAACCCCTTCTCCTGTATACATTATTAAAGTTAAAATGAGAAACTTTCATTTTTCTTTTTAGGTGACCCTGCCTCAGTGGGATATGGCTAGTTTGTTGAAAAAAAAAAACATGCAAGATTTCAGGTACATCTAGCTACTTTTACTTACACTACACATACATGTACAATAGACTGGTCCAAAAAAATAAAAGTTGTGAAATTGTTTGCTCCACAAGTTTTATTTTGTTACACTGTTTCCTAAGTAACATTCACACCAATTTTCAGGAAATTTCATTCAGTTTTGGGGGTTGCGCAAAAAGGCATCTGTCGCCAACAGAAGAAAAACTGAAGAAATTTTAATTTTTTTTCTCTTTCACATAGCATAGCTCCTATGTTCTCTGAAAGCAGAATGACTGAATCAATATCCAGTTTTTAGCACTTTGTTGAGCGTGAAATGAGCAAGCAGGTACATGTATATGTGCATTGAAGAGGAGGTACCACTCAGTTTAAATAAAGCATGTGCTTGTCATGAATTCTTGGATGAGAAATCGTTGGTTTTGATCGACCTTCGCCAACCACTGAATTATGTATTCAACTGAAAAATCACTGAAAATGGGAATTTTCCCCAGCTGATTTCTCCCACTAAAAGTTGAAAAAAACATTAATGCAAATTCTTAATTGTATTCTCCCATCTTTTCTCTTTTGAATTCAGTAAAGTGTCACAACAGAAAATCTCACGCAATTCGCTTCTCAAGTTGAACAAACATTGAAATTTGGCCAAACATCCCCTCAAATACCATGGTTTTTCTGGGGGTTCCCATGGAATTTCAGTGAAACAAATGTTTAATAACAATTTATTTCATGAGACTATCTGATTCAAAAGGAATTAGGTCTCTCTCCTATATAGTAAAAAAGTTATTTGCCTCTCAAAAGCATCTGGTCGTGTCGGGTTGGGTCAGGCCGTGTCAGGTCGCTCATTTGTCACACCAACTGCCAGTAAGACGTTGCTCTGCTCACTCACTCATAATAATGCTTCCTCATGCCTACTTGAATGATGAAATAAAGTGGGACTTCAATCTGTCCCTCTAAAATTCAGCAATCACCCTCATTCATTAGTCTCTCCCTGTAGAATCAGGGAAGCAGCAATGGCGATCTGCCATGAGGTGAAGAGGGTACTGTTTCTGCTCCTCGGCCTTGATCAGCGACGTGTTGGTCTGAACTAAGAAAGGCTCTTTCTGCTGCATCATTCACGACCTTCAAACATCCCACAAGACTTCTTTATTTCCAGGAATGTTGTGTTCATCTCCCACGTTTCGGGGTCTTCATTCTAGAAGGAAGATTTTTCCTTCCCCTTCCTATGCTCAGCAATGATGTTAAACATCTTCAGCATTCTCTTACTCACAAACTCCTTCAGTCCAACTCCGATCTCTGGGACACCTTGCAAGCGATGGGGGCACCGTGGTTTCTTTTCCTGCTTGAGGTTGGTCACCATCTTGCACATTGTCTCAATGTCCACTTTCTCATTGAAGAACGCCAATTCAACCAGGTGCTCCGCCAGATAGCAGAGATGGCATGCAAAGGTGATAGCAGCAGCATTCGTGATCTCTTTGTCCGGATACACTCTAAGGGTTTGGAGGAAGTCCAAGTCATTGCAAGGGGCTTGTACACCACGCGGATCCTCGTTTCAGAACCGAATGTAGATGAAGGCAACAAAAAGTGAGAGTAGGTTCTGCTTCAGGTGAAAGAATTGACATGCAAAGTACGTCACCTCACTTCGGAAGCCGGGCAGTTGAGAAAAACTCGAGGGGACACCCTACTAACCACTGTTCCAATGCACTTCGTGTACTTTGTGCTGAGGATGCCATCTGTGATAGAAAGAAACCAAAGATGAAGTTTTGCTCAACCTTTAAACATGCATGAAATGATTGAAGTTTTGGCACACAGTATAGGCTCACATGGTGGAATAAAAATTACATTGTGGAGCACATTTCCTTTGAAGTTTTAAAATTAACATGTATTTTTTGGACTGGTCTGTTGTACAAGCACATGTAATACATAACCCTCTGGGCTTTCTTCTATTTTCTTACTAGTTCTTGTTTACTTCCACTCATCTCCATGGGGATGTGGAACAGAATTCTACCTCCGTAAGCCATGCGTGTCATAAGAGGCGACTGAAATGATGGAAGCAAAATGCTAATAACCCCTTCTCCTGCATATATTTACTAAATTTAAAAGGAGGAACTTTCGTTTTTTTTTCTTTTGGGCCATCCTGCCTTGGTGGGATATGGCCGGTTTGTTGAAAGAAAGATGATGTTAGAATAATGTTCTAATTTCCAAATTGTTTGTGCATATGCACTCTTAGTAAAAACTAATTTTTTTTATGCCCCAGTCATGCCATGGACTGAGGCATATGATGCAGACCTGCGAGTTGTGCTTGAGGACTGTTGGCTGAGCAACAGTTCAGCTCCAGGGCGTCCCGGTGCCCCTCGTGAATCTCTGGTGAGGAAGTCGTGTCCTCTTCGCCCCTCAGTGGGTTTGGAGCCGATGTTGTTCCACAGTCAGACATCCAGCTTCAGCTTCAGGTAATGTATATTATATTTTATTCTCAGTACTCACCTTAACTTAGTGAATGTTTGATGCTGTATTCCACTATGTACTGTAGGTTGGCTCCCAACTTAGCAATTCCAGTGTAAGAAAATATTAAAAATCTACTCATATCCCTTATACTCTTTTTATTTGTTTAAAATAATGGGGATATTGTGTGTAAACTAGTGAATTACTGGATAGTAAATTAGTTTGAAAAATAATTGAAAAATTGGTAAGTGATGAACATGGTGGATTCCATAGTGGAAATGTTTGAAGGAAATTTGCAAGAAGCTATGTGAGTGTAACTTGTAGAACATGTGGATTTGAACCCATGGTAGCTAGTCCTAGAACTAGCAGGGCACACAGGACTGGTGTGCCATGGATTCTATTTCCACTCATTCTGGGAGTTGTTTGCAATTGCATTATTATGATTTCACAAGACAAATAGTATGCTTTACCCCAATCCCAAAGAGATGGTATACAGCCGTGGTCCTCGACCTTCCTATGTACTTGATGGTCAAATGTGTGATGATAGCCACACAGTTTTGTTGACACTATAGTGTGGAACCTACATAGAAGTGAATTCATAATTTCATGTGAGGGCCACATCCATTTCCTAGAAGAGCCATATATGACTCGCAGGCTGCAGGTTGGGGAACCCTGGTTAAAAGAATTAAATCATTTGAAAAAGAATATATTAAAGACTGTTTGAATACTGTGTTCATTCTTATAAGGAATACTATAATTAGAAACAATACAGGAAATTCCTCTTTCATAATTGTTTTCTGTTTCAACAGGTTCTTGCAGAGTACACCTACTTAGGCTACTTTTATCTTCACTGTCAGCTTGGAGTATGTTCAGCTGATTCTCTCCCTCGTCCAGCTGTTAATCGGGTAAATTTATATAGTTTCCGTTTGTGAAACTGATAATTTTTTTGTAAAATTATCATAGTATTCTTTCAGTGATTCTATTTTTTTTTCCTAAAATATAATGCTCTATTTTAAATGGGCTCTCAACAATGAAATAAAAACATTTCTGCATCAGGTGTTTGAAATACCACACAGGTGTTTGTAGTACCCACAGTCAGGGGCCCCAGGCATCAAACACCTTTTATTGTACAGCAATAAAGGAATGGAACAGACTACCCGCACATGTCAAAGCAAGTCATAGCATGAACCAGTTCAAGAAGAGTGCCAAAAGGTGTCTGATGAATGTAGCTACAGAAAGGGAGGGGAATGATTTTCTATTTTTTAGCTAACATACGTGTAAATTTTACCTTATTCCTAGTAATGACCCTCATATTGTAGATAGTCTTAATGACCCTCGTGTAGTAGATAGTCTTTTTAGTATGATAATGTTATCTTCATTGTAGAATAATAAGAAAATATTATAACTTTTATATTTATAATAATAAGGTAAAAGGACCCCAATGGAAATAAGTTTACTCTGTCTGACTTTTTTGGGTTATCCTAGGTTCTCTACACATATGCTGTTATGTATGATAATTCTTTTGAACTGTATTTGTGTATACCTGAATAAACTTACTTACAAACTTACTTACTTACTAACATTTTCTAAGACTCAAAATACAATGCAGTTTTAATGTTTGATTGTCAAGCAATATGCTGATTCAGTTATCCTTAAGTTCTCACATTGTGTATTCTTCACTGATCCTCAAAGTGACCTTTTTATTGACCATGGTAATTCCTATCCTGATCATTAATTCTCAGGTGTAAAAACTGCTTAGATATGAATGAACAGATTGTGTGAGTTTGTTTATTGGTACATAGGAATATTTAATGGACAGTAAGATTGCAGTGTTCTGTGGCTCACATGGCTTAAGGTTTTACATGATGATGCAACCCTCACACTTCTCATGCAGAAGTAGCCAATCTGACACACTAAGCAATCTTACCATGACAGTGAGTCACCACTATGAAGTGTTTTGTGACAGTGTGGGAACAAGCTGGTGTCTTCTTATTGTGTTATCAGCTTCTGGGAGTCGTCAACGATCACCGTCGTTGATTCTTTATCACGAGTGGACACTCCCTAGACGTAATTCAATGTCTAATCATGACATATTAGGATTAATTCTCATGAAATTCTTTATTCCCCAATTGTAACACATCTCAAACTGATAACTGCCATAAATTATCTCACCGACACACACTCAGTGTGTCCCTACACACACACACCAGTGAAGAGGTGGGGCCAGGAGCTTGGACTCGACCCCTGCAACCTCAGCTAGGTGAGTACACACACACACACACACACACATGTGCACATGCACACACACACACGTGCACATGCACACACATGTGCACATGCACACACACATGTGCACACACACACACACATGTGCACACACACACACACGTGCACACACACGCACGCATGCACACACGCACGCACACACGCATGCACACACACACATGCACACATGTGCACACGCACACATGCACACACACACACGTACATATATACATCTTCTTTCAACACACCGGCCACATCCCACCGAGGCGGGGTGGCCCAGAAGGAAAAACGAAAGTTTCTCCTTTTACATTTAGTAATGTATACAGAAGAGGTTACTAGCCCCTTGCTCCCGGCATTTTAGTCGCCACTTACAACACGCATGGCTTACGGAGGAAGAATTCTGTTCCACTTCCCCATGGAGATAAGAGGAAATAAACAAGAATAAGAACTAGAAAGAAAATAGAAGAAAACCCAGAGGGGTGTGTATATATATGCTTGTATATGTATGTGTAGTGTGACCTAAGTGTAAGTAGAAGTAGCAAGACGTACCTGAAATCTTGCAATACACACATACATATACACAAAATTACAATTTCTCTATGCTGTATGCTACATCATTATTTTGTGCTTTGAAAATGTAATAATATTTACACTATTAAAATCTGTGTAATAAACTTGTCAATTTGATGTGTATTAACATGAAAGACACATGAAAATTTTGCCAGAGTCGTAAGACACTAAATTATTATACCATATTTGATAATGCCCTGCACTCCTATCAACTATAATATATAATAAACTCAAATTAAGTTATACCAAATTTCTGTCAATGAATAAACAGGAAGATGGATGAGAGGCTTGAACTATGGTCCCAACATTAACAGGTCCAGTACTCTGCTACTCTATCCAACCTTGTTTAGCTCTCATACTGGTTGAATGATACATGGATGATTTTATGTAGAAAAATTATAATTTTTTCTCAAGCTTCAACAGTGAAGCTAGCCAATACAGTTATTTCATTTTTATTAAAAACAATGAAGTTTATTAATGATCTTTCCATAATTTTTTATATTCTAACATTTGTGCACATTTTTTCTTCAGTGTATAGACCCAGGACATTACTGTGGTCAGTCAACATTGATGAGAGCATTTGATAGTCAGTCTTCATCATCTTCACTACAGACACTGACCCTGGGACCATTCTCCATGGATTCAAGCACCAAATGTAAGTCAGTTGCAGTGATTGCTTGTTCAATTGGCTTTGGGCTCATGTTTGTACAGCAAAACTTCGATTTCCTGGAGTATTAAAGGGAAATTGCAGGTGGACTGTAATTGCATATGTGGAGGATAGAGAAGAGAATGTTTTGCTGCTGTCATAAAAATATCGGACACTTTTGTAAGCAATGGACTTTGTTCATTATATGTAAATCAGTTGAACCAGTGGAATTTTGTCCAGTATTTCTGAAGGCAGAAAGTACTGGACATGTCATGTTTTTCTGACCGGAGGAAAAGAGGAGACATGAAAAAACCATATTTAAAATTATGAAAGTAAAGTATGTTGTGAAAGATTTGACAAAGGCAACTTAACTCCATCACTTGGCATAAGACTCCATAGTTACCAAGTAAGGAAGAACGGCTACCAAAATAATACTATAAAAAAAATGGTAATTAATAAATGTTACAGTGAATTATATATTATAAAAAAAAAACCAAAGGGACAAGGACTAAACGCCCCAAGGGGGGAGGCCAGTGCAAAGGAATATATATCTTCGGATACCGGGCCAGGAGGAAGGGAAAGGCACCAAAATACTAAAAGGCAAAAAATGGAAAATCCGAGTGGAGTAATCCTTTAAATCAAAAAGCCCCATAAGGCATTCCCGGGGCAAAGGAGGGAAAGGCAAGAAGAAGACCGTTGGAGTAAACCCGCTGCCGGTAAAGGGCACAAACTTTGGCCTACGACTGGAACTTCTCCCGGGAACAGGGTTGTCTCCATGAGAGACCCAGATTAAAGGTGACCCAAGCGAAGGCGGGAAGATGGCCCCACCTCGCACGAGACAAGGAGGCCAAATTCCCGGGTTTAGAATGAAGGGTCCGGCAGATTGCCAACCTTCACCGGTCAAGGGGGAGCATCCCAAAATACCAATGACCCTCATAAATAGGTACATGTCGGACCGCGCAGCAGTCCCTTTCTTCCCCCCTCGACCCAGGACCCCCAAACCACTTCTTATTTTTGGGTAAGACCCGACCAAAGTTGGACGGAGACAGGGGTGCATGCCAAATTTTCAAAAACCTAAAACCCAAAGGGTCGGGACTACCCCCTGATGCCGCTATCGACAAAGTGCTAAAAAGATCCACAAAAAACTAGCTGGTAGAAAGTCCCCCGCCACCGCCGGAACACTGCCGAATGGACGCCGTCAAATTTGCCTTGACACACGGGGGCTGAGATAGGAAGTGACAGAAAAGGAGGGAAGCCCCGTAGCGTTGACTTCGAGAAAGGAGTGAGAAAAACCCGAACAGCTACTTCCGGGGAGGGAAAGGACCCCCTGCTAACATGGTAACGGGAAGAAAGTGAAGTGGCAAGAAAAGGCGGAGCAACGGGGCGCACATAAGAGCACATCGGACCACCAAAGGGAAAGGATTGTAAGTGAGAGTCAATAGCACAAGGGCATAGGGCGACGACGGAGAACATTCGCTTTGCAGAGCCCTACGGGAAAGCGGCCCAACAAACGTAATTCCTTGGTGAATTTATTTAAGGATAGATGGTACAGGGGGCCCTCAATAAAGGGCCATAACGCGTTTCGATAAAAGAGGAATGTGGCGAAAGAGTTCAACGAAAGCCCAGGAAAGTGACAAGGAAAATTTAACCGGCTGTGAAATTTTAGAGAGATGTGGGGGCAGGTACGACTGGAAAAATGAACCAAAACGTTTTGATATTCGGGGATACGGGCCCAAGTTTCGAAAAAGGGTGGGAAAGATAAAGGGTTAGAAGTTTTATTGGTTTTAAAGATTTGTGATTTTTGGGTAAGGGCAAAAAATTAAAACCAACGTTGGTGGCCAAGGAACAAAGGGTGACAACATGTGGAGAAATCAATAGTGACAGAAAGATTTACAACTGGCAAGTAAAAAAGGTGTGACCAAATTGGGAGAACAAGGCATCCATTAAGCAAGGAAAATTTTGGGTAGAACACATCCCTGGGGAAACAGCTTAAAAGGGGGAAAAAATTATTGCTGAACACAAAGCCTTCAGTTAAAAGGAAAAGGAAGATGTTAAAATTCCTGGAGGCCAAGGAAGCCTGGGCCAAATTATTAACCCCAAGTGGTAATCCCTTTCCCGGGTAAAAAATGGTTCTAGGAAATTAACCCTTCCGAATTAGGATCCTGGTAAGGTCAATTTGAATACGACCTTAAAAAGGGCAATTGACTAGGAAACTTTTGGTCTTAAAACCACTTAAAGGTCATTACGAGAGGTGACACTTTGAAACCCCATATATAGAGGGATGTTGGAGCTCTTCCTAATCCCACTTGGAAAGGGGAACAATGGGATTCCACAGCTGGAAATCCCGTTGCAAAAAATTTGAAGATTAAGGGCAAAAGTTTTCCGGATAAAGTTGAACAACAAATATGAATGGTAAGCCCTGCCTAGGAAGTGAGAGGTTCCCAAGGGTCTGAATGTAAAGGAAAAGAAATATCTGGCCCTGAGATGGAAAAGCCAAGGTGCCAATTCGGGAAGTTTAAAGGAAAAAACGCCTAGAGGAGCCCCGGGCACAATTTTGGCAAGCATTAGGGGGAACGAGGGGTTTTGGGCCCTCATACACCAGGTGTAACAGGAGCGGTCAGGAGAGGTTTCTACACAACCCACTTTTCCAGACTGCCTAGGAAGAAAATATTAAATTTTTCCTCCCAAAAGGCGGGGTTAGGGAAAAAAGGTCGACACGTGGGGTTTTTCGTTAAAAAGGAGCTTCGCAGCTTCTTTAAACGAATCTCTCGCGCCTTTTAAACGTACTGCCAAAGCACGGGAAACAACGGCACCAACGGAAGCCTTGAGTTGGTTGTAAAAGGTTTGGGTTAAAGGAGTAGGTGTAACTATCAAAAAGGATGGAAGGCCTCAAAAAAGAAGATTATAAAGACCCAATTTGCTCCGATCAAATTCCACAGGGCTACGGAAAGGTGGTGAATAGGAAGAGGAAGTAAAATGATCGGAAAATGATCGCTGTCATGTAAGTCTGTAGAACAGACCAGGTGAAGTCTAGTGCAGTGGAGGAAGAGCGACTGATAGATCGATGCAAGAAGAGTAAGAGTACGAGGATCAAAAGGGGTGGGAGTCCCCGTATTTAAAAACATTGAGGGGTGAGAGGTGAGAAAAAGCCTCCAACTGAATGCCACGTGGTCACAATGAGACCCCCCCAGAGGAAATGGTGGGCATTAAAATCACCAAGTAACAGAATGGGTGGTGGTAAGGATGAAAAGAAAGGCAAAGTCTGGGATAGAAAATGCTCGAGAAGGAGAGAGTATAAAGAACATATTGTAAACCACTTATTCAAGTGGATACGGGCTGCAGTGTAATGCAGCGAGGTATGGACAAATAGGGGACACTACGGAATATCATTGCGTAAAGAAGGGCACTTTATTAAAGGTCCCCTCTGAGAAAGGATCCGAAGAATACAATTAATTATAGCCTGAGATAGGTTGGAAAAAAGCCCGAGTGTAATTTTGGTTCTTGTAAGCAAGCCCAACAGGGGAAAACCTGGAAAGCACATCTGAAGCTCACCCGATTACCCCTGAGGCCGCGGATATTCCCCCTGTAAATAGGCCATGATGGCGATGAAGAAATATCAGGAATCTGTAGGTAAAGGCACCTACGGACTAGAGGGGTTAGAAAAGTCAAAGTGTGGTGGCATTGGAAGATGTTCAAGTAGCGAAGGAACGGAGCGTTGCGAAGAATGGGGTTTGGGAAAATGGAGGAGAGGGAAGAGGAAGGAACAGGAAGTGAATCAGTGTCCATTGAAGGTTTAGTCTCTGCAATATATTCGAAATGGCTTCAAGTGTTTCTGAATTTAAAGATGTATGGGAGACCAAATTGGAGATAGAAGGGGGAGGGTGAGTAAAGATTGGGACAGTAATGGACTGTACCAAAGTAGAGGGGGGGGGGAAGAGTGTAAGGGATGGAGATGAAGTGTGGGGGGGGCAGAAGAGGCAGAAACCTGGGAGGTGGCAGAAGAGGGAGAAACTTGGGAGGGGACGGGGGTGGAAGGCATAGTACGAGGAGGAGGGTGAATCTCCACACTTGTAATAGAGCCAGAGAGAGGGGAAGAACTAGGTACAGAGACTGGAAAAAGGGAAAGTGTGGAGGTGGAGAAGGGGAAAGGGAAAGGGGCAAAGAAGATTTGAGCAATGTGGGATTTTTTGGACTTCTGAGTAGAGGGGCGATTGGAAATTAGGTGTCGTACGAGGTTTTTGTCGATACTGGGCTTGTGAGGGAAAGGACGCGAAGATGTGAGAACAGACTGAGTTGTAGGGTTTGGGGCGTCAGAGCCAAGGACAGCAAAAGGATTAGATGCCGTAGTGGCTATGGGAGGGGTAACACAGAGGAGGCTGCTGAAGAATGGGACCCCAGAAGTGGGGGGACGTTTGGAAACACGAGAATAAGAAACACGGGGTAGTCTCCCTTGGAGGCGGATATGAGTAACTGCCATAGCATAAGGGGGACCTTCTGCCTCTTTGAGGCAACGGATTTCACGTTCATTTAAGTAGACCTGGCAAAAGGCGGGAGTACGAAAGGGTGAGCTTCATTACAATTAAGGCAAGATGGGGGGTTGACTGCAAGATGTATTAGAATGGTCGTCGGCACCACAGACTGGGCAAATTTGGGCCCTAGATCTGCAATATTTCGTGGGTAGACCAAAACGCCAGCAATTTCTACATTGTTGCGGTGTAGGTATCACCTTTCGAACTTGTAACCGATGTCCCGCGAAATATACAGAGGACGGGAGGGTTTTCGGCTGTCAAAAATTAAACGAGCCACATTGCAAGGGTAACGTCTCCGCCCCCGGGGAGGAGGACATAAGTGTCTACTTTGAGGATTGGGAGATCCTGGAGTTCCCCTGTTCAAAAATGTCATTGCCACATGACTGGAAATTCGTTGGACTATGGTATGGGGCAGAATTACAGTACCACTACAAGAATTGAGGAAAAGATGTTTTTCAATAGTGATAGGAGTAGTATCGATATTCGAAAGGAGAGAAAGATCATGAGCTTGGGTAGCATTTTGGACAGTGACGATGCGCGTACCGCTCTTGAGAGCGTGAAATGAAATATCTCTGCCAACATGACGCAGGAGCGCTTTGCCAATACTATGGTCAGAAAGGTAGGCAGAAGAAAAGTTGGTCTTAAAGTAAAGAATTTAGTCCATTGTGTGGTCCGAAACTGAGCGTGGAGAGGGAGTGCTTGACGTGTCGGTCTTTTCGAGTAGAATGGGAAGGGAACGAAGGAGCATCATCAGGAGATTGACGTTGGCGTTTAGGAGTAGGACCGGAGTTGGTCCGGCATTTAAATGGGCGGGCGATTCGAAAATTGCCGTACCCTAGAGGGAGAAACCGGAAGCATAGTCAAAGGAGAGCGGAGTTCAGACAAAAACGAAGGAGTCAGTCGAAGCCTCGGTACCTGAAGCGGGTGAGGAAACAGCACCAGCAAGAGGTACAGGGGCATCAGGAGTGTCCGAAGAGTGGTCTAAACACAAGGCAGGGTCAGAATGGGGTGTGGTATCAAGAAGGGGCCCGGGGATAGTGGTTATCATGACTAGGGCTGCCATGGTTAGGTTACTCCTTTGCTTTTTGTTTTTAAGAAAAAAAAAGAAAGAAGAAAAGAAAATAAAAATAAAAAAAAGAATAAAAAAAGGGGGAGCGGGGAGGAATAGTTCCCAGGAGGGAAAGAAAGGGCCGGAAAAACTCCCTCCGCGCCCAAAAGACCTCAACACCGCTAGTAGCGCAGATGCAGCATGGAACCCGTGCCATACCCTACCCTTCATGCCAGTAAAACCAGCAATCCGGGATAGCAACCTCACATCTGCCCCAGCTACCCACGGTGGGCAAAAGAGAGGGCGGCCGGATATCCACCCCCAAAGCATACCTCCTTTTGGCCACCCCCCGGAATCCGAAAGGTGGCTTCCAGAGATACACCCGTCGCCCAAAAGACACCCAAAGCTACTCCGGGATACCGGAGAGGGATCGGGACATCCCCAGGCAATCCAGATTCCACGGCAAACTACGCCACCGCCAAGAACCTCAACGGAATGGGATGGACCCCGGTGTCCTTTCCCCTACCTAGGAACTAGCGCGCCTGTGGGAGAAATCCCGAAGGCCAAAAAGAGGAAGGGCAAAAGGGAGGGGTGAGGAGGAGGAGGAGGAATGGAAAAAGGGGAGGATGGGGAGGATGGGATAGGGGAGGGGAGAATGGGGGGTAATTGGGTTTGGTCTGAGGAAGAAGACCGACAGGGCTAATTCCTCAGACCAAGAGCCTCTTCACCACGCCAAGGAGCCCCCCTTGAAGAGGAGAGGCTGTAGTAAATACTACAAGTACTGGAAACTATAAAAACAACTTTATAATGGACTAAATTTTGAAGACAGGACATTGAGCTTAGCTTTTGCTTTTGTAGCTACAAATAAGTACCCAGGGACAATAGTAAAATTTTTTTTGCCAATATTGATACTGTTTTTAGGATAATTCTGATGCTATTAAAATGAGCTGATACTCACTGATACCAATACTGATAATTTGGCATACCCCTAACCCATGCCCCATAACTCTGCATATCTTGCGGGTGTTGATCTGCAGCTGATGCTTTTGAGGATGTAAAACTGCAGATACTAGGCTGGGAAATTTGTTGAGTTGAAGCTCCCGGGCATTCTCAGAGGTGTTGATCTCTAGCTCCTAGATCTTTTGGGAGGCTTGAGCTATAACTTGGAAGCTATTTTTTTTTTTTTTTTAGGTATTGTACAGCTGTGTTTATTACTGGGAATATATATATTTTCTCTCTCTCTGATATTGCAGTGAGTAAAATGTAACTACCTGCTCATTTAACACCTTAACTTTTTTATTCAACTTTTTATCACTTTTTTTTCTGTGTTATACTATTGGTAATGTAGAGTCAGTTAGTCATTCTTTTTACACTGAGCTCACGAGCAACCCCTAAAATTGTCTTAACTCCTTCAAAATTTGACAGTGCCATCTTCTAATGAGTTAGAATAAAATAAGCAGTGAGGATATCAGTTTAAAAAAAGGGAGGCCACCATAATGATTAATAATATTGCTTCCATGACGTTCAATAACATTTTTGCCATGATAAAAAGTGTTATCATAATTATTAACATTGCTACTCTGATCAGTAACATTGTTCTGTTTGGCAGTTTTTAGATTTAACCCTAGGACAGTAATAATCTAGCTTCTGAATTTGGGTCAGAAGTAATGAAAAATATACGTTTTAATGCTGTGGCTTGATTGATTTAACCTTAGCCCAAAACAAGGAAAAGGATACATGTACAAACATTTAAGATATTTTCATAGGAAATGTTTTACTCCTGGGAATGAACAAAATCTCTGCACCAGAATGTTTTGTATTAAACTATTTTAAGTGTGTGTGTATGTGTCCTTTTCCCTCACCAGCATCATGTACCTAATTGGTGTCACAAACTTAAAGTTTAAAGAAGAATTTTTTTTATGTTTCAGTCTATACTGGACTGCTGTAAAGTCACTTGGTAATGATCCAAGATGCACCTGAAAGTGCTATAAAGTTTTCTCACTAGATTATGAATCAAAAGTAATGTTTCTACTTTGAAGTACTCTGTGTCATTACTAAATGTTAAAATGTGAAATCTCAATTGGTTTATGTTTTAGCTGCTTGGTCAGGAGGCAATATGCAGATGAGTGGAAGTAAGAGTGTTACGAGTGCTAATGATGGCAGCACTGGGGGCTCAGCAGCCACCACCACCACTGATGATAAGACCCAGATAATTGTACTTGGTGGACTTTCCACTGAGGTGGTTGTGGGTATTGCACTTGCTTCCTTTGTGATTGGAGTTTGTCTGACAGCTACACTCTGGGTTATTCACATGAAGACAGGTTTGTCACACAGATATTTCTGTATTTGCTCTCAAATATGATTTTCTATATGACTGAAATGTTTTTTCTAAATGTTATATTTGTATTGAAATTCTATGTAATGAGTTACTTTTATTAGAAGAAATTCAATATCATCTGCAGATCCACGTAGGCAGAAGCGTCCAGAGGGTGGTGCTCCCCGAAACTCTGGTTATGATTTGTCTGCTCATTCTGGCTCTTCAACCCCATCATCTCAGGCTCCCATGACAGCCTGACGGTCCCATGGGCTGCCTCCATTGTGGTCACGGCATGGAAAACTACAACATGCACCACCTCCTACCACCAGTTGTGTGTAAAGATAGGCATTTCTTTCGTGTGTAGGTGATGACACATTTGCAGATGTTTATTTGACAATGGTAAAATTTACCTAAAAAAGAAATTTAAATTTAAAATGATTTGACATCATTATTAAGAATACGGAAAACACACTACTTGGCTGTCATCACAAACTAGTTGTTACTACTACTACTACTATTTGTGGGCCACCATCGCATGTCTGTGACCTCAACATTTGTGGCAGCCACATTATGCATCGTCTCTGTCGGCTTCTTTTTATTTACTTTGGACTCCAGTAATGCCTGTTCATAACTCAGTGCTCTATATTCACACATGCCAAGGTATCTCTCTTATAAAGTGTACTCAATATAGAAATGTCCTGAGTGTTTGTAAGATGGAATATTGGATTTTCTTCAATTATTCAATTGCCAGTAGAAGATTGGGAGCCAGGACATTTTCTTTGAGTAATATATTGGTGTCGGAGATACAACTAAGACAATTGTGAGAGCACTTGCTTAGGTTTCCATGAAAGTACTTTACTGGCAATGGTAGTTTATCTACAGTGTAAAGTTTAGTGGCAGTTCTAGTTGTCGCATAATTGTATTGGTAATCCTCGTTAGACTATATTTTGCAACTAAACAGTTGAATATGTAGGTAATATTATTTTTTTAGTTCAAGGTTAACTGGTACTTGTAAAGAATTTATATTAGTAAGATTCAATTTGAATCTTATATCTAATTTTACAGTATGATCTGATTGCCTCACATACCTAGAAATACAGTGGGCCTGATGCTACCTGTAGTGTGAGTTTAATTATAATTTAGTTTTTCTGAATCTTAAGAAATATTGACATGACATGTTTAGCTCAGTCCCTTGAATCAATCATGTAACCGGGAATAATCAGGATTATATTTATTAAGTGTATGAGTTAAGGGGGTTTAACTGCTCTGCCTTGTTCCTATGTATGCCAAACTAGCAGGTAGATGTGTTGCATTGTATCACCCAGTACCTTGCACCATAGTCATGAGTTGCACCACATGATACGGGTAAATGTTTTTAAGCCGTTAGTTTGACGAAGATTCCCTAGAGCAACCTGCAGACTTCCTTTAATCCCCAATTTACATTTCTGACCAGATCCATTACTGCGAGCTTAAGATGGCATTGCAGAACTTCATATTCCTGAAGCAGTGAAAGTCCAGATAAATGCTGTCAAATACTCAATGTTGAAAATCCTGTGCCAGTTATTTGTCAGTTTACAAATCTGTGAACTAACCAAGAAAGTATATACAACAGTATTGTGCTCAGCAGCAATCTGAACTAGCCAGGAAAGTCTATACAACAGTATTGTGCTCAGCAGCAGTCCACAAGTGCACTTTACTGATACTGCAAATCCTTCAGACATTCTTTCCAGGGTCTTGATGCTCATTGTTTTAAATTTCTTACATATTAATTACTTAAAACCATCTGAGGAGATTAGCAATTTTTTACTATATTATTACTCATACCTGTAAGAGACCACTCTAATGCTCTGTTGAAGGCAGTTATTAAAATGGGGCAGTTTCCTATACACTACTGTATGTGTGTGTATATACAGCAGTCATCAAACTGCTTCTATTTGTGTGTGTGTGCATGAGTGTGCAACAGTTATCAGGTTCATGCTGTGTGCCCATTTATGTTTGTGTATTTACAACAGTTGCCAGGTTGATGCTGTGTGTGTGTGTGTGTGTGTGTACTCACCTAGTTGTATTCACCTAGTTGAGGTTGAAGGGGTCGAGTCCTAGCTCCTGGCACTGCCTCTTCACGTGTGTGTGGGGGTGTGTGTGGTGTGTGTTGTGTGTGCTGTGTGTGTGTGTGTGTGTGTGTTAGTTAGTTACCATTTTGTCCTAGGCACATGTCGATTAGACACTAGGCCTGTTGTGTGTATGTAGGTGTGTGTAGGTGTGTGTGTTGTTAGTTACCTTTTTGTCCTAGGCACATGTCGATTAGACACTAGGCCTGTTGTATATGAGCACGTGTGTGTGTGTATATAGATTTTATATGTATAATATATATATTGTATATATATATATATATATATGTTGTATATATATATATATATATATATATATATATATAAAATATATATATATATATATATGTTATATATATATATATATATATATATATATATATATATATATAATATGTGTGTATATGTTAGTATATATATTTGTCTACAATGTGATTATAACTAGGTGTATTATATGAATATTTATGTGTTGTATGGGGTGTATGTATTTATGTGTGTTATGTATAATCAAGGGAAGATATTACATTGATATAATATGTCAATTATATATGGTATAAATTATAACAAATAAATATTAATGAGGAATGGTTGTTACTTTTTGTCTAGGCACACATGACACAGCTGTTCCGTATTGTGTAGTTTTGTTAGTGTGGTATAACATAGAAGGAGGTAAATTTCTCCAATTGTATTACATGGACCAAAGTATAAGCAAAGCAGAACACGTTGTTACTGGTGCACACCAATGTCCACTGTTAACTTAGCAGTAGTACACAAAATGTTTCCCAATGTTACACCATGACACTGTATGCTACAAGATGAGTGAATAAAAACAGTATACTAAGCAAAATAGTATAAAATCACTAGATAAAAGTATATTGCTGTAAAAAATATAATATATAGATGACCAAGAGCTTAGCAATGACTCATCTTGACACATCCAGAATTCTTTTTTATTTTTTTTGAAGATGTTGATTTTTCTTTTAATAAAAATTGCTTCACTTTTGAGAGAAAGATAATGAAAATTAGAGAACGGCCCAGTGATGGCCATACCCCTGTAAATGGTTTATGTGACGTGACTTTGGCTTACCTCGTTCTCTGTACCTGATTCTAAATGTGGCCCAGTGAGAAGCTATCACACCTTAGATGAAATTTCAACAAGAAAATCTTTCTCTAGGGAAGCCCCAGCTAAGTGTGAAAATAGCTCCTCATGTCACATATGCTAGACTAGTGTGTGTAACAGTATTTAGTATGTAAGTTTGTAGATGTAGAGGCAGAAGGCTTAACACCAATGATGTTTACAGTCTTAGAGATTGGGTATTTAAAGCAGCTGAGCAGAGATTACCAACATTAATGACAAATCTCCAATAGATGTAAGTTGACATGGGCTTGTTAAAGTACAGTACTGTCATTTTTAATGCTTATGTATTGTATATTAAGTGTGAGTGGGACGAATCTGACAGACTTGCTGGCATAATAGCAAAAGCTGTCAGTCTAGATCCTTATGTCACACTATAGTTACCAGTGGTCACATTTCTCGTTATAACAAGTCATACCACACTCCTTGTCGTTACAACAGTAACTTTATACACCTTATGGTCATATCTTCATACCAGTGACACTATGTCTGTATCAAACTGTTAGTAACATTACACTGGCATTTTATCACACTGTCAGTACTGATTGTGGCATACTGTAGTGAATGATACTAGGTTACTAGCCATGTCTCTCACACATATTACACAACCAGTCATACAATAATACATAGCCTCCAGTTATTATACACAAGTGTTAGTCACATCACTGTTATATTGTCATGCCATGCTACCAGTCATATCACAAATGTAACCATTGTCAGTGCACAGCAGACACATGTCACACCAGTAACCCACTTTACAATATTATGACTAACAAAGATTCACATTACATTAGGGAGGCTTAGGTTCAGTAACATATCTATGGTGACAGCCCATCACAAGTGCTAAATTTTTAACTTGCTGATAACCTCTGCTCTCTTGTCTTTTTGATCCATTTTTTAAACTTGGTTCAACTTGTACTCTCCAGCTGGGAGGAGTGTCTCATACATTTCCCAGGGAAGCTACCTGATGATAAACCCTGCATTATATTGCAATGAATTGTGATGTAAGCCTTCAAATATTCCTCATTTTTATGAGAAATTTGTAGTGAAAATTGAGCTAAGCTGAAGGGCGGGAAGGAGCGATGTTTCCCAGCTGAGGTGTGTGGTTGATCACTTGCCCATAAACAAGGGAACCACTAACCACTATAGTAAGTTTTAGTAATTTAAGTACAGTGGTTGTCAAATGCTTGCCCTCGTTTAATACTATCCTCATTCTAGAACCATATTCTTAACTGCCACTTAAGGAAAAGCATGAATAACATACTAATTCTGCATTTGCAAATCACACTTAACTTCATACCAGTACTTAAGTGGCCACATTAAGAATTTGGAACTAAGATTTCAAGAATATATCATGATATTTAGTGCGACTTTCCCCATTAAGTATTAAAAGCTTAATTTCTATCATGCTGAGGTAATATTTACATAAATAACTAATGAATTGGTAAAATCTGTATTAGTTGAGGAAGTTTTCTTACTGTGTGATCCTCAGATTCCAGAGATTAGGTTGAGGACACATCATAATGGTGTCGAACTTTCAGAAAATGTTCACAGATAATATCCACTAAGTCACACGATTCAACATTATTTTTACACTAAATTTTTTTCCCAAGTGACTCTGTCATGTGAATCCTACTTGAGCAGCTTGAGGGACATTATGGACCCACTTCCCAGAGGCACAAGTAGGAAAAAATGCCACTTTTTTGAGTCTTGGTATTCTATAATAACAAATGTAAAATATCTTTCTTAAGCAAAGGGCAACTGAAAAATTACAAGATTTTAACTAGTACATAGATCCTTTACAGTGTCATAATCTACACTTGGAAAATACTAGAAGGAATGGTCCTGAATCTGCACACAGAAATCACTCCCTACAAAAGTAAAAGACTGGGCAGGCGGTGCAAAATACCCCCAGTGAAAAAGTAGGGGTGCCATTGGTACGCTAAGAGAAAACATCATAAGTGTCCGGGGCCCAAGAGTGTTCAACAGCTTCCCACCATGTATAAGGAGAATTACCAATAGGCCCTTGGATGCCTTCAAGAGGGAGCTGGACAGATACTTAAAGTAGGTGCCAGATCAGCTAGGCTGTGGTTCATATGTTGGATCACATGTGGCCAGCAGTAACAACCTGGTTGATCAGGCCCTGATCCACTGGGAGGCCTGGTCGTGGGACCGGGCCGTGGGGGCATTGATCCCCAGAATACTCTCCAGGTAGACTCCAGGTAGATGTCATCTTTATTATTCATTTGTCTAAAATTTGTTAAAGTTGCCTTTTGCCCTATAAAGATATTATTGATCGGCCACTCCCGCTCCTGTAAACAGTTGCGACAAGATGTGACTTAACTGAGCCTCATTCTAATAGGTTTTCTCAGGGTTTAACGTACAATGGTTTTGACGCAACTCAGACGAATGTTTTAATGTTATTTAGCCCTTCTCCTATACCCTGTGTATCTTTTTTTTATAGGTAACCAGAGTTAATAGAGTGAAGATGAATTTTCATATCATGTTCCTTGAAAGACTTGACGTGTACATAAGTATGAATGATTTACATAAGTACACATGAAGGAATAATGGCAAGGCTTATGATGATGTACACACACAAAGCTATCAAACTAAGAGAACCAAAATGGTTAAAATTCATTAAAAAGTTTATTAAATCATCACATTCATTGTCTTGCCATGTCTTCATCTTGATTTGCTTGGAAACTATGCACCTAAAAATCATTCAGTTGCAATTATGTATTTTTCATGTTGGACAATTGAGGAAATCTATTATCTAAAAGATTCTCTTATGTCTGTGCTGATGTATGATTATTGGAATGATGTTTTATACTGTATTTTGAAGAAAATACTCCAGTAGGAGACTGCCTGTAACCCACCATCACTTCCATCAATTTTCATAGCCAAGTAAGTATATTTTCAGTTATTTTCATCAAGTTTCCTGGTGTAAGTGGCAGTTGCAATGTTCAGTTCCAGAATGGGCATGAGATCTTCTCAACTATTCTGCTCTTCATATAACATAGCAGCAAACTCTGACTGGCCAAGAAGTGACATCCTCTCTAGGTTTCATCATTGCATATTGATTGGTTTATGCCAACCATCATCAGATCCAGTTCGCTTTACCACATATTTCACAACTCATTATTAGTTAGTTAAGGTGAATCAGTCTTAAAATTCACATAATATAGAGCATCATCTTCTCCAGGCATATAGTAAACTCCAGTTGGTATGGAAATTTTCTAAAAACTCTGTAAGAAACTATGCATACTATATGTGGCATCAGATTTGATTTATTAGCATTCAGGCTTCCATTAACATTTTATAAAGGAAGATTAAATACTGTACCACCCAACTTAAACATCTGGAAATTTTATGGCTTTAGAAGTATTTATTATATTCATAGGTAATATATGATATAATTAAAGACATCTTGTCAGTGTCTTTATAATGTTAACTTATACCATTGATGAATTTAACCTTGACTAACATTATTCTTTGTGGGGGAGCACTAAACCTGTTGGGGTCATGCAGTGCCTGGGGAAATGGGAAACATCAAACCTAAATTCCTCCCATTCCCCCAGGCAATCTATGGCCCTTACAGGCTTTTTAGCACTCCCCTTCATGAATGTAATCTAAAATGTATAATGGTCATCAAAACTAAACTCACCACTTGGCATATGAATCATAGTCACTCATTATGTGTTCATGGGTTGTTTTGACTTGATGATCATTAAGAGAACTGGCAGTCACTCAAATTCACTTTGATAATTTAGAAATTTCTTGAACACCTAGTGATTTTTTAATTACTCAGAGATTTATAAGCTGTTATTGTCCCGCAATAGATATGCTAATCCTTCTGAGACTTGTAATTTATTCGATAGACTTGCCACTTATTTAGAAATTTACTGGTCATTGAGAAAATTTCATACATCGCACTTGCCTCTTAGTTACTAAAGAGGTGTCAGTATGCAGTAGTGCAGCCAGGATCTCAGTTTGGGGATTTCAGTCTTGGGGACTTAAGATTTCAATGTGGGTGGCTTAAGCCAGGTTTTCAATCTTGGGGGCTTAAAAATCATAAGATACTGAAAATCAAAGAAATTGTCTTTAAAAATATGACTTTCTGTATGTATTTGAAATTTCTTAAACTCTCATGCTTTTGTGGGCACTGGTTAATATAATACATTGAAATTTAGCCATTAATTGAAAAAAAAAGGTATTTGCATCTAGGGGGCTTTCAGCCCCTTAATTGACTCCCCCCCCCTTACAATGGCTTCATCACTGCTAGTATGCCAGTTGTTAATTAATCTTTTGATTGCTCAGATATCTACAGGTATCTCAAGATCATCTGGAGATACTGATCATTCATAAGTCTACTGGTCATCTACAACTCTGCCAGTCATTCAGAGAAGTGCTTCTTAGTGATGGTGTCATTCAACTCTATGTCATTCAGATACATGCTGGTTTTTCAGTAATGTGGCAGTCATTTCAGAGATCTTGCTGTTAAATCTGCAGCACTACAAAGTACAAATTATTTTGTGGTTCGGGCGGAGTGAGTTATGCAGTGGGTCAGAGGCCGAGACTGTAAGTGTACCAAAAGTTCCTATAAGTTCCACTTAACACTTAGAGTCTCAGCGTGTGTGTTTATCAGGTCATGATATTATTTCCCTCTTGTTGTACATTTGCATTCTCTTGCATCAACTCAGTCACCTGTTAGTTACATATGACATTGTGTTTGTAGTTATTCATTATTAATGAAATATATTGAAGATTTACATTATACTACACTGTATTGGTTTTCCTTTTTTTCTATAGTCATATACCCAAGTAGAGTCATAGTTGTTTTGCTAGGACAATACACTCTACTTAATTGAGAATGTTTCTACTGAAACTTTTATTAATAACAGTTGTGCACTTGTAAGACTTATTTTTTTTTATCTGTTTTTATTCAGATCATAATTGCATATTTTGTCTCTATTCAGTATATTACAGGTCCACATCCCTTTATCCGAAATTCTGAAATTCAAAAAGTTCCAAAAACCGAAGTTCTTTCGTGGTGTGTGGAGCATCAGTCATCTCCGTGATGGGTTAAGCTGCCACGTGGCAGCGTTCACAATCATTCTGAAATTTGTAAAAGTCTGAAATTCGAAACAATACAGGCCCCAAGGCTTTTGGATAAAGGGATGTGCACCTGTATAAGAATTATCTTTATTTCTTTATTTAATATATTATATATTATTTATTATATTTATATATATATATATATATATATATATATTATTATATATATATATATTATATATATATATATATATATATATATATATAATATATATATATTATATATATTATATATATATACACTGGTTTCAAATACTTATTACTTTTTAAATTTTAATGCTGTAGAACTCCCTAGCACAGCTGACTATATCTTGCTTGCTATATAACCACTTCCGCCACCACTGGCATTATTTGACGGGATTGGGAGTGCCGACAAACTAGGAATATAAGCCCTGTCTAAACTGGACCTATAACCTCCTAGGCCTTTGAGCAAAATTTCTGTGTTGAACAGCACTATTGGCCCAATTCCCTCAATTAACAGTGTAAGAAATTATGAGAGAATGAATGCTAAAGAAGTGAATGGAGTTTTGGATTATTTAAAAAAAAAAAAAATGGCCATTCCTGTCTGTCGCCCTGGCTATCCCTCATTCTAAAGTGAGATACAAGCTGCTATTGTCAGCTTTTTTTTGTGCAAATTCCTTATATATTCTTATTGAAATATAATACACAATAAGATGTTGCACAACCAATATTGGCCAAGTGCTGCTTCTTTGGCTGTATTAAATGAATTAAGTAAAAACTGTGCAGTAATCCCACACTGAATGACAAGATGTATTCCACAGGAAAGTCTCACAAAGTTAGATTATGCAAACATTACATGGGCACCAATGTTCTTTATGGAAACAGACTCAATACAGGAGTTGAAAAAAAGAGAGATATGGCAGGACTAATTCATGTCAGATGATTGAAATTTAAGAGGCAGGACCAAGAAGTGGAGTTCATCCTTACCCTTACCCTCAGACTTAAGTAATTACAAATAATGTACATGACAACTGTATCTCAGCCCAAACATACAAATTAATTACATGGAACACTCTGGCTTCTTGTGTTGACAATATAAGGAGAGGTGTGAACACTCTGGCTTCTTGTGTGACAATATAAGAACATGGAACACTCTGGCTTCTTGTGTTGACAATATAAGGAGAGGTGTGAACACTCTGGCTTCTTGTGTTGACAATATAAGGAGAGGTGTGAACACTCTGGCTTCTTGTGTTGACAATATAAGGAGAGGTGTGAACACTCTGGCTTCTTGTGTTGACAATATAAGGAGAGGTGTGAACCTCTGGCCGTGTTGACAATATAAGGAGAGTGTGAACTCTGGCTTCTTGTGTTGACAATATAAGGAGAGGTGTGAACACTGTGGCTTCTTGTGTTAACAATATAAGGAGAGGTGTGTTGGAGTTTGGTGTTGCTGTAGACCACACGGGTGGAAAGGAGATTACACAATTTTTTTTCTTTTACTTTTTGTCTGTCAACTACATTAATTTTTTGTAGACAATTGCTCAAAGCGCAAGTGGTGAGCTCATGTTGCTTTAGCAAAAACCGATGAAGAAATGGGTAATTCTTTTAAACATCTTAATTTATTTTTTATATAAATGCATTATTTTTTGTAACTGATGCATGTGCAAACTCATTTTTTTAATTTGTTAAGATTTACAGCATTTATTTTTTCCTCTATTTTGGTAAGTTTGTAGTTATGATTTTTCTATCCTATGTAAGCATTGTTTGTGTATGGCAATGTGACATGTTTGTTGGGAGCTCTTTACTTTTTTTGTGGAATTTATTCAAAATTTTTTTTGTTTTTTTGTTTTTTTGTAGGTTGGTAATAATGGGCAGCTATGACAAATTAAGTGGGAGACGTTACCGTAAATTATTCTCTAATGTTTCTTTCTGATGCTTAGTGAAGTTGTTAAGTGAAGAGTCGCTCTGTGAGGGATTACTGCAGTATGATTATTAGAAGTGTCTTGAGCATAATTTCAAAAGTCTAAATGACTTCATGCATATATAAATACTCTGAAGTTATATTGTGCCTGGGTGGTTCACGATGGCTATAGGTGGGATTCTGCATGATGACATGTAAAGTGAGTACTGTATTTTAATCCTAGGACAATCCAGACAATATTCAACAAGAGCAAACTTATCCTGTTTACCTACTTTTTTTGTTTTAATTCTTTTAATCTTACTCATTGTAATATCAAAAGTGCTTCACCAGCAGCCTGTGCCCCTTTGTACGTACGGGTCCTATACTAAAGTTTATATAAGGGGTTGCCAGTTGTGGTTGGCAGCATAGCCATGTTAGAAGTGATTCTTTTTGATGGGAAATGTGTGGAAGGCATCAGTATAGGAAAATTATTCCATTAATCTGAAATCATTGTGTAGATACTAGATATGCAAGAAATTTCAAATATATTTATACATATGTTGTAGCATGAATCTTGCTCATAGTAATGTACCTGAAGTATGAGGCTGCCTTCCACACCTGTCTCATACTTGTGTAAAAGTATTGTGCAAGTCAATCATGTTTCCATGCTAACAAGCAATAGAGTACACAATCATAACACTTGGTGGAAAAATTGGGGTTTTCACAGAAGGTTACAGGAGTGTACTTGTTAAAACATTTACATGTCAAGAATGGTACTTACTCCACTTATTGTTGACCACAGGAAAGGAACCCACATAAGAGATGGTTGATATCTCTGAGTTGTACTAAATAGGCTTGTGTAATACAGTACTTCCTAAAAGGCCAGTGACTTGCTGTGAAAACCCTCCAAGTCTGGATTGTGGAAGTACATAAATGTGCTTCAAATGTGTGCATCTGCAGAGTGTAAACGTGTAAGTAAAACAGTACTAAACCATAACACACACATTTTTATTGTTATTAATGGGAATAATAATGATGGTGTGGTTCTGCAGTACAAGAACTTTTTTCCTGTTATGAAACAATATAAAAAGGGATTAAATTTGTGTTATGTTTGCAGGCAAAACTTTTAATACAAGAAAATTTGTATATTGAAATTAGGATTGTTATTGTTCTTACATGTCACGTACAATTAATTACAAGCTAAGTAAAGGCCTCTATGTAAATTTTGTCTTGACATTAATAAATTGGAAATGCTCATTGGATACTTAAGAGAAACACTCACAAAAATCTCTGCCTAAGATATCAAACTACAGTACATTCTTTTACGTATTTTACTTTGGGACTAAGCTAACACTGGAGCTAAGCTTTGTTACCCAAGGGAAAAGTATTTACATGTAGAAAAATCCTTTATTAACTTTTATACATTATAAAAATTTATTTGCTTTAATTAAACTAGACAGCAAATATATTTTGACTGCATCTAATGAAGATCACCATCAGTGTATTCACAAAACTAATAAACCCATATGGGGCATGCAGTACTTATATCTGATTAAAAAATCCCAGTGATTTAATTATCAAATATTAATTTCATACATGATTTAAAGGTGTTGTCATCATAAGATGTAATGCAGATCATAGTCTATTTGTACATTACATGTATTTGTAAATCAAGCATTTTTTGTGTTCTTGTCTTTTCATGAGGGAGCTCCCTTGCCATGGACAAGGGGGATCTTAGAGGAAATGGACTTTTTTCTCTTCTTTCTCAGACTGATTCTGTATACTGCTCTCCCTCCCTCTCCTTTTGGTATAATCATTGAGTATATTAATCTTTTTTTTTAAACCTAGCTCCTAGACAGAAGGAAAAGGAATCACTGAGCCATGTTCTAACATAAGTTCCATTGGTGGTTGGTCACTCCACTTGATCAAAAGTGGATCACTATAGGTCATGTCAGGTGACCCTCCTGTGAGATTGGGTGGCCATCTGGAAGGCCCTATGATGATGGAAGTACAGAAGTACTACTGGAGGTTTCCATCAGATTCAGAAGTGTCACCTGAGGGTGTTGGTATTATTATCAAATTTGGAGTGGGAGGGGGTAATGCTGAACCTGCAGGGGTCACATAACACCTAGGAAAATAGGAGGCAATCAGGTTTCAGCCAAGAAAGGGAAAGTCAGGTCTAATGCCTTGGCTTCAGAACCTGAAGGAATATGCCTTGCCATTCTTGTTGGTTTGCTCACCACCTTTACTAGCTTAAACATGATCGCACAGTTAGCACTCTTGTCTAAAAATGCAGTGTTGCTGAACCTTGTGTAGTTAGTTCTGGAGGAGCCATCCTAGTGTTGTGTACCAGGGTTGGGTAAGAGGTGATTTCTGTTGCAGCAGAGGTAACTATGGTTTGGGGTGGACCTGTGGTTTCTTTTCTCTTAGTCTCAGAGCTGTCTCCCATTTTTTTATATTATGATAAATGAGACATTGGTTTATTCTCCTGGACCCCAAATGACTATGACCGTCTTTGCTGACCCCTGCACAGCTATGGACCCAATGACATTGGTCCAGTATGACTCATAACAAATTACATTCTATCAAACCAAGTTTAGGTTTCTGGCCTTCATGTCATCGATGCCAAGGGTGGGAGACAGTACTCTCCTGTCTATTCAACGGGCACACCTGTCTTACTCATGGATGTCTCATGGAGAGGTGCCCTGTTTCTCTCTGTGAGAACTGTCAGGTTCCAATCTCAGTTTGCCATATTCTATTGGACCATCCTGTCTATCACCGAGCACGTCATCACCTCTCTAACACCCTTACTTTATTATCCCTCCTTGCTGACGGCCTCACCTTTGACACACACTCCCTCTGACTTTTTGACTGCAACCAATTGATTACACAAACTTTGATAATACTTCCTTTAGCACTCCTCACAGCCCTTTCCACCCTTGCTATTCTATGATCCAGCAACACCCCGTTCCCTGCAGCGCTGTATGACTCTAGTGAGTTTAACGCCTCTTTTTTTTTATAATAATAATAATATGGACCCTCAAAATTCTGAATTGCCTTCGGGCTATCACTTATTGCCTGAACCCAAACTGGTATTCAACTTGCCCTCTCTAGTACCTCTGAACCCCCATATTACCTTGATCATGGAATCTACTTCACCCACAACACAATGATGATTCACTGATCATTCCACCAAAGAGCAGAGTGGCTCAAAGCCATATTCTAAGTGACTGTGACAGACAAGTAACAATGTTGATATAGCACATGCACACATACCCACATGCCCACACAAATGCACATGCATGCACACACACTTATGGATTCACACTCTTCTTGTATCCTTCACAGACACAATGGGTCAGTCCTACCTTTACAAGCTTATTCATTACTTTAGCCACCTGACCTCTGATGGCTACCAGTGTCTCTACCCCGCTTAACACCCCCGTTCCACACATTACACTCCCTTAAACCTCCTTGCCTCTAGAGAGACTTGAGACCTTAATGGTGTATCTCAAAAAGAGAGCTAGAAAGGGACCTCAATAAACCGTTCTTTAAATGAAGAAACAACAATACCCTCATCTAAACTTAAACACCCAAATATGATGCATAACTGACTGCAATTAATATCCCAGTCTTATGATGCCTGCCACTATACTGCTAATGTTTTGCCATCATCTACTTTTGCAACTTGCATGCATACTGCTTCTCTACAAACAAAACTGCACTACATAAAAATCTCTCATCACTTTGCCTCTACCATCTCATGTCAACTTTACTGACTAGTCCTTAACCAACCCTTGCTTACCTTTACTGCTTTATTACTGGTAAGTAATAATGTCAGTTTTACAATAGAATATCACAGGATACAGGGGGAATCTTGGAGAGTTCCAAATGTTACTTTCCCAGTTTTTCCAAGTATACATTTGTCTTCAAAAACATAATCTACATAATACAGTGCTTTGTATGTTATCTCTTTGAATCCCTTTCCTTCGTGCTCTCATCTTAACTAATGTACACTCTTTTATTTTACTTTTCTTTATGCCACTCCTTTTATTAGATGATTTTAACTCATCATTTGCACTGAGGAGGTCTGAAATCAGTTAATTTTTGAACCCTGTACCTCTCCATATCTTAAACACCTGTCTTTCTAGATAAAGATCTACAAATGTGCACCTTCTCATGGATAAATATCTCTACCTGCTTTTCCTCTATAGTGCTTGAGTTTGAATGGATTGTAATGATCTACATAATAGTGATTGTTTCCCTATTCTTTTCACTTCTTGTTTTTATACCTGCCCTCTTTACTGAGCTTAGTGACAAATCAAAAGTGTAAATTGGGCACTCTACACACCCCATGCTTATTTTCCTGATACTACTTGCATTTCAACTACAAATGAGTTATTACATCTGTTAGTCACCTCAGTATTCTCCGCAAATACTTTTTCCATCCCCTGGACCTCTGGTAAACATTTTCAGAAATGTATTCCCTGGGGGTCTCCTGACTGTGCTTGTGCAATTTATTTGAAGCAAGCTGCATGGGGCTGCTACCATTACAGACACACCATAGACCATTTTCAACTTATCAACAAGTGGGAGAGCATGCGAGTCACATTATATGAACAACTTAACAAACTTGTTGGCATACTTACACTGTCCACTGTGAATGCCACTGTCTCTTGTATGCCTGGTCTAGAAAAAAAAAGTATTTTGGTTAGCAAGCAAGTACACCTAATCCTGCTTCCAAAAGCAACTGGACATCACTATTCATATTTCTTACGTTCCATATTTAGCTTTCCTCCCCCCTTTCTCCAATTTAAATCCAAGTGTGAGACTACTTCACTGAACTTTACCTTTCTGGAACTTGCATCATCAGTATCTGTATTCTGACCAAATGGCAGCCAGGCCTAATGATATATAGGTTCACATGCTGTAAAACTTACATCCAACAGCACTAATTTTCCTCTTCCACTTTTTCAATCAGGTGTGGTCCAAAGACATTATTGTGTCTATGGTGCAAAACTGCAGTAGCACTCCCATTCCATAACCCAGTTACCTCAGGACCAAGTGCTATTAGTGAATTGTTTGAAAGTTTAGTCAATGAACACTTTCCATGGTACTTAGAACACGAATCTCTCCACTCATCAGTTTGGTTTTAGAAGTAGTTATTCCACCACAAACTCCCCTTCCCTTGTTTTGACTTGATACACACATTTGAAATGCCTTTATGGACAAATATTCAATTATTGCTGTCTTCTTTTCTCAATTAAGAAAAGGCCTGTGACACCACCTGGTGTTTCATCATTTTGACTTTAGACATTCCCTAGGCCTCAAAGTGGAGTACTACTACTTAAAGATTTTATATCAGAGATACACTTCAGGGTTTGAGTGAATAATAGCTTTTGCCCCGATTTTATGCAACTCCTGTGGCCAGTTTTGAGTATTTTTGTCCCTGCATTCCAGCCTGGGGACAGGCTTTTCTGTTATTGCCTAGTAACCAGGCTTTTATTGTTGGTGGCCAGTTAATTGGCTCCCTATTTATTGTAGCCTGATTGATCTGGCACTTGGCAGAAATAATGATTCAGTTTTCTCTTGAAAACTTCTATACTCATTCTAATAATATTTCTGATATCTGCAGTTAGCAGGTTTAAAAGTCTTGAACTACAGATGTTGACAATATTCTCTTATTATGCCCATGGCACCCCTGTTTTTCACTCGAAGGTGGAGGTTACCTCAAAACTGCATCCTTGGTACATGTACCTTATAAATGAGAGCTATTAATGGGCTTACCTCAGTTCCGTAGGTATCTGGTCATTCTTATGTGTAGATAATTTTGCTATTGCATATACAGGCCTAGAGTGTTGACCTGTACAAACCACTCTCCAGCTTAATATAGATTATGTGGTTTGTTTTCTGTTGCCAAAACAGATTTGATAACCTTCACCAGACACCTTATCCACAGCCTATGTTATGTATCTGCATGGCTCCCTTTTCCCAGTATGTGTTATGGTTAAATTTCTAGACCTCTTTGTTTGTTGAATGTTATAGTAGTGTATCTGCATCTTGTTAAAAACCAACTGTCTTACTCAGCAGAACCTACTGAAAACTTTAGCTAATTTTTATTGGAGAGTTGATTAGCAAACTTTCTCAGAATTCTTGCAGTTCTAATACTGTCTGAGCTAAATTACAGGGATAAAATGCATTCCTCGGGCTCTCTTGGAATTCTTAAACTTGGCAAGGTTCCTCATCAAGGATAAAATTTGTCAAGCAGCCTTCTGATCTCTACTCAAGAGTTTGTATACAAATGTAAACCATCTTTTCTCTGTAGGATCACAGGAATACCCATTACATTTGTTATTTTTTTTTTTACTTCCATAACATTCATGATCCTCGTACATGCAAAATAATTACAAGTGTTAGTAAGATTAACTTATTTAATCATAAGCTCTATTTATTATGGTCCTTTAATATCTGCATTCAAACTCCAGTAATAGCTCTCAATTTTTTTCTCCTTTATGTTTACCCCATATCATACTCTTCCATTCCTACTTGGAAACTTCCAGTGATTTATCTTTACAACCCCTTCAGTGCTTGATGACCAACATACCTGCTACAAATCTGTGCTCTTTCTTAAACACTTTCGGTCTTGTTCTCATGTTATGGTAGTGTACACAGATTGTTCCAAATCTTCAAATGGAATTGGGTATGGAGATTTACTTGAGTTAGCCAGTATTTTCACAGGAAACTCCTATGCAGTCATATATGTTTCCTCATTCATTGTTGTTTCAGACTCCAAAAGTACATTATAAGCTATCCAGAGATGTGACTCCCCACACCCCATCATACTTAGTACACAATAATGGTTATGTTAAATTTCTTGCAGGCAAAAATAATCTTTTTATTGCTGGGTCCCTGGACACATTGATGTTCATAGCAATGAACATGCACACCAAACCACTCAGTTTGCTATTCGTTTTCTGCTACTCTCACACAGGAAAATCCCTTTTTTGTATAAATTTCCAGTACATGCAGTATTTCCCAGAGATTCCAAAACTTTTAACAACAGCATTGGGGTGATGGATGTGGAAAACTGCATTCACACATTTACGAATCAGCTACACGTGATTCACACTCGCAGAATATGGAAAGATGCTCAATGACTCTGCAAGGACTGTCATGTAACTAATAATTTACCATATATAAATAGACTGTCTTGATATATCAGAGCAAAAATGCAGAACTCACATTTGACACATCATTGCCTTGACACACTTGGAAATATAAACACATATGCAGTATAATGTGATCCTTTATTGACAACGTTTCGCCCACACAGTGGGCTTTTTCAAGTCACAAACAGATCTGTTTGTGGCTTGAAAAAGCCCACTGTGTGGGCAAAACGTTGTCAATAAAGGAACACATTATACTGCATGTGTGTTTATATTTCCATTGTGTCGGTATTTTATACCATTTATTTCCATCTTGACACACTCTGACTGATGTTAATGAAAGTCCTACCTTCAGTGCAGACTGCCTCTATGAATTTTAACAAAAGCAGATCTGTTGCATCAACTATGATGGCAATTTTACACCTTCGCTAATTCTTACAACTTAAATCACCTTTGCATTGTATAATACTATAATAATAATTTGTGTCCTTGTGGCACTGTGAATTTGTCTTGTGCTGTAAATCAGTCATATGTTTAATAATTTATTTTTATGAGTATTTCCTCGAGTGATTTCTTGGGCAGATTTGTTTGTGAATGATGTATATAATGTTAGCCTCGCTGAGATCATTGATTCAGGTTCCCGCATGTGCAGCCTCAGCCACTCAATACCATGGCTAGTTGGGTGAATATCATTGTGTAGATTATTTTGATGAAATAAATGTTATTTTCTAAAATGACAGCATTGCTTTTCATCATACCCATTTTTCACTTGCTTATTTCCATATTCAGTATGCATATATGAATAAAATAAAATAAATTCAAAAGTTTTTTAATATGAACAAAATCATACACAAGTATAACTTTTTTTTCAAAATTCCATATTACACATTACTATTACTGGTATCCCTCAAAAGGGACTCCTGTATCAGGTATTTTTTGCCCTCGTAGTTTCTGTGCAATAACTTTAAAGCATCTCATCTGATCAGCTTTAAAGTTAAAAATACTGGTGTATCTAATTGTAAACAATGTTTGGCATGGTGCTGACCAGCACTGAATTGCAATGCTGTATCTCTTTCTTACAGGAAGATTTGGATTGTTACAGGCTGTATAAGTGACAGTTATATTAAATAAGTTGTGATAGTGCTCCAGGCAATATGAGAAGACCCTTTCTGATTGCCTTAAAATTTTAAACTGCTTTATCAAACAGAGGAAGATTTGTGTTGGATTTGGGCTATGTAGCTGTAATCTGCCAATTTTATCGATCAAACTAAGGTGTTGGCCTCTTATGGTTAGTTGCAAACCATCATTGCCTTCATATCTTAGAAGAAAGTTTGGATTGTTACTAAAAATGTGAGGGCACTAATTTGTTAGCTTCAACTGGCTTCAACTTTGAATAGTATGTGATATTAGTTTCTGTGATAAATTTAGAATACCTCTTTTTATCAGTGGCAAAATTTCAGCAATGGCATATCGTAAAAGAAGATGGATTTTACTTTTTTAATCGATGTTCATGACTACCATTTTGAGAATTTCATTAAAAAATTGGCAGCATCATGCATACCATTCTCTGCACCAGGGAACTGAGGTGTCAGGCTGAAAATTTAAACAGAACAACGTAACACAAAGTTTATACAGTATAATTTTTAATGCCAATTCCTTAAGCATTAAAGGGATATTGATTTTAAACAAATGTTTTTCAATAATTTCAGAAAATCAGCTGAAGCAAAAAAAAAAAAATGTGAATTTGTTTAATTTTTTTCATCAACCCGGGTAGAAGTTGAAACCTATTGGTAAGTAAATGTCATGCATGAGAGGCAGCCCACAGCTCCACAGGCGTTTCCCTTGTTGAATGATCTGAGGGCATTCAAACTACTGCTAGCGGGATCTCTCATTCTCTAAAGCTGTTCATTCATAGCCTAAAAGGGAATCTCAGAATTCTAAAGCAGGTAAATTAAGGTTTCTACCAATTAAACTTGAGGCCCATTAAGGCATGGTGTAACCTCTGTCCTAGCAGTGCATGAAAGAGGCGCAAATCACTAATTACATCAGAGCGGGTTTTCACAAACACAAGAAAAAGATAAGTAAAGCTGTCTGCCCCTCCATTGCACGAATCACTGAGGAGACCCAGAAAAACCACTGAAGCAAGAAAATTTTTGCACGGGTTAGAAAACAAATAGGAGGAAGAAATTACAGTGGAGCAATCAAAAAAAATCTAATTGACATGCAATTGCTTCCAGAAAAAAACCCACAGTTCAAGCACTGAAGACAGCACCCAGCCAGGAACCATTCACCAAAATAATCTTACTGGATGATTTCCAGCGGGATCGGCAGGGGTTTCACTGTAATACAACCACAAATCAAAAGGGGATGGTAAATACAGTATTGCACAGTTGAAACAGTTTTTTCCCAGAGTTAACACCTTATCGAAACTGTCGGGAGGCAAATTCCTGAAGAAATTAAACCTTTTTTGCAGCCTAATTATGAGCTTTGAAAAAGGATGGGGGAATCAAACCCATTGCTGTTGGTAACACTCTTCGCCGTCTCGTTGCCAAAGCGGCGGTGAGAAACATTCACGCAGAAGCTGCCAGCTTGCTTCAGCTAAACCAACTGGGCTTGGGGTCTCAAGGCAGTGAAGTATCATCTCATGCAGCAAGGGCTTACATCACTCTCAACAAAGCCTGTAGCCAAACGATGGATTTACACATAAAAGAAAGTAAGCAAAAAATTAAGATTCCCACTCAACTCTTTTTTTTATATTTTTTTTATTAACACTGGCCGTTTCCCACCAAAGCAGAGTGGCCCAAAAAAGAAAAACTTCCATCATCATTCCCCTCAAGAAGGTTCCTTGATGTTGGTGAGGGCTGTTTAAGGAATTGGATCTGTCTCCAGTTCCCGAATTAACCTGAATGCCTTCCACATCCCCCCCAGGCGCTGTATAATCCCCGGTTTTAGGCTTCCCTTTGTTTAAAAATAAAATTCCATCATCATTCACTCCATCACTGTCTTGCGAGAGGCGCACTTACACTACATTATAAATCTGCAACATTAACACTTCTCCTTCAAAGTGCCGACACTGACTTCCCCTCTCGGGAAATCAAGTCGGCCCTGCTGGTTTCTGTGAACACTTATAATTTACCTTGCTTACACTCCAACAACTTCAAGTCCTAAAAACCATTTGTCTGTAATTTGTCCTATCTAACATCTCATGCAGTTTTCTGGAAGTCCAAGCCCCTTGCACACCAAAACCCCCCTCCAACTTTCCTAGCTGACCCCAACTCACCTTCCCCCATTTACAGTTTAACACTTGAAGTCATTTATATCCAACCTCTAATGTCCAAACCATCTCAATAACCTCTCTTCAGCCCTTGGATGATAGTTTTGGTAACCGCACCTCCCAAAACTCCAAACTACAAATTCTCTCATTATATTCACACCACACATTGCCTCAGACATGACATCTCCACTCCTCCAGGCCTTCCCCTTGTTGCCACATTCACTACCATCCTCACACCCATTACAAGAGATTGGTATAACTATCTCTCATACATTCCCCTCTTTTTTTCATGGATAAAGTTTTTGTCTCCAAGACCCAAACTCCTTTTCCCTTTCTCCATTACTTGGAGAAGCGCCCACTATCTTTCTGACAAATTAATTCCAAAAGAAATGTTAGGATCACAGTCATCTAAAAATGGTCCTCTACCAGAACTGTCTTAACCGTTCCTACCCACCCCGTAGATGCCACTAAGTTGAAGCATCCTCATACACAATTTTCTTAATATAATCTTAGTCCGGGTTGTAGATGCTTTCTTTCTCATTCTCCCATACGTATTTTCTTTGACCTTTTGCTTAGGTGCTGTATAGCCTTGGGGCTTAGCGCTTCTTTTGATAAAAAATAATTTCTGCTTAGTGGTGTGTCCAATGATTTTCCTTCCTGGGATTTTACCTACCCTTGTGGGTCATTTAACAAATAACCTGCCATACTAGTGTGATTCAATGGTCTGACTTGACCACGGGACAAAGTCCCCACTTTCATTATGCTAGTCAGGGGTTTCCAGTCAGGCTGAACCCCAGTCATAAACCTCTTTCATATTTTGTTATTTTGTATGTTTCAGCCCAGGGTATTGTGGTTCTTTTCTTCCTTGGGGCCATTAGCTCTCCTGCAGTGCACCTTTTTTTTTTTCTCTCTTATTCTTGGGCTACCTCCACTCTAACTACTATTAATCTAACACCCCCATTTAAAATTTTGCGTCACTACCATTACTTCCTCTTATTGCGATTTCGGGTTTGCAATTTACTACAACCGCCCACCATACCACTGCCACCATCTACTAATACCACCTTCATCTCTATACTCCCCCAGCCCTTCACCTCTCATATATATACGGGCTTACCCTTCCCTTCGTGCTTCTCTGCGGAAGTTAAAGGTCCAATTGGCCCAAACCCTTTTCGTCAAAATTTTTCTTTTTTCTATGTGGGGGTTATATTGTGCATTGTTCAGTCATGGTATAATTTTTATTCACTTAAAATTAGAGGTACTTGAGTGTTGCCATTCCTGGATTACCATTGTTCTGGTTAATAACCCTGAATAAATTTTCATTACCACAGGGAAACACATTTTTGGTATAAACCTTGGTTTAGAAGGGACATGTTGGCAAACACTAGACATATTTATTAAGAAACTTTTTTGGTCCGGGAACGTTGATCAGGTACCTGGACCGAGTTTTCTAATAAATTGTCAGTGTTTGCTCACATGTTTTTCTGCACATTTTTACCTGAACCCTCCACTCATGGAGGTCCCTTTTCTGTAAGAAGGGGTTCTTGTCTCTTCTCACACCAAACCTTCCCTCATACACAACCCACACATAGGAAAAGAGAAGCTAGATGAGTTTCGGTTCTATTTGGACATTTACAAGTAACACCAACGAAAGAGAGCCAAGTAGGTTCGTCGGAAATAGGACAAGTGTTTCCTGACACAGGTTTAGTCATATGATAATGTTCACGGGCTTTTTGGTCAGCTGACTGGGGCCCTTCTGCTGTTCCCATCCACCCCTTTTCAAAATTAAAAATCTACGGGGATTGAGGAGACCAAGGGAGTGCAAAAAGTAGCAGTGGAGTGGTAAGGCTGGTAGTGAAGCAGTGTAGAAAAATAGGGGTAGTAAAAGTAGGGATATATTTTAGTGGCCATAGAGAAGGGGAGTGAAGGGAGGCAATATATGAGGAATGGAGTGTAGGTGTAGTAGAAATAGCAGAGTGGGATCATCTTGACAAGAAAAGTACCCCGCAGGAGAGAAAGGGGCCCACAAGGGGTAGGACCAAAACAAAGGGGTGGGGAAGAGGAAAGACAAAACTTAGGAAAAGAGAGGAAAACAAAGAAAGGAAAAGGGGAAAAAATATTGAAAGGAGAAAAAGGATCAGGTCAAGCACGAGTGCTCTAATTTTGGAGCATTTCACAATGTAATGAGACAAGAAGCCATAAAGAAAAACCAGGACTAAATTCATGCAAGGAACTGTGTATAAGGAAACTTCACAAGACGCCACGGGAAAGGGCTAGAAGTAGGGGAACAGTTTCGGGCCCCAAGTAATTTATTCAAGTATACCAAATGCAGTACATAGATTATCATACATAGCAGCATATGTGTAGAGAACTAGATAGTCAAAAAAGTAAAGGGCTGAACTTATTTCATTGGGGCCTTTTACCTTATTATAATTTTAATATTATAATATTTCTTAATTTATAATGAAGATAACATCTTTTTAATATTTAAAAAGACTATCTACTACACAGGGTCATTAAGATATCTACATACGAGGGTCATTACTAGGAATAAGGTAAAATTTACATTGTGTTAGATAAAAAAAAATATTCCCTCCCTTCTGTAGCTAACAATCATCAGACACCTTTTAGCACCTTCTTGAACGGGTTTTCATGCCATGACTGGCTTTGACATGGCAGGCAGTCTGTGCCATTCCTTTATGTGTACATAAAAAAAAGGTGTTGAAAGGCCTGGGCCACTGACTGGGGTACTACAAGTTGGGGCTCTCCCCCTAGAACTAAGATTGCTTGGTTCCCAACCTTGCAAAATGCAGAAAAAGAAAATTGGAACACTGTTTGTGACAATTTATAAAAGATTTAGCTTCAGTTTTTACTTGTTTTCAAATTCAGCATTCCAACGCTGTAATTCATCGGCTACATGCTCTCTGGACCCAGGCCCAGGATAAATCTTACAATTTGTTCTGGGTGATTTGCAATCATCTTTCAGTTTTTTTGTAAAGGGCAGGGGTACCATGAAGAGCAAGCGTAATCCATATGACCATGTATAAGGTAGCAGGGTCCTGCAGCCTCATAGGTAGACACTTGATTGTCTAACAGGAACTTCAGTCTGGCATTCGTTTTTCTTTTACTACACTGTTCTTATAAATTCTCTGACATGCATGGGTAAAAGAGGATTCCCAATATTTATGATGAAACCAAAGTGATGGCCCCCCATTACACGGACATTAAAATTATTTACCATCTCAGTTTAGTTTCGTGCAAAGAGAATGGTTTTCAGTTTTCCAGGTGTAAGATAATTTGTTGTCTACTCCCCCATTGCTGCAGACTCCATTCCATGTTAATACTTAGCTATATCTTGTGGGCTTTACCTGACACTACAGAGCACGTCATCGGGAAAATCATAGGAGTTTGCACTTGATACTGATAGGCATGTCTTTGGGACTGCTAAAAAAAATAAGGATCCAGATTACTACCTTGAGACCATAAAATAGGATGGTTGTGATCTCTAACTGACAGAAAGAGCATTGTTGGTGTCACAAGCCTAACTTTTTTGTTTGTGTTCTTTGAGCCTGTCAATAGGAGCGCCATCCCCAAAGTATTGAAAGACACATGACATTCCTTGTCTTTAAAACAACCCACCACCTGGAAACCTCCTCCACTACAAAAAACAATACACATTAAGTCATGGGGAAAAATTTACACTGAATCTACAATACTAATACATACTCCTACATAGCCATCATCAATTGAAAAAAACTTTGTTTTCCAATGACCAAACATTTCTTTCCCACATTAAAGTTGGATTGCATCATCAAAGGACACCACCCATGAAAATATTTTACGAATTACAAATTTTCTTTACTAGTAATATGATAATCATGGTAATGATATGATATTGTGTATGTGTACTTCAATAGGCTTTTGAGAGTAAACATCAGAGACTATTGAGAAAATTAGGCACACGGAATAGAAATTTTTTCCCGGATGGGGCAGTTGACAACAGGCACAGATAATTTTTTAAATATAATCAAAAAGAAGCGCTAAGCCACAAGGCTATACACGCTGCAGGGCAGGAAGGAAGCGGGGCATCAGTGGCAAAAGGGAATGGATGATAATGGGTTACGGATAACAGCAGCAGTGGATGGTGAAAGGGTAAAGGCAGCAAGAGCTGAATAAAAAGGGGCCCTTGAGGGGAGTGCAAAAGTATATCAGAGTTTGGAGTAAATAAAGTCGTTGTCAAGAAGCCCCAATGAGAAGTCAGGATTAAAGGAGGGTCCATCAGCAAGAAGGGGAAGGTAAAGAAGAGTATAGAAGAAGACCGACGTTGGAGAAAATTCTGCGGCCCGTTGATAGAGAGGGCAGTCAACAAATTGGCTAATCGAAACAGGAACTTGAAAACTGCTCACAGAGAGGAACGGGTCCCTTTCCCCATGAATACCCATAAAAGTAAGAAGTGTGACCAATGCGAAGGGGAGAGGTTTGGTTCCCTCCAACCTCGGCATGATGACAAGAAGAGGCCAGTAACCTATCTCGGTTAATAGAATGAATTTTTGTTACCCGAGCGAGTTGACCAACGTGTTTCCCAAGGTGCGAAGGTGGTAGCTATTGCTGCAAAATAGTCCAGAAGGAAAACCTCGATAGGAAATGGTAGGTCAAGTACGCTGACCCAGCAGTGCTGCCTGTTTCATTGCAGCAGAGAGTTGTTTTAAAGGGAAAACAGAGGGGAACGTTACAACGGGTTCCACGGGGTCGTGTTGGGGCCCGTTGTTCACAATCTACAACATGTAACGACTAAAAGGAATAAAGCGATATAATCAAGTTTGCCGATACACCAAAATGGGGCGATAAAAATTTTCTGACGAGGACATTAAAACACTCCAGGAAGATTTAAATAGACTGACAGTGGTCGAGAATTTGGAGAGCAGTTAATATAGACAACTGCAGTCTAAACATAGACAGGAAAAAAGCCATGCCACATATAACTAAAATGCATAACAACATTACGGGCGAAAAGGATTGGGGAGTTCTGGTAGGCAATAACTAAAACAACAGAATTCTTGGCTTCATATCAGAAGCATAAATAATAGTTGTCCTCAGGTTGTTTTTCAACTATATTCTTGGTTAGGCCCTTTTAGGATATGCCACAGTTTTGGCCCACCGTAATACAGAATGGATAAAATTGCTCTGAAACGTAAAAAAGGGGAGGTGACATAGTTGATACATGTATCATAAACTTCCTATGGGGATAGACTGAGACCAAATTTCACTCTCAGAAGGCGAGAATTAGGGGGAAATGACTAGGTGTATAAATGAAAAAACGGGAATAAATAAAGGGAGTAAATACCCGTGCTAAAAATATTTAACCAAGACAGACTCCCAGCAAGGGTTTTTAAGTTGGAAAAATCCCAATTCAGGAAGGAATAGGGGGCACTGATTTAGTAAGAGATGGGATGATTGGAACAAACCCCCGAGACCGCATAAAAACAAAAATGTTTTTGTAGTTTTAAAAAAGGTTAAAATACATGGTGGGTGTGAGCTGACCGACTAGATTGTGCTAATTTAAGAGGCATTGCTCCTTCCTTAAGTGATGTGACCTGACCTGATTTGGTTGGGGCATGCTTCGGTCTGGGATCTGGACCTGCCCACATGGGCAGTAGGCCTGGTGCATGTTCCTTCTTTTTATTTTCTAATAACAGCATGAGGCTCAGACATCTGCCCACTCCACCCTCAACCGCGGACCCTATTATCAAACCCACACACCATAGTAGAAAGTGCTTTAAAGAATGTGCCCTGGACATCCTAAAACAGCTTTGAACTCTAACATTTTCCAGGTCATCAAGATGATAAATACGTCTTTCCTGCTCGGGGGTAAAGGAATACCAAAGTAATACATCGAAAAAATTATTATTTATTATAATCAAAAAGAACGCTAAGCCACAAGGGATACGCAATACAGCGAAATAACGTTCGATTGCTGGTACTTCCGACCCCAGTAAACATCGCAGGCCATTGTCTGGCGGGAGAGAACGTTGCCTAAACGCTGTAATTTAAACCATCCCCGGGCGGTTAACCCCCGGTCGGTTCAAAATTTCCAGACCGCGCGTTAGCCACTGGGGACCCCTCTGACCGGGTTCAAATCCGCCCTTGTATGGTTTGTTTCAATCGTGCTTTTACATTTCATGGTAGTAAGTTTTTCAGGTATACACAAATACAGTACTAGATTATCAACAAGATTGTGGCCCGGTGGCCTGGTGGCTAAAGCTCCCTTCACACACGGAGGGCCCGGTTCGTTTCCCCGTGGGTGGAAACATTTCGACAGTTTCTTACACCTTTTCCTGTTTCACCTCAAGCAAATAGGTACCTGGGTGTTAGTCAAAGGGTGGTCGCATCCTGGGGCAAATTAAGGACCCCAAGGAAATAAGTTAGACAGTCCTCGATGACGCACTGACTTTCTTGGGTTATCCTGGTGCAAACCCCCACGGGGTTAAAACCCGAACGAAATCTATCTTAATCTTATCTTTGTTTTAAGAACCTGGATAACCAAAAAGTCAGACAGAGGGGTTTATTTCCTTTGGGTTGCTAGAACCAAATCTAACCAAGTACTGTCATTAATGTTAGCTAAGACGCATGTGATCACTGATATCTTTATTGTAGACTTTCGCCATCCAATGGCTTTAATCAATCAGTTTCGAGACAAATTAGAAGACAGTGATATTATTTTTTTTACGTCTCAAATTTAAATGTCCGACTTTTTGATAAATCAATGATGGCGAAACGTCTACAAAAAAGTACCTAGTTTGTTGCACATGTGAACTTCATATTGTCGTTTTTATACCTTTCTTGCCAACTTTAATGTTACCTGGTTGTTACTTTGAAGGTCAGCCTTAAGATAGCCTACCCAAGAGTGGTGAGGGAAAAAGGCCCAAGCAAAGTTTTCGCCGGATTTAAAAAACAACCGGGCTCCCGGATGGTCAACATCCTTGGTTAACTCCCAAAGGCAAGTTGCGAAAAACAAGAAGATAGGAAAGGTAAAGGTAAGCAATGTAAAAAGTGGGGGCCAGTGTAGATGTTTGGGTGGGGAGAATGGAGAAGAGGGGGTGAACAGCAAGCAAAGTCCCGCCTTAAAACCCTTGATGGGATGGGGCTCGAATTTGACTGCAAGTTTCACTAGCCTGGTCGGGGAATTACCAGGGATAACCAAGAAAACGGAGGCCTGATAGCAGAAACGAAGACGTCTTCTCTCCCGGCGGCTGCACGCAATTCCTGTGCATTTCTTACAAGATCCCACTCACCATTTAACACATTAAGCACACACAATCTGCTTCCTATTGGTGAGCCATGCCCTCGATCCTTACAGCACTTTCCCCCAGTGCCATGACTGCCACTTTCTTAACATTCTCTGGTGCCTACTCATCAAAAGCTTTACTAAACTCCAATAAACAATATTGATCTTTATCGTGATCACGCCTCAAAAGTTTTACTGAAGAAGGTTAATAAATTAGTTAGCAGGACACTTGATAAAAGGTTTATACAGTGTGACAAGTAGATGAGCAAGATAGTGTCTAAAAGTTGGTACCTTTATTTTTGAATGTTTGCTATACATAGACTTTTCAAAAAATTTACAGGGAGAAAAATGGAGACAACAGGATACTGGCGAGAAAAAGATGACATGATTGTCCACCAACCTTAAAGTAAAACTTTTGAGGTAATCACTTGATGGTGTTCATTGATGGACTGGCTACTTATCTTTATCCGCATACGCTACCTCATGTTTAGTAATCCTCTATTTGCTGAAGAAGCCTCTGTTATTGGAAAAATTTTCCGGGGTCAACCCCCGGGCCCGGTCCGTGGCCAGAGCCTGATCAACCAGGCGTTACTTGCTGGCTCACGCAAACCAACGTACGAGCCCAGCCCGTTTCAACAATAAAAATACACACTGCACTTGTCTTACCATCTACTGGTCAGTCTTGCACCTAAGGTGATGGATTAATTACATCAAACTACTCCACTTCCACTATTCGACTGATGAACCCGCAGCGCAGGCGAAACGTTTCGTCTTTAAAAGATTCCTATGTTACCACACGGGCCCTTAAAGTTAATACCTGAGACACCGAAGAAGCCAAACTCGTATGTCAAAATGGTTTCAAATGTTTTTTGGGACCAGATGTACACCTGACCAAATCTCTCTTGAACGGTTTGGTCAGTGTTACACGTGTTTTAAATGTTATGCATTTGGGCCTTACCACCAACAAATTCAGTAGCCAATCACTGATTTGCAGCATATGCCTTTGGGGAGCATTCTTTTCGAGGTTACCATAACAAAAAATAAGGGCCCAAGTGTGTTTCCCTTTTCATTGGAAAACACCATGCTGTTTCCCCTATCTGTCTGAGAGGAAAAAAAGGGAATACAGAAAATTCTAGAAGCCAAGAAACTGCAATTCTTCGAAGACCCCTCCCCAGGCACCTCCAACAATGTCCCAGGATTCCTTTCCAGCTTGCCTGGATCTAGTGGGACTCCTCAGGCCTCTTCCACGGTTTTCCCAAAGTTTTGGACTTCTGCCCCCCTTGGAGTGCCTCAATCCCACAAACAAACACAGCCACAAGGTTTTATCCTCACTCCCCCGTCTCAGGGATCCTCAGCAGGGGGTATGACGAGAGCTCAACTAATGTACATGATGGCCAAGGACATAGCAGGTGGTGATATTCAACTCTGCTCTAAGGTTTTCAATGATTGGGTTAATGGGATCAGCCCATTCAAATCCCCGATAATATTAAGGTTATTATGGCCCAACCCCCTCAAGATAGGAAGTATGTGCCCACTCTACCTCTACAAATACGCCTAATTCATCCCTTGTTTAGGGCTCACCCGCCTCGCATACCCAGTTGTCAACTCCCCTCGCCAGATGATCAACACTTGACCCTAACCATGCCCCAGAGATTGGTGCTCTTCTTTCGCTATCGCAGTTTATCCTGTTGAACAAGAACAAGAACTTTCCCAGGGTACTCACCTGTTGAACAAGAACAGGAACTTTCCCAGGGTAATTCACCTGGCCTAACAAATTTTCCCCTTTGGGGCCTCACGGTCTACCTTTGACACTCGTGTGCCTCTGCTTCCTGTAACTGGAATATCACACCTCATTATCTGATGAAGACTAATGTTTCTGTTTATATTGCCAACTCTAGTGAGGATGGTGACATTGTTAGTACGTAAGCAACTACTCAGAATTTCCCTCCTCCCCTTGACGAGTCAGTAGGGAGTGTTTTGTATGCCAAAAATGAATTTACTTGCAAACGTTCAGACTGCAGTAAATGCGCGAAGTGCAAGAAATAATGGGGATTACAATTTTCCAACTTAATGTTCAACATTTCTTAGTAAATATCAGTAGAATATTCAAAGGGTTACTAGTAGAACTATAGTAAATCAACCATCCAAATCAACATTACGAAGCTCTGTGTAGTCTGCAGTCAATCAAACAAACGGGCTTCCACATGGATTACTTGCTATTTTTGTGAAAATTGGTGGTCGCACCCCTTGTGCAGATATCCAAGAACTATCTACAAGCAGTAATTAAATCAGGGAATGTTTTTGGTATGCCCAAATGAGATATATCTGTGGATTAAAATCACATTGGTATTAAAGAGGATGACATCAAAACAGCTTTCAAGAAAACCTGGAACCATTCAAAAACAGATGGAAAATAAAAGTCTGGGCTGGATGGTATCGCCCTTGGTGCTGGCCATGTAGTCAGAAACTGTAAGGCTGGGGGTGCTGTCCTGGGTGACAGTAATGGTGAAGCTGGAGGTGCTGTCCTGGGAGACATTAGTGAGGATGGAGGCTGTCCTGGGAGACGTAATGGGGAGGATGGAGGTGCTGTCCAGGTAGTCAGTAAATGTACGCATGAGGGAAGCAATAAATGACCTCGAGGGGGACAGAGCTGTAGTGGGGAAACAAGTGTAGTCAAGGACAAAATAAAACCAATATTACAAACTAGTAATACACAAGAATAGCAAACAAGGGGGGCTCCATAGCAATAGTTTAGGGTACAATTACCAGAATAACTAGTGAAGCTCCATTGTAGTACTTGAGGATAGAATGAGACAGGTAAACAGCACCAACAGGGATACAGTCACAGAAACCCAAGGCAAACGGAAACCAAGCTGTGCACATACTATGCACTTGGGATCTGCAGGCAGGAAATCTGGAAAAAACAGATGGGACATGGGACGTGCAACTATGATCACCCAGAAAAAGCAGTGCCCATTTGACAACAGGAAAATGCAAACTCACTTCCTGTAAGCTTTTTCACCCTGAAATGTGTCCCCCTCTTCAGTACAGGAAAGAACTGTTGCTATAACTTAAATTGCCAGGCACACCATCAAATGGGACAAAAAGATATAAGACATCCAGGCCATGGGAAAACCTGGGTAGCCGCAGCCACTCAAGAGGGAGAGAATTTTTTTGTGCCAGGAAGGAAAAAAAACTGGCAGGAAATGGCGGAAATGTACGCCAAATCCAGTCATTTCTGGAGTGGAACCACAGTCGATGGCCTACACTCAAACCAACAGATTCAGATACTAGTGCCGAAAAAAAGTCCCCTCCAGTACCCCAAATCCGATGACATTCTTCTTTGCAAATATACAGGGTCTAAAGCCAGCAACGAACAACAAAATGCCTTTCATCCATGGACTGCTTGCAGAGTTAAAGTTTAATATCTTTATTATGCACCCCTACCCATCCTGTGGGGGAGTATTAAAAGGTTACAAAGGTACATAAATGGGTCCAGTGACTGGATCCCAAAGTTATGATAGCTGAACTAGTTACAAAGGTAATGAACTCAGGTAGATCTGGTCACAACCATGGCAAGTTACAAAAGTAATGAATCACCTCACTCTTGAACCACTGATACGTCCACACCTGGTCACAATTGTAATTGAGTTATAAATACAAAAATTAAGTGTGTCATACACCCACACGAGCGCGCGCGCGCCAGGAGCTATGACTCGACCCCTGCAAACCCCAAAAAGGTGAGTACACGGGGCGCACGCACGGACATGCGCACACGAGTGTATAAATAATGCATACACACAAGCACGCACACCCCACACACACACACCCCTCACATACACACCACCCACACACACACAAAACACACACACACACACCAACACAACACACGGTAATGCATTATTTTCAGCTAGCAAAGTCAGGGTATTTCTCCAGAATGGTCTGTAATTATACCACTGTGGATAAAATACTTTGCCATTTCTTGAACATTTCTGAGGCAAATGCAATGTTCGCGGCTTTCACAAGACCCACATAAAGGGTCACTTGGACAACGAAATATGGATCCCCGGTTACAACCTATACAGGTGTGACAGAGTGAACAGGGAAAAGGGAAGGGGGGAAGTTGGCCTGTTATCGCAGAGGCACTTGTTTGCGCAGAACTGCTTAATGCCTCAAATGATGTAGTGGAAGTTTTAGCAGTAAAGATCGAGAACCAAAACCTAGTCATTGTGGTAGTCTACAAGCCTCTGGATGCAACGTCCCCCAATTCCACGAACAGCTGTCAAAAATTTGGGCCCCTGTCTGGAAAATCTGCCAGCTCCTGCCCCCAACATCTTGCCCTGGGGAATTTCAACTTGAGGCACCTAAAATGGAGGAATATAAACAAATAATGTTGTTGCAGTGATAACACCAGGAGGCAGCTCTGACGAGAACTCCACACACACGAGCTTGTAAATCTCTGCACAAAATTTTAACTTAAACCAGCAAATAATAGAGCCTACTAGGGCTGGAGAATACACTAGACCTCATCTTCACTAACAATGATGATCCGATACGAAATGCCACCATATCAAAAAATAACTCAAACACAACATAATCGAGGTTTTAGACATGTATGCACGGAGCCCCAGACCGACAAAATGAGATTAGTCACGAGGAAGCCTTCACCAAATTCAACTCAAAAACAAGAACATGATGTGGGACCAAGTAAACCAAGTCCTAAACGATAAAGCTGGAAGATAAAACAAAACAACACTAAGATCGACAACACCAAAATTACCCAGACATTATGAGGGCAAATCCTGCCTATACCTTTGACAAAAACCTAATTCAGCACCCAATATCCAACAAAACCAAAAAAAGAATCCAAAACAGTTGGGATCCTCTCCAAGGGATACGATACTAAGTGCCACAAAATGCCCTTTCCACACTATACCCCAACACTTATTATCCATACCTACCATGCATTTGTGCTTGGGATCAACTGCACAACACACCTAAAGCCAATAATAACACAACAAAAAGCGCAGTAAGAAAACACTAAATCCCATCCCTGGGGAACAACCCCCCCCACTCTCATGATCTAAACTTACTCCCTGTTAGTACATCCACACTCTACTTGTGCAATCAACTACAGACCCTTTAAAAACCCAATATCAACCTGACCTAAAAGCTTTTTGATAGTTGTGACAGAACCCCGGGATAACACAGATGTCAAAGGCCCTAAATCTGGAAACACCCTACCTGAGAACTCTAGAAATGCAGACACATCGCATCTTCAAAACTACCATTGAAAACATCTTTTCTCCCTGATAAACCCCCATCAACTAACACAGAATACCACCTGGTGGTTCACACTTACACTCCCCATTGACCAAAACAGAAATATTAATCTCAATCTTAAAATATGATCCTATGATACTCCAATACTGAAACTATGTTACTGTCCCAAAAAAAAGCATTCACATTGCTAAACTCACAAACTATATTAATCCCCTTAGCCATAATACCAACTTACCTCATAATTTTAATATTTAAAAAATAAAGAATAAACTAAGTCTGCCCGAAATGCCTAGCCATGCAGCGTATTTGGTACCACTGTAATCCATTATTTAACTACAAGTAAACCACACAACAACCAAAATTCTGTAAATTTTCACATTGTTTAAACTTTTATAGAAATAAACTTTGAATCAATCGCATCTGCTAGAAAAACACAGGATGATAATGAGAACCTTCAAAACTAGGGATCCAAGCCATGATACATCTCAGGTCACTTGCTCACTAGGCTTGAATATTGCTGCACACTAAAAGCACCTTTCAAGGAGGTTAAATTGCTGACCTAGAAAATGTACAGAGAACCTTCATGGCACGCATAACGGAGATAAAAAACCCAATTACTGGGAGTGCTTGAGGTTCCTAAACCTTGTTCCCTGGAAAGCAGGGGAGAGATACATGATTATATACACCTGGAAAATCCTAGAGGGACTAGTACCGAACTTGCACATGAAAATCATCAACTACGAAGCAAAAGACTTGGCAGACGATGCAACAATCCCCCCAATGAAAAGCAGGGTGCCCCTAGCACGTTAAGAGACCATACAATAAGTGTCAGGGGCCCGAGACTGTTCAACTGCCTCCCAGCATACATAAGGGGGATTACCAATAGACCCCTGGCTGTCTTCAAGCAGGCACTGGGCAAGCACCTAAAGTCGGTACCTGACCAGCCGGGCTGTGGCTCGTACGTTGGATTGCGTGCAGCCAGCCCGTAACAGCCTGGTTGATCAGGCTCTGATCAGTCCCATGGCCAACTATTGATAGGGAAATGGATATTTTCCTCCGAGACAACCGTATATAGAGTCCCTTCCCCCACATAGGATATTAAGCAGAAATATTCCTGTAGATGAATGGTTCAGAGAACCGACACGTTGTTAAAATTTGACACATGTGCAACTCTTGGGTATCTTTTTTGAGGACTCGTTTCGCCACACAGTGGCTTTATCAGTCCATACAAAGGAGAAACTTGAACAGGAGGAGAATGAGGTAATCAGTCCCTCAACCTTGAGTTTGATGTGGTCCCGTGGCCTGGTGGCTAAAGCTCCCGCTTCACACACGGAGGGCCGGGTTCGATTCCCGGCGGGTGGAAATTCCGACACGTTTCCTTACACCTATTTCCTGTTCACCTAGCAGCAAATAGGTACCTGGGTGTTAGTCGACTGGTGTGGGTCGCATCCTGGGGGACAAGATTTAAAGGGCCCCCAAAAAGGGAAATAGTTACAGTCCTCGATGACGAACTTACTTTTTTGGGTTATCCTGGGGGGCTAACCCTCCGGGGGGTTTAAAAATCCGAACGAAATCTTATCTCTTATCTTTTCTTAACAATCAGTCCATCTACAATCCTGTCAGACAAATGCAACTTCTTGGGATCTTAATACTTGGGAATTCTTCGCTTGCCTAACACTTTGGGGACGACCTACTTCCACATTGGACAAATGTGACACCACCTACGACTCGCTGCACCTCTCCTGCCTACGGTTTATAAGCTGCTTCTCCGCTATATGCCGTATTCTACTCAAGATTGATGGACTTTACCATGTCGACTCAAGGTTGAGGGACTGATTAAACCCCATTCTCCTCCTGTTCTTAAAGTTTCTCCCTTTTTATGGACTGATGAAGCCACTGCGTGGCGAAACGTTTCCTCAATAAAGATACCCAAGAGTTGCACATGTGTCTAATTTTAACAGAAATATTCCTACAATTCTGGCGGGGTATTTTAACACTCATCACCCTGCACTCTTAACTGTGGAATTGGTAATCCGCTGGCAACTTGAAAGGAAAACAACCATTTAATTCATGACACCCGGAATCCTGTATTTCAAGGCCCATTCTTTAAATCGTATGTTGGTCCTCATCCGGGAACACCAATATAGTCCTGACCAACAGAGACTGACTTCTTCCATTGTCGAGTCTCTCCTGGGGGAACGTAGCATCTGACCATAAACCCTGTTTTAATACAACTACAGCTTCTCCATTTAGAATGCCTGTACCTCCTAAACCCAATCTCAACCCCTAGGATTTGACCCTTCAGGGCATTTCTTGGTTGACGATGGGAAAATTTCGTCGTTGGAAGATTTACCTTCCACTGTAATTGACGACGCGATCAGGGCCCTTCACAACCGAATACTTGATGCTACTAATGCAACTTGCCAATTAGCTTCCACAAAGATCTACCAACAATATAAGCCTACGAGGGGAAATTAGAGACTATGAAAAATTATCAAACAATGCGAAGGCATCTTCAAACGCAACAACCACCTGGCTTTCACGTATAGAATGAGACAGGAATTAATTACCATGATTAGTCATCACAAAAGTGATTTATGGAAATTTCTAGTTCTCGAAGCTAACCAGTAAAAAACGTGAACCAGCAAAATTTTGAAGCAATAGTGAGGATATATTACCAAAAACAACTGGGGGAGCTCCATTGTTGGTGCTAGGGAGGATAGGAATAAGACAGGGAAACATGCACCAACAGGGAATACAGTCACAGAACCCAAGGCAAACGGAAACCAAGGGCCCGTGCACATACTATGCACTTGGTATCTGCAGACATGGGAAATCTGGAAAAACAGACGGACTGCAACTATGACCACCCTAGAAAATGCCCATGCCCATATGACAACAGGAAAATGCAAACTCCCTTCCTGTAAGTTATTTCACCCTGAAATTTTGGGACCTCTTCAGTACAGGAAAGACTGTGCTATAACATTAAATTGCCAGGCACACCATCTAAAGGGTACAAAAAGATACAAAACATCCAGGGCCCTGGGAAAACCTGGGTAGCCACAGCCACTCAAGAGGGAGAGGTTTTTTAGTGCCAGGGAAAGGAAAAAAACTGGCAGGAAAATGGCAGAATTACACCAAAATCCATTTATTTTCCCGGAGTGGAAAACCCCAAATCGATGGCCTCCACTCCAAACCAACAGATACAGTACTAATGCCGGAAAAAAAATCCACCCCCCGTACCAACAATACCACCCGTCCGATAACATTCTTCTTTGCAAATATACAGGGTCTAAAGCCAGCAACAAACAACAAAATACCTTTCATCCGTGGACGGCTTGCAAAAGGCAAAGGCAATGTTCACGGCTTTCACTGAGACCCACATAAAGGATCACTTGGACAACGAAATATGGATCCCAGGTTACAACCTATACAGATGTGACAGAGTAAACAGGCCCAAAAGGGGGGGGGGGGTTGGCCTGTACATCGCTAAGTCACTTGTTTGCACAAACGCTAAATGCCTCAAATGATGTAGTGGAAGTTTTAGCAGAAAAGGTCGAGAACCAAAACCTAGTCATTGTGGTAGTCTACAAGCCTCCGGATGCAACATCCCAGCAATTCCAGGAACAGCTGTTAAAAATTGACCACTGTCTGGAAAATCTTCCAGCCCTGCACCCAACATCTTGCTCCTGGGGATTTCAACTTAAGGCACCTAAAATGGAGGGAAAATAGCAAATAATATTGTTGCAGTAATAACACCAGGAGGCAGCTCTGATGAAAACTCACACTCACCCCGAGGGTTTTAAATCTCTGCACAAAATTCAATTTAAACCAGCAAATAATAGGCCTACAGACTAGAGAATACACCCAGACCTCATCTTCACTAACAAAGATGATTTTGATAAGAAATGTTACCATATCAAAAACAACATACTCAGATCACAACATAATTGAGGTTCAGACATGTATGCGTGGAGCCCCCGACCGACATAATGAGACTAGCCACGAGGGGGCATTCACCAAATTAACTTCAATAACAAAAACATAAAGTGGGACCAAGTAAACCAAGTCTTAACCGATATAAAACTGGGAAGATATACTAAGCAACACCGACCCCAACTTTTGCCTAAACAGATTAACTTGGGGCACTCGATGTATGCACAAGGCTTATTCCTCTAAGAAAAAGGAGGAGTAGATGTAAAATAAAGAGACAGGCGCTCCCTTTACGGCGACGGAAAAGAAAAACAGCGGCTAAAAGAGGTCAATATATCTGAAATGCGTAGGGGAACACTGGTCAGAGAAATAGCAAGCATCGAACTCAAGCTAAAGGAATCTTATAGGAGTCGGAATCGCGGGAAGAACTAAAAGCCATCAATGAAATCGAAAGAAACCCAAAGTAAATTTTTTCTCCTATGCCAAATCAAAGTAGAGAACAAACGCCAGTATTGGGCCCCTACTTTAAAAAGATGGGTCCTACACAGATGACAGCAAGGAAATGAGTGAGCTACTCAAGTCCCAATATGACTCAGTTTTTAGCAAGCCGCTAACCAGACTGAGAGTCGAAGATCAAAATGAATTTTTTATGAGAAGCCACAAAAATTTGGTTCAAAACACGCCTATCCGATGTTATCCTGACGCCAAATGACTTCGAACAGGCGAAAAAATGACATGCCCATGCACTCTGTCCCAGGGCCAGACTCATGGGAAATCCGTATTCATCAAGAACTGCAAGAAGCCCCTATCACGAGCCTTTTTCATCCTATGGAGAGGGAGCATGGACACGGGGTCGTCCCACAGTTTTCTAAAAACAGACATAGCCCCACTCCACAAAGGGGGCAGTAAAGCAACATCAAAGAACTACAGACCCATAGCACTAACATCCCATATCATAAAAATCTTTGAAAGGGTCCTAAGAAGCAAGATCACCACCCATCTAGAAACACATCAGTTACAAACCCAGGGCAACATGGGTTTAGAACAGGGCGCTCCTGTCTGTCTCAACTATTGGATCACTAACGACAAGGTCTAATGCACTAGAAGATAAAAAGAATGCAGAGTAATATATTTCAGACTTTGCAAAAGCCTTCGACAAGTGTGACCCTGGCGTAATAGCGCACAAAATGCGTGCTAAAGGAATAACCAGGAAAAGTCGGTCGATGGAAACTATAATTTCCTCACAACAGAACACGAGAGTATCTCAACAATAAAGTCCGAGGCAAATCGGTGAAAAAACTCTGTTCCACAAGGCACAGTACTCGCTCCCCTCTTGTTCCTCATCCCCATATCCCATAGACAAGGTGTCAGCCACGCACCATGTCTTCCTTTTCAGATGACACCCCAGCGCAGACAGTGTCTTTCCCTTGCAGACACGCAAGGGTCCAGCGGGCATCAACCCCAAACTTTTGTGGGCTGCAAAAAAAAATATGAAGTTCACGATTTAAAATTTCAATTTCTCGATATGGGAAACAGAGGAAAAAAAAACCATCAGATACAAACAAAATTTGCCACAAAAAAGAGCGAAACGCCAACGCAAAGCCTGGAGTGATCATGCGAGGATCTCACCCCAAGGACCAAAACTTTATCATCGCATCTGCTAGAAAAATGACAGGATGGAAATAGAACTTTCAAAACTAGGAGGCCAAGCCCCGAACACTCTTCAGGGACTGTTCTATTAGGCTGGAAATTTTCTGCACCAACGCACCCTTTTAAACAGGGGGAAATTGCTGACCTAAAAAAGTAAGAGAACCTTCTTGGGGCACATACGGAGATAAAACACCTCAATTACTGGGAGCGCTTGAGGGTTTCCCAAAACTGTATTCCCCGGGAAAGCAGGGGGGGAGAAACATGATTATTCCCCTGGGAAAAACCTAGAGGGGTATAACCAACTTGCACACAAAATCATCACTACGAAAGCAAAAAACTTTGGGAACGATGCAACTCCCCCCAAAGAAAAAGCAAGGGTCACTAGAATTTAAAAGGCCATACAATAGTGTCAGGGGCCCGAGACTTTTCAATGCCCCCCAGCATCTAAGGGGGTTACCAACAACCCCGGCAGTCTTTAAGCGGGGACGACAAGCACCAAATCGGTTCCTGACCCGCCGGCGTGGCTGAGTTTGGTTTTCGGCAGCCCGCAACACCCCGGTTGATCAGGCCTGAACCCCAGGAGGCCCCTCACAGACCGGGCCGCGGGGCGTTGACCCCCCGGGAAATCCCCAGGTAAACTCCAGGTAAGATTCGGCAACTTTAGGGGCAAAGCACAAGGCTCCCAGTTTCCCAAAATACCTTCACTGATGGTATGATTGGGGGGAGGTTAGATTAAACTTGATGACCACAGGACCCCGGGTTTTTTTTTATGGGTGAGTTTGGGGGAAAATTCTCTCCCACAATAAAAGTCGTCATTTTAAAACTAATCAGTTGTCAATTTAATGAGAATGAAACTTACTGATCACAACCACTAACCTTTCCCTCGATACATCAATCTTTAAAGGCGTATACCTACTTAATGATCAGGTTATTGGAAAAAAAAATGCCAAACGGTGGCCCCGAAAAAAAGAAAATTCCATCATCATTCACTCCATCACTGTCTTGCGAGAGGCGCACTTACACTACATTATAAATCTGCAACATTAACACTCCTCCTTCAAAGTGCCGACACTGTACTTCCCCTCTCCAGGAATCAAGTCCGGCCTGCTGGTTTCTGTGAATCCCTTCATAAATGTTACCTTGCTTACACTCCAACAGCACTTCAAGTCCTAAAAACCATTTGTCTGTATTTGCTCCTATCTAACATGCTCATGCATGCTTTCTGGAAGTCCAAGCCCCTTGCACACCAAAACCTCCTCCCTCCAACCTTTCCTAGGCTGACCCCTATCTCACCTTCCCTCCACTACAGATTTATACACTTGAAGTCATTCTATTTCATTCCAACACCTCTACATGTCCAAACCATCTCAATAACCTCTCTTCAGCCCTCTGGATGATAGTTTTGGTAATCCTGCACCTCCTCCTAATCTCCAAACTACGGATTCTCTGCATTATATTCACACCACACATTGCCCTCAGACATGACATCTCCACTGCCTCCAGCCTTCCCCTTGTTGCCACATTCACTACCCATGCCTCACACCCATACAAGAGCATTGGTATAACTATACTCTCATACATTCCCCTCTTTTCTTTCATGGATAAAGTTCTTTGTCTCCACAGACTCCACAACTCCTCTTGTCCTCTCCATTACTTTGGAGAAGCTGGCCACTATCTTTCTGACAGAATTAAATATCACAAAAGAAAAGTGTTAGAGATCACAGTCATCTATTAACTGGTCCTCTACCAGAACTGTCTACCGTTCCCTACCCTACCCCGTAGATGCCACTATGTTGAAGCATCCCTCATACACAACTTTCTTAATATGAATCTTAGTCCTGGTTTTGTAGATGGCTTTCTTTCTCATTTCTCCCATACGTATTTTCTTTGACTCTTTCTGCTTAGGTGCTGTATAGCCCTTGTGGCTTAGCGCTTCTTTTTGATTATAATAATAATTTCTGCTTAGGTGGGTTGTGTCCAATGAGTTTCCTTCTCTGGGATTTTGACCTACCCTTGTGGGTCATTATACAAATAACCTGCACATACTAGTGTGACTGGTCAATGGTCTGACTTGGACCACTGACTAGTCACACTAGTCATTATGACTAGTCAGTGGTCCAAGTCAGGCTGAAACACAGTCATAAACCTCTTTCATATGTGTGTGTTATTTGTGTATTGTTTCAGTCATGGTATTGTGGCTTCTTTTTCTTCCTTGTGGGCCAGTAGCTCTCCTGCAGTGCACCTTTTTTATTTTCTCTCTTATTCTTAGGCTACCTCCACTACTACTACTATTTAATCTAACACTCCACTCTGATTCTTGCGTCACTACCATTACTTCCTTCTTAGTGCGACTTCTGCTGGTGTTGCAATATTACTACAACCGCCACCACTACCACTGCCACCATCATACTAATACCACCTCTCGTTCTACTACTCCCAGCCCTTCACCCTTCTCATATATATACTGGCTCCCTTCCCTTCGTGCTTCTCTGCGACTAGTTAAAGGTCCAAGTTGGGCCAAAGCCTCGTCAAAAGTTTCATTTTTCTATGTGTGGGTTATATTGTGCATTGTTCCAGTCATGGTATAATTTTTTTATTCACTTAAGAATTAGAAGGTACTTGAGTGTTGGCCGATTCCTGGATTACCATCTGTTCTGGTTAATAATCTGAATAAAGTTTCCATTATCCACAGGGGTACACATTTTTTGGTATAAACCTTGGTTTAGAATGACATGTTGGCAAACACTAGGACATATTTATTAAGAAACGTTTTGGTCCTGGAACGTTGATCAAGGTACCTGGACCGAAGTTTTCTAATAATATGTCAGTGTTTGCTCACATGTTTTTCTGCACATTTTTTACCTGAACCCTCCACTTCATGGGAGGTCCCTTGCTGTAGAGAAGGGGTTCTTGTCTCTTCCTCACACCAAACCTTCCTCTCATACACAACCCACACATAGGAGAGAGAAGCTTATGATGATGTTTCGGTTCTATTTGGACCATTTACAAAGTAACACCAACGCAAGAGAGCCAAGGTAAGGTTCGTCAGGAAATAGGACAAGTGTTTCCTGACACAGGTCTTAGTCATATGATAATGATTCAGCTGGAGCTTTTGGTCAGCTGACTGAGGCCTTCTGCTGGCTTACCAGTCCACTCCTTCAAAAATTAAAAATCTACGGTGATTGAGGAGACCAAGGGAGGTGCAAAAAGTAGCAGTGGTAGTGGTAAGGCTGGTAGTGGAAGCAGTAGTAGAAGAAATAGAGGTAGTAAAAAGTAGGGATAGTAGTTTAGTGGCACATGAGAGGAAGGGGAGTGAAGGGAGGCAATATATGTAGGAATGGAGTGGTAGGTGTAGTAGCAGTAGCAGAAGTGGGATCAGTCTAATGACAAGAAAAGTAGCCCTGCAGGAGAGCTAAGGGCCCCACAAGGGGTAGGACCAAAAACACAAGGGGGTGGGGGAAGAGGAACAGAACACACTTAGGCAAAGGAGAGGAAAACAAAGAAAGAAAAAGGAAAAAAATATGAAAGGAGAAGAAAGGATCAGGTCAAGTCACGAGTGCTCTGAAGTTTGGAGCATTTCACAATGTAATGAGACAGAAGCCATCAACAGACAAAGCCAGGACTAAGATTCATGCAAGGAAAGCTGTGTATAAAGGAAACTTCAACAAGACGGCCACTGTGAAGGCTAGAAGTAGGGGAGACAGTTCTGGCAGAGTAAGTTTATTCAAGTATACACAAATGCAGTTACATAGATTATCATACATAGCAGCATATGTGTAGAGAACCTAGGATAGTCCAAAAAAGTCAGACTGACTTATTTCATTGGGGTCCTTTTACCTTATTATAATATAATGATTATAATATTTTCTTATAATTCTATAATGAAGATAACATTTATTACATATTAAAAAGACTATTACTACACAGGGTCTTTAAAGATATCTAAAATACGAGGGTCTTACTAGGAATAAGGAAAATTTTCATTTTTTTGATAAAAAAAAAAAAAATCATTCCCCTCCCTTTCTGTAGCTAAAATTCTCAACACCTTTTTAGCACCTTCTTAAAAGGGTTCATGCCATACTGGCTTTGACATGGCGGGCGTTGTGCCTTCCTTTATGTGTACAATAAAGGTGTTTGAACCCGGGCCACTGATGGGGTCTAAAAAGTTGGCTCTCCCCCTCGACTAAGATTTTTTTGGGTTTCCCCAACCTTGACAAAATTGACAGAAAGTATCTGGACACTGTTTGTGACAATTTTAAAAACGATTTAGCTTCAGTTTTTTTTACTTTGTTTTAAACATTCACATTCCAACGCTGTTTCTTTCGGCCTACATGTCTCTTGGACCCGGGCCCAGGATGATCTTACAATTTGTTCTGGGTGTTTTGCAACATCTTTCATTTTTTTTTGTCAAGGCAGAGAAACCATAAAGAGCAAGCGTAATCCATTGACATGTAAAAGGGGTAGACAGGGCCCCGGGGCCTCATAGGTAACACTGTGATTGTCTAACAGGAACTTCAGTCTGGCATTCGCTTTCTTTACTAAAAATTTTCTCAAAATTCTCCTGCTGCATGGGTAAAAGGGGATTCCCGATTTTTACTGATAAAACCAAAGTGAGGGCCCCCCTTTACACGGACATTAAAAATTATTTACCTTCTCAGTTTATTTCGTGCAAAGAGAATGGCTTCATTTTCCCCAGGTGAAAAGATAATTTGTTGTCTACTAACCATTTGCTGCAGACTCCATTCCATTTAATATTTTACTTATCTTGTGGGCTTTACCTGACACTAAAAAAGGAAAAGTAAATTTGGATCATGGGATTTGCACTTGATCGATAGGCATGTCATTGACGGGCATAAAAAAAAAAATAAGGACCCAGAATATCCCTTGGGGACCCCCCTCAATGGGATGGCTGGATCTCTAACTTGACAGAAAAGAGATTGTTGGTGTACAACCTAACTTTTTTGTTTGGTTCTTTGACCCTGTCAAAAAGGAGCGCCATCTCACCAAAGTATTGGAAAAGAACATGACTTCCTTGCTCTTTAAAAAAACCCACCACCTGGAAACCCCCTCCACTACAAAAAAATACACTTTAAAGTCATGGGGAAAAAAATTCCCCCACACGGGAATCAAAATACTAATACATACCCTACATAGCCATCACAATTGACAAAAACTTTTTTTTCCCAATGACCAAACATTTCTTTCCAAAAATAAAATTTGGATTGCATATAAAGGACACCCCCATGAAAAATTTTACGAATTACAAATTTTCTTTACAAAAGGAATAGGGGTAATCATGGAAATAAATATATATTGGTAGTGTACTTCAAAAAGGCTTTTGAAAGAGGAACATCAGAGACTATTGGGGAAAATTAAGGCCCCGGGAATGGGGAAAAATTTTTTCCCCGGATGGGGCAGGTTTGAAACGGCACAGATAATTTTAAATATAATAAAAAAGAAGCGCTAAGCCACAAGGCTATAAGGCTGCGGGCAGGAAGGAAGCGGGGCATCGGGTGGAAAAAGGGGAATGGATGATAATGGTTGGGATAACAGCGGGGCGTGGAGGTAAAAGGGGGGAAAGGGGCAGCAAGAGACGAAAAAAAGGCTGGGGAGTGAAAAAAGTAATCGATTTTTGGGAGAAAATCGTCGTTTCAAAAAGTCAATGAAAGGTCAGGATTAAAGGAGGGTCCATCAGCAAAAAAAAGGTAAAGAAGAGTATAAAAAAGAAGACGCGTTGGGGGAAAATTCGGGGGGGTGTTATAAGGGGCAGTCAACAAATGGGGGCTAATCAAAACGGAACTTGCACTGCTACAGAGAGGAACGGGTGCCTCCCCAGAATACCCAGAGTAAGACGGTGTGACCAATGCGAGGGGGAGAGGTGGTCCCCCAACCCTCGGCTGATGACAAGAAACGGCCCAGAAACCTATCTCGGTTTAATAAAATGAAGTTTGTTACCGAGCAGAGTTGACCAACGTGTTTCCCCAGGGGTGCAAAGGTTTGGTAGCTATTGCTGCAAAATAGTCCAAAATGAAACCTCGTGGGAAATTTGGTAGGTAAGACGCTGACCCCAGCATGCTGCCTTTTCATTGCAGCGAGATCGCTAAAAGGGGAAAACAGAGTGGGGAACGTTACAAGGGGGTTTTCCACGGGGTCTGTTGGGGCCCTTTTTGTTCACAATCTAAAAACATGAAAACCAAAAATGGGGGAAAAAAAGCATAAACAATTTGCCGATACACCAAAATGGCCGATGAAAATTCTGAGGGGACATTAAAAAACACTCCAGGAAGATTTAAATGACTGAAAGTGGTCGGAAAGTGGCAGAGCATTTTTAAATATAGACAACGAAAGATCTAAACTTTAGACGGGAAAAAAAGCCATGCCACATAAAAACTAAAATGCAAACTAACATTACGGGCAAAAGGTTTTTGGGGGAGTTCGGTGGCAAAAAACTAAAACCAAAGAATTCTTGGCTTCTTCAGAAGCTAAATAATAGTTGTCCCGGGTTGTTTTTTCAACTAAAATTCTTGGTTAGCCCATTTAGGTTTATCCCCAACTTTTTTTGGTCACCGTAAAACAAAATGGTTTTAAAATTGCTCGAAAACGTAAAAAAGGGAGGAACATAGTTGATCCCATTATCAAAAACTTTCTATGAGATAGACTGGCCCCAAAATTTACTCTCAAAAAGGCGTAGTTTGGGGGGGGAATGACAGGTGTATAAATGAAAAACAGGAATAAAAAAGGGGGAGTAAATAGCGTGCTAAAAATATTTAACCAAACAGCTCCCAGCAAGGGTTTTAAGTTGGAAAAATCCCAATTCGGGAAGGGAATAGGGAGACTGATTTATAAGAGATGGGATGTTTGAACAAACTCCCGAGTACCGCATAGAAAAAAAATGTTTTGTATTTTTTAAAAAAAGGTTAAAAAATACTGGTGGGTGTGAGCGGCCGATGATTGTGCTAATTTAACCCTGCCCCCTTCCTTAAGTAAAGGCCCTGACCGACTAGGTTGGGGACGCTTCGGTCTGGGATCTGGACCTGCCCCTGGGCCAGTGGGCCCGGGTGCTGTTCCTTCTTTCTTATTTTTAAAACAGACTGAGGCTCAGACATCGACCCCCACCCTCAACCCGCGAGACCCATTTTCGAACCACACACATAGTAAAAAGGGGCTTTACAAAATGGCCCTGGAATCCTAAAACAGCTTTGAACTCTAACATTTTCCTCATCAAGATGATAAATACGTCTTTCCTGCTCGGGGGTGAGGAATACCAAAGTAATACATCGAAAAAATTATTATTTTTTAAAATCAAAAAGAACCTAAGCCACAAGGGATACGCAATACAGCGAAATAAAACGTTTCGTTTCCCTTTTACTTCCCGACCCCCAGTCACATCGCGGCCATTGTCTGGGGGGAGAGAACGTTGCTGACGCTAGTAAGTAACCAAACCCACGGGGGTTTTAACCCCCAGGGTCAGAGTCCAAAACTCCAGCCCTCGCGTTAGCCAGGGGGACTCCCTGACCGGGGTTAAAATCCCGCCCTTGTATGGTTTTGTTTGAATCGGGGTTTTTTACATTTCATGATTAGTAAGTTTTTTCAGGTTACACAAATACAGTACATAGATTATCAACAAGCTTGGGGGCCCGGTGGCCTGGTGGCTAAAGCCCCCTTCACACACGGAGGGCCCGGGTTCGATTCCCGGGGGGTGGAAACATTTCGACCGTTTTTTTAACCTTTTCCTGTTCCCCTAGCAGAAATAGTACCGGGGTGTTAGTGACGGGGGGGTCGCATCCGGGGGGACAAATTAAGGACCCCAAGGAAATAAGTTAGACATCCTCGATGACGCATGACTTTTTTGGGGTTATCCTGGGGGGCAAAACCTGGGGGTTAAAAACCGAACGAAATTATCTTATCTTATCTTATTGTAGAGAACCTGGGAAAAAACCCCAAAAAGTCAGACAGAGGTTTATTTCCTTTGGGGTTGCTGAACCATCAAAAAGTATGTCATTAATGTTGCAAAGACCCCTGTGATCATTGAAAATTCTTTATTGTGCTTTCGCCACCCAAAATGGCTTTAATAAATACAGAACCCCGGGGAAAAATTAGAAGACAGTAAACATGTCTACTTTTTCCAAATTTATGTCCTCAAAACTGTATTGATAAACCCAAGGGATGGCGAAACGTCACAAAAAGATACCTAATGTTGCACATTTTTAACTTTCATATTGTGGGTATTTTTATCCTTTTTTCCCAAAAATTTTAATGTTACCGGGTTTTTTTATTTATGAAGGTAGCCCTAAGATACCCTCCCCAAGAGTGGGGGGAAAAAAAGGGCCCAAAGGGCAAAAGATCCCGGTTTTTTAAAAAACCACAGGGGCTCCCGGATGGTCAACAACCTTGTGAACTCGCCAAAACAAGTTGCCGAAAAACAAGAAGTAGGGAAAGTCAAAGGTAAGCAATGTAAGAAGTGTGGGCCGTGTAGATGTTTGGGTGGGGGAGGAAAGGGGAAGAGGGGGGTGAACAAACAAACAAAATCACCGCCTTTAAAACCCTTGATGGGATGGGGGTCGAAATGCTGCAAGTTTCCCCACCTGGGCGAGAATTTTCCCGGGGTAACCCCAAAAAAAACGGGGGACAGGCCAAGCAAAACGAAGACGTCTTCTCTCCCGGCGGCGCACGACAACTCCTGTCATTTCCTTAAAAAAACCCCCTTCCCCCATTTTAAACCCCTTAAGCACACACAATCTGTTCCTATTGGTGAGCCATGACTCGTCCAATTACAGCACTTTTTCCCCCCGTGCCATGACTGCCACTTTCTTTAACGTCTTTGCGGTAAAACCATTTAAAAGCTTTACTAAACTCAAAAAAAACAATATTGAATTTTTTATCGTGATCAACACCTCAAAAATTTTACGAAGAAGGTTAAAAATTTGTTAGCAGGACCCTTGATAAAAAGGTATACAGTGGGGACAAGTTGATGGCAAGATAGTGTCTAAAAAGTTAGTACCTTTATTTTTTGAATGTTTTGCCCATACATTTTCTTTTCAAAAAATTTAAAGGGGGAAAAAAGGAGAAACAGGAACTGGCGAGAAAAAATGACATGATCTGTCCCCCAACCTTAAAGTAAAACTTTTGAGGTAATCACTTGTGGTGGTCATTGATGGATGGCTCTTACTTTATCCGCCACTTAAAGCACCCCCCATGTTTAGTAATCCTCTTTTTGGGTGAAGAAGCCACTGTTATCTGGAAATTTTCCGGGGTCAACCCCCCGCGGCCCGGTTGTGGCCAGAGCCTGATAACCAGGCGTTACTTCTGGCTCACGCAAACCAACGTACGAGCCAAGCCCGTTTCAACAATAAAATACTCACGCGCACTTGTCTTACCAAACTACTGGGCATCTGCACCAAGGGGTTGGGTTATTTCATCAAACTACTCCACTTCCATATTCACGATAAGCGCAGCGCAGGCGAAAGTTTCGTCATTAAAAATTCCCATGTTAACCCCCTGTCCCTTAAAATTTAAAACCTAGACACCGAAGAAGCCAAACTCGTATGTCAAAAGGTTTTTAAATGTTTTGGCACCCAAAGTACACCCGACCAAAAAACTCTCTTGAACGGTTTGGCATGTTACACAGGTTTTAAATTTTGCATTTGGGCCCTACCACCCAAAAAAATTCATAGCCAACAATGATTTGCAGCATATGCCTGGTAGCATTCTTTTCAGGGTTTCCAAACAAAACTAAGGGCCCAAGTGTGTCCTTTTCATTGGGGAAAAACCCCCTGCTGTTTCCCCCATCTGTCTGAAGGGGAAAAAGTAAAACAGAAAATTTCAGAAGCCAAAAAAAAAACTGCAATTTTCGAAGACCCCCCCCAGGGACCTCCAAAATGTCCCAGGGTTCCTTTCCCCGCTTGCCTGGGTCTAGGGGCTCCCTCAGCCCCTTCCCCCCCGGTTTTTAATGTTTGGCTTCTCCCCCTTGGAGTCCTCAATCACAACAAACAAGCCACAAGGGTTTATCCCCCACTCCCCAAGCTAGGGTCCTCAGCAGGGGGTATGCAGACTCAACTAATTACATGATGGCCAAACATAGCAAGTGGTGTTTCAACCTGCTCAAGGGTTTTTAATGATTGTTAATGGGATCACCCATTCAAACCCCGATAATATTAAGGTTTTTATGGCCCAACCCCCTCAAGATAGGGGAATATGTCCCACCTACCTCTACAAAAACGCCAAAATTTATCCCTTGTTCAGGGGCCCCCCGCCCGCATACCCCGTTTAACCCCTCAGCCAGAGTCAACACTGCCTAACCAGCCCCCGAGATTGGTGTCTTTTTTCGTATCGCAGTTGACCTGTTTAACAAGAACAAGAAATTTCCCAGGGACTTCACCTGTTTTTAACAAGAAAAGGAAAATTTCCCCGGGGGAATTCACCTGGCCCCCAAAAAATTTTCCTTGGGGCCTCCCCCGGGCTACCTTTGACACTCGGTGCCTCTGCTTCCTGTAACTGGAATATACACCTATTACGATGAAGCTAATTTTTTTTGTTTTTATTGCCAATCAGTGAGGATGGGGACTTGTTAGCGTAAGCAACACTCAAATTTCCCTCCCCCCTTTACGAGTCAGTAGGGGGTGTGTGTATGCCAAAAAAGAATTTACTTGCAAACTTAAAACTGCAGTAAATGCGCAAGTCAAAAAAAATGGGGGTTACAATTTTCCAACTTAATGTTCAAAAAATTTCTTAGTAAAAACATAGAAATTTCAAAGGGGTTTCTAGTAGAAATAGTAAATCAACCATCCAAATCACTTTCAAGCCGGTATCTGCATCAATCAAACAAAAGGGGTTTCCCATGGATTACGCTATTTTTGTGAAATTGGGGTCGCACCCCTTGTCAGATATCCAAGAATATTACAAGCAGTATAAATCAGGAAGTTTTTGGGGAAAGCCCAAATGAAAATCTTGGGTTAAAATCACTTGGTATTAAAGGGATGACATCAAAACAGCTTTAAAGAAAACCTGAACCATTAAAACAGATGGGGAAAAAAAAAAAGTCTGGGGTGGATGGGATCGCCCTTGGTGCTGCCATTAGCAGAAACTGAAAAGGGTGGGTGCTGCCCGGGTGACGTAATGGGAAGCTGGGGGGTGGTCCTGGGAGACATTAGGAGGATGGAGGGCTGCCTGGGAGACGTAATGTGGGTGGGGGCGCCAGGTAGCAAAAAAGTAGCATGAGGGGAAGCAATTTTAAAAAACCCGAGGAGACAGAGTGTAGTGGGGAAACAAGGAGTAAGGACAAAATAAAAAACCCAAAATTACAAATAGTAAACCCCAGGAATACAAACAAGGGGACTCCACGAATATGAGATACATTTCCAAAATAACTAGTGAAGTCCCTTGTTTGTACTATGAGGATAGGGAAAGAGAAGGTAAAAAAGCACCAAAAAGGGGTACAGCAAGAAACCCAAGGGGAAACGGGAAAAAAACCCCTGCACATACTATGCACTTGGTACTGCAGGCGGGAAAACTGGAAAAAAAAGTGGGGTGGGAGGCAACTATGATCACCCGAAAAAAACGTGCCCATTTGGACAACAGGAAAAAGCAAAAATCACTTCCTGTAAGCTTTTTTACCCCGAAAAGTGTCCCCCTCTTCAGACAAAAAAAAGGCTAAACTTAAATGCCAGGCCCAAAACCATCAAAAAGGGAAAAAAGTATAAGAATCCGGGCCTGGAAAACCTGGGTACCGCACCACCAAAGGGGGAGATTTTTTTGTGCCAGGGAAGGGAAAAAAAAATGGCAGGAAATGGCGGGAATGTACGCCAAATCCCGTCATTTCGGATGGAACCACAGTCGATGGCCTACACCCCCAAAACCAAAAGATCAGATCAAATGCCGAAAAAAAAATCCCCTCCTTTCCCCAAATCCCATGACATTCTTCTTTGCAAAAATACAGGTCTAAAGCCAGCAACGAACAACAAAATCCTTTCATCCATGGACGCTTGAGATTAAAGTTTAAAATCTTTATTTTCACCCCTACCCATCCTGTGGGCATATTAAAGGTTCAAAGGGCAATGGGGCCAGTGACTGGATCCCAAAGTTTTGATAGCCCGAACTAGTTACAAGGGAATGAATTTAGGTTGATTTCCAACCATGGCAAGTTACAAAAGTAATGAACCCCCTCTTGAACCACTGATACGTCCACACCTGGGGCACAATTGAATTATTTTAAATACAAAAATTAAGTGTTCAACACCCAACGGCGCCCCGCGCCAGGAGCTTGACCGCCCCTGCAAACCCCAATGGTGAGTAAACCCAGGGGGCACGCACGGACATGCGCACACGAGTGATAAAAATGCATAACCCCAAGCACGCACACCCACACACACACACACCCCTCCATACACACCCCCCAACCACACACCACACACACACACCAAACCCCAAAACACGGTAAGCATTATTACAGCTACAAATCAGGGATTTCTCCAGAAGGGGCTGTAAATACCACTGTGGATAAAATACTTTGCCCTTTCTTGAACATTTCTGAGGCAAAAGAATGTTGCGGGTTTCACAAAACCCCCTAAAGATCACTTGGACAACGAAAAATGGCCCCCGGGTTTCCCTTACGGTGTGACAGAGTAAAAGGGAAAAGGGAAGGGGGGGAAATTGGCCTGTTACGCAGAGGCCTTGTTCGGAAAATGCTTAATGCCTCAAATGATGTAGTGGGAAATTTTAGGGGATAAAAAATCGAGAACCAAAAAACCCAGTCATTGGGTAGTTACAACCCCTGGATGCAACGCCCACAATTCCACGAACAGGTCAAAAAATTGGGCCCCTGTCTGGAAATCTGCCCGCTCCTGCCCCCCAAATCTTTCCCGGGGAATTTCAAATGAGGCACCTAAAAAAAGGGAAAAAAGCAAATAATGTTGTTCAGTGATAACCCCAGGAGGCAGCCTGACGAGAATCCCAAAAACACCGGCTTTTAAAATCTCTGCACAAAATTCAACTTAAAAACCCGCAAATAAAGAGCCACTAGACTGGGGAAAACGACTCATCTTCACTAACAATGATACCATACGAAATGCCACCATATAAAAAAAATAACTAAAACAAACATAATCGGTTAGAAGTATCACGGAGCCCCAGACCGACAAAATGAGATTAGTCACGAGGAAGCCTTCACCAAATTCAACTTCAATAACAAGAACATGATGTGGGACCAAGTAAACCAAGTCCTAAACGATATAAGCTGGGAAGATAGACTAAGCAACACTAAGATCGACAACACTCTAATTACCAGACATAATGAGGGCAAATTCTAGGCCTATACCTTGACAACAACCTGAATTTCAGCACCCATATCCAACACAACCAAAAAAGTATCCAAAACAGTTGGGATCCTCTCCAAGATACGATACTACGTGCCACAAAATGCCCTTCTCACACTATACCACATCACTTATTTATCCATACCTCACCTATGCTATTTGTGCTTGGGGATCAACTGCAGCAACACACCTAAAGCCAATAATAACCCAACAAAAAGCTGCAGTAAGAATAATCACTAAATCCCATCCCTGGCAAACACCCCCCCCACTCTTCATGGATCTAAACTTACTCCCTGTTCAGTACATCCACACTTACTACTGTGCAATCTACATCTACAGGACCTTAAACTCCAATATCAACCTTGACCTAAAACGCTTTCTTGATAGTTGTGACAGAACCCACAGCATAACACAGGTATGTCAAAGGCCCTAAAATCTGGAACACCCTACCTGAGAACTCTAGAACTGCAGACACATTCGTCATCTTCAAAACTACCATTAGAAAACATCTTATCTCCCTGATAAACCCCATCAACTAACTACATGAATACCACCTGGTGGTTCACACTTACACTCACCCATTTGACCATAAACAGAAATATTAATCTCAATCTTAAAATAATGAATCCTATGATACTCCAATACTGAAACTATGTACTGTGCCAAAACAAAAGCATTCACATTGCTAAACTCACAAACTAGTATTTAGTCACTTAGCCATAATACCAACTTACCTCATAATTTGTAATATTTTAAAATAAAGAATTAAACTAAGTCTGCCCGAAATGCCTAGCCATGCTAGGCGTTCTAGTGGTACACTCTGTAATCATTATTTAACTACATGTAAACCACACAACAACCAAATTCTGTAAATTCAACATTGTAATCTTTATAGAGAATAAACTTTGAATCAATCGCATCTGCTAGAAAAACACAGGATGGATAATGAGAACCTTCAAAACTAGGGATGCCAAGCCCATGATGACACTCTTCAGGTCACTTGCTCTATCTAGGCTGGAATATTGCTGCACACTAATAGCACCTTTCAAGGAGGTGAAATTGCTGACCTAGAAAATGTACAGAGAACCTTCATGGCACGCATAACGGAGATAAAACACCTCAATTACTGGGAGTGCTTGAGGTTCCTAAACCTGTGTTCCCTGGAATGCAGGTGGGAGAGATACATGATTATATACACCTGGAAAATCCTAGAGGGACTAGTACCGAACTTGCACATGAAAATCACTCACTACGAAAGCAAAAGACTTGGCAGACGATGCAACATCCCCCCAATGAAAAGCAGGGGTGCCACTAGCACGTTAAGAGACCATACAATAAGTGTCAGGGGCCCGAGACTGTTCAACTGCCTCCCAGCATACATAAGGGGGATTACCAATAGACCCCTGGCTGTCTTCAAGCAGGCACTGGACAAGCACCTAAAGTCGGTACCTGACCAGCCGGGCTGTGGCTCGTACGTTGGATTGCGTGCAGCCAGCAGTAACAGCCTGGTTGATCAGGCTCTGATCACGTCCCATGGCCAACTATTGATAGGAACTGGATATTTTCCTCCGAGACAACCGTATATAGAGTCCATTCCCCTACATAGGATATTAAGCAGAAATATTCCTGTAGATGAATGGTTCAGAGAACCGACACGTTGTTAAAATTAGACACATGTGCAACTCTTGGGTATCTTTATTGAGGACTCGTTTCGCCACACAGTGGCTTCATCAGTCCATACAAAGGAGAAACTTGAACAGGAGGAGAATGAGGTAATCAGTCCCTCAACCTTGAGTCGATGTGGTCAGTGGCCTGGTGGCTAAAGCTCCCGCTTCACACACGGAGGGCCCGGGTTCGATTCCCGGCGGGTGGAAATTCCGACACGTTTCCTTACACCTATTGTCCTGTTCACCTAGCAGCAAATAGGTACCTGGGTGTTAGTCGACTGGTGTGGGTCGCATCCTGGGGGACAAGATTAAGGACCCCAATGGAAATAAGTTACAGTCCTCGATGACGAACTGACTTTCTTGGGTTATCCTGGGTGGCTAACCCCTCCGGGGTTAAAAATCCGAACGAAATCTTATCTCTTATCTTATCTTAACAATCAGTCCATCTACAATCCTGTCAGACACTGCAACTTCTTGGGATCTTAATACTTGGGAATTCTTCGCTTGCCTAACACTTGGGCACGACCTACTTCCACATTGGACAAATGTGACACCACCTACGACTGCTGCACCTCTCCTGCCTACGGTTTATAAGCTGCTTCTCCGCTCATATGCCGTATTCTACTCAAGATTGATGGACTGACCATGTCGACTCAAGGTTGAGGGACTGATTACCTCATTCTCCTCCTGTTCTTAAAGTTTCTCCTTTGTATGGACTGATGAAGCCACTGCGTGGCGAAACGTTTCCTCAATAAAGATACCCAAGAGTTGCACATGTGTCTAATTTTAACAGAAATATTCCTACAATTCTGGCGGGATATTTTAACACTCATCACCCTGCACTCTTTAACTGTGGAATTGGTAATCCGCTGGGCAACTTGAAAGGAAAACAACCATTTAATATCATGACAGCCAGGAATCTGTCATTTCAAGGCCCATTCTTTAAATCGTATGTTGGTTCTCATCCGGGAACACCAGATATAGTCCTGACCAACAGAGACTGACTTCTTCCATTGTCGAGTCTCTCCTGGTGGGAACGTAGCATCTGACCATATCCCTGTTTTAATACAACTACAGCTTCTCCATTTAGAATGCCTGTACCTCCTAAACCCAATCTCAACACCCTAGGATTTGACCCCTTCAGGGCATTTCTTGGTGACGATGAAATTGCGTCGTTGGAAGATTTACCTTCCACTGTAATTGACGACGCGATCAGGTCCCTTCACAACCGAATACTTGATGCTACTAATGCAACTTGCCAATTAGCTTCCACAAAGATCTACCAACAATATAAGCCTACGAGGGAAATTAGAGACTATGAAAAATTATCAAACAATGTCGAAGGCATCTTCAAACGCAACAACCACCAGTGGCTACACTGTATAGATTGAGACAGGAATTAATTACCATGATTAGTCATCACAAACGTGATTTATGGAAATTTCTAGTTCTCGAAGCTAACCAGTATAAACGTGAACCAGCAAAATTTTGAAGCAATAGTGAGGATATATTACCAAAAACAACTGGTGGGAGCTCCATTGTTGGTGCTAGGGAGGATAGGAATAAGACAGGGAAACATGCACCAACAGGGAATACAGTCACAGAAACCAAGGCAAACGGAAACCAAGCCTGTGCACATACTATGCACTTGGTATCTGCAGACATGGGAAATCTGGAAAAACAGACGGGACGTGCAACTATGACCACCCTAGAAAATGCCATGCCCATATGACAACAGGAAAATGCAAACTCCCTTCCTGTAAGTTATTTCACCCTGAAATGTGTACCTCTTCAGTACAGGAAAGACTGTGCTATAACTTAAATTGCCAGGCACACCATCTAAAGGGTACAAAAAGATACAAAACATCCAGGCCATGGGAAAACCTGGGTAGCCACAGCCACTCAAGAGGGAGAGGTTTTTAGTGCCAGGAAGGAAAAAAAACTGGCGGGAAAAATGGCAGAAATCGTACACCAAATCCAGTCATTCCTGGAGTGGAACCACAGTCGATGGCCTCCACTCCAAACCAACAGATACAGATACTAATGCCGGAAAAAAAATCCACCCCCAGTACCAACAATACCACCAGTCCGATAACATTCTTCTTTGCAAATATACAGGGTCTAAAGCCAGCAACAAACAACAAAATACCTTTCATCCGTGGACGGCTTGCAGAGGCAAAGGCAATGTTCACGGCTTTCACTGAGACCCACATAAAGGATCACTTGGACAACGAAATATGGATCCCAGGTTACAACCTATACAGATGTGACAGAGTAAACAGGCAAAAGGGGGGGGGGGGTTGGCCTGTACATCGCTAAGTCACTTGTTTGCACAGAACTGCTAAATGCCTCAAATGATGTAGTGGAAGTTTTAGCAGTAAAGGTCGAGAACCAAAACCTAGTCATTGTGGTAGTCTACAAGCCTCCGGATGCAACATCCCAGCAATTCCAGGAACAGCTGTTAAAAATTGACCACTGTCTGGAAAATCTTCCAGCTCCTGCACCCAACATCTTGCTCCTGGGGATTTCAACTTAAGGCACCTAAAATGGAGGAATATAGCAAATAATATTGTTGCAGTAATAACACCAGGAGGCAGCTCTGATGAAAACTCACACTCACACGAGAGCTTTTAAATCTCTGCACAAAATTCAATTTAAACCAGCAAATAATAGAGCCTACTAGACTAGAGAATACACTAGACCTCATCTTCACTAACAATGATATCTGATAAGAAATGTTACCATATCAAAAACAACATACTCAGATCACAACATAATTGAGGTTCAGACATGTATGCGTGGAGCCCCCGACCGACATAATGAGACTAGCCACGAGGGAGCATTCACCAAATTCAACTTCAATAACAAAAACATAAAGTGGGACCAAGTAAACCAAGTCTTAACCGATATAAGCTGGGAAGATATACTAAGCAACACCGACCCCAACTTATGCCTAGAACAGATTAACTTGGTGGCACTCGATGTATGCACAAGGCTTATTCCTCTAAGAAAAAGGAGGAGTAGATGTAAAATAGAAAGAGACAGGCGCTCCCTTTACAGGCGACGGAAAAGAATAACAGCGGCTAAAAGAGGTCAATATATCTGAAATGCGTAGGGGACACTGGTCAGAGAAATAGCAAGCATCGAACTCAAGCTAAAGGAATCTTATAGGAGTCAGGAATCGCGGGAAGAACTAAAAGCCATCAATGAAATCGAAAGAAACCCAAAGTATTTCTTCTCCTATGCCAAATCAAAGTAGAGAACAACGTCCAGTATTGGGCCCCTACTTAAACAAGATGGGTCCTACACAGATGACAGCAAGGAAATGAGTGAGCTACTCAAGTCCCAATATGACTCAGTTTTTAGCAAGCCGCTAACCAGACTGAGAGTCGAAGATCAAAATGAATTTTTTATGAGAGAGCCACAAAATTTGGTTCACACACGCCTATCCGATGTTATCCTGACGCCAAATGACTTCGAACAGGCGATAAATGACATGCCCATGCACTCTGTCCCAGGGCCAGACTCATGGAACTCCGTATTCATCAAGAACTGCAAGAAGCCCCTATCACGAGCCTTTTCCATCCTATGGAGAGGGAGCATGGACACGGGGGTCGTCCCACAGTTACTAAAAACAGACATAGCCCCACTCCACAAAGGGGGCAGTAAAGCAACATCAAAGAACTACAGACCGATAGCACTAACATCCCATATCATAAAAATCTTTGAAAGGGTCCTAAGAAGCAAGATCACCACCCATCTAGAAACACATCAGTTACACAACCCAGGGCAACATGGGTTTAGAACAGGTCGCTCCTGTCTGTCTCAACTATTGGATCACTACGACAAGGTCCTAAATGCACTAGAAGATAAAAAGAATGCAGATGTAATATATACAGACTTTGCAAAAGCCTTCGACAAGTGTGACCATTTGGGGTAATAGCGCACAAAATGCGTGCTAAAGGAATAACAGGAAAAGTCGGTCGATGGATCTATAATTTCCTCACTAACAGAACACAGAGAGTAGTCGTCAACAGAGTAAAGTCCGAGGCAGCTACGGTGAAAAGCTCTGTTCCACAAGGCACAGTACTCGCTCCCATCTTGTTCCTCATCCTCATATCCGACATAGACAAGGATGTCAGCCACAGCACCATGTCTTCCTTTGCAGATGACACCCGAGTCTGCATGACAGTGTCTTCCATTGCAGACACTGCAAGGCTCCAGGCGGACATCAACCAAATCTTTCAGTGGGCTGCAGAAAACAATATGAAGTTCAACGATGAGAAATTTCAATTACTCAGATATGGTAAACACGAGGAAATTAAATCTTCATCAGAGTACAAAACAAATTCTGGCCACAAAATAGAGCGAAACGCCAACGTCAAAGACCTGGGAGTGATCATGTCGGAGGATCTCACCTTCAAGGACCATAACATTGTATCAATCGCATCTGCTAGAAAAATGACAGGATGGATAATGAGAACTTTCAAGACTAGAGAGGCCAAGCCCATGATGACACTCTTCAGGTCACTTGTTCTATCTAGGCTGGAATATTGCTGCACACTAACAGCACCTTTCAAGGCAGGTGAAATTGCTGACCTAGAAAATGTATAGAGAACCTTCATGGCGCACATAACGGAGATAAAACACCTCAATTACTGGGAGCGCTTGAGGTTCCTAAAACTGTATTCCCTGGAACGCAGGCGGGAGAGATACATGATTATATACACCTGGAAAATCCTAGAGGGACTAGTACCGAACTTGCACACGAAAATCAGTCACTACGAAAGCAAAAGACTTGGCAGACGATGCAACATCCCCCCAATGAAAAGCAAGGGTGTCACTAGCACGTTAAGAGACCATACAATAAGTGTCAGGGGCCCGAGACTGTTCAACTGCCTCCCAGCATACATAAGGGGGATTACCAACAGACCCCTGGCAGTCTTCAAGCTGGCACTGGACAAGCACCTAAAGTCGGTTCCTGACCAGCCGAGCTGTGGCTCGTACGTTGGTTTGCGTGCAGCCAGCAGCAACAGCCTGGTTGATCAGGCTCTGATCCACCAGGAGGCCTGGTCACAGACCGGGCCGCGGGGGCGTTGACCCCCGGAACTCTCTCCAGGTAAACTCCAGGTAAGATTCGGCAACTTTTAGGGGCAAAGCACAAGGCTCCCAGTTACCTAATTCATACCTTCACTGATGGTGATGATGAGGAGGAGGTTGAGATTAAACTTGATGATCCACAGGACCAGGCTAATTTGATGGGTGATGTTTGGGAGAAAATTCTCTCCCACAATAACAGTCGTCGATTTAATAACTACTATCAGTTGGTCAATGAATGGAGAGATGAGAACTTAGCTGATCTACAACCACTACCTTCCATCGATACATCAACTCTTGAAGAGGCGTATCACACTACTTGAGATGAGTCAGGTTATTGGAAGAATGCAAAATAGAGCCCCTGGTCTCTCTGGAATAACAATGAAACAAATAAAGTTCCTACCCAGAAATTGTAAACAGTCTTTGGTCAATATCTTTAATGCCATCTTGGCCTCCGGACATTTTCCAGTGGTTTTTAAGACTGCGAGGATGATCTTTCTTGCGAAACCCCATAAAGACGTCCACCAACCTGGAAACTATAGACCTGTATCCTTACTTGAAGTCACTGGCAACGTTCCTGAGATCATTTCCAATAGATTGAACTATTATATGGAGTTTAATCACCTCTTTACAGAAAAAACAATTCGGCTTTAGGACTCATAGAGGTACCCATTATGCAATAAATATTATTTTCGATGCTGTAGCGAGCTTGAAACATCAGGGCAATCTTGCCCTAATTGCCACCAGAGATGTTCATAAAGCTTTTGATAGCTTATGGCATGATGGTCTTATATATAAACTTATTGACCTACCTAACCATAACTGGACCTTTCTCAGATTTATATATAACTTCTTAACTCAAAGAAAAATCGTTCCTACCTTTCACGGCAGGTCGACAGAGCCTTTTATACCACAGCTGGTGTCCCACAAGGTTCTTGTCTTAGTCCAATTCTATTCAATATTTATGTGAATGATCTTCCTTAACCGGAGTTCAATGATACAATTATAACGCAGTTTGCAGATGATGTTATCCATGTCGTCTCGTCAACCCCTGTAACAGGAAAATATAAGTATGAGAGGGTCATAGAAAAAATGAATATTGAACTTCGTCGAACATCTAATTGGGAAAAGAAATGGAGAATTACGACCAACCCTGACAAAGTCCTTGTTAGCACGATATAATGTTTTGCATCAAAGACAGGGGATATCTCCATCAGAGGTAAACCTGTAGCCATTAGAAACCCTAACAAGATCTTGGGATATGAAATAGACAGGCTGCTCCACTCAACATCTCACGTCAGTAAAAAGATCAACATAGCCAAAGCCGGTCTTAGATTTAATCAAGCCCCTTCACACGTCAAAAAAAACATTTGTATAAAATGATAATAAGACCAATACTCGAATACCCTTGTGTCCCAATGTCGTTAACAACAAAGACCAACATGCTACGGTTACAGTGGGTCCAGAATAGAGCTCTCCGCTTTATTACGGGTACCAGGAGGAGAGACAGAGTCAAAATGACAGATTTACACGTACAACAGGATATTACTGCCTTAAATGTACGCCTTGATATGCTGAAAAAGAAGCAACTCTATGCAATGCAAGAGCTCTACATACCAGATAGCGAACATCCTCCCCAAGTTGAAAATACTACCGACCATATCATTAACACTCCTCCTCACAGGACCCAAAGAATGACTCCCACAGAGCATAATGATGTCAACGAGATAACGTCAGTTGATCAAATGAAAATGCTGGCCCACAGATGGCTCCAACTTCATCCTGTTCCCTACTTGTATGTCTCATAACAAAAATGCTTTCAAATGAGCTGATGTAGGTAACAGCTCTTAGCTTGCCAATAAAGTTAGGAATCCTTAACCTGTAAATAGCTGTCAATAAAGCTAGGGATCCTTAACCTTGTCAAACCCTGTGTAAAAAAAAAAAAAAAAAAAAAAAAAAAAAAAGGCTGCGTCGCTTCATTCATAAAGACGATTACCATCGACCAATGATCTTGAGCAACCTCCCTGCAGATGATGATTGGGTAACACCAGAACCCTTCTATGTCTACTAAGAATATTATCGCCCCTGATTATGGAGATATCTTGTATAACATTTTTACTTTCACATCTATTAAAAATTCGCTATATTTACTATGGCGGGACACCACCTTGAAAGAAGCCAACGTGCCTAGTAATTTTTCATGAATTGTCTATATAATCATCGCCTTGCCTTGTTAAAATTTTCGTTATGCAATCGCAAAAAAAGGTAATTGCAGCTTGTATATCTATTACCGATTCCGAGTCATTTACCTGGAGTTTACCTGGAGATAGTTCCGGGGGTCAACGCCCCCGCGGCCCCGTCTGTGACCAGGCCTCATGCACCTATATATCTGTTTGACTCTGATGGGTAAGTGCTATACCCTTTCCAATAATTTTCTGTTATTACACATACACTTTTTATATTGCACCAAAGTGGTTGTGTCACTTCCCTTTTATATCCTGCCTCACTCCCCCTCCCACCCTTTTATATCCTACCTCACTCCCCCTCCCACCCTTTTATATCCTACCTCACTCCCCTCCCACCCTTTTATATCCTACCTCACCCCTCCCATCCTTTTATTCCTACCTCACTCCCCCTCCAAACCCATCCTTTTATATCCTACCTCACTCCCCTCCCATCCTTTTATATCCTACCTCACCCCCCTCCCACCCTTTTATATCCTACCTCACACCCCCTCCACCCTTTTATATCCTACCTCACTCCCCTCTCACCCTTTTATATCCTACCTCACTCCCCCTCCCATCCTTTTATATCCTACCTCACTCCCCCTCCCATCCCTTTTATATCCTACCTCACTCCCTCCTCCCACCCTTTTATATCCTACCTCACTCCCCTCCCCATTTTTGATCCTACTCACTCCCCCTCCCATCCTTTTATATCCTACCTCACTCCCCTCCCATCCTTTTATATCCTACCTCACTCCCCCTCCCACCTTTTATATCCTACCTCACTCCCCTCCCATCCTTTTTTATCCTACCTCACTCCCCCTCCCATCCTTTTATATCCTACCTCACTCCCCCTCCCACCCTTTTACATCCTACCTCACTCCCCCTCCCACCCTTTTATATCTACCTCACCCCTCCCTCCCACCTTTTATATCCTACCTCACTCCCCCTCCCACCCTTTTATATCCTACCTCACTCCCCCTCCCATCCTTTTATATCCTACCTCACTCCCCTCTCACCCTTTTATATCCTACCTCACTCCCCCTCCCATCCTTTATATCCTACCTCACTCCCCCTCCCATCCTTTTATATCCTACCTCACTCCCCTCCCATCCTTTTTATCCTACCTCACTCCCCTCTCACCCTTTTATATCCTACCTCACTCCCCTCCCATCCTTTTATATCCTACCTCACTCCCCCCACCCTTTTATATCCTACCTCACTCCCCTCCCATCCTTTTATATCCTACCTCACCCCCCCTCTCACCCTTTTATATCCTACCTCACCCCCCCTCCCATCCTTTTATATCCTACCTCACTCCCCTCCCTTCCTTTTATATCCTACCTCACTCCCCCTCCCATCCTTTTATATCCTACCTCATCCCCTCCCACCTTTTTATATCCTACCTCACTCCCCCCTCCCATCCTTTTATATCCTACCTCACTCCCCCTCCCACCCTTTTCCCATATTTCTTTCCTTACCTATCCTTCTTCCTTACCATCTTACCAAAGCTCTGGTCGTAAGTTAAGTAAGGGATCTGTAACAAGTGGCATTCCACAGGGATCAGTCTTAGGCCCGTTGTTTTTTATATTAATGACCTTGATAAAGGAATTACTAGTGACATGAGCAAATTCGCCGTTAGTTTAAGTTAGTTTAATATGTTTTATGCACCCCATACCCATCCTGTGGGCGGTAGTCAAAAGATTACAGAGGTACATAATGGGTCCAGGGACTGGGCCTCAAAGTTTTGATAGCTGAGCAAGTTACAGAGGTAATGAATTCACAATTTACAAAGGTAATGAACTCACAATTTACAAAGGTAATGAACTTCAGGTAGGTCTAGTCACAATCATGACACGTTACAAAGGTATTTACAGATTACAGAGGCCGATGACACGAATATAGGTAGAATAACTGATTCAAACAAAGATGCCACGGAACTTCAGGAGGATTTAAACAAACTCAGTTCCTGGTCAGAAAAGTGGAGTTGCAGTTCAATGTAGATAAACGCAAGGTTCTGAAGCTCGGGAGTGTCCATAACCATAGTACTTATAGGTTAAATAACGTAGAACATAGCCATACAGATTAAAAAAAGGACTTGGGGTTAGGGGTAAGCAGAAACCCTTTAAAATTAAAAGTTTTCCCAAACGCTGTGTAAAAATTTAAAAGTTTTCCCTGAGATCGATAAAATCTATTTTTGGGATTTTAAAGTCAACCTTACACAGATTGAAATTAAAATTTTTCTAATTGTGAAAATTTTTCATCTTTTTAAGAAAAAAAGGGGTTTCTAAGGACCCCAATTGTACGGGAAATACGGTAATTCTTAGCACCACACTGGAAATAAGTCACTGTCTGTTTTTTTTTTGGGTTATCCCAGTTTCCCCTACCATATGTTTGTATTTAAAAAAATCGTGTAACGGTTATTGTGTTTTTAACCTGAATAAATTATTTAAATTTACTAACTTACACTTAGATTTTTAAAAACCTCTTACCACAGTAAAAACACCCCGAGGGGTTTTTTTGTGTTTGGTGGGCAACACTTAACGTTAGTCAGGACTCTGAAGGGTTTACGGGGTAGTATGTCCACACCGGGCCCAACTTTTACAACTATAACTGCAAAAATGTTTTCCCCACAAATGAAATTTTCCCATAATAAATATAAAATTTAAGTCACAATTAATATAAAAAGTTTTAAAATTTAATTTTAACTTCCTTAAATATGAAGAATTCTGTTTTATAAACATTAAAAACTGTAGTTATATTTATATATATATAAAATATATATATTTATATATATATATATTTTTAAAAATTTTATATATATATAAAATAATTTAAATATAAATATATATATTTTTTTTATTTTAAATATATATATATTTATATACACAACCACACTAAACCAAATTGAACCCCCTTTTTTAGTTTTAGATTTTGCCCCCAAAGGGGGGGCTAGTTTTTTGTGAAACCCCATATCCACCCGGGTGGACGGTAGCGCAAGGTATTGGATAAAAAAGGCCTAGGAACTGGGCCCCCAAAAAGGGGTTTAAAACGGGGAATACAAATGGATTTAATCAAAATCTATAGTTTTAAATTTACCGTTACAAGAAATTTGGAAAATTTTGGGCTTAGAATATCTGGAAATTCTTTTTTTCATTAATGGGAATTTTGCCCTGCCCACAAAGGTTATTAAATGTCTGTCTCTGTATTCCTAAAAAAGGGTGGAAAAATTTTAAGTACATAGTATTCAAGACAGTGACCAATGCCTAAACCACAAAAATTTACTTTTAGTTTTTTCATCATCTGTTTTGTCTCCCAAACGCCGGGAAGAAATTTGGAAAACCAAGCCTAAGCCGGGCCACTATAACATCCCCCGCCCCTGTTCAAAATTGCAAGTTGCTCCTTTAAAATATTTCCCGGTAGAAAAACCATCTAGTTGTTAAAGCCCACGTTCTTGGTTTGGTGGCCAGGGGGGGGTTTGGGAAGGGGTAAATTCGGGCCCCTGTTTTTATTTGAGTGGGTGTTTTGGGCCGAGCTGCCCCCGGGGAGACTCTGGGTAAAGCCTCCCGTTTTTTTGACTACGAGGCAGCCGCTCTCGCTCAGGGTTCTTTTTGTTTTGACCCGGGGGGGAATTTTTACATTGTGATTTTTTGAAAAAAAACCCTATTTTTACAGTTTTTTTCAAAAAGGCCCTTGGCTCGTAATTATTTTACCTATAGTACAAGAATTTTGGACCACACTGGGCCTTTTGCCCGGGTTGGGAAGGATTTATTTGGAGGAAAATTTATCTCACAAATTATGGTTAAATAAAAACTTGCAGAAAAAAATACTTTGTATCAATATGAGGATACTTAGTTTTGGTCGCGGGCCCTGCCTACCGCAGCTTCTATGGAGACAGTTCTTCTACACCAGGGAGTTGAAAGGGGAAAATTTAAAAAATTTAAACCCCAAGGGGGTTTTTGTGGAAAATACGTATATTTTCCAAAAATTTCCCGTTTTTTTTTTTTTTGTATGTAAATTGATGGAATAAATTGTAGGTAATAAAATTAATTTGAAAATTTAAAAAAAGAGCCGGGCGAAATTGGTGAGCTGCTGGGGAGGATTTGCCATTGTTTTAAATTTGGGGACCAAGACAAACTTTTGGGAAAAAATTTGGGGAAAAATTTTTTCGTCGCTCTAAGGTTAATTGGGAAAAAAAAACCTTCAAATAAAAACCCAAAAATTTGGGTTGGAATTGCAGCCCTGCAAACCCGTGAGAATTAGGCGCCTGGACTGGTCCAAAAATTAGATGGAAACAGGTTATTCCCAAACCACCCCTGAGTGTGTCAAATTTGAAATTCTGGCGAGATTTTCTTCTTTATTTTAGGCAGGGGTTTTTTGTGTATGACACACGTAATCCCCAAACCAAATTGGGTGAGAGGTTTTTAAGGGAAAAATTTTCCCCTTTTTAAAAGTATTGTATACTTTTTTTAAATTTAATATACACCCCAAAAATTTTTTATATTAATTTTCCCAAAACCCTGGTGATTTAAATTTCATTTAAAATTTTAAATAGATCCAGAGGATTTTGGGGGAGATAAAGATTGAAAAAGGCATTAAAATGGGGAAACATTTTTTGAAACCCTAGGTGTCCAAAAAATTTTTACATGTTTTCTGTTCCCTTTGGGATAAAGAAAAATTTAAACTTTTTTTCGGGGGGGAAAAATTTGTATTTATTTGGATGTATAATTATATACATAACAGTTAAAGGGGAAAAAAAGATAACATTATTTATCATTTAGAAAAGTAGGAATTTGGGAAAATTTGGTGCAAGAAAATGTCCCCTTCGTTTCCTACCACTGTCATAACCAAAAGTTGCTCTCCCCCTATTAATTAAATGAAAAAAAACCCAAAACCCCAAGAAAACGGTTAAATTTTTAAAAAATTTTTTTGGGACTGTATTTTAAAAAATTTATAAATTTTAAATTATTCCACAATTAAAAAACAAAGGAAAATATATCTTAAAACCCTCCCAATTTGGGGACGGGAAATTTTAAAGTTGTACATACTCGGGAAAAACCTCCAAACTAAATTTATAAAAAACCTGGCCAAATTATACACAAATTAGAGGGCTTATCTGAGGTTCCTGGAGCTGCCCTTGCCCAATTGTCTGTTTTTCTCAAGTTATGCGGGGAATGCATTTTCAAAAATTTTTCGCCTCCATTTGAGAGGGGGTCACCCCAAATTTTTAACCCTAGAGCACAAAAATTTCCTTCCCATTACACAAATTTGTTTAAATTTTAAAAAACCCAAAGTGGCGGTCCCAAACTACGCGGGGCGCAGGCTTTCCGTTTCTATGACATAAATATTAAAAAATACAGAAAGGGCCCATCTTTTACATATAAATATAAATTTTTTGGAAAAAAAATTTTACCTTTTTTCTACGTTACCTTTAAAACTGGTAAGAAACAAATGAGATTCACCCGGGAAAATTTTAATTTTCCACAAAGTTGCCTTTTGGTTCTTAAATCAAAAACTGGATGATATTAGTGAAATCCCTTAATTAGTGAATTAATTATTAATTTAAATTTTAAAATTTTAAATGACAGAAGGAGGTGGATGTTAAATTCACAAATTTCTTTAAAGTTTAGGGATTTTAGTTTACTACAATAATAAATTTTTTTTAAACTTTAAGTGTAAAACTAGAATTTATTTTTAAAGTATTTAAAAATTTTTTTTTATAATTTTCTTACTTTTGTAAAATGCTAAAACCAAGTTTAGCAGGTTTAAAATTAAAGTATTTTAAAAATTTTTATTTTAATTTTCCCTTTCATGTGTAATTGCAAAACCAAATGTAGATAAGAAAATTTTTCAAAAGGTAAGTTTTTGATTATTTCCTTTTTTGAAGTGCATAATTAAGTACAAATCAGTGTTTTTAAATTTAAATTGAATTTAAAAAAATTCACCATGGGGGAAAAAGAGAAAATTAATGTAAGGAAAAAAACACATGGAATTTAAAAGCAAAAAAAATTTAAACATTGCAGGCTAGAAAGGGTATGTAACAAAGGCAAACAATAAAAGGGTTTTGGGAATTTAATTTAATCAAGAAAATGGGGAAAACTGAAAGAATTTTTTAAATTTTATTTGTGCTTTTAAAGAAAAAATAGATTCCCTAAAAAATTTTATTTTAAAAAAATAAGGGATTTTTAAATAAATTGTCCCCTTTTTTTAAAGAAACCGAAAGGGGTCCTATGATTAAACCCCGTATTAAAGAGTTAGAAGGGAAAAAATTTTTTTCTTGTAAAAGCAGGGTTTTGAATAAATTAAAAAAGTTTTAAACCAGGCAGTTTAAACAATCTATTCCAAAAATAAATGTTTTGCCAAAATTTCCCCGAATTATGTTTACCCGTATTAATTTCCCGGTGAAAATTTGGGGGGGAGTTTTTGGTCAAATTTTTTAAAAAGTGTGCATGATGGATGACCCAGCATTGTTTTTAAATAAATTATTTTACCTCAAAGGCAAATAAAGAAAATTGCCCCAAAGCCATAAAGCCTTTCCCAATGTAGATTATTCTTAAAGGAAGCAGTTGACTTTTTTTAAAGGGCACTTTTTGGTTTAAAATAGAACAAAAATATTTTGGGTTAGTGATATCATTTGTTTGTTTAAAAAAATCCAGAACACCTTAAAAAGGGTTTTTCAACAGTTTTAAGGGGTTAAAATAGAGCACTCTCAAAACTTTAATAAATTTTAATTGGGAAAGGGAAAAGACTGGGCTATTTAGTGCCTTGTACAGAATAAATTAAGCTGTAAAACACTTGAAATGGATTCTCGAAAAAGTATACCAAAAAATTATTTTTGGGGTGGAGGAAATAAGACCAGGGCCCACAAGAATTTTAAATTTTTCAGTTTCAGGGCCCCAACCAATTCATTTTAAAGATGCCCAAAACCTCTAACTCTGAGGTATCCCGTCAAATTTCAAAAGGGAAAAATTATCCCAATGTTAATCAAATTCATTTTTCTAATAAGAGTTGCCTGGGGACATATCAATAAGGAATCATAAATAAAGATTCCCCCACAAGGTAAAAAGAAAAAGTACCCTCCAAAGAGTAGCCCCGAAAAAAAGAAAACCCGTAAAAAAAAAAAGATTGTCTTTTCTGCAAGGGGATCATTTTTTTTAAAAAAATTGGGAAAAGCAAAACAATTCATGGAATGAAAAGTTGAAAGAATTTGGAAAAAAACTTGGGGGGATGTAACCCCCCCTAAAATTTTTGGTAAACCCAATTTTAAAAAGGGTTGTCTGCCAAATTAAACAACTTTTTTCAATTTTGAAAAAGGAAGGGGCACCCTATAGTCATGTGTTAAAGGGGTTTTAAGAAAAAGTTGATAAATGATAATGTTGACAATCCTGACACAACAGTGGCTAAAGTAAAAATATTCCCGCTAAAGTTAATTTAAGGGTGGTTTTTCTGAAATAAACCTTACCCGTGTTAAAAGGTAAAAAATTTCTGAAAAAAAGGCATAAAAACAAAAAAAAGTAACTGCATTATTTGACCCGGGACCCAAAGTAAATTTCATTAAAAAATTTAAAAGTCTTAATGGGATTAAAGTTTCAAATGGGAATCCCACAACTTTAAAATTTTTGGTTTTCTCTCAGATAAAAGGGTCAAATTTTATGACACGTTTAAAGTAACTGCAGTTTGGGCAAAGAGAAAAAAACGTATTAATGCCCGTAATCGTAGATAGACTCCCCGAGAAAAATTCTCCCAAAGGGGTTTTGTAAAAGCTACAGAAAAACTTTTACATAATGTTAAAAATTTTTGGGGACCTTTTGGGGAAAAAGGGTGATTTGTAGGCCCAATTTAAAATTTTGGGTAGGTAGTGACTTTTTATGCCTCCTTTGTAAAGGGGGGGGATTTTTTTTAAAAAAAATTTGGTTTTTTTAACCCTTTTTAAAAAACTGCAGGAGGGCCATTAATGTTGGAAAGGGTCCAAAAAATAAAGATTTAAGACTAGAGGAAACCCATAAATTTCTATCACTGGTTTTTTACTCCCTGAAAACGTGCCCCAAAATAATTCTTTTTCCCTAGGGATGGTAATTTTAGCCAGTTCTTAAAAATTTTGGGAATTAACAGCAAATTTGGAAAAAATGTAAATTAAGAAATTTCCCGACGATTCTAGCAATATACGGTTTTTTTGTACAGGCCATTTTGCCCTTTTAAATTTCAAACCAGCTCGGGCCTTTAAACCCCTGATACAGCATTTTTCCAAAAATTTTGGGATAAGGTAAACCTTGAGACCAAGGGGAAAACAGTGGATTTTCCTACCAGGGATATGATTAATTTTTAAATATTTCTGAAACCCAAAAAAATTTTACTTTTCTTGCAAAAAGATTAATTTTTAGGACTCTGTTTTGTTCGTACACAAAATTTTTCGGGTTTTCCCTTTTCGAATCCCTTGTAAGGGAAAACCTTTTAATTTTGAGACCAAAATTTTCAGTGTTGCAATTAAAGTCAGCTCCGGGAAATGAGTTTAAAACACCAAATTTTGACTGCCCTTTTAATGATATAATTTCTGAAAAAATTAATTAATAAATTTATTGAAGAGGTTTCCCCCTAGCAAGCCAAAAAATTTTTGGGTCACTAAAATTTTCCCCATCACGGAGTGGAAAAAGGAAATTTTTAAACCCACCCCCTTTAGGATTGTGTTTTTAAATTTTAGTCCGGGGTAACAAAAAAGTACCAGTTTAAAAAGGGCGGGTTTATGACAGGGCCTTTGTTGAGAAAAATTAGGAGATACCTTATTAAATTTCAGGGTGATAAATTATGCCTTTACGGCTGACATAACTAAAGCTTTCCTAAGAGTGGGTTTACAAGAGGCTGACCGGGATTGTACCCGCTTCTTATGGCCTGAGAATGCTAGTGACCCACTTAGCCCTCTGAAAACCTTTCACTTTAGGAGTGTATTTGTGGAAAGTTACATTTATCTGAATGTATCATTATGTACATAACAGTAAATGAACATAGATAATTATTATTTATCAGTTAGGCAAGTAGAAATTTGGGACACCTAGGTCGCAAAAAAATGTCCCCCTTCGATACCTACCACTGTCATATCCACATGTTGCTCTAGACCTATTAATTATCAATGAAATATACATCACCAGGAATGCTGGTAAATATATAAATTTGTGGACTGTATATTAAAAAAACAAAATGATTATATATATATATATATATATATATTATATATATATATATATATATATATATATATATATATATTTATATATATCTATATATATATATTTTATAATATATATATACACATATATATAACAGAAGGAGAATATCTTAATATCACTCACCAATTTGATGGAGATTAATGTGTATCATACTCAGAAAACCTCACTGTCTATACATGAAATAACACTGGCCAGAGTTAAACATAACAGACTTATCTGAGGTTCCTGGAGCTGTCTTGTCCAGTCGCCTGATATCTCAAGTTATGTAGGAATGCATATCCACCAATTTCGCCTCCTATTTGAGAGGTGTCAACCCAATTTTAACCTCTAGAGCACGAAAATTCTTCCCATTTTACCAACGTTGTATACAATTCAAATAACAAAATGGCGAGTGTCCTTCTTTTAAAAATACGCTTTTATTAAATACAATATATGGCATCTATTTACCTATAAATTACCGTAATTCCGGAAAATATACAGTATTTTCCACACTGCGGCTGGGTGGAGTTCGTTGCTAAACAACTCAAATTACTCCTTCTTACACTTTGCCATCCTTGTGGAATCCAGAAAGTTTCCCTAATACAATTTAAGGTATCTTGTACCCCACCATGCATTACATTTTTATGGGTATTTAGAACAATCAAATTTGTTAGATGATGAGTTTTAGGCAGCAAGATAGGGTGTTTAGCATAATCACCCAATTCAGCATTTTGTAACCTACCTCTGCACCTAATTATATTGTTCTCTAAATACAGCCCCAATTTCTCTATTGTGGAACCTTTCACAATTTTTTTTTCCATCATCAATTTAATCTCATTTCCATAGATTTCTTCTTGTACCCTCTGTGTCCAATATTCAAGAGGATGTGAAAACTTATATGATATATTCATCTTGTTTAGAAATTTAAACACCAACTTAGTTACATTGATTAGTGTGGGTAAAGAAGAATACCTATTTATATCAACGGCTAAGGAAGGACAAACTATTGGAGCGGTGGTCGCAGTAATTTCAATAGGAGCAATATACATCTTTTGTACAGGCCAGTTAGCTTTATTTACAAACCAGTTCGGTCCTTTAAACCATGATACAGCATTTACAAATTTAGCATAAGATAAACCTTGAGACAAGAAATCAGCTGGATTCTCCTCACCAGGTATATGATTAAATTTTAACATATACTGACCCAAACTATTATACTTCTCTTTCATCTGATTAATTTCAGCGACTCTGTTTTGTACGTACCAATTTTACTGTTTCCATTATGAATCCATTGTAAGGATACCTCATTATCAGACCAAATTACAGTGTTGTTTAATATTTATCTCCTGAAAACTTATTTCTTATATAATTAGCTAATTTGACATCTACATAAATGGCTGTTAATTCCAATAACACTATTACATTGAAGGTAAGCAACTGCTCCCTTGCCAATTTTGAAGCTCACAAAAATGTGGAGTATATTTTTCCCATTTGGATTTGGGCCCCCTGGATGGGAATTCAACATTGGGAAATTTTTCATAATCCCCATTAATTCATCCCCTGTTAATGAATTTCTCAGGGAGAATTTCATCGAAAACTTAGTTTACATGCTTCCTGAATTAATAATTTCTCTTAAAAGTAGGGGTGACACTAAACTAGTGGATCAAACTTTGGAAACTTCAGCAAGCAAAAACTCTCTTAGTTTAATTATTTGGGCATACTGTTTAAATTATTGGGTTTTTAAAATTAAAAAATCTCTCTCAGTGTCCCCAAATTAAACCCCAAAACATTACTACATTTTTTTTGGCACTTATCCAGGGAATCTTTACTTATTTGTCCTTAATTTGGGGACGAATTACTATCCATTCCCCAGGGGATATTTGCACTTTGCATTATTTATTAGGGTCTCCATAGTCATTAACAGTTCCTCTTCAGTTGCGTCACACCCGGAAATTGTCCAATAAAAATTTTTGCTCATTACTTTACTCAAGGGGGCTTTCCACAGTTAAGGTGTGATTTATCGGGCGCTTGAAGTAGAACGGACTGGATGTAGCACAATATATGCTCTTAAGTGAAAGGTTTTCAGGGGCTAAGTGGGTCAAAAGGATTCTCGGCCAAAAAGGGGGGTACAATCCCGGTCAGGGGTCTTGAAACCCACTCTTAGGAAGCTTTACTTAGGCAGCCGTAAAAGATAATTCTTTACCCTGAAAATAATGATTTCCTAATTTTTTCGTCAACGACGGACTGTCTCAACAGTCATTTAAACAAGTCATTTTTGTTACTCCTGGCATACAATTAACACAATTCTCAAAGGGGTGGTTTAGGAATCTCTTCATCCGTGATGTGGCAATGTGACCATAAATTTTGGCTTGCTAGGGGTACCTCTTCTAATTTATAATAACTGTTCGCAATTATATCATAAGGCAGTTACAATTTGGTGCTTACTCGTCGCGGAGGGCCTTTAACTGTCCATATGCCATCTGTAATTAGGGGCAATTTGATGATTCAGGGCCCAACGGAGTCGTACCCAGTGTTGTCCAGATTCAATTTACATCTTCAGGTATTGTCCTGAGTAAAAGAAGTCTGGACTTTCTTCATTACATTTATTCCAATGCTGTCTAATTCCCCAAGAATGGCCCCAAAAAGGGGAAAATTAAGGGGGTTCTGAGGCAAGGGGGGGGGGGGCCGTTTAAATTTTTGGGGAATCCCCCCATATTTCATGGGGGGGGGGAAGGGGGGAAATTTTTACCTTTAAAAAGGCAAAATGTATCTTCAAAATTTTTGGGCTAGAAATTAACGGGGGGCTAATTCATAGTGAAACTTTCTGAGTTTCTGCCTTGTTAAATTTCTCTAAATATTAATTATATTAAGTTTTTTCTCTATTCCAAACTTACTTGTTCTATCTTTTATTTAAGGGAAAAACCCAAAATTTTAATTTAATCTCCTTTGTATTTCATATCAAATTTTACCTTTAATATATGTATTGGTCTTAAAAAAGTTATTTTTATTAGCTTTATCACAACATGTACAGGTAAGCTATTACAAACCAATTTAACTTTGGGCATTTACATGAGTATTTTGGGTTCAATTTTTAAATAAATTTTAAAAAATTTCAAAATTTGGTTTTAAAAATGTTAAAAACCTTTTTTTAAAACCCGAAATTTTTTAATTTTTTTACCTAAAAAATTTTTACCTAAAAAATT
>NC_069432.1:38079031-38098475 GCF_026875155.1 Cherax quadricarinatus | reverse complement strand
TTACAGCTCCAAGGTGTAGAAGAACTGTCTCCCATAGAAGCTGCGGTAGCAGAGCCAGCGACAAAGCTAAGTATCCTCAGTATTGATACATAGTATTTGTTCTGCAAGTTTATTTTAACCATAATTTAGTGAGATAAATTTTCCACAAATTAGTCCTTCGAACCGGAGAACAGTGGCCACAGTGTGGTCCAAAATTCTTGTACTATAGTGTACAAATAATTACGAGCCAAGGTCCTTCGAAAAAAACTGTAAAACTAGTGTTTTTACAAATAAATCACAATGTACAAGTCCTCCAGGCTCAATCAAAGAGAACGGTGAGCGAGAGACGGCTGCCTCGATAGTCCAATAGTAAACTGAGGCACACCCAGAGGCTCCCGGAGGCCCCCCAACAGCTACGCCCAGATCACCCACGTCAACATGACCTCAACAGAACACAGGGGCTGAATCACCCGTCAACCCACACTGGCGACCACACTCAAGAACGCTGACATCAACAACTCAGATGGTGTTCTGACCGTAAGTATGTTTATGGAGCAACTTGCCCAAAAAAGGGTATATTTGGGGGAACAGACTGACGATGTTATAGGTGGCCAACTTAGGCTTGTTTACCAGTTAGTACTTCCCTGGCAGTTTGGGAGACACACAGATGATGATCAAACTAAATGTAAATTATGTGGTCAGGCATATGGTCACTGTCTTGAATACTATGTACTTAATTGTCCACTTATTGAGAACACAGAGACAGACATTATTATAACTATGACCAGTCCAAGATAATCTTATAATGAAGAATAAGAATCCAGATAGGCTAAGCAAATTTCCTAAATTTGCTTGTAACAGATAATTGAACTAGATATGTATATATAAATCCATATGTATTCCTGTTACCCTTGGGGCCCTAGTTTCCTAGGCCTTTTGTGTCTCCATAATGCTTTAGCGCTACCGTCCACAGATGGATATGGGGTGCACATAAACTAGCACTTCGTGGCAAAATCTAAATCTAAAAGAGGCGTTCAGTTTGTCTTGAGTGTGGTATAATATATAATATATATATAAATATATATATATATAAATAATAAATATATATAATAAATATATATAGAATAAATAATCTACAGATTTATAGATGTTTATATGACATGATTTCTTACATATTTAAGAAGTTATATTTAAAGTGTAAGGCATTTTATATATTAATTGTGACATTTTAATATATATGTATTATTAATATACATTTGTGATATACAGTTATGCAGTGTATAGTTGTCACAGTTGACTCAGCGTGTGGACATACGTACCCTGTACCCTTCAGAGTCACTGACTATCGTTAAGTGTTGCCGACACATCACAACAAACACTCGGCTGTTCACTGTAGTGAAGAGTTAAACACTCTAAGTGTAAGTTAGTAAGTAAGTTTATTCAGGTATACACAAATACAGTTACACAGATTATCATACATAGCAGCATATGTGTAGAGAAACTGGGATAACCCAAAAAAAGTCAGACAGTGACTTATTTCCAGTGTGGTGCTAAGAATTATCCGTATTCCAGTACAATGGTGTACTTAGAAACCCAATTTACGTCTTAACAGATGAAAATTACACAATTAGAAAATCTAATTTCAATCTGTGTAAGGTTGACTCAAAATGCAAACATAGATTTTATCGATCTCGAGGTAAAACTGGAACTATTTACACAGCGTCTGGAAATCATTAATTAAGGTTGCTGCTTACCATAACGCCCAAGTCCTTTTCGTAATCTGTATGGCTATGTTCTACGTTATTTAACCTATAAGTACTATGGTTATGGACACTCCCGAGCTTCAGAACCTTGCGTTTATCTACATTGAACTGCAACTCCACTTTTCTGACCAGGAACTGAGTTTGTTTAAATCCTCCTGAAGTTCCGTGGCATCTTTGTTTGAATCAGTTATTCTACCTATATTCGTGTCATCGGCCTCTGTAATCTGTAAATACCTTTGTAACGTGTTCATGATTGTGACTAGACCTAGCCTGAAGTTCATTACCCTTTGTAAATTGTTAAATCCTTACCTCTTAACTTGCCTTCAGCAATCAAAACTTTGAGGCCCAGTCCCTGGACCCCATTATGTACCTCTGTAAATCTTTTGACTACCGCCCACGAGGAGGGGTATGGGTGCATAATAAACATATTCAACTAAACTAAAACTAACAGGCGAATTTGCTCATGTCACTAGTAATTCCTTTATCAAGGATCATAAAATAATAAAAAACAACGGTCAAAAGACTGATCCCTGTGAATGCCACTTGTTTACAGATCCCTTTACTAACTTACAGATGGGGGGGGGCCCCAGAGCTTTGGTAAAATATGTAAGGAAGAAGGATGGGAAAGGAAAGAATAAGGGAAAAGTTGGAGGGGGAGTGAGTAGATATAAAAAAGATGGGAGGGGGGAGTGAGGTAGATATAAAAATGTGGGAGGGAGTGAGGTAGTAATATAAAATGATGAGGGGGAGTGAGGTAGATGTAAAAGGGTGGGAGGGGTGAGGTAGGATATAAAAGGATGGGAGGGGGAGTGAGGTAGGAAATAAAAGGATGGAGGGGAAGGAGGTAGGATATGAAAAGGGTGAGATGGGGAGTGATGTAGGATATAAAAGGATGGGAGGGGAGTGAGGTAGGATATAAAAGGGTGGGAGGAGGAGTGAGGTAGGATAAAAGTGTGGAGGGAGTGAGGTATGATATAAACGGGTGTGAGGGGGAGCGAGGCAGGATATAAAAAGGGAAGTGACACAACCACTTTGGTGCAATATAAAATGTGTAATGAGTAATAACAGAAAATTATTGGAAAGGTATAGCATTACGCCATCAGAGTCAAACAGAATATATAGGTGCAAGGCCTGTCACAGACGGGGCCGCGGGCCGTTGACCCCCGGAACAATCTCCAGGTAAACTCCAGGAAAATGACTCTGAATCGGTAATAGATATACAAGCTGCAATTAACTTTTTTTGCGGATTCCATAACGAAAATTTTAACAGATGCAAAGGCGATGATTATATAGACAATTCATGAAAAATTACTAGGCCAAGATTGCTTCTTTCAAGGTGGTGTCCCGCCCATAGTAAATATAGTGAATTTTAATAGATTGTGAAAGTAAAAAAGTTATACAAGAATAATCTCCATAATCAGGGGCGATAATATACTTAGTAGACATAGAAGGGTTTCAGGTGTACCCATCATCATCTGCAGGGAGGTTGCCTCAAGATCATTGGTCGATGGTTCGCCTTTATAAATGAAGCGACGCAGCCCTCTGTGGGAGTCATTCTTGGGTCCCTGTGAGGAGGAGTGTTTAATGATATGGTCCGGTATTATTTTTCAACTTAGGGAATGTTCGCTAATCTTGTGTATGTAGAGCTCTTGCATTGCATGAGTTGCTTCTTTTTCAGTCAGCGATATCAATGCCGTACATTTAAGGCAGTAATATTCCTGTAGTACGTGTAAATCTGTCATTTTGACTCTGTCTCTCCTCCTGGTACCCGTAATAAAGCGGAAAGCCTCTATTCTGGACCCACTGTAACCCGTAGCATGGTTGGTCTTGTTTGTTAACGACATTGGGACACAAGGGTAATCGAGTATTGGTCTTCTTATCATTTTATACAAATGTTTTTTTTGACGTGTGAAGGGGCTTGATTAAATCTAAGACCCGGCTTTGGCTATGTTTGATCCTTTTTACTGACGTGATATTTGAGTGAGCAGCCTGTCTATTTCATATCCCCAAGACTTGTTAGGGTTCTAAAGGCTACAGGTTACTCTCTGATGGAGATATCCCCTGTCTTAGAAGCAAAAAATTATATTCGTGCTCACAAGGACGTTGCTAGGGTTGGTCGTAATTCTCCATTCTTTCCAATTAGATTTCGAACGAAGTTCAATATTCATTTTTTTACTATGAAACCCTCATCATACTAATATTTTCCTGTTACAGGGGTTTGACGATACGACGATGGCTAACATCATCTGCAAACTGCGTTATAAATGTATCATTGAACTCCCGGTTAAGGAAGATCATTCACATAATATATTGAATAGAATGGACTAAGAAAAAAACCAAGAACCTTGTGACACCACAGGTATAAAGGCTCCTGTCGACCCTGCCGTGAAAGGTATGAACGATTTTCTTTGAGTTAAAAGTTATATATAAATCTGAGAAAGAGTCCAGTTATGGTTAGGTAGGTCAATAAGTTTACAAATATAAGAACCACCATGCCATAAGCAATCAAAAGCTTAATGAACATCTCTGGTGGCAATTAGGTCAAGATTGCCCTGGATTTTCAAGCTCGCTACAGCACGAAAATAATAATTTACTGGCATTATGGGTACCTCTGAGTCCTAAAGCCAATTGTTTATCTGTAAAGAGGTGATTAACGCCATATAATAGTTCAAATCTATTGGAAATGATCTCAGGAAACGTTGCCATGACTTCAAGTAAGGATACAGGTATATATTTTCCCTGTTTGGTGGAACGTCTTTAATGGGTTTTCGCAAGAGAAGATCATCCTCGCAGTCTTAAAACCACTGGAAAATGTCCGGAGGCCAAGAGGCCTATAAAGATATTGACCCCAGACTGTTTACAATTTTCTGGGTAAGGGAACTTTTATGTTGTTTCATGTTAATTCCGAGAGACCAGGGGCTCTAATTTGCCATTCTTCCAATAACCTGACCCTCATCGCAAAGTAGTGTGATAGGCCCTCTTCAAGAGTTGATGTATCGATGGAAGGTAGTGGGTTAGATCAGCTAAGTTCTCATCTCCCCATTCCATTGACCAACTGATAGTGTTATTAATCGACGACAGTTATTGTGCGGAGAGTAATTTTCTCCCAATCATCACCCCATCAAATTAGCCTTGTCCTGTGGATCATCAAGTTAAATCTCAACCTCGCTCTCAATCATCACCATCATGAAGGGTAAGAAATAGGTAACTGGGAGCCTTGTGCTTTGCCCCTAAAAAGTTCCGAATCTTACCTGAGTTGTTCGCCGGAAGAGTTCCGGGGGTCAACGCCCCCCGCGGCCCGGACTGTGACCAGGCCTCCTGGTGGATCAAGAGCCTGATCAACCAGGCTGTTTGCTGCAGGCTGCACGCAAACCAACGTACGACCACAGCTCGGGCAGGTCATGAACCGACTTTAGGTGCTTGTCCAGTGCCAGCTTGAAGACTGCCTGGGGTCTGTTGGTAATCCCCCTTATGAATGCTCTGGGAGGCAGTGAACAGTCTCGGGCCCCTGACACTTATTGTATTGACTCTTAACGTGCTAGTGGACACCCTTGCTTTTCCATTGGGGGGATGGGATGCCATCGTCTGGCCAATTCTTTTGCTTACGTAGTGAATGATTTTCGTGTGCAAGTTCGGTACTAGTCCACTAGGATTTTCCAGGTGTATAAATCATGTATCTCTCCCGCCTGCGCTCCAGGAATACAGTTTTTTTAGGAACCTCAGCGCTCCATGTAATTTGAGGTGTTTTATGCTACCGTTATGTGCGCAGAAGTTCTCTATACATTTTCTAGGCAGCAATTTCACCTGACTTGAAAGTGAGCTGTTAGTGTGCAGCAATATTCCAGCCTAGATAAAACAGTGACCTGAAGAAGTGTCATCATGGGCTGGCCTTCTAGTCAGAAATTTTCTCACTATCCATCCAGTCAATTTTCTAGCGTATGGGGGGGGCGATTGTACAATGTTATGTTCCTTGAAGGTAGATCCTCCGACATGAATACACTCCAGGTCTTTGACGTGGTGTTTCCCCGCTCTATTTTTGTGGCCAGGAATTGTTTTGTACTCTGTGAAGATTTAATTTCCTCGTGTTTACCATATCTGAGTAATTGAAATTCTCATCGTGAACTTCATATTGTTTTCTGCAGCCCACTGAAAGATTCGGTTGATGTCCGCCATGGAGCCTTGCAGTGTCTGCATGGAAAGACACTGTCATGCAGATTCGTTCGGGAGCATCTTGCAAAGGAAACATTGTGCTGTGGCTGACATCCTTGTCTATTTTCGGTGGGGATTAAAAAAATGAGGAGTGAGGAACAAGATGGGAAGCGAGTACTGTCCTTGTGGAAGCAGAGCTTTTCACCGAGCTGCCTCGGACCTTACTCTGTTGACGACTACTCTCTGTGTCTGTTATGAGGAAATTATAGATCGCCTCGACCGACTTTTCCCTGTTATTCCTTAGCAACGCATTTTGTGCGCTATACGCCATGGTCACACTTTCAAGGCTTTTCAAAGTCTGTATATATTACATCTGCATTCTTTTTATCTTCTAGTGCATTTTAAGGACCATGGTCGTATTGATCCAATAGTTGAGACAGACAGAGGCGACCTGTTTCTAAACCCATGTTGCCCGGGTTGTGTAGACTGATGTTTTCTAGATGGGTGGTGTGATCTTGCTTCATAGGACCCTTTCGAATAGATTTTTATGAATATGGATGTTTAGTGCTATCGGTCCTGTAGTTCTTAGATGTTGCTTTACTGCCGCCCCCTTATTGTGGAGTGGGGCTATACTGTTTTTAGTACTGTGGTAACGACCCCCGTGTCCATGCTCCCTCTCCATATGATGGTAAAAGTGCTCGTGATAGGGGCTTCTTGCAAGTTCTTGATGAATACGGCTGTTCCTTAGTCTGGCCCTGGACAGAGAGCATGGGCAAGTCAATTTATTCGCCTGTTCGAAAGTCAGTTTGGGCGTCAGGTAACATCGGATAGCGAGGTGTTAACCAAATTTTTTGTGGCTCTCCATAAAAAATTCATTTGATCTTCGACTCTCATTCTGGTTAGCAGGCTTGCTAAAAAACTGAGTCATATAGGGAACTTGATAGCTCACATCATTTCCTTGCAGTCACTGTGTAGGACCATCTTGTAAGTAGGGGCCCAATACTGGGTTGTTCTCCTACTTTGATTTTTCATAGGAGAAGAAATACTTTGGGTTTTCTTTCGATTTCATTGATGGCTTTTAGTTCTTCCCGCGATTCCTTACTCCTATAAGATTCCTTTAGCTTAGTTCGATGCTTGCTATTTCTTCTGACCAGTGTCTCCCTCTACTCATTCAGATATATTGAACCTCTTTTTAGTCCGCTGTTTATTCTTTTCCGTCGCCTGTAATGGGAGCCCCTGTCTCTTATCCTAATTTACATCTACTCCTCCTTTTCCTTAGAGTGAATAAGCCATGAGCATACCATCGAGTGCCACAAGTTAATCTTGTTCTAGGCATAAGTTTGGGGTCGGTGTATGCTTAGTATAATCTTCCCAGCTTATAATTCGTTGACAAGGACTTGGTTAACTTGGTCCCACTTTATGTTTTTTTGTTATTGAAGTTGAATTTGGTGAATGCTCCCTCAGTGGCTAGTCTCAGTTATGTCGCTGGTGCTCCACGCATACATGTCTGAACCTCCATTATGTTGTGGACTGAGTATGGTTGTTTTTGATCTGGTAACATTTCTTATCAATCATCATTGTTTATTGAAGATGAAAGGTCTAGTGTATTCCTCTAGTCTAGTAGGCTCTATTATTTTGCTGGTTCAATTGAATTTTTGTGCGAGATTTAAAAGCTCCGTGTGAGTGTGAGTTTTTCATCAGAGCTGCCTCCAGGTGTTATTACCTTCAAAATATTATTTGCTATATTCCACCAATTTATTGTGCCTTAATTGAAATCCCGCCCGGAGCAAGATTGTTGGTGCAGGAGGCGGGAAGCTTGATCCAGACAGTGTCAATTTTAACAGCTGTTCCTGGAATTGCTGGGATGTTGCATCGAGAGAGCCTTGTAGACAACCACAATGACTAGGATTTGGTTCTCGACCTTGTACTCTAAAACTTCCACAACAATCATTTGAGGCATTTCTCAGTTCTGTGCAAACCAAGTGGACTTAGCGATGTACAGGCCAACCCCACCCCCTATTGGCCTGTTTACTCTGTCACATCTTGTATAGGTATAACCTGGGGATCCATATTTCGTTTGTCCAAGTGATCCTTTATGTGGGTCTCAGTGAAAGCCTGTGAACATTGCCCTTTGCCTACTGCAAGCCGTCCACGGATGAAAGTATTTTGTTGAGTTGTTGCTGCTTTAGACCCTGTAAAATGCCAAAGAAGAATGTCATCGGACTGGAGTATTGTTGTACAGGGGGTGGATATTTTTTTCCGGCATTAGTATCTGTCTCTGTTTGGTTTGGAGTGGAGGCCATCGACTGTGGTTCCACTCTAGGACTGACTGGAATTGGTTTACGGATTTCTGCCATTTCCTCAGTTTTTTTTTCCTTTCCTGCACTAAAAAACCTCTCCCTCTTGAGTGGCTGTGGCAACCCAGGTTTTTACCCATGGCCTGGTGAGTTTTGTAATCTTTTGAATCCCTTTAGATGGGTGCCTAGGCAATTTAAGTTATAGCACAGTCTTCCCTGTACTGAAGAGGTACAATTTCAGGGTGAAATAGCTTACAGGAAGGGGAGTTGCATTTTTCCCCTGTTGTCATATGGCATGGCATTTTCTAGGTGGGTCATAGTTGCACGTCCCTCTGTTTTTCCAGATTTTTCCCATGTCAGCAGTATACCAAGTGCATAGTATGTGCACAGGCTTGGTTTCCGTTTGCCTTGGGTTCTGTGACTGTAATTCCCTGTTGGTGCATGTTACCCTGTCTTATTCCTATCTACTCCCGAGCACCCAACATGGAGCTCTCCACCAGTTGTTTTTGGTAATATATCCTCACTATTGCTTCAAATTTTGCCTGTTCACGTCTTATACTGGTTTAGCATTCGAAGAACTTAGAATTTCCATAAAACACTTTGTGATGACTAATCATGGTAATTAATTACCTGTCTCAATCTATCAGTTAGCCACTGGTGGTTGTTGTCGTTTGAAGATAGCCCTTCGACAAATGTATTGATAATTTTTCGATAGTCTCTAATTTTCCCTCCGTAGGACTTATATGTTTGGTAATCATTGTGGAAGCTAATTGGCAAGTTGCATTAGTAGCCTCAAGTATCGGTTGTGAAGGACCTGATCGCGATCGTCAATTACAGTTAAGGTAAATCTTCCAATACGACGCAATTTCATCGTCACCACTAAATGCCCTGAAGGGGTCAAATCCAAGGGTGTTGAGATTGGGTTTAGGAGGTCCAGGCATTCTAAATGGAGAAGCTGTAGTTGTATTAAAACAGGGATATGGTCAGGATGCAAAACGATCCCCGCCAGTAGAGACTCGACAATGGGGGAAGAAGTCAGTCTCTGTAGGTCATGACTAATCTGGTGATCCGGATGAGACCAACATACGATTAAAAAGAATGGGCCTTGAAAATGACAGATTTCCTGCAGTCAAGATATTAAATGGTTGTTTTCCTATCAAGTTGCCCAGGCGGATTACCAATTCCCAGTTAAAGAGTGCATGGTAATGAGTTATATAAAATATCCCGCAGAATTGTAGGAAAATTTCCTGTTAAAATACGACACATGGGCAACTCTTGGGTTCTTTATTGAGGAAACGTTTCGCCACGCAGTGGCTTCATCAGTCCATACAAGGAGAAACTTTAAGAACCAGGATGAGAATGAGGTATCAGTCCCTCAACCTTGAATCGACATGGTCAGATCCCATCAACTGATTAGAAATACGGCATGTTAGCGAGAAGCAGCTATAACCGTATGGCAGGAGAGGTGCATGCAGTCGAAGTGGTGATTACTTTGTCCAATGTGGAAGTCGGTCTTGCCCAAGTGTTATGGCAAGCGAAGAATTCCCAATAATTAAGAAACCCAAGAAGTTTGCACAGTGTCTTACAGATTGTAAGAATGGACTGATTGTTAAGATAAGAAAAGAGATAAATTTCGTGCGGATTTTTAACCCGGAGGGTTAGCCACCCATGAAACCCAAGAAAGTAGTTCGCGTCATCGATGACTGTCTAACTTATTTCCATTGGGGTCCTTAATATCTTGTCCCCCAGGATGCGACCACACCAGTCGACTAACACCCAGGTAACCTATTTGCTGCTAGGTGAACAGGATAATAGGGTAAGGAAACTTGTCGGATTTTCCACCCGCACGGGAAACGAACCCGGGCCCTCCGTGGTGTGAAGCGGGAGCATTAGCCCCAGTCCAACTGACCACATCGACTCAAGGTTGAGGGACTGATTACCATCCATTCTCCTCCTGTTCAAGTTTCACCTTTGTACTGGGAACTGATGAAGCCACAGTGTGGCGAAACATCCCTCATCAAAGATTACACCCAAGAGTTGCACATGTGCTAATTTTAACAACAGTGTCGGTTTCTCTGACCCATCATCTCAGGAATACTTCTGCCTTAATATCCTATGTAGGGAATGGACTCTATTATACGTTTTGATCTCGAGTAAAATATCCGATTCCCTATCAATATTGGCCATGACGTGATCAGAGCTGATCAACCAGGCTGTTTACTGCGGCTTGCACGCAATCCAACGTACGAGCCACAGCCCGTGCTGGTCCCTTACCGACTTTAGTTGCTTGTCCATTGCCTTGTCTTGAAGACAGCCAGGGGTCTATTGGTATCCCCCTTATGTATGCCTGGGGAGGCAGTTGAACAGTCTCGGGCCCCTTACACTTATTGAATGGTCCTCTTAACGATGACTAGTGACACCCCTGCTTTTCATTGGGGGGATTTTGCATCGTCGCAAGTCTTTTGCTTACGGTAGTGACTGATATTCATGGAGCAAGATACGGTAACTAGTTCCCATCTAGATTTTCCATGTGTATATAATCATGTTATCACTCCCCCCCGCCTGCGTACCAGGGAGAACAAGTTCAGGGAACCCTCAAGCGCTCCCAGTAATTGAGGTGTTTTTATCTCCGTTATGCGGCCATGAAGGTTCTCTGTAACATTTTCTAGTGTCAGCAATTTCACCTCCTTGAAGGTGCTATTAAGTGTGCAGCAATATTCCGCCTAGATAGAGCAAGTGACACTGAAGATTTGTCATCATGGTCTTGGCATCCTAGTTTGAAAGGTCTCATTATCATCCTGTGATTTTCTCTAGCAGATGCGATTGATTCAAAAGTTCATTCTCTATAAAGAATATCAATGTTTTGAATTTTACAGAATTTGTTGTTGTTTGGTTTTGCATGTAGTTAAATTAATGATTACAAGTGTACCACTAGAACGCCTAGCATGGCTCGGCATTTCGGGCAGACTAGTTTAATTCTTTAATTTTAAAAAAATATTTACAAATTATTGAGGCAATTTGGTATTATGCTAAGTGACTAAAACCTATTTGTGAGTTTAGCAATGTGAATGCTTTTGTTTTGGCACAGTACATAATTGTTCAGTATTGGATTACATAGGATTCATTTATTTTAAAGATTTGAGATATAATATATCTGTTTATGGTCAAATGGTGAGTGAAAGTGTGAACCACCAGGTGGTATTCATGTAGTTAGTATGATGGGGTTTATCAGGGATATAAGAATGTATTTCTAATTGGTAGTTTTGAAGGTGATGATTGTGTCTGCAGTTTCTAGAAGTTCTCAGGTAGGGTGTTCCAGATTTTAGGCCTTGACATACATTGACTTTTTGTTAGGTTAGTCGGACATGGTGAATGTCGTAGAGATGTTTGGTGTCCTTGGATGTTAAGCCTGTGTGTTTCTGTCACAACTACAAGAAAGCGTTTTAGGTCAAGGTTGATATTGGAGTTATAAGGTCCGGTAGATGTATATTGCACAGTATAAGTGTGGATGTACTGAACAGGGAGTAAGTTAGGATCTATGAAGAGTGGGGGGGGTGTGCTGCACAGGGATGGTATTTAGTGATTATTCTTACTGCAGCATTTGTTGGTATATTATTGGCTTTAAGGTGTGGTTGCTGCATTCTGATCCCCAAGTCACAATAGCATAGGTGAGTATGTATAAATAATGAGTGGTACAGTGTGAGAAGGGCATTTTGGCGGCACTTATATCGTATACTTGAGGAGGATCCCAACGTGTACTTGATTACTATTTATTGGTTGTGTTGGATATGGGTGCTGAAATTCAGGTTGTTGACATAGTGTAAAGGCCTAGGAATTTGCCCATAATGTCTGAAATTAAAGTGTTTGTCGATCTTAGTGTTGCATAGTCTATCTCCCCACTTATATCGTTTAGGTGGCCCGGAGGCCCTGGTGGCTAAAAGCTACCGCTTAACACACGGAGTGCCCGGGTTTCGATTCCCCGCCGGGTGGAAACATTCCGAACACGTTTCCTTACACCTGTTGTTCCTCTGTTCACCTACAGCAAATAAGTTAACGCTGGGTGTTAGTCGAGCTGGTGGGTCGCATCCTGGGGGATCAAGATTAAGGACCCCACTGGAAATAAGTTAGACAGTCCCGATGACGCACTGACTTTCTTGGTTATCCTGTGTGGCTAACCCTCCGGGGTTAAAAATCCGAACGAAATCTTATCTTAACTTATATTAGACTTGGTTTACTTGGTCCCCACAAAATGAATCTTGTTTATTGGAAGTTGAATTTGGTGAAGCTCCCTCTGACTAATCTCCTTTTGTCGGTCTGGGCTCCGTGCATACAAGTCTGAACATCGATAAGTTGTGTTTGATATGGCGGTGCATTTCGTATCGGATCAACCCTTGTTATGAAGATTAGTCTAGTGTATCTCCAGTCTAGTAGCGCACTATTATTTGCTGGTTAAGTGAATTTTGTGCAGAGATTTACAAGCTCGTGTGTGTGAGAGTTCTCGTCAGAGCTGGCCTCTGGTGGTTTATCACAGCAACAACATTATTTGGCTATATTCCTCCATTTAGGAGGCCTCAAAGATTGAATTCCCCAGGAGCAAGAATGTTGGGGCAGGAGCTGGCTGATTTCCAGACAGTGGGCCAATTTTTTGACAGAAGTTCGTGGAATTGCTGGGACGTTCAATCCAGAGCTTGTAACTACCAAAATGACTAGGTTTTGGTTTCTCGATCTTTACTGCTAAACTTCCACTACAATCATTTGAGGCATTAAGCAGTTTCTGCGCAAACAAGTTGCCTCCTGCGAAAATACAGGCCAACTTCCCCCCCCCCTTTTGCCTGTTTCACTCAGTCACATCTGTATAGGTTGTAACCTTGGATCCATATTTTTTTGTCCAAGTGATCCTTTATGTGGGTCTCTGTGAAAGCCGCGAACATTGCATTTTGCCTCAGAAATGTTCCAAGAAATGGCGAAGTAATTTATCCACAGTGGAATTTACAGACCATTCTGGAAAATAAACCCTGACTTGCTAGCTGTAAAATAATGCATTACCATGTGTGTGTGTGTGTTGGGTGGGGTGGGTGTGTATGTGAGGGTGGCGTGTGTGTGTGTGTGTGTGTGTGTGTGTGTGTGTTTGTGTGAGTTTGTGTAGTGGGTGTGCGTGCTTGTGGTGTATGCAATATTTATACACTCGTTTGCACATGTCCGTGCGGTGCGCCCTCGGTACTTCACATATTTGTGGTTGCAGGGTCGAGTCATGCTCCTGGCGCGCGGCGCGCTCGTGTGGGTGTATGACACACTTAAAATTGTAATTTATAACTCATTACAATTGTGATCCAGTGTTGACGTATCAGTGGTTCAAGAGTGAGCTGATTTCAATTACATTTGTAACTTGCCATGGTTTGGACCAGATCCACCTGAAGTTCATTACCTTTGAAACTAGTTTCAGACTATCATAACTTTGGTGATCCAGTCACTGGACCCATTATGTACCTTTGTAAACCATTTTAACTACTGCCCACAGGATGGGTATGGGGTGGCATAACAAAGATATTAAACTTTAACTCTGCAAGCAGTCCATGGATGAAAGGCATTTTGTTGTTCGTTGCTGGCATTTAGACCCTGAGTATAAATGCCAATGAAGAATGACAATCGGACTGGTGGTACTGAGGGTACTTTTTTTTCCGGCACTAGGATCTGTATCTGTTGGATTGGAGTGTAGGCCATCGACTGTGGTTCCACTCCAGAAATGACTGGATTGGCGTACGATTTCCGCCAATTTCCCTGCCATTTTTTTTTTATCCTCCTGCACTAAAAATCTCTCCCACTTGAGTGGCTGCGGCTACCCAGGTTTTTCCCATGGCCTGGAAGTCTTGTATCTTTTTGGTCCCATTTGATGGTGTGCACTGGCAATTTAAAGTTATAGCACATCTTTCCTGTACTGAAGGAGATGTGACACATTTCAAGGTGAAAAAGCTTAACAGGAAGTGAGTTTGCATTTTTCCTGTTGTCAAATGGGCACTGCATTTTCTAGGTGGTCATAGTTTCACGTCCACATGTCCATCTGTTTTTCCAATTTCCCATTCCTGCAATACCAATTGCATAGAATGTGCACAGGCTTGGTTTCCGTTTGCCTTGGGTTTCTGTGACTGTATACCAGTTGGTGCATTGTACGCTGTTCTCATTCCTATCCTCCACTAGTTTTTTCCTGTAATGTAACCCTCACTATTGCAAGTGAGTCCCCTTGGTTTCAATCCTCCTGTGGTAATTAACTAGTTTGTAATATTGTTTTTATCTTGTCCTTGACACCATTGTTTCCCCCACTACAGCTCCAGTCTCCTCATCGTACATTTACTGACTACCTGACAGCACCTCCATCTCCCATTACTGTCTCCCAGGACAGCACCGGCGGGCACCCTCCCCTTTTTCCTCACTATTAATGTCTCCCCAGGACAGCACCTCCAGCTTCACCATATACGTCACCCAGGACAGCATCCTCCAGCTTACAGTTTCTGGAAAACTACATGGCCAGCACCAAGGGCATACCATCCAGCCCAGACATTTTTTATTGTTTTCCCATCTGGTATAGAAATGCTTCCAGGTTTTCAGTGAAAGCTGTTTTGATGTCATCCTCTTTTAATACCAATGTGATTTTAAATCCACAGATATATCTCATTTGGGCATACCCAAAAACACTTCCCAGATTTAATACTGCTTGTAATAGTTCTTTGGATATCTGCACAAGGGGTAGCGACACCAATTTTTTCACAAAAATAGCAAGTAATCCCAATGTAAGCCCGTTTGTTTGATTGACTGCAGACTACACATATCTTCATAATGTGAATTGGATGGTTGAATTTACTATAGTTCAACCTAGTAACCCTTTGAATATCTACTGATATTCTACTAAGAAATGTTGAACATTAAGTTGAAAATTGTAATCCCCATTATTTCTTGCACTTCGCGCATTTACTGCAGTCTGAACGTTTGCAAGTAAATTAAAGTTGGCATCCCACAAAACTCCCTACTAGACTCGTCAAGGGAGGAGGGAAAATTCTGAGTAGTTGCTTACGTACTAACAATTTTCACCATCCTCACTAGAGTTGGCAATATCAACAGAAACATTAGTCATCATCAGATAACTGAGGTGTGATTTTCCCCATTTTACAGGAAGCAGAGGCACATGAGTGTCAAAGGTTTAGCCGTGGAGGCTCCAAGGGAAAATTTGTTAGGCCAGGTGAATTACCCTGGGAAAGTTCCTTTTTCTTGTTCAACAGGTGAAGTACCCGGGGAAAGTTCTTGTTCTTGTTCAACAGGATAAAGCTGCGATAGCGAAAAAAAGAGCACCAACCTAGGGCATGGTTAGGGTCAAGTGTTGACTCATCTGCTGAGGGAGTTGACAACCTGGGTATGCGAGGCGGGTGAGCCTGAACAAGGGATGAATTAGGCGTATTTGTAGGAGGTAGAGTAGGGCACATACTTCCTATCTTGAGGGGGTTGGCCATAATAACCTTAATATTACTGGGTTTTTGGGAATGGGACTGACCTTTAACCATTAACAAATCATTGAAAACCTTAGAGCAGAGTTGAATATCACCACCTGCTATGTCCTTGGCCATCATGTACATTAGTTGAGCTCTCGTCATACCCCCTGCTGAGGATCCCTGAGACATGGGTAGTGAGGATGAACCTTGTGGCTGTGTTTGTTGTAGGTGAGGGTTAGATTGAGGCACTCCAAGAGGGGCAGAAGTCCAAACATTGGAACCGGTGGAAGAGGCCTGAGGAGTCCCACTAGATCCAGGCAGAGCTGGAAAGGAATCCTGGGACATTGTTGGAGGTGCCTGGGGAGGGGTCTTCAAAAAAATTGCAGTTTCCTTGGCTTCCCAGAATTTTCTGTATTACCTTTTTCCTCTCAGGACAAAAAAGGGGGAAAAAGCATGGTGTTTTCCAATGCAAAGAACACACTTGGGCTTAGTTTTGTTATGGTAACCTCGAAAAGAATTTCTCACCAGAGCATATGCTGCAAATCAGTGATTGGCTACTGATTTTGTTGGTGGTATGGCCAAATGCATAACATTTGAAACACTGTGTAACACTGACAAACCGTTCAAGAGAGATTTGGTCAGGTTACATCTGGTGCCAAAACATTTGAAACCATTTTGACATACGATTTTGGCTTCTTCAGGTGTCTCAGGAAATTAACTTTAAGACACGTGTGTAACACTAGGAATCTTTAATGACGAAACGTTTCGCCTGCGCTGCAGGCTTCATCAGTCGAATAGTGGAAGTGATAAGTTTGATGTAATTAATCCATCACCTTAGTGCAAGACTGACCAGTAGATGAGTAAGACACGTGCAGCAGTGAGTATCTTCATTTTTGAAACGGCTGTGGCTCGTACGTTGGTTTGCGTGCACCCCAGAGTAACAGCCTGGTGATCAGGCTCTGGCCACAGACCGGGCCGCGGGGGCGTTGACCCCCGGAACTCTCTCAGATAACAGTAGGCTTCTTCAGCCAAATAGAGAGATTACTAAACATGGAGGTAGCAGTAGTGGCGAGATAAAGATAATGTAGCCAGTCCATCAACTGAACACCATCAAGGGGATTACCTCAAAAGCTACTACTTTAAGGTGGTGGACAGATCATGTCATCTTTATCTCGCCAGTACTCCTGTTTCTCCATATTTTTCTCCTCTGATTTTATTGAAGAAGTCTACTGTATAGGCAAAACACTTCAATAAATAAAGGTACTCAACTTTTAGACATATCTTGCTCATCTACTTGTCACCACTGTATACCATTTTTATCAAGATGATCCTGCCTAACAATTTATTAACCTTCTTCAGTAAACTTTTGAGCTGTTGATCACGATAAAGAATTCAATATGTTTATTTTAGAGTTTAGTAAAACTTTTGATAGAGTACCGCACCAGAGACTGTTTAAAAAAAGTGGCAGCTCAGGGCACGGGGGGAAAAGTGCTGTCAGGGATCGAGTCATGGCTCCCAATAGGAAAAATTTGTGTGGCTTAATGGGGTTTAAATGGGATGGGATCTGTAAGAAATCACGGGAGTTTGTGCGGGCCGGGGAAGAAACCTTCTTTTCTGCTCTGACATTGTCCCTCCAGTTTTCTCTGGTTATCCGATATTCTCGACCAGAGCTGGAGGAAACTTGCAGTCCTTGAGCCCCACCCACAAGGGAAAGGGCGGTGATTTTCTTGCTTTTTCACCCCCTCTTCCCCATCCCCCCCCTCACCCAAACATCTACACGGGCCCAAAACCTCTTACATTGCTTCCTTCTGACTTTCCTATCTTCTTTTTTTCGGCAACTTGCCTTGCATTTTAACACAAGGCATGTTACCTCCGGGGAGCCCTGGGGTTTTTTTTAAAATCCGGCCGATCTTTGCCTTGGCCCTTTTTCCCCCACACTTTTGGGTGGGGCTATCTTAGGGCGCCCTTTCAAAAGTCAAAAACCCAGTAACTTAATTGTGCAAGAAAGGTATAAAAACCCGACAATATGAAATTTAAGACACTTGCAACTCAGTATCTTTTTGAAAACGTTTCGCCCCATTGGCTTTACATACAGATTCGAGGACATAATTAGAAGACAGTACATAGTTTGCTTCTAATTAGTTTCCCCCCCCCCTTTTTATTATAAAGCCAGGGTGGGAAAGGTCCTAAAAATACAATTTTAAACGTCTTTAAAATTTGGGCAGTACAAGGTTTTCACCCCAAAAAATTTAAAACCCCTCTTCCCGATTTTTGGGGATGGTTTACCATTTGCAAGATAACTGAAGTATTTTTGGGATACCCGTAAAATTATAATCATTCTAACGCCGGAAAAAACCAACAGGGGGGGGATTTTAAACCCCGGGGAAAATCCCCGGGTTTAAAGGGCGGGTTTTGAACTTGATGGGTTTCCCCACCCCGGGATGGCCCGGGGAAACCCCCCCCCCAGCCCCGGGTAGTTGGGGTCGAATGGAACGAACTTTTTTTCCTGAAATTCTTTTCCCTTGGGGCCCAAAAAAAAAAAATTTAAAATTTTTTTTGAAAGACCTTTCCCCAGAGAAAGGGGCGTGTTTCAAATTTCGGAAAAGTTAAAGGTGAAGTCCCCCTTTTTAAAACCCCTTTTTTATTTGTGGGGTTCGATAATAGCGGTCCGGGGGTTGAGGGGGGAGTGTCACATTCTGAGCCTCATGCGTTTTTAGAACAAAAGAAAGAAGGAACACTGCACCGGCCTACTGCCCATGGAGGCAGGGCCAATCCCCCACCGACCGAACCAGTGCCCCAAAACCAGTCGGGGCAGGTCACATTTTACTTAAGGAAGGGGCATGGCATCTGACCATTACACAATCTAGTCAGGCCAGCCCCCCACCCACTCATGTATTTTTCTAACCCATTTTTTAAACTCACAACATTTTAGCTTCATAGGGACTCGGGAGTTTGTTCCAATCTCCACAACTCTTACTAAATCATGCTTTTCCTATTCCTTCCGAATTGGGATTTTTCCAACTTTAAAACCCTTTCTGGGGGTCCGTCGGGTTTAAAATTTTTACACCTTTTACTCCCCCTTTTTTTATTCCGTTTTTTTTTTTTATTTTTACACCTCATCAATCCCCCCTAATTCAACGCCTTTCTAGAGAGGAGATTTGGGTCCCAGTCTATCCTCATAGGGGAAAATTTGATACAGGGAACAACATTCATCCTCCTTTGACGTTTCCAGAGCATTTTTTATCCATTCTGTAATACGGTGACCAAAAATGTGCAGCATAAACTAAATGAGGCCCCAACCCAAAATAATAAAATTAAAGAACAACCTGAGACAAATATTATTTATGCTTTTTGATATGAAGCCAAGAATTCTGTTGGTTTTTTGATTATTGCCTACCAAAAACTCCCCCCAAACCTTTTCGCAAAAAGTAATGTTAAGATCTGCATTACTTTTGTTTATATGTGGGATGGGTATTTTTTCCCGCTAAGTTTTTGATCTTGCAGTTTTCTATATTAAACGCATCTGCCACTTCTCCGACCACTGATCATCTATTTTAAACTTCCTGGGGTTTTTAATGTCCCTCAGAATAATTCTCGGGCCCATTTGGTGTCATCGCAAACTTTTTTATATCGTAATATTCCCTTTTTTATGTCTTTACATGTATTAATTGTGAACAACAAGGGGCCCCAAAAAACTAAAACCCCGTGAACAAACCCCCCCGCTTGTAATGCTTCCCCCCCCTCTGATTTCTTTCCCCCCCTTTTGCAACCCTCTGCT
>NC_069432.1:38058609-38078531 GCF_026875155.1 Cherax quadricarinatus | reverse complement strand
CAACTTTCTTAATATGAATCTTAGACCTGGTTTTGTAGATGGCTTTCTTTCTCATTTCTCCTATACGTATTTTCTTTGACTCTTTCTGCTTAGGTGCTGTATAGCCCTTGTGGCTTAGCGCTTCTTTTTGATTATAATAATAATTTCTGCTTAGGTGGGTTGTGTCCAATGAGTTTCCTTCTCTGTGATTTTGACCTACCCTTGTGGGTCATTATACAAATAACCTGCACACTAGTGTGACTGGTCAATGGTCTGACTTGGACCACTGACTAGTCACACTAGTCATTATAACTAGTCAGTGGTCCAAGTCAGGCTGAAACACAGTCATAAACCTCTTTTTCATATGTGTGTGTTATTTGTGTATTGTTTCAGTCATGGTATTGTGGCTTCTTTTTCTTCCTTGTGGGCCAGTAGCTCTCCTGCAGTGCACCTTTTTCTATTTTCTCTCTTATTCTTAGGCTACCTCCACTACTACTACTATTTAATCTAACACTCCACTCTGATTCTTGCGTCACTACCATTACTTCCTTCTTAGTGCGACTTCTGCTGGTGTTGCAATATTACTACAACCACCACCACTACCACTGCCACCATCATACTAATACCACCTCTCGTTCTACTACTCCCAGCCCTTCACCCTTCTCATATATATACTGGCTCCCTTCCCTTCGTGCTTCTCTGCGACTAGTTAAAGGTCCAAGTTGGGCCAAAGCCTCGTCAAAAGTTTCATTTTTCTATGTGTGGGTTATATTGTGCATTGTTCCAGTCATGGTATAATTTTTTTATTCACTTAAGAATTAGAAGGTACTTGAGTTTTGGCCGATTCCTGGATTACCATCTGTTCTGGTTAATAATCTGAATAAAGTCTCCATTATCCACAGGGGTACACATTTTTTGGTATAAACCTTGGTTTAGAATGACATGTTGGCAAACACTAGGACATATTTATTAAGAAACGTTTTGGTCCTGGAACGTTGATCAAGGTACCTGGACCGAAGTTTTCTAATAAATATGTCAGTGTTTGCTCACATGTTTTTCTGCACATTTTTTACCTGAACCCTCCACTTCATGGGAGGTCCCTTGCTGTAGAGAAGGGGTTCTTGTCTCTTCCTCACACCAAACCTTCCTCTCATACACAACCCACACATAGGAGAGAGAAGCTTATGATGATGTTTCGGTTCTATTTGGACCATTTACAAAGTAACACCAACGCAAGAGAGCCAAGGTAAGGTTCGTCAGGAAATAGGACAAGTGTTTCCTGACACAGGTCTTAGTCATATGATAATGATTCAGCTGGAGCTTTTGGTCAGCTGACTGAGGCCTTCTGCTGGCTTACCAGTCCACTCCTTCAAAAATTAAAAATCTACCGGTGATTGAGGAGACCAAGGGAGGTGCAAAAAGTAGCAGTGGTAGTGGTAAGGCTGGTAGTGGAAGCAGTAGTAGAAGAAATAGAGGTAGTAAAAAGTAGGGATAGTAGTTTAGTGGCACATGAGAGGAAGGGGAGTGAAGGGAGGCAATATATGTAGGAATGGAGTGGTAGGTGTAGTAGCAGTAGCAGAAGTGGGATCAGTCTAATGACAAGAAAAAGTAGCCCTGCAGGAGAGCTAAGGGCCCCACAAGGGGTAGGACCAAAAACACAAGGGGGTGGGGGAAGAGGAACAGAACACACTTAGGCAAAGGAGAGGAAAACAAAGAAAGAAAAAGGAAAAAAATATGAAAGGAGAAGAAAGGATCAGGTCAAGTCACGAGTGCTCTGAAGTTTGGAGCATTTCACAATGTAATGAGACAAGAAGCCATCAACAGACAAAGCCAGGACTAAGATTCATGCAAGGAAAGCTGTGTATAAAGGAAACTTCAACAAGACGGCCACTGTGAAGGCTAGAAGTAGGGGAGACAGTTCTGGCAGAGTAAGTTTATTCAAGTATACACAAATGCAGTTACATAGATTATCATACATAGCAGCATATGTGTAGAGAACCTAGGATAGTCCAAAAAAGTCAGACTGACTTATTTTCATTGGGGTCCTTTTACCTTATTATAATATAATGATTATAATATTTTCTTATAATTCTATAATGAAGATAACATCTTATTATCATATTAAAAAGACTATCTACTACACGAGGGTCATTAAGACTATCTACAATACGAGGGTCATTACTAGGAATAAGGTAAAATTTACATGTGTGTTAGATAAAAAATAAAAAATCATTCCCCTCCCTTTCTGTAGCTACATTCATCAGACACCTTTTAGCACTCTTCTTGAACTGGTTCATGCCATGACTGGCTTTGACATGTGCAGGCAGTCTGTGCCATTCCTTTATTGCTGTACAATAAAAGGTGTTTGAAGCCTGGCCACTGACTGTGGGTACTACAAAGTTGTGCTCTCTCCCTCTAGTACTATGATTGCTTTGGTTCCCAACCTTGACAAAATTGACAGCAAGATATTCTGGACACTGTTTGTGAGCAATTTTATAAACATGATTTAGCTTCAGTTGTTTTACTTTGTCTTCAACATTCAGCATATCCAACTGCTGTAATTCATTCTGGACTACATGCTCTCTTGGACCCAGGCCCAGGATGAATCTTACAATTTTGTTCTGGGTGATTTGCAATCTATCTTTCAGTTTTTTTTGTCAAGGCAGAGTACCATGAAGAGCAAGCGTAATCCATATGACACTGTATAAGGGCTAGACAGGGTCCTGCGAGCCTCAGTAGGTAGACACTGTGATTGTCTATACAGGAACTTCAGTCTGGCATTTGCTTTCTTTACTACACTGTTCTCTATCAATTCTCCTGACATGCATGGGTCAAAGGGATTCCCAGATATTTTACTGATGAAACCAAAGTGATGGGCTCCCCATTACACTGGACATTAAAATTATTTACCCTTCTCAGTTTATGTTTCGTGCCAAAGAGAATGGCTTCAGTTTTCCCGAGGTGTAATGATAATTTGTTGTCTACTAACCATTTGCTGCAGGACTCCAGTTCCAGTGTTAATACATTAGCTATATCTTGTGGGTCTTTACCTGACACTAACAGAGCACTGTCATTTGGATTCAGTAGGAGTTTGCACTTGATACTGATAGGCATGTCATTGACATGGCATAAAAATAATAAGGGATCCAGAATACTACCTTGAGGACCCATCAATAGGATGGCTGTGATCTCTAACATGACAGAAAAGAGCATTGTTGGTGTCAGCAAGCCTAACTTTTTTGTTTGTGTTCTTTGAGCCTGTCAGATAGAGAGCTGCCAGTCTCACCAAAGTATTGGAAAAGACACATGACATTCCTTGCTCTTTAAACAACCCACCACCTGGAAACCTCCTCCACTACAAGAAACATATACACATTAGTCATGGGGAAAAATTCTTCACACTGGAATCTACAATATCTAATACATACTCCTACATAGCCATCATCAAGTTGGACAAAAACTTTGTTTTCCAATGACCAAGACATTTCTTTCCACACATTAAAAGTTGGATGTGCATCATCAAAGTGACACCACCCAGGGTGAGAAGATATTTTACGAATTTACAAACTTTCTTTACTAAGGTATATGAGGTAGATCATGGTAATGAATATGATATTGTGTATGTGTACTTCAATAAGGCTTTTGATAGAGTCCCACATCAGAGACTATTGAGGAAAATTAAGGCACACGGAATAGGAGAAATTTTTTCCCGGATGGAGGCATGGTTGACAGATAGGCAGCAGATTATTATTATTATAATCAAAAAGAAGCGCTAAGCCACAAGGACTATACAGCGCTGCAGGGCAGGAAGGAAGCGAGGGCATCAGGTGGCAAAAGGGAGATGGATGAGTAATAGGTTACGGATAACAGCAGGGCAGTGGATGGTGAAAGGGTAAAGGGCAGCAAGAGACTGAACTAGAAAGGGCTGAGGGGAGTGCAAAAAGTATCATCAGAGTTTGTGGAGTAAATCAGTCGTTGTCAAGAAGTCAATGAGAGAGTCAGGATTAAAGGAGGGTCCATCAGCAAGAAGGGAAGGTAAAGAGAGAGTAGTAGAACGAAGACGACGTTGGAGGTAAATTCTGCGTGCTCGTTGATAGAGAGGGCAGTCTAACAGAATGTGGCTAATCGATACTGGAACTTGACACTGCTCACAGAGAGGAACAGGGTGCCTCTCCATGAGATACCCATGAGTAAGACGAGTGTGACCAATGCGAAGGCGGGAGAGAGTGGTCTCCCAACCTCGGCACTGATGACAAGAAGACGGCCAGTAACCTATGCTCGGTTTAATAGAATGAAGTTTGTTACCGAGCAGAGTTGACCAACGTTGTTGCCAACGGGTGCGAAGGTTGGTAGCTATTGCTGCAAAATAGTCCAGAAATGGAACACCTCGATAGGAAATTGGTAGGTCATGTACTGCTGACCGCGCAGCAGTGTCTGCCTGTTCATTGCAGCAGAGAGTCTGCATAAATGGGGAGAAATCAGAGTGGGGAAGCGTTACAAGCGGTGTTCCACAGGGGTCAGTGTTGGGGCCCTTGTTGTTCACAATCTACATACATGTAAACGACATAAATGAGGGAATATATAGCGATATAAGCAAGTTTGCCGATGACACCAAAATAGGCCGATGAATTCATTCTGACGAGGACATTAAAACACTCCAGGAAGATTTAAATAGACTGATACAGTGGTCGGAGAAGTGGCAGATGCAGTTTAATATAGACAACTGCAAGATCTAAACATTAGACAGGAAAATAGCCATGCCACATATAAACTAAGTAATGCAGATCTTAACATTACTGTGCGAAAAGGATTGGGGAGTTCTGGTAGGCAATAATCTAAAACCAACAGAATTCTTGGCTTCATATCAAGAAGCATAAATAATAGTTGTCCTCAGGTTGTTCTTCAACTATATATCTTGGTTAGGCCTCATTTAGATTATGCTGCACAGTTTTGGTCACCGTATTACAGAATGGATATAAATGCTCTGGAAAACGTACAAAGGAGGATGACATAGTTGATACCATGTATCATAAATCTTTCCTATGAGGATAGACTGAGGACCCTAAATCTTCACTCTCTAGAAAGGCGTAGAATTAGGGGGGATATGACTGAGGTGTATAAATGAAAAACAGGAATAAATAAAGGGGATGTAAATAGCGTGCTAAAAATATTTAACCAAGACAGGACTCCCAGCAATGGTTTTAAGTTGGAAAAATCCCAATTCAGGAAGGATATAGGAAAGCACTGATTTAGTAAGAGAGTTGTGGATGATTGGAACAAACTCCCGAGTACCGTCATAGAAGCTAAAATGTTGTGTAGTTTTAAAAATAGGTTAGATAAATACATGAGTGGGTGTGAGCTGGACCTGACTAGATTGTGCTAATAGGTCAGATGCCATGCTCCTTCCTTAAGTGAATGTGACCTGACCTGACTAGGTTGGGGCACTGGCTTCGGTCGGTGGGGGATCTGGACCTGCCTCACATGGGCCAGTAGGCCTGGTGCAGTGTTCCTTCTTTCTTATGTTCTAATAACAGCACTGAGGCTCAGACATGCTGACACTCCACCCTCAACCCGCGAGACCGCTATTATCGAACACACACACAATAGTAGAAAGTGGCTTTACAGAATGTGCCCTGGACATCCTAAAACAGCTTTGAACTCTAACATTTTCCAGTCATCAAGATGATGATACGTCTTTCCTGCTCGAGGGTGAGGAAGGTACCAAAGTAATACATCGAAATATTATTATTATTATAATCAAAAAGAAGCGCTAAGCCACAAGGGCTATACAGCAATACAGCGAAATAAACGTTCGATTGCCTGGTACTTCCGACCCCAGTCAACATCGCAGGCCATTGTCTGGCAGGGAGAGAACGTTGCTGACGCTAGTAAGTAAACCATACCACGGGTGGGATTTGAACCCACGGTCAGAGTCTCAAAACTCCAGACCGTCGCGTTAGCCACTGGGACTCTCTGACCGCGGGTTCAAATCCCGCCCGTTGTATGGTTTGTTTGCAATCGTGTCGTTACGATTTCATGAGTTAGTAAGTTTATTCAGGTATACACAAATACAGTTACATAGATTATCATACATAGCATTGGTGGCCCGGTGGCCTGGTGGCTAAAGCTCCCTCTTCACACACGGAGGGCCCGGGTTCGATTCCCGGTGGGTGGAAACATTTCGACACGTTTCTTTACACCTGTTGTCCTGTTCACCTAGCAGCAAATAGGTACCTGGGTGTTAGTCGACTGGTGTGGGTCGCATCCTGGGGGACAAGATTAAGGACCCCAATGGAAATAAGTTAGACAGTCCTCGATGACGCACTGACTTTCTTGGGTTATCCTGGGTGGCTAATCCTACGGGGTTAAAAATCCGAACGAAATCTTATCTTATCTTATCTTATGTGTAGAGAACCTAGGATAACCCAAAAAAGTCAGACAGAGTGGTTTATTTCCTTTGGGGTTGCTAGAACCATCTAACCAAGTACTGTCATTAATGTTAGCTAAGACGCATGTGCATCATCTGGATATCTTTATTGTAGACGTTTCGCCATCCAATGGCTTTATCAATACAGATTCGAGGACATAATTAGAAGACAGTAGAACTATGTACTACTGTCTTCTAATTATGTCCTCGAATCTGTATTGATAAAGCCAATGGATGGCGAAACGTCTACAATAAAGATACCTAGATGTTGCACATGTGTCTTAACTTTCATATTGTCGGTATTTTATACCTTTCTTGCACAACTTTAATGTTACCTGGTTGTTGACTTATGAAGGTCAGCCTCTAAGATAGCCTACCCAAGAGTGGTGAGGGGAAAAGGGCCCAAGGCAAAGATCGGCCGGATTTTAAAAAACCACACGGGCTACCGGATGGTCAACATGCCTTGTGTTAACTCGCCAAAGGCAAAGTTGCCGAAAAACAAGAAGATAGGAAAGTCAGAAGGTAAGCAATGTAAGAAGTGTGGGCCAGTGTAGATGTTTGGGTGAGGGGAGGATGGAGAAGAGAGGGGTGAACAAGCAAGCAAGTCACCGCCTTACCCTCTTGATGGGATGGGGCTCGAAGTGACTGCAAGTTTCCTCTCAGCTCTGGTCGAGAATTACTCAGGATAACCCAAGAGAAAACTGGAGGCACAGTGCTCAGAGCAGAAACGAAGACGTCTTCTCTCCACGGCGGCTGCACGACAACTCCTGTGCATTTCCTTACAGATCCCCACTCCGATTTAACCACATTAAGCACACACAATCTGCTTCCTATTGGTGAGCCATGACTCGATCCATGACAGCACTTTTCCCCCAGTGCCATGAGCTGCCACTTTCTTTAACAGTCTCTGGTGCGGTACTCTATCAAAAGCTTTACTAAACTCTAAATAAACAATATTGAATTCTTTATCGTGATCAACAGCCTCAAAAGTTTTACTGAAGAAGGTTAATAAATTAGTTAGGCAGGATCATCTTGATAAAAATGGTATACAGTGGTGACAAGTAGATGAGCAAGATAGTGTCTAAAAGTTGAGTACCTTTATTTATTGAAGTGTTTTGCCTATACAGTAGACTTCTTCAATAAAATACAGAGGAGAAAAATATGGAGACAACAGGAGTACTGGCGAGATAAAGATGACATGATCTGTCCACCAACCTTAAAGTAGAAACTTTTGAGGTAATCACTTGATGGTGTTCAGTTGATGGACTGGCTACATTATCTTTATCTCGCCACTACTGCTACCTCCATGTTTAGTAATCTCTCTATTTGGCTGAAGAAGCCTACTGTTATCTGGAGAGAGTTCCGGGGGTCAACGCCCCCGCGGCCCGGTCTGTGGCCAGAGCCTGATCAACCAGGCTGTTACTGCTGGCTGCACGCAAACCAACGTACGAGCCACAGCCCGTTTCAACAATGAAGATACATCACTGCTGCACTTGTCTTACTCATCTACTGGTCAGTCTTGCACCTAAGGTGATGGATTAATTACATCAAACTACTCCACTTCCACTATTCGACTGATGAAGCCTGCAGCGCAGGCGAAACGTTTCGTCATTAAAGATTCCTAGTGTTACACACGTGTCTTAAAGTTAATACCTGAGACACCTGAAGAAGCCAAACTCGTATGTCAAAATGGTTTCAAATGTTTTGGCACCAGATGTACACCTGACCAAATCTCTCTTGAACGGTTTGTCAGTGTTACACAGTGTTTCAAATGTTATGCATTTGGCCATACCACCAACAAATTCAGTAGCCAATCACTGATTTGCAGCATATGCTCTGGTGAGCATTCTTTTCGAGGTTACCATAACAAAACTAAGCCCAAGTGTGTCCTTTGCATTGGAAAACACCATGCTGTTTCCCCTATCTGTCCTGAGAGGAAAAAGGTAATACAGAAAATTCTAGAAGCCAAGAAACTGCAATTCTTCGAAGACCCCTCCCCAGGCACCTCCAACAATGTCCCAGGATTCCTTTCCAGCTTTGCCTGGATCTAGTGGGACTCCTCAGGCCTCTTCCACCGGTTCCAATGTTTGGACTTCTGCCCCTCTTGGAGTGCCTCAATCTACAACAAACACAGCCACAAGGTTCATCCTCACTCCCCATGTCTCAGGGATCCTCAGCAGGGGGTATGACGAGAGCTCAACTAATGTACATGATGGCCAAGGACATAGCAGGTGGTGATATTCAACTCTGCTCTAAGGTTTTCAATGATTTGTTAATGGGATCAGTCCCATTCAAATCCCAGATAATATTAAGGTTATTATGGCCCAACCCCCCTCAAGATAGGAAGTATGTGCCCTACTCTACCTCTACAAATACGCCTAATTCATCCCTTGTTCAGGGCTCACCCGCCTCGCATACCCAGGTTGTCAACTCCCCTCAGCCAGATGAGTCAACACTTGACCCTAACCATGCCCCAGAGATTGGTGCTCATTCTTTCGCTATCGCAGTTGATCCTGTTGAACAAGAACAAGAACTTTCCCAGGGTACTTCACCTGTTGAACAAGAACAGGAACTTTCCCAGGGTAATTCACCTGGCCTAACAAATTTTCCCTTGGAGCCTCCACGGTCTACCTTTGACACTCGTGTGCCTCTGCTTCCTGTAACTGGGAATATCACACCTCAGTTATCTGATGATGACTAATGTTTCTGTTGATATTGCCAACTCTAGTGAGGATGGTGACATTGTTAGTACGTAAGCAACTACTCAGAATTTCCCTCCTCCCCTTGACGAGTCTAGTAGGGAGTGTGTGTATGCCAAACATGAATTTACTTGCAAACGTTCAGACTGCAGTAAATGCGCGAAGTGCAAGAAATAATGGGGATTACAATTTTCCAACTTAATGTTCAACATTTCTTAGTAGAATATCAGTAGAATATTCAAAGGGTTACTAGTAGAACTATAGTAAATCAACCATCCAAATCACATTACGAAGCTCTGTGTAGTCTGCAGTCAATCAAACAAACGGGCTTCCACATGGATTACTTGCTATTTTTGTGAAAATTGGTGTCGCACCCCTTGTGCAGATATCCAAGAACTATCTACAAGCAGTATTAAATCAGGGAAGTGTTTTTGGGTATGCCCAAATGAGATATATCTGTGGATTAAAATCACATTGGTATTAGAAGAGGATGACATCAAAACAGCTTTCATAGAAAACCTGGAACCATTCTATAACAGATGGGAAAATAAAAGTCTGGGCTGGATGGTATCGCCCTTGGTGCTGGCCATGTAGTCAGAAACTGTAAGGCTGGAGGTGCTGTCCTGGGTGACAGTAATGGTGAAGCTGGAGGTGCTGTCCTGGGAGACATTAGTGAGGATGGAGGTGCTGTCCTGGGAGACAGTAATGGTGAGGATGGAGGTGCTGTCCAGGTAGTCAGTAAATGTACGCATGAGGGAATGCATATAAATGACCTCGAGGGAGACAGGAGCTGTAGTGGGGAAACAAGTGTAGTCAAGGACAAGATAAAACCAATATTACAAACTAGTAATACCACAGGAGATAGCAAACAAGGGGACTCCACTAGCAATAGTGAGGATACATTACCAGAAATAACTAGTGAGAGCTCCATTGTTAGTACTAGTGAGGATAGGAATGAGACAGGTAAACATGCACCAACAGGGATACAGTCACAGAAACCCAAGGCAAACGGAAACCAAGCCTGTGCACATACTATGCACTTGGTATCTGCAGGCATGGGAAATCTGGAAAAACAGATGGGACATGGGACGTGCAACTATGATCACCCTAGAAAATGCAGTGCCCATTTGACAACAGGAAAATGCAAACTCACTTCCTGTAAGCTTTTTCACCCTGAAATGTGTCCCCCTCTTCAGTACAGGAAAGACTGTGCTATAACTTAAATTGCCAGGCACACCATCTAAATGGGACAAAAAGATATAAGACATCCAGGCCATGGGAAAACCTGGGTAGCCGCAGCCACTCAAGAGGGAGAGATTTTTTAGTGCCAGGAAGGAAAAAAAACTGGCAGGAAATGGCGGAAATCGTACGCCAAATCCAGTCATTTCTGGAGTGGAACCACAGTCGATGGCCTACACTCCAAACCAACAGATACAGATACTAGTGCCGGAAAAAAAAGTCCCCTCCAGTACCACCAGTCCGATGACATTCTTCTTTGCAAATATACAGGGTCTAAAGCCAGCAACGAACAACAAAATGCCTTTCATCCATGGACTGCTTGCAGAGTTAAAGTTTAATATCTTTATTATGCACCCCATACCCATCCTGTGGGCAGTAGTTAAAAGGTTACAAAGGTACATAATGGGTCCAGTGACTGGATCCCAAAGTTATGATAGCTGAACTAGTTACAAAGGTAATGAACTTCAGGTAGATCTGGTCACAACCATGGCAAGTTACAAAAGTAATGAATCAGCCTCACTCTTGAACCACTGATACGTCCACACCTGGTCACAATTGTAATGAGTTATAAATACAAATATTAAGTGTGTCATACACCCACACGAGCGCGCGCGCGCCAGGAGCTATGACTCGACCCCTGCAACCACAAATAGGTGAGTACACGAGGGCGCACGCACGGACATGCGCACACGAGTGTATAAATATATGCATACACACAAGCACGCACACCCACACACACACACACCCCTCACATACACACCCACACCACACACACACACACACACACACCACACACACACACACGGTAATGCATTATTTACAGCTAGCAAAGTCAGGGTATTTCTCCAGAATGGTCTGTAATATACCACTGTGGATAAAATACTTTGCCATTTCTTGAACATTTCTGAGGCAAATGCAATGTTCGCGGCTTTCACAGAGACCCACATAAAGGATCACTTGGACAACGAAATATGGATCCCAGGTTACAACCTATACAGGTGTGACAGAGTGAACAGGCAAAAGGGAAGGGGGGGAAGTTGGCCTGTATATCGCAGAGGCACTTGTTTGCGCAGAACTGCTTAATGCCTCAAATGATGTAGTGGAAGTTTTAGCAGTAAAGATCGAGAACCAAAACCTAGTCATTGTGGTAGTCTACAAGCCTCTGGATGCAACGTCCCAGCAATTCCACGAACAGCTGTCAAAAATTGGCCACTGTCTGGAAAATCTGCCAGCTCCTGCCCCCAACATCTTGCTCCTGGGGAATTTCAACTTGAGGCACCTAAAATGGAGGAATATAGCAAATAATGTTGTTGCAGTGATAACACCAGGAGGCAGCTCTGACGAGAACTCACACACACACGAGCTTGTAAATCTCTGCACAAAATTCAACTTAAACCAGCAAATAATAGAGCCTACTAGACTGGAGAATACACTAGACCTCATCTTCACTAACAATGATGATCCGATACGAAATGCCACCATATCAAAAACAATATACTCAAATCACAACATAATCGAGGTTCAGACATGTATGCACGGAGCCCCAGACCGACAAAATGAGATTAGTCACGAGGAAGCCTTCACCAAATTCAACTTCAATAACAAGAACATGATGTGGGACCAAGTAAACCAAGTCCTAAACGATATAAGCTGGGAAGATAGACTAAGCAACACTAAGATCGACAACACTCTAATTACCAGACATAATGAGGGCAAATTCCTAGGCCTATACCTTGACAACAACCTGAATTTCAGCACCCATATCCAACACAACCAAAAAAGTATCCAAAACAGTTGGGATCCTCTCCAAGATACGATACTACGTGCCACAAAATGCCCTTCTCACACTATACCACTCACTTATTTATCCATACCTCACCTATGCTATTTGTGCTTGGGGATCAACTGCAGCAACACACCTAAAGCCAATAATAACCCAACAAAAAGCTGCAGTAAGAATAATCACTAAATCCCATCCCTGGCAACACCCCCCCCCACTCTTCATGGATCTAAACTTACTCCCTGTTCAGTACATCCACACTTACTACTGTGCAATCTACATCTACAGGACCTTAAACTCCAATATCAACCTTGACCTAAAACGCTTTCTTGATAGTTGTGACAGAACCCACAGGCATAACACAGGTATGTCAAAGGCCCTAAAATCTGGAACACCCTACCTGAGAACTCTAGAACTGCAGACACATTCGTCATCTTCAAAACTACCATTAGAAAACATCTTATCTCCCTGATAAACCCCATCAACTAACTACATGAATACCACCTGGTGGTTCACACTTACACTCACCCATTTGACCATAAACAGAAATATTAATCTCAATCTTAAAATAATGAATCCTATGATACTCCAATACTGAAACTATGTACTGTGCCAAAACAAAAGCATTCACATTGCTAAACTCACAAACTAGTATTTAGTCACTTAGCCATAATACCAACTTACCTCATAATTTGTAATATTTTAAAATAAAGAATTAAACTAAGTCTGCCCGAAATGCCTAGCCATGCTAGGCGTTCTAGTGGTACACTCTGTAATCATTATTTAACTACATGTAAACCACACAACAACCAAATTCTGTAAATTCAACATTGTAATCTTTATAGAGAATAAACTTTGAATCAATCGCATCTGCTAGAAAAACACAGGATGGATAATGAGAACCTTCAAAACTAGGGATGCCAAGCCCATGATGACACTCTTCAGGTCACTTGCTCTATCTAGGCTGGAATATTGCTGCACACTAATAGCACCTTTCAAGGCAGGTGAAATTGCTGACCTAGAAAATGTACAGAGAACCTTCATGGCACGCATAACGGAGATAAAACACCTCAATTACTGGGAGTGCTTGAGGTTCCTAAACCTGTGTTCCCTGGAATGCAGGTGGGAGAGATACATGATTATATACACCTGGAAAATCCTAGAGGGACTAGTACCGAACTTGCACATGAAAATCACTCACTACGAAAGCAAAAGACTTGGCAGACGATGCAACATCCCCCCAATGAAAAGCAGGGGTGCCACTAGCACGTTAAGAGACCATACAATAAGTGTCAGGGGCCCGAGACTGTTCAACTGCCTCCCAGCATACATAAGGGGGATTACCAATAGACCCCTGGCTGTCTTCAAGCAGGCACTGGACAAGCACCTAAAGTCGGTACCTGACCAGCCGGGCTGTGGCTCGTACGTTGGATTGCGTGCAGCCAGCAGTAACAGCCTGGTTGATCAGGCTCTGATCACGTCCCATGGCCAACTATTGATAGGAACTGGATATTTTCCTCCGAGACAACCGTATATAGAGTCCATTCCCCTACATAGGATATTAAGCAGAAATATTCCTGTAGATGAATGGTTCAGAGAACCGACACGTTGTTAAAATTAGACACATGTGCAACTCTTGGGTATCTTTATTGAGGAAACGTTTCGCCACGCAGTGGCTTCATCAGTCCATACAAAGGAGAAACTTTAAGAACAGGAGGAGAATGAGGTAATCAGTCCCTCAACCTTGAGTCGACATGGTCAGTCCATCAATCTTGAGTAGAATACGGCATATGAGCGGAGAAGCAGCTTATAAACCGTAGGCAGGAGAGGTGCAGCAGTCGTAGGTGGTGTCACATTTGTCCAATGTGGAAGTAGGTCGTGCCCAAGTGTTAGGCAAGCGAAGAATTCCCAAGTATTAAGATCCCAAGAAGTTGCAGTGTCTGACAGGATTGTAGATGGACTGATTGTTAAGATAAGATAAGAGATAAGATTTCGTTCGGATTTTTAACCCCGGAGGGTTAGCCACCCAGGATAACCCAAGAAAGTCAGTTCGTCATCGAGGACTGTAACTTATTTCCATTGGGGTCCTTAATCTTGTCCCCCAGGATGCGACCCACACCAGTCGACTAACACCCAGGTACCTATTTGCTGCTAGGTGAACAGGATAATAGGTGTAAGGAAACGTGTCGGAATTTCCACCCGCCGGGAATCGAACCCGGGCCCTCCGTGTGTGAAGCGGGAGCTTTAGCCACCAGGCCACTGACCACATCGACTCAAGGTTGAGGGACTGATTACCTCATTCTCCTCCTGTTCAAGTTTCTCCTTTGTATGGACTGATGAAGCCACTGTGTGGCGAAACGAGTCCTCAATAAAGATACCCAAGAGTTGCACATGTGTCTAATTTTAACAGAAATATTCCTACAATTCTGGCGGGATATTTTAACACTCATCACCCTGCACTCTTTAACTGTGGAATTGGTAATCCGCTGGGCAACTTGAAAGGAAAACAACCATTTAATATCATGACAGCCAGGAATCTGTCATTTCAAGGCCCATTCTTTAAATCGTATGTTGGTCCTCATCCGGGAACACCAGATATAGTCCTGACCAACAGAGACTGACTTCTTCCATTGTCGAGTCTCTCCTGGTGGGAACGTAGCATCTGACCATATCCCTGTTTTAATACAACTACAGCTTCTCCATTTAGAATGCCTGTACCTCCTAAACCCAATCTCAACACCCTAGGATTTGACCCCTTCAGGGCATTTCTTGGTGACGATGAAATTGCGTCGTTGGAAGATTTACCTTCCACTGTAATTGACGACGCGATCAGGTCCCTTCACAACCGAATACTTGATGCTACTAATGCAACTTGCCAATTAGCTTCCACAAAGATCTACCAACAATATAAGCCTACGAGGGAAATTAGAGACTATGAAAAATTATCAAACAATGTCGAAGGCATCTTCAAACGCAACAACCACCAGTGGCTACACTGTATAGATTGAGACAGGAATTAATTACCATGATTAGTCATCACAAACGTGATTTATGGAAATTTCTAGTTCTCGAAGCTAACCAGTATAAACGTGAACCAGCAAAATTTTGAAGCAATAGTGAGGATATATTACCAAAAACAACTGGTGGGAGCTCCATTGTTGGTGCTAGGGAGGATAGGAATAAGACAGGGAAACATGCACCAACAGGGAATACAGTCACAGAAACCCAAGGCAAACGGAAACCAAGCCTGTGCACATACTATGCACTTGGTATCTGCAGACATGGGAAATCTGGAAAAACAGACGGGACGTGCAACTATGACCACCCTAGAAAATGCCATGCCCATATGACAACAGGAAAATGCAAACTCCCTTCCTGTAAGTTATTTCACCCTGAAATGTGTACCTCTTCAGTACAGGAAAGACTGTGCTATAACTTAAATTGCCAGGCACACCATCTAAAGGGTACAAAAAGATACAAAACATCCAGGCCATGGGAAAACCTGGGTAGCCACAGCCACTCAAGAGGGAGAGGTTTTTTAGTGCCAGGAAGGAAAAAAAACTGGCAGGAAATGGCAGAAATCGTACACCAAATCCAGTCATTCCTGGAGTGGAACCACAGTCGATGGCCTCCACTCCAAACCAACAGATACAGATACTAATGCCGGAAAAAAAATCCACCCCAGTACCAACAATACCACCAGTCCGATAACATTCTTCTTTGCAAATATACAGGGTCTAAAGCCAGCAACAAACAACAAAATACCTTTCATCCGTGGACGGCTTGCAGAGGCAAAGGCAATGTTCACGGCTTTCACTGAGACCCACATAAAGGATCACTTGGACAACGAAATATGGATCCCAGGTTACAACCTATACAGATGTGACAGAGTAAACAGGCAAAAGGGGGGGGGGGTTGGCCTGTACATCGCTAAGTCACTTGTTTGCACAGAACTGCTAAATGCCTCAAATGATGTAGTGGAAGTTTTAGCAGTAAAGGTCGAGAACCAAAACCTAGTCATTGTGGTAGTCTACAAGCCTCCGGATGCAACATCCCAGCAATTCCAGGAACAGCTGTTAAAAATTGACCACTGTCTGGAAAATCTTCCAGCTCCTGCACCCAACATCTTGCTCCTGGGGGATTTCAACTTAAGGCACCTAAAATGGAGGAATATAGCAAATAATATTGTTGCAGTAATAACACCAGGAGGCAGCTCTGATGAAAACTCACACTCACACGAGCTTTTAAATCTCTGCACAAAATTCAATTTAAACCAGCAAATAATAGAGCCTACTAGACTAGAGAATACACTAGACCTCATCTTCACTAACAATGATGATCTGATAAGAAATGTTACCATATCAAAAACAACATACTCAGATCACAACATAATTGAGGTTCAGACATGTATGCGTGGAGCCCCAGACCGACATAATGAGACTAGCCACGAGGGAGCATTCACCAAATTCAACTTCAATAACAAAAACATAAAGTGGGACCAAGTAAACCAAGTCTTAACCGATATAAGCTGGGAAGATATACTAAGCAACACCGACCCCAACTTATGCCTAGAACAGATTAACTTGGTGGCACTCGATGTATGCACAAGGCTTATTCCTCTAAGAAAAAGGAGGAGTAGATGTAAAATAGAAAGAGACAGGCGCTCCCTTTACAGGCGACGGAAAAGAATAACAGCGGCTAAAAGAGGTCAATATATCTGAAATGCGTAGGGAGACACTGGTCAGAGAAATAGCAAGCATCGAACTCAAGCTAAAGGAATCTTATAGGAGTCAGGAATCGCGGGAAGAACTAAAAGCCATCAATGAAATCGAAAGAAACCCAAAGTATTTCTTCTCCTATGCCAAATCAAAGTAGAGAACAACGTCCAGTATTGGGCCCCTACTTAAACAAGATGGGTCCTACACAGAGGGACAGCAAGGAAATGAGTGAGCTACTCAAGTCCCAATATGACTCAGTTTTTAGCAAGCCGCTAACCAGACTGAGAGTCGAAGATCAAAATGAATTTTTTATGAGAGAGCCACAAAATTTGGTTCACACACGCCTATCCGATGTTATCCTGACGCCAAATGACTTCGAACAGGCGATAAATGACATGCCCATGCACTCTGTCCCAGGGCCAGACTCATGGAACTCCGTATTCATCAAGAACTGCAAGAAGCCCTATCACGAGCCTTTTCCATCCTATGGAGAGGGAGCATGGACACGGGGGTCGTCCCACAGTTACTAAAAACAGACATAGCCCCACTCCACAAAGGGGGCAGTAAAGCAACATCAAAGAACTACAGACGATAGCACTAACATCCCATATCATAAAAATCTTTGAAAGGGTCCTAAGAAGCAAGATCACCACCCATCTAGAAACACATCAGTTACACAACCCAGGGCAACATGGGTTTAGAACAGGTCGCTCCTGTCTGTCTCAACTATTGGATCACTACGACAAGGTCCTAAATGCACTAGAAGATAAAAAGAATGCAGATGTAATATATACAGACTTTGCAAAAGCCTTCGACAAGTGTGACCATGGCGTAATAGCGCACAAAATGCGTGCTAAAGGAATAACAGGAAAAGTCGGTCGATGGATCTATAATTTCCTCACTAACAGAACACAGAGAGTAGTCGTCAACAGAGTAAAGTCGAGGCAGCTACGGTTGAAAAGCTCTGTTCCACAAGGCACAGTACTCGCTCCCATCTTGTTCCTCATCCTCATATCCGACATAGACAAGGATGTCAGCCACAGCACATGTCTTCCCTTTTCAGATGACACCCGAGTCTGCATGACAGTGTCTTCCATTGCAGACACTGCAAGGCTCCAGGCGGACATCAACCAAATCTTTCAGTGGGCTGCAGAGAAAACAATATGAAGTTCAACGATGAGAAATTTCAATTACTCAGATATGGTAAACACGAGGAAATTAAATCTTCATCAGAGTACAAAACAAATTCTGGCCACAAAATAGAGCGAAACGCCAACGTCAAAGACCTGGGAGTGATCATGTCGGAGGATCTCACCTTCAAGGACCATAACATTGTATCAATCGCATCTGCTAGAAAAATGACAGGATGGATAATGAGAACTTTCAAGACTAGAGAGGCCAAGCCCATGATGACACTCTTCAGGTCACTTGTTCTATCTAGGCTGGAATATTGCTGCACACTAACAGCACCTTTCAAGGCAGGTGAAATTGCTGACCTAGAAAATGTATAGAGAACCTTCATGGCGCACATAACGGAGATAAAAACACCTCAATTACTGGGAGCGCTTGAGGTTCCTAAAACTGTATTCCCTGGAACGCAGGCGGGAGAGATACATGATTATATACACTGGAAAATCCTAGAGGGACTAGTACCGAACTTGCACACGAAAATCAGTCATACGAAAGCAAAAGACTTGGCAGACGATGCAACATCCCCCCAATGAAAAGCAAGGGTGTCACTAGCACGTTAAGAGACCATACAATAAGTGTCAGGGGCCCGAGACTGTTCAACTGCCTCCCAGCATACATAAGGGGGATTACCAACAGACCCATGGCAGTCTTCAAGCTGGCACTGGACAAGCACCTAAAGTCGGTTCCTGACCAGCCGAGCTGTGGCTCGTACGTTGGTTTGCGTGCAGCAGCAGCAACAGCCTGGTTGATCAGGCTCTGATCCACCAGGAGGCCTGGTCACAGACCGGGCCGCGGGGGCGTTGACCCCCGGAACTCTCCCAGGTAAACTCCAGGTAAGATTCGGCAACTTTTAGGGGCAAAGCACAAGGCTCCCAGTTACTAATTCATACCTTCACTGATGGTGATGATGAGGAGGAGGTTGAGATTAAACTTGATGATCCACAGGACCAGGCTAATTTGATGGGTGATGTTTGGGAGAAAATTCTCTCCCACAATAACAGTCGTCGATTTAATAACTACTATCAGTTGGTCAATGAATGGAGAGATGAGACTTAGCTGATCTACAACCACTACCTTCCATCGATACATCAACTCTTGAAGAGGCGTATCACACTACTTGAGATGAGTCAGGTTATTGGAAGAATGCAAAATAGAGCCCTGGTCTCTCTGGAATAACAATGAAACAAATAAAGTTCCTACCCAGAAATTGTAAACAGTCTTTGGTCAATATCTTTAATGCCATCTTGGCCTCCGGTACATTTTCCAGTGGTTTTTAAGACTGCGAGGATGATCTTTCTTGCGAAACCCATAAAGACGTCACCACCTGGAAACTATAGACCTGTATCCTTACTTGAAGTCACTGGCAACGTTCCTGAGATCATTTCCAATAGATTGAACTATTATATGGAGTTTAATCACCTCTTTACAGAAAAACAATTCGGCTTTAGGACTCAGAGGTACCCATTATGCAATAAATATTATTTTCGATGCTGTAGCGAGCTTGAAACATCAGGGCAATCTTGCCCTAATTGCCACCAGAGATGTTCATAAAGCTTTTGATAGCTTATGGCATGATGGTCTTATATATAAACTTATTGACCTACCTAACCATAACTGGACCTTTCTCAGATTTATATATAACTTCTTAACTCAAAGAAAAATCGTTCCTACCTTTCACGGCAGGTCGACAGAGCCTTTTATACCACAGCTGGTGTCCCCACAAGGTTCTTGTCTTAGTCCAATTCTATTCAATATTTATGTGAATGATCTTCCTTAACCGGAGTTCAATGATACAATTATAACGCAGTTTGCAGATGATGTTATCCATGTCGTCTCGTCAACCCACTGTAACAGGAAATATAAGTATGAGAGGGTCATAGAAAAAATGG
>NC_069432.1:38034387-38058109 GCF_026875155.1 Cherax quadricarinatus | reverse complement strand
ATATCAACACCTTAAGAAATATTACCGAAGAAATTCGTTTAACTGCCTTAATAACTTTGACTGAGTTTTTCCACACGATCTTGATACGACAACTGAAGAATGTAAGGTGTGCGTAATTGACACCTCTAACTTAGACTATGATGAAGAACTACATGACTTGGTGACTCTTGACCACTCAGACGCAACCAACATTAATATTAATGAATCTTTGGATGACCATAAGAGACATGAACTACTTCAATGTGTGAGTAACTTTTCAGACGTCTTTACTGATATTCCAGGTGTTACCTCCAGGGTAGTCCATAAGATTGACTTAGTGACGGACAATCCTATCAAACGATAATTATACCCAGTTCCAGTTCACCTTAGGGATGCATTTGACCGAGAGGTAGACAAATTATTAAAACTAAAGATCATTGAACCTTCAGTATCTTCATATTGTTCACCAGTAGTCATGGTTAAGAAGGAGGATAATTCATATAGACTTGCTATTGACTTCAGAGGCCTTAATGCTATAACTCGGTGGGATGCTGAGCCAATGCCCTTAATAGATAGCGATCTACACAAATTTTATGGCGCTTCCTTCTTTTCAGAGATTGATATGGCTCAGGCATATCATCAAGTAATCTTAGATCCTTCTTCTAAGCAGTACACCGCTTTTCCTACACACCAAGGACTGATGCAATATAGAACTATGCCCTTCGGTTTGGTAACTGCCTGTGCTACCTACGTGAGACTGATGAGAGATGTCGTGGGTAATATGCCAAATGTTTCAGTTTATTTTGATAACATTTCCGTAATGACTTCCACGTGGGGCGAACATATCCAAACATTAACATCAGTTTTGCGTAGGTTACGCTCACATGGCCTCACTGCCAAGCCGAAGAAATGCTTCCTCGGGTATAACAAGATTAGATATCTTGGACTGATACTTTCTAATAACTCTCTGCAGCCTCTCCCCAGTAAGATCAAAGCTTTATTAGAATTTAAATTCCCCAAAACCAAGAAGCTCATGCGTAGCTTTGTTGGTTCTGTAAATTTTTATGCACGGTTTATCCCGAACCTTACTGATCTTACAGGCATCTTATCCGACTTCCTTAAAAACTCTGTGAAGGAACCTCTTGAACTTTCCGACGTAGCTCGGGAAAAGTTTAATGAGATTAAAAATATCTTTTCGAAAGACCCTATACTTAAGATTCCAGATATTAATAAAACATTTTGTTTAAGAACTGATGCCTCCAATACTGGCTTAGGTGGAGTGCTACTACAATACCATGATGGTACTCCCTTCCCTGTATGCTTCCTAAGCCGGAAACTCCTTCCCGCAGAAACGAGATACTCCACCATAGAAAAGGAATGTTTGGCCCTTGTGCGGGGAATCTCCAAACTTAAATTTTATTTGCTAGGAAAAGAATTCATTTTAGAAACGGACCACAAACCTTTGATATACCTAGAAACTTTTAAGGGAACCAACAGTCGCCTCTTGAGGTGGACATTGGCACTCCAGGCTTTTAAGTTCCATATTGTGTATATCAATGGTTCATCCAATTATTTCTCTCACTGGTTAAGTAATGACAGTCAGTAGAAGATTTCTTGCCTTACGTGACTTCCATATGTTAGAACTTTTTCCTCGCCTATTCTCCTTGACTATAAGTCTTGGTATGGGGGAGTGTGAGGGAAAAGTTCAATAGATAGGAGTAGAGAGGGAGTATATAGTAACAATAGTTTCATTGCCGGCTACTTGTTAAGGTAGGGTAAGTCAAGCTCCCGCTATTCCCGCCTTTTTTCCCCCACCCCTAAAGTGATAGTTTGAAATAAATAACAAAAAGGCACAATACCGTGACTGGAACGATACACAAATAACCCGCACATAAAAGACAGAAGCTTACGACGACGTTTCGGTCCGACTTGGACCATTGACAAAGTCACACTAGTGTTAGGCTTGCCGACACTAACAATGCTCTTTTCTGTCACGTCAGAGATCATAGCCATCCTATTGACTGGTCTTCTGCTAAAACTGTCTTCCCTACTTCCAACTCGAACAGTCGCCGTTTAGTTGAATCCTCTCTTATACACAACTTTCCTTGTATGAACCTTAGCCCTGGCTTCGTCTCTGTAGATGCCTTCCTCTCCCACTACATTGTAAAATGCTCCAAACTTCAGAACACCCGTGACTTAACCTGAATCCTCATTTTTTCTTCTTCTTCTTCTTTTTCTTCTTCCTCTTCCCCTTTCCTCTCTCCTTTTCTCCTCTGGGTTGTCTTTCTCTCTCCTGTCTCGTGTTTCTGTTCCTTCTTTATTTTATTTCACCACTTCCCCTTTCACACACCTCTGTGCGCTTGCTCTCCCTCTGTGGGTTTCTAGCTCTCTTGCAGTGCTCCCCTTCCTTTGTATTTGACTGGCTCGTCTTCCTTATTTCCCACTTCTACCACTACCACTACTACTACCTCTTCTTTCTACTACATCTACTGATGAAATTAGACACATGGGGCGGCGTCTGGTTGTCTTTGTTGTGGACGTTTCGCCATCCAGTGCGGGGCGGGATGGCGAAACGTCTAGGGTGGGGATCCCCGGGGTGTTGTGCATGTGTCATTTCATCCTGTCGGTATTATATACAATTCTTGTACTACTACTACTACTACTACTACTACTACTACTACTACTACTACTACTACCACTACTACTACCTCCACCTCTTCCTGCCTATATATAGCCGTCCTGCTCCTCCTCTGTTAGTGTGACTTTGTCAATGGTCCAAGTCGGACCGAAACGTCGTCGTAAGCTTCTGTCTTTTATGTGCGGGTTATTTGTGTATGATAGTTTGACTGCCGGCTGCTTGTTAAGGTAGGGTCAGTCTAGCTCCCGCTATCCCTTCCCCTCCTTCTTCCCCCCCCCCCCCGAAAGGTGACGTTTGGGGCTCCGGTCCAAACAGTAATTTCACTAGACCACAGCTCCCACACACTGTAAGTATATGCCTGCCTTGTATCTAGTGGATTTATTGGCTGAAAGCTTCACTTTTGACCAATAATAAACTTAGCCCTTTTTCAGTCTGCTCTAGGTTTGACTGTTGAAAATAATCATCACATCTTTTAGGTATTGAAACTTATCATGGAGAGTGATTTCTTAAGCAGTGGGTAACCTTCTATCTTTCCCAGCTTGGATGACAGAGAGGGTCACCTGCCAATCACGAGCAGAACTGATGGAGATGGACTAACGTCCTGAGACTTCCCCTTTTTGGATTTAATTACCTGGGGCACCTGTATGAAGTAGCAGGATATAACCCCTCATCTTTGCAGGGGAAAAAACCTGCTTCCATTCATCTAGACTGAGTATTCACTGATAGACTCTGTGAACAACGAGCCGTGGGTTGTAACCAACACCTGCGACCCCCCCTCCCCCCATCATCGGCAACGGCTACGAATCAACACTCAGTGTCACCAACACCAGACACCCCTATACATATTAGCGTTGAATTCATTATCATTTAAATTTTTCATTTTTCATTTTCTTTAATGTAGGATTAATATTTCATATTTAAGTGTTTTATATTTTCTATATAATAAAGTGTTTATTTTGTTTTGTTTTTATTTCTTTTTCCCTATTCACTAATTTTTCTGAGGAGGAGCCAGCCTTGGTAATACTGTCTAAAGGGTTGTTACAGGGCTGAGTAAGCCTTTACAATGAGCAACAGAGCAATGGTGGACACGCTACCTTAGGTGGCCAGAAGAACTCACACGGGTAGAGCAAAGTTACTAATTATGGTGACCCTTTATCACAAGGAAACTGACTGGGAAACTTGGAGCGACATGGGGGTCCTGCAAAATGGAGAACGTTGATGGATGTGGTTCTGAAAAACCTCATGTATCAACATGATTGGGAGCACTACTAGAGAGAGAGGTGGAGATCAACAAGCAAAACTGACCCCGTATTCACCCTGAGTAGCTCAGTCATCGAGGACATCTGCGAAAGGCCCTTCAGAGCTAGTGATCACCCTGGTTCTGAGCTTTTAAAAACATAGTAGAATTACAAGTGGAGAGGGTAACAGGAGTAGGACGGGAAAAGCCAGACTACAAAAGGGGACTGCTCAGCATGAGAACTTCCTGCAGGAAGTTCAGTGGTTAAGAGAATTGGTAGGAAAATCAGTAAACGAAATGATGGGCTTCGCTTATGACCAGACTTTGGTAAGATGATAAGGAAGAAGGATGGGGAAGGATAGAAATATTGGAAAAGGGTGGGAGGGGTAGTGAGGTAGATATAAAAGGGAAGTGACACAACCACTTTGGGGCAATTTAACAGTGTGTGTAATAATATAAATTCTTGAATGGGTATAACACTTACCCAACAGAGTCACATAGATATAACATATATAGGTACATGACTCTGAATTGGGAGTAGATGTACAAGATGCAATTGCTTTTTTTTTGCAATTGCATAACGAATATTTAAACGATAAGACAAGGCGGTAATTGCCTGGACAATTCATGAAGAATTACTTGACACGTTAGCTTCTTTCAAGGTGGTGTCCCGCCATAGTAAATGTAGCGAATTTAATACAGTAGATCTGAAAGTAGAAATGTTACATGAGATATCTCCATAATTTGGGGTGATAATTTTCTTAGTAGACATAGAAGGGTTCTGGTGTTAGCCAATCATCTTCATCTGCAGGGAGGTTGCTCAAGATCATTGGTCGATGGTAATCGTCTTTATGAATGAAGCGACGCAGCCTCTGTGGAAGAGTCATTCTTTGGGTCCTGTGAGGAGGAGTGTTAATGATATAGTCGGTAGTATTTTAAACTTGGGGAGGATGTTCTCTATCTGGTATGTAGAGTTCTTGAATTGCATAGAGTTGTCTCTTCTTCAGCGTATCATGGCGTACATTTAAGGCAGTAATATCCTGTTGTACGTGTAAATCTGCCATTTTAACTCTGTCTCTCCTCCTGGTACTCGTAATAAAGCGGAGAGCATTATTCTGGACCCGATACAACCGTAGTATGTTGGTCTTTGTTGTTAATGACATTGGGACACATGGGTATTCGAGTATAGGTCTTTTCGTCATTTTATACAGATGTTTTTTGACATGTGAAGGGCCTTGATTAAATCTAAAGAGACTGCTAAGACCGGCTTTGGCTATGTTTATCTTTTTATTGACGTGAGATGTTGAGTGGAGCAGCCTGTCTATTTCATATCCCAAGATCTTGTTAGGATTTCTAATGGCTACAGGTGTACCTCTGATGGAGATAACCCCCCTTATCTTCGATGGTTGATGCAAAACATCCTATCGTACTAACCAGGACTTTGTCAAGGTTAGTCGTAATTCTCCATTTCTTTTCCCAATTAGATGTTCGACGAAGTTCAATATTCTATTCTCCTATGACTCTTTCATACTTGTATTTTCCTGTTACAGGAGTTGACGAGACGACATGCATAACATCATCTGCAAATTGCGTTATAATTGTATCATTAAACTCTGGTTGAGGAAGATCATTCACATAAATATTGAATAGAATTGGACTAAGACAAGAACCTTGTGGAACACCAACTGTCGGTATAAAAGGCTCTGTTGACTTGCCATGAAAGGTAGGAATGATTTTCCTCTGAGTTAAGAAGTTATATATAAATCTGAGAAAGGTCCAGTTATGGTCAGGTAGGTCAATAAGTTTGTATATAAGACCATCATGACATAAGCTATCAAAAGCTTTATGAACATCTCTGGTGGCAATTAGGGCAAGATTACCCTGATGTTTTAGACTTGTTACAGTATCGAAATTAATATATATTGCATGATGGGTACCTCTATGTGTTCTAAAGCCAAACTGTTTTTCAGTAAAAAGGTGATTAAACTCCATAAAGTAGTTCAGTCTGTTGGAAATGATCTTCTCAAGAACCTTCCCAGTGACTTCAAGTAAGGATATAGGTCTATAGTTCCCCTGGTTGATGGATGTCTTTATTGGGCTTACCAAGAAAGATCATCCTAGCAGTCTTAAAAACCACTGGAAAATGTCCGGAGGCCAAGATGGCATTTAAAGATATTAATCAAAGACCGTTTACAATTTCTGGGTAGGAACTTTATTTGTTTCATTGTTATTCCAGAGAGACCAGGGCTCTATTTCTCATTCTTCCAATAACCTGACTCATCTCAAGTAGTGTGATAGATCTATATGGTGGGCTATGTGATAATAAAATGCAAGGAGGCAGAGGAAAAGTTTGTTCCCAAGGGCAACAGAAGACTAGAATGAGCCTTTAGTTTACCCAAAGGTGTAGGAAGTCAAAACCTAAATGCACTAGAGAATGGAAAAAGTAGAGAAGACAAAGGGCCAAGGAAAATAGAAAGATTAGTCAGAGAGCCAGAAACGAGTATTCACAGATAAGGAGGGAGGCCCAGTGATAGTACGAAAACGACGTAGCATTTAGTCAAGTCTGACCCGAAACTGCTGCATAGCCACATCAGAAGGAAGACAACAGTCAAGGACCTGATAATCAGGCTGAGGAAAGAAATGACCAAGAAGTATATGAGGAGCTCAACATGAGATTTACAGTGGAGACAGAAAGGACTCCAGGAAGCCAGAACAGGGAGGTACACCAACAAGGGATATGCAAGCAAGTGCTGGATGAAATACACAGAACCGATGAGAAGGTGAAGAAGCTGCCAAGTGGATTTGATACCTCAAAGCCAGTGGAACCGGACAATATATCTCCGTGGGGCATTAGAGAGGAAGCAGAGATGCTGTGGTTGCCACTAACAACAATTTTCGAAATATCCATTGAAACTGGGTCAACAACATGAGGTATGGAAGTCGGCAAATGTAGTCCCCATTTCTAAGAGAGGAGACAGACATGATGCACTATACTACAGACCAGTGTCACTGACGAGTAGAGTATGCAGAGTCATGGGGAAGATTATCAGGAGGACAGTGGTGGAGCACCTAGAATGGAACAAGCTTATATACGACAACTAGCACGGATTTAGGGAAGGAATATCCTATGTCACAAACCTACTGGAGTTTTATGACAAGGTAACAGAAGTAGGACACGAGAGAGAGGGGTGGGTAGATTGGAAGAAGGCCTTCGACACAGTTTCTCATAAGAGATTTATGCAAAAGCCGGAGGATCAGGCACACATAACAGGAAGGGCACTGCAATGGATCAGAGAATGACGGACAGGGAGCAACAACGAGTATTGGTACATGACGAGGGTCAGAGTGGGCGCCTGTGACGAGCGGGGCTCCACAGGGGTCAGTCATAGGACCAGTGCTATTTTTGGTATATGTGAATGCCATGATTCAAGGGATAAATTCAGAAGTGTCCTTGTTTGCAGATAATGTGAAGTTAATGAGGAGAATTAATTCGGATGAGAATCAGTAGGACTACAAAGAGACTTAGACAGGCTGGAAGACTGATCAAGCAGCTGGAAGATCGGGGAAGCGCAAATAAGACCAGAGACAGAGAATAGGCTAGGTAGCTAAACACTGCAAACCTCACTCATGGAAAAAAATTCCTCAGGTGAGTATAATACCGAGAACATCTCCTGAGGAGCACATCAGCCAGATACCTGCTGCAGCATATGGGCGCTGGCAAACCTGAGAATAGTGTTCCGATACTTCAGTAAGGAATCGTTGAAGACATGTACACCGTATATGTCAGGCCCATACTGAGTATGCAGCACCAGTCGGGAAAACCCACACCTCGTCAAAAAATGTCAAGAAATTAGAGAAGTTGAAAAGGTTTGCAACAAGAACTAGTTCCAGATATAAGGGAAATGTCCAAACGAAGTAAGGCTAAGGAAAACCGACCTGACGACACTGGAGGACAGGAGGGTTAGGGTAGACATGATAACATACAAAGTACTGCGATGAACTGACAATGTAAACGAGAAAGGGTGTTTCATAGATGGGACACAGAAACAAGGGGTCACATTGGAAGTTGAAGACTCAGATAAGTCAAATGGATGTTAGGACGTATTCCTTTAGTCAGAGTTATCAGAAAGTGGAATAATCTGGCAAGTGACTTAATGGAGGCAGGAACCACACATAGTTTGAAGATGAGATTTGAAAACAGCACAGATTGAACATTAAAATGGTATAAAATACCGACAGGTTGTTAGGTAAGACACATATGAAACAGTTTAGGTATCTTTATTATGAAACGTTTCGCCTACACATACAGCACAGATAAAGAGGGAGGCCCAGCGGCAATATGAAAATAGCATAATATCGAAAGCTTAGTCTCAACATAAGAACATAAGAAAGGAGAAACACTGCAGCAGACCTGTTGGCCCATACTAGGCAGGTCCTTTACAATCCATCCTCCTCACAAAATATTTGTCCAACCCAATTTTCAATCTACCCAAGAAATAAGGTCTGATAACTCTATCCATTAATATATGCAAATCCCGTTCAAACCAAACCCTCTCGATCAAGTATTTATCCAACCTAAATTTTGAACCTCCCCAAAGGGTTTTTAAACCCCTCTATAACCCAACTAGGTAGACTGTTCCCCTCATCAACTACCCTATTTCCAACCAATACTTTCCTATGTCCTTTCTAAATCTAAACTTGTCAAATTTAAATCCTTTTATTGCGGGTTCTCTCTTGGAGAGATATCATAAGAACATAAAGAACACTGCAACACAAGGTTTTCTTGGTACAGACCTGCAATCAACTTCGACAACCTCCACTAGTGAGAACGGCGGGATTTGAGAGGGACCTGACCTCAAAACATTTGAGTTCTTACCTCTTCTAGTGACCTACGTCTCACCTCTTGGCGCTATATAAGGCTCCAATTTGTCACTTCATCTCCATTTTTGTTTCCTACTATGGAACAATGCTCTTCTCCAGACTGAGGGACTGACCACCTCAAAGAGGACATAAGAACATAAGAACACTGAAACACAAGGGTATCTTGGTACGGGACCTGCAATAAACTTCGACAACCTCCACTAGTGAGAACGGCTGGATTTGAGGGGGACCTGACCTCACAACATCTGAGTTCTTACCTCTTCTAGTGACCTAGTCTCACCTCTTGGCGCTATATAAGGCTCCAATTTGTCACTTCATCTCCATTTGTTTCCTACTATGGAACAATGCTCTTCTCCAGACTGAGGGACTGACCACCTCAAAACTTTAAGGGTGATGGACTGATTACATCGTCTTCAAGTATCTTCTGAATCTATCAACTTTTCTGTACTCGACTGAAAAAGCCTACTGTGTAGGCGAAACGTTTCGAAATAAAGATACCTAATGTTGCATATGTGTCCTTACCTAACAACCTGTCGGTATTTTATACCATTTAATGTTAAAATCTGTCGGGACACTGCAACACAAGGGTATCTTGGTACAGACCTGCAATCAATTCGAAACCTCCACTAGTGAGAACGGCTGGATTTGAGAGGGACCTGACCTCACAACATCTGAGTTCTTACCTCTTCTAGTGACCTACGTCTCACCTCTTGGCGCTATATAAGGCTCCAATTTGTCACTTCATCTCCATATTGTTTCCTACTATGGAAACAATGCTCTTCTCCAGACTGAGGACTGACCACCTCAAAACTTTAAGGGTGATGGACTGATTACATCGTCTTCAAGTATCTTCTGCTTCTATAAACTTTTCTGTATCGACTGAAGAAGCCTACTGTGTAGGCGAAACGTTTCGAAATAAAGATACCTAACTGTTGCATATGTGTCTTACCTAACAACATAAGAACATAAGAATGGGGGAACATGCAGAAGGCCTACTGGCCCATGCGAGGCAGGTCCTTATCAAACGACTACTACCTTAAGCTTTCCTAGAAATAACTCCCGTACCCAATGACACCAATCAAACCCAGCCCCTCCCAGGTCTCCTGGAGGTCAGAACAGAGGAGTACATCAACAAAGAGATATTCCAACAAGTGTTTGGGAAAAAATACACACAACTGAGGAGGAAGTGAAGAAGCTGCTAGGTGACCTTGATACCTCAAAGGGGATGGGACCAGACATCTCTCTGTGGGTCCTTAGAGAGGGGGGAGAGACGCTGTGTGTGCCACTAACCTCAATTTTCAACATATCCATGAAACTGGGTAACTACCTGAGGTATGGAAGACGGCAAATGTAGTCCCCCTTTTAAAAAAAGGAGACAGAAACGAGACACAAAACTATAGACCAGTGTCACTGACGTGTATAGTATGGGAAAGTCATGGAGAAGATTAACAGGAGGAGAGTGGTGGAGCACCCAGAACAGAACAACCTTATAAACAACAACCAACACGGATTCACTGGAGGTAAATCCTGTGTCACAAACCTACTGGGGTTTTATGACAAAGTAACTGAAGTAAGACATGAGAGGGAGGGTGGGTTGATTGCATTTTTTTTGGACTACAAGAAGGCCATCGACACATTCCCCACAAGAAATTAGTGGGAAAAGCTTGAGGATCAGGCACGTGTAACAGGAAGGACACTGCTATGAATCACAGAATACATGACAGGGAAGCAACAGAGAGTCATGGTACGTGAGGAGGTATCACAGTGGGCACCTATGACGAGTGGGCTCTACAGGGTCAGTCCTGGACCATTTGCTGTTTTTGGTAAAATGTGAAGACATAACGGAAGGAATGGGACTCAGAAGTGTCCTTGTTTGCAGATGATGTGAAGTTAACGAGGAGATTCAAAGGGGTCGAGGATAAGGTAGAACTACAATTCTCCTCGGGGCTACAATTTGGTCCAGCAACTGGCTCCTTGAACTGAACCCCGCAAAATGCTAAGTCATGAAGATCGGGGAAGGGCAAAGAAGACCGCAAACAGAGGTATAGTCTAGGTGGCCAAAGATACAAACCGCACTCAAGGAAAATTTATCTTTGGGGGGAAAGTGTAATACCGAGCACATCTCTTGAGGCCCACATCAACCCAAATAACTGCTGCAGCATATGTGCGCAGGTTTTTTTCGACACATCAGTAAAGAATTGTTCAAGAAATTAGAGAAAGTCCCAATGGTTTGCAAAAAGACTATTTCCTGGACTAAGGGGTATGTCCTACCCAGGAGGAGGTTAGGGAAGTCGACTTGACGACAATGAAGGACAGAAGGAATATGGGAAACATGATGACGATATAGAAAATACTGAGAGGAATTGACAATGTGGATAGCAAATGATGTTACAGACATTTTGACACAATAACAAGGGATCACATTTGGGAGTGATCAGATGTGACCACGAACAAGTGGTATTTATTAAATAACAACACTGGGACAGCCGGGGATTTCGAACCCATTTTTATTTTAGCACACCTCAAGGTGAGCGAAAATTCCAGGGTTTTTCTAACCCACGGGACCATACAATCCTACAAGACTCACGCACTCAGCAGATCTAGGTGTTGTTCCGTGATCCAAGGACATTCGATGGTGTGGGTGCTTCAGAGCTAATTTATTTCTCCTTCGCTTTGGTGTACGCCTCCACGAGCATATTTTATTATTGTAACCACGAGCAAGTGGAAATTTATTAAATAACAACACTGCGACTAGCCGAGGATTCGAACCCTGTTATTTTAGCACACCTCATGGTGAGCGAAAATTTCCATGATGTTCTAACCCACGGGAAACCATACAATCCTTCAAGAATCAACTACCCAGCAGAGCTAGGTGTTGTACCTTGATCCGAGGACATTCGATGATGTGGGTGTATCAGAATTAATTTCATCCTCCTCCCCGTTTGGGAGGATTGTAGGGGTCCGTGGGTTAGAGCGCATGGAATTTTCGCTCACCATGAGGTGTGCTAAAAAACAGGGTTCGAATCCTCGGTAATCGCAGTGATGTTTTGATTAAATACCACTTATGCCTGGTTCAATAATATTTTTTCAGGAACACTGAAAATATTATGGGGAATATTAGCTGAGGGAATATATGAGAACAGCACCTAAGGGATATCATGTACTACATTGTATGAGTTATTACAACTCATAACAGTTCAGATATTACGACTTTTAAAAGTTAAGGAATATTACTTGGATAAGACAGCAGGGGAAAAAAAATAGGGCAATGCCTGTATCCTGCCAGTAATTAATACTAGCGCGCTAACCGTACGCTGTTCCATATATCAAATTACTTTTTTAAATATTAAGCACAAACACGGAATGGTAGACAGTAAACAGTTATTTTCCTTGTTGATGCTTTTATTTCATAAAATAAACTTGATAAATTGTTGTGGAACTGATTCCCAAAACTATTTAGTGTCGTATACGTTTAATGAATGTCAAGTGTTTTAGCCCGGGAAAACCCGGGTTATCTGGATCCCTCAAGTCCGAAGCATCGTCCAAGCGTCGGACTGAGAGGATCCAGATGCTAGTTTCCAGGGGCTAAGACGATAATTTTTCCTGCGGAGTTCTTTATTAAAACCCCTGAGAGAGGCATCAGCTTGAGAGTGATAATAACCCGTACAACAACAACATACTCTCGCTGCCCTGCTCCTCCACGATTTATAAACCCTCTGTAGAAATTTGGGAAATGGAATTCGCACCATCTGTAATTTACGAGAAGAAAAATAAGCCAAACTAGGTTCTTCGGCACTTTTTATTGGATGGGCAATTCATCGCTTATTGATGTCTTATTTACTGGGCAGATGCGTTAATTTATAAATATGTTTATTTTGGATGCAAATGTTCATAGGGATAGGAATAATTTTTGGAATAGAATGTGTTATATGATGCAAGTTTAGAAATATTTCGCCCCACTCTACCGCTAACTCATTAACTAATGTTATTTTTCTGTTTTTTCTACAAAGTTGTGAATGTTTTCTCAGGCACTTGCTTCTTAGAGAAATCCGGTCAGTGATAAACTGTAGGACAGTGGTTATAATGGAAATTGGCTTATAATTAATAAAATAATAATAATATAAATAATAATTATAATAATAATAATCTTAATAATCATAATAATAATAATAATATAATAAAATAATAATATAATAAAAATAATAATAATAATAATAATAATAATAATAATAATAATAATAATAATATCTGAAATTTCTACATGTACAAGGTATACAGTCGTGGCTCACATTAAAGACATACCTATTCTACAAGAAAGCCGATTGTTATGCAGAGCTTTTCCCGGGGCAAATTCAGTCATTTTTGTCCCAGGAGCGACCCACACCAGTCGCGTAACACCCAGGTACCCATTTTAACTGATGTCTGAACATGGACAAAAATGTCATAAGGAAACACGTCTCAAATGTTTTTCCAGCCGTACCGGGGATTCGATCCCCGTGCCTCAGTGTGTGAGCTGAGTGCAACAAGTTCAAGAATAAGACACTTTCTTGCAACATTTGGGAATTTTTATGGGGAAATGGTTATCCACCAGTGGCGTTGTCAGTCTAAAATATAGAACAAGGGCGAAAGATTAAGAGACGTTTACGAAATCAGTCCCTCGGCCTGGAGTCGATGTATTCAGTCCACCAATCAAAGACTGATGGACAGAACACATCGATCTAAATCGACTGATAGACTGAGCACATCAAATGAGTTCACTTCATCAGTCAAAACTGATGGACTGGACACACGACTCCAGACTGAGGGACTGATTACCTCAAACTCCTCCTCATCTTCCATCGTTCTTCTCTGTTTCGGACTGACGAACTCACTGGATGGCAAAACGTTTTCACAATAAATACGCCTAAAGTTGCACAAGTGTCTCAACTCTCCTGTGGTTAATCATTCGCTCGTTTATCTGGGCTGGATTTCCGCCTCTCAAGAGTCAATGGATCACCAAACAGTCTTCCATTTTCACATTTTATAACTTCCTTATTGGCCCACTCTCACAGGTCTTTCATCCACTAAACTTTCTCCTTCACCTCCAATTGCTTTTGATGGTTCTTGTGGCTGACACAAGCAGAATTTTCTTTGTAGAAGAAAGGCAAGAGGCAGACACTGTTTTTACATGAAGAACGTCTTTGATTTCCCAAAAAAGAAACTTCCTGTGTTTTCTTTCACCTGGTGGTGATCACGCGGGTAATATCGGTACACAAGCGACTAGATGCAATCTTTGGGGAAAAAGTTTAATCGGACCATGGTAAAAAACCTTGGTAATAAATACCGACAAGTTGGTTTAGAAAGACACGTAAGCAAACACTATAACATATTTATTAGAAAAAAGTTTTGGTCCTGGGACTTGATCACTTCCCAGGACCGAAAGGTCCCCGGACCGAAACGTTTTCTAATAAGTTATAGTGTTTGCTTTTCGTGTCTTTCTAAACCAATCGGACCATTTCCCCGGCCGGGATTGAACCCGCGGTCGAGAGTCTCAAAACTCCAGCCCGTCGCGTTAGCCGTGGCTAAAGCGACGGGCTGGAGTTTGAGACTCTCTGACCGCGGGTTCAATCCCGGCCGGGGTATGGTTTGTTTGGGAATCGTGTTATTACGATTTCGTGAGTCATGTTTAATCGGGTTCACCGAGACTTTTTTTTCACGTTTGAGCCGTGAGGTTTAGCTAGGCATTGGGAACTCCTTATGTTAACTATTTGAAAAATTTCGCATGTATTCTTCTTTACAAATGAGAACAATAACAATAGCACTGAATCTATCTACCAGTACTGTCTATGATAAAAAAAAAATAATTTTTTAAATTTTATGGGGGGGGGGGGGAGAGAACTGAGACTAGTGCAAAAAATCTTGAGGAAAAATTTAAACATATTTTTTAATTATTTTGGAGAGAGAACTAAAAAATTTTAAACTTTTGCAAAAACTTTAAAATATATGTTTTATATAATATTAATATATATAATATATATATATATATATTAATATATATATATATTATAATTTTATATATATACATATACATATATATATATTTTAATATATATATATATATATTTATATATATATAAATATATATATATATTTTATATATATATATATATATATATATATATTCAAAGTATTAAAAAATTTTTCAGTAATACTTATGTATTCTTTAAAGGAAAGTGCCTACCATATTTGATAGTATTACCGATACACCCTTTGGGAGATAAAAGTAGGTAATAATATGTCACTTACATTTTTTTCCCCTTTTTAATATAGTATAAGCACTTGTGGAAGCGAGTGTAAGTGCTCCAGAGACACCAAGGTTATATACACCAACGATGTGTCTGTCTCTTAGTGTAATATACACAGATAGGTGTATGTCTCAGTTCATATACTCGATGAAATGTATGTCTCTAAGTTTACATACACTAAATTGTATAAGTGTCTTTCCTTCATTATCTAAAAAAAAACTCCTCATTCATATGGCTTTTCCCCTTTTTCAGTCGAAGAATCTACGAGCAAATAGCATTGTTAAGGAGCCTTATAGTCCCCAGTTGTAAGATTAATTCCCACCAGCCTGGAATGGAGACGATAATTTACAAAACCTTCGAAAATTTTCACCAACGTTTGAAAAGTGTTCTTCCTGAACTACGAAATCAGTAAGTTAAATTCAAGCGTGGATGAGCATAGAAATATTTGAGTCCACCTATTGCCAATGGCTTCAGTATTTAATATAATAACATCTTTATTTTTTTACAAGTTCATGTTTAAGGTATACAGTCCTAGCTGACATCAATGACAAAACTACTATATAGAAAAATCCCCTTTTTATGCAGAGCATTTCGGGAGTAAATTAGGTCCGTTTTTGTCCCAGGATGCGACCCACACCAATCTACTGACACCCAGGTACCCCTTTTACGATGAGTGAACATGGACAACAGGTGTAACGCTCCCAGTGTTTCCACCCCCGCCACCCTTGTATCTTTTGTTCCAACCCTTGAGGTTTGATTTGTTTACGGGGAAATTCGTCGACGTACTGAGTTTATTTAAATTGGAATTCGTAAGATAACGGGGAATAATCTAAGGTAACTGAGAAATTAGGTAAAGTAACTGGGGAATTAGGCAATTTAACTGGGGGAATTATGTAACATAACTGGGGAATTAGGTAAAAGTAACTGGGGAATTAGGTAACGTAACTGGGGAATTAGGTAGGGTAACTGGGGAATTAGGTAAGGTAACTGGGACTCTCCTGATTCGCTTCAAAGTTTTCATCCTAGTGTTTTTACTAGAGAGGGAAAATTTACGTTAATTATGTCCGTAAGTCCCAGTGTGTCTACTTTATTAAATTTATAGTGATACTGATATGCACTAAATAATTAAGTACTGCCTCGCTTTATTGGCTTTTAAAAAAATAATAATAAATTCTAAATTAAGGATGAGGCTTACTCAAGCTTAGGCTACTTGGTGCAAGTTATAAATTTTAATTGAATTGTGAAACAACTTAGATTCGTATGATTCAGAATTTCTAAGAAACACTTTTCTGATAGACTTCAAATTTAAAATACTCATGGACTATATAAAAAAAAATGTCTTTCACTCTGAGTTACATTAATTTTTGTAATAATGGTATAATTGCGGACAATACGTTAGGTAAAAGAGCACATGTGCATCTGATCTGACTTTTATTGAGGCAACGTTTTCGTTCTCCAGAGGCTTTGTCGGTTGTTTGTCAAAGTTTGACATATCCCCCTGGAGAGTGAAACGTTGCTGCAAAAACAAAGTGTTAATGTTGCAGTTTAAAAACTGTAGTGTAAAGCACCCTTCTGGCAAGACAGTGATGGAGTGAATGATGGTGAAGTTTTTCTTTTTCGGGGCCCCCCTGCCTTGGTGGGAATCGGCCAGTGTGATAATAAAAAATAATAAATATTGCAATAACGGTATGTGATTCCCACCATTTGAGGAATTAGACACATATGGCAATATATGTATATTTCTCTAATTCATCATGTCAGTATTTTATACATAGCAACTCAATTGAATTATAATATAATAAAAATCCCCTTCAGCTTATTTGGCAGCCTGAGGTTCAACTCTTGGGCATAAATTTTAGTTGTTCTACCACCTGTATACAACGTGACTTCAGCTACTGAACCTCATTTAACTGAGGTTTACATGAGTCGTTCTACCTACCTGTCCTTCAGCTACTGAACCTCATTTAACTGATGTTTACATGAGTCGTTCTACCTACCTGTCCTTCAGCTACTGAACCTCATTTAACTGAGGTTTACATGAGTTGTTTTCTACCTACCTGTCCTTCAGATTCATGTTGACGAAGTTAATGAACGCATTCTTTTGCGTAGTAGAATTGATTAATTTTTCAATCACTGTCTTTGGTGTACAGTTCTGCAGAACTATGTAACTGATTAGATCATCCACTCTCTTCGTATATCAACTCTATTGAATTGAAAAAAACTGCTGATTTAGCGAAACACCTTCAAAGAAAGTTATTCTAGATTTCCATTTGTGTTTTATTCCTGATATATAAAATTGAGAATTTTATTCAATAAAATCGTAGAATAATTAGACTTTCCATTAACTTATTCCTAGGTATCTATGCATATCTACTGAATGCCTTATCTGATCGGCTTCAACTTTTCAACCGTGGTCAACTAATTACTAAGTAAAGCTTCGTGGAATAATTAACAGAAAAATTTTCTGAAATGGTTTCTCCACAAGAAAACTTTTAATAGGCTTCAATATTTCAACACTGAAGCATCCTATTTCGAAGACGATTGTTACTCTTCATGAATAACAAAAAAGGCACAATACCGTGACTGGAACGATACACAAATAACCCGCACATAAAAGAGAGAACCTTACGACGACGTTTCGGTCCGACTTGGACCATTTACAAAGTCACACTGTGTACTCTTCATGAAGCTTCTAGGTGCCATATTGCCACTAATAATCTCGAGGTCTTCAAGTAATATTTTACATCACTGCTATATTTTACCTTGATGCCAGTAAGTGGCTCTTGATCCAAGGAATTGAACGTATCCTTAGATCGAATTGGAATGTTTCCCTATCCACGGGCGATATACCACCCCCCACTAATTTACTGTTCTTCCCTGGTTAAAGATTCTAAATGACATTAATAATGAATGGCTGAACTCTCTAATGACATGGGTGAAATTATTTTTTTTGAGTGTAGGTTGTGCAGGAGCAAATTATATTGGATTCTGTACAGTAAATGGATAATGTCTTTTCTGGTCGACCTGAACTTTTAATGTTCATGTGTTTTTCCTCAAAAGAAATTTCTTCTTAATTTTATTTTTTTTCAGTTTTAATGCGTCAAGTTTTTTTTTAATCATATTAGTTTCCGTGATATAAACTGACAATGTGTTCTTTGATCAAAAATATGTCTCTGTCTTCGAGTTTATCAGATTATCCTAACATCTGTGTGGCTTCAGCATAATGGGGAAAAAATGTATGTTAGGGTCCTAACATAACTAATTACTTATGTTCTAATTACTTAAGTAAGCCTTATGCTAACACTCTTATTTAGAGAAAAAATTGGATTGATTTTGGCCAGTTGTAGGTTCTACTTTTTCTTTGTATTAATAGAAGAAACTGGGAAAATTGAAATACTGATTTTCAAGCGAATTTTTTTTACAGATTCATGCGATTGTCTTCAGCGATATTTTGACAATTCAAGTTATTCGCGATTTCATATTTATTTCGTTGGAGTGTTCTAAGATATTCTTCCTAAGATAACAAGAGAATTATTCTTCAGTGTAACATCAAAGCTGGTGCTTCGTTCTGGATGGATCGAATTAGTTTTGAGCTGTGTATGTCCTACTTTACCATTTTCCTTCATGAAAAAGGTGTATTTGTGTCCATATGATGACTTTTGAATACCCTCGTGACTGACGATTGGAAATAAACCAAAATAATGAAACCAGCTGGTTGAATGTCTTACGTACTGGCCTGGAGTTTTGGACTCACTTTCCATTGGTTCAATCTGCCCGTTCCGTTGTGTTTTTTGAATACCCGTTTTTGTTCACTAAAATGTAACGGCATTAGATACTATTGTCGCCTACTGTACGTGCATGGACGTACTGGTGTCTATGATATATAAAGATAAATTTTTGGATCAGGCGGAGACCGAAATACATTTATCTAATTGTCTTGGCCCATAATGTGTGACACTAACTGGCAATTAATTCATCACTACTGACATAGTGACATTCTCAGTTATACCGCAAACTCTACTACCATTCCTTTCAAAACCAGTGAGACTGTAACTACTACCACTGAACCTGTTTACTACGATCACTATCACATAACCATAGTTATCACTCAACCGCTACCGTTACTACCATAAACACAATAACTACTAACAATACTTTTGCCTTGCTTCACTCTTGTCTGTCTCTTATGCCACTACCACCTAATACTACCACCACTATTACTACTACCACTACCAGCATTAACTCTACAAGTACTTCTCCACTTCCTTGTCCCATCCCTATCCTCCTCTCCAGTATATCCTGGCTGCCGCGTTACCGTGTGCTAGTGTGACTAGTCAATGGTTCAAGACGACCGAAATGTCATCATAATCTTCTTTCCCCTATGTGCGAGCTATCTCAGTAATAATATGTAATAATTACCCTCCAAACAGTCCGTGGGCTTATGATTATTTAATTCAAGAATCTCTGACGAATTCAGTGTTTGTACACTGAATGCCTGCGATTACAGCGAATTTGCAATTCATGATAATGTAATCAAGAATATGTAATGAACGCCATCTCAGAGAGTATACATAATATATTCTACTGTCATTAGTAAATGCATAGGGTTAGGATGCTGTCATTAAGCATAGTCGAAACCTTAATGGTACTCTGACTAGGAGACTGGTTAGTGTACGTAGATATTTCAGGGAATACATTTATGTTTCAGTCATAGACAGACTGTTCTAAACAGATATACTGAGTAGCAAAACAAATTATTACTAATGGCCATATAATATATATATATATATATTATATATATATATATATATAATATATATTATATATATAAATATATATAATATATATATATATATTATATATATATTATATATATATATAATATATATATATAATATATATATATATATATATAAATATATATAATATATTATGTGGTGTGTGTGTGTGTGTGTGTGTGTGTGTATGCAAAACAACCACTCTGAAAGAATAGAGAAATTCCAAGCGCTTTCGTGACTACTCAACATTATAGTTCCTTGATAATGTTAGTCACGAAGCACTTGGAATTTCTCTATTCTTTCAGAGTGGTTGTTTTGCATATTCTGAAAATCACCTGTTTACTGTGATCTTATTGCATATATATATATATATATATATATATATATATATATATATATATATATATATATATATATATATATATATATATATATATATATATATATATATATATAGCCACTTAAAAGGAAGGATGGAGGAATTAGGCCTATTGCAGTAGGCAGCACTTTTCGCGCCGCCTCGTTTCCAAAGCTGCTGCTTGAAGTATTAGCACAGAGGCAGCCATGATGCTTCAACCAAACCAACTTGGTTTTGCGGTCTCTCAAAGAAGTAAAGCAGCGGTTCGTGCAACAAGGGCGTATATCAACAACCTGCCTGAGGACAATGCAGTGGTAAAATTAGACTTCAAGAATGCATTTAATCTCCTGAAAAGATATGTGGTATTAGCAGCAGTACAAGAACATTCCTGGTCCCTTTCCTTTCTTTCAGCTGGATATAGCAAGGAATCAATGCTCCTGTTTGGAGAGCATGAAATCACATCATCAGAGGGTGTCCAGCAAGGGGATCCTCTTGCATCATTTCTTCTTCTGTACAGCGGTTAGGGAAATCACAGTCAGACTGACCAGTGAGCTAAACATCTGGTTCCTAGATGATGGCACAATAGCAGGTACAAAGAAGTCCCTCTTAGGTGATCTTACACAAGTGATAAACGGGAACAGGAAATAGGTCTCATCCTGAATCCATCCAAATATTTTTCTCAGCGGGTTAGTAATTAATTCCACTCTAATGAGTCGAAGTGGACAGAGGGAAGGGCTAGACGTACTTAAATATTCGGTAAGGGATCTAGAGGTCCAATTCCTCAGAGCAAAGCTCCTCTCCTCCTCCCTCCCTTTCTTCAATGTGTTTTATATATACAAATTAGTTTGCGTGAAGTGGCATTTATGGAACTTTAATAGTTTTACTTTCATGTTATATCTCAGTGAGTTCCCTCTGAGATATTTAACCTCAAGTGGAAGATGAAATAATCTTATCTTGCATATCAAAAATCATAAAATCTTATACCCAAGTCACTCTACTGGAAGTTTAGTTTTTGACTATTTTTCCCACAAGGATCTACGGTTTCCTTTCCTAGTTGAACCTCGAGTTAATTATAAAATGAAAGCGTAAAAAAATATTTTGATTATCTTACTTCAATTACATATTATTATTCTTTCTATCAAAATTTCAAATGCATGACAGACATCATTTTTTCATTGCTTTCCTGACCCAAAGTCAAATTATATATATTTTCTGTTTCTTCGCGCAAGAAATCCGAATTCAAAAAGAATTCAGAGTCAGAAAGTGTTGTTACATCTTTCCTCTCAGTGAGAAAGATGTCAGTCAAAAAGTAATAAGTAAAAAAAAAAAACTTTTTCTCATGACTTTACCTTTATTCTGTTAACCGAAATCCACATAAAGCACCGCCATGACCATAGTCTTCATTTATCCCAGACAAGAAACATCGAAGCTTCCAATGTTTCACGCTGCGATGCTTGATAAATGTCCGGTGTGACAAAACAACGCATTATATATTCCAACTTGGGAATTTTACTGCCGATGGAATAACGAAGAGAAATTGGCTGGAGAAATTTGCATTCAATTTCAATTCATTTTCATTTATTGTTGCAACTACGTCAGTTATATTTCCAGTCATTTCTCTTGGCAACAAGGCTGTCACACATCTCAGTTTTGTCAAGGCTTAAGTTACGTATTCTCACACATTCTTTCATCATTTAAAAAAAAAATGCAGTTCATGTATTTTACATTCTCTTCAGTGTACACAGTTTCATATTTCCATAATGAGATCTTATTCATTTTATAAAACTTACAAAATTTTCTCTGGAAATCATTTCTATCATCTGTGTTCCAGAACATGTTTATAAAGTGCTAATTATTCATATAATTTACTTCTACCGTGTCAACAGCGCTACTGGCGACTGAAGAAACATAAACTTCAGTTTCCGAGACTTTCAACTTTGTCTAGAAACATTTCCACCAACATTTCCACCTTGCATTCCATCAAAACTTCCCTTCAGTGAATGATCGCCCATCATCGTCAATATTCTTAGCAACGTAATTGTTAGCTTGCAATTCAGGTTCATTTTCAACTACACATTTTTAATGTTTGGTTCATGTTTGTTCTATTTTTTTCCCTTTAAGCATTGAATAGTTCTTGCGACGTGATTAATCGTGCCTTTCAACATTGTTCTTTTTAATCTTACAAACGGCTTTGTCGCTGTTTAATCAAACAATATAATCATTAGTCCACCTCTCATTGTACACGCGCCTCCGGTTTTTCTCTTATATGAAGAGAGGTTTTGCTACAGTTAGATTTTGAACAACAGCCTGAAAAGGATTATGTGCACCTAAATTACCTTTTAGGGGGCTTACTTCACTGTACCTAACAATCTAAACTGCCTTTATTCTCTCAACCCCCACACATCTATGCAATACCTCTGCCATGACTGTGTATATCCTCCATAACTGTGCCGTGTTACAGAGACTTGGACTATTTTCTTTAATTGTGTCCTAAGTATTTAGAGTTCATAAGTCATACAATTTAAACTTACCAATTTTTTAAGGTCGTTTTGCTTGCGTAAAGACAACTTAAATGTGATCGTATGAAAATTTAAAGATAAAGCTTGTTTTTGTTTTCTTAAAGCACATCAAACAAGAATGTCCATACATCATGTAACAAAATCCCTCTGCCAGAGATAAACAGACACAACATAACGCTTGGTCACTCTTTCCTCATCCTGACTCGGCTTCGTCCACATTTTTTTTTTTCATATGTTACCGGTGTTTGCAATTCTTAGACGTATACAGAGAAACCATAAATGGCCTTTATTCCTTGCCGGGATATCTAGGTTTATAATCTTACTGAAACACACATATATCTCTAGTGAATTTTAGAAATGATAAAACTCAGTCTGAAAACTTATTTCTCTACCTGATATTGAGAAACGAATAACGTGATGATAAATCACGTGACACTTAGAGATAAGATATGAATAATTATCATAAAAGATGAATGACGGAAAGTAAAAAGTCCCAAACCAAGAGATTGGTACTAAAAACATTTAAATGTATCCACAAATCTTTGCCATTACACAATATTCATCGCATAGTCTTACGATGTTTCTACCGTTACTTCAAACATATCCTTCGTCAGCCGGACGTCTCCCCCAGCGTTCAAAACGAAAAATTGACTTCTTGGATATTTGTTTTTGTATCTGTTACGCTGTAAAGTTAAGATTGAGTTTTGGGTCAGCCTGAGGAATAAGGAGGCAAGAAGCTTTACCCTTCTGCACGTAAATTTTTCGAACTAGTAATTCTAGCCTCGTTTCCTCTGCTGTCTAGATTTTGTTTTTCATAAAACAAAAAAACCAGCACATAAAAGAAGAAGCTTACGACGACGTTCGGTCCGACTTGGACTATTGACAAAGTCACACAACAGAGGTGGGGGGCAGACGGCTTTTAATAGGGAGGAAGAGGTGGAGGTAGTAGTAGTAGTAGTAGTAGTAGTAAAAGAATGTATATAATACCGACAGGATTAAATGACACATGCACAACACCCGGGCATCCCCCCCGTAGACGTTTCGTCCG
>NC_069432.1:37918404-38033887 GCF_026875155.1 Cherax quadricarinatus | reverse complement strand
CCCTCCTCCTACTCTCTACTTCTCTCCCTGCCTCCCTCACTCTCTACTTCTCTCCCTGCCTCCCTCCTCTCTACTTCTCTCCCTGCCCCTCCCTCTCTATTCTCTCCCTGCCTCCCTCCCTCTCTACTTCTCTCCCTGCCTCCCTCCTCTCTACTTCTCTCCCTGCCTCCCTCCCTCTCTACTTCTCTCCCTGCCTCCCTCCCTCTCTACTTCTCTCCCTGCCTCCCTCCCTCTCTACTTCTCTCCCTGCCTCCCTCCCTCTCTACTTCTCTCCCTGCCTCCCTCCCTCTCTACTTCTCTCCTGCCCCTCCCTCTCTATTCTCTCCTGCCTCCCTCCCTCTCTACTTCTCTCCCTGCCTCCTCCCTCTCTACTTCTCTCCCTGCCTCCCTCCCTCCTCTACTTCTCTCCCTGCCTCCCTCCCTCTTACTTCTCTCCCTGCCTCCCTCCCTCTCTACTTCTCTCCCTGCCTCCCTCCCTCTCTACTTCTCTCCCTGCCTCCCTCCCTCTCTTTCTACTTCTCCTCCCTCCCTCCTCCCTCTCTACTTCTCTCCCTGCCTCCCTCCCTCTCTACTTCTCTCCCTGCCTCCCTCCCTCTCTACTTCTCTCCCTGCCTCCCTCCCTCTCTACTTCTCTCCCTGCCTCCCTCCCTCTCTACTTCTCTCCCTGCCTCCCTCCTCTCTACTTCTCTCCCTGCCTCCCTCCCTCTCTACTTCTCTCCCTGCCTCCCTCCCTCTCTATTCTCTCCCTGCCACACTGACCTTGGGGTAACTCGCACTCCCTCCACATTCCTCCCTCCTCCACTCCGCCTTAACTCATCTTCTATATATACATACACACACACACACACACACACACATATTATTTATATATATATATATTATATATATATATATATATATATATATATATATATATATATATATATATATATATATATATACTCTCCACATATCTATCTCCTTTGTCTCCGGCATTCTCTTTCTACTGTCCTTTCTCTTTCTCTCTCTACACTCTCCTCTCTCTCTCTCTCTCTCTCTACTGTCTCCTCTCTCTCTCTACACTCTCCTCTCTCTCTACTGTTTCCCCTATCTCTCTACTGTCTCCTCTCTTCACAAAAAACCCGCACATACGAGAGAGAGAGAGAGAGAGAGAGAGAGAGAGAGAGAGAGAGAGAGAGAGAGAGAGAGAGAGAGAGAGAGAGAGAGAGAGAGAGAGAGAGAGAGAGAGAGAGAGAGAGAGACGTTTCTGTCCCACTTGTACCATTAACAAGTCACACTATTCTCAATATTTAGTTATTATTGACTCTCCGTCCACGGCTGAGATGCGGCCTTAATGACACACTTTCAGTCGATAGACTTAAAACCTAACAACCAGTACAACTATAAACTAAGAAACATGATTATAATGATTATTAAAATTAGTCACAACTAATCCTTGATTTAGAGACTGAAATTTGAACGACGTCTAGGCTCCTGAACGAGTTATAGCAGAGAACAATAACATGAGTCATCATAGTGAACAATAACACGAGTCATCATAGTGAACAATAACACGAGTCATCATGGCGAACAATAACACGAGTCATCACAGTGAACAATAACATGAGTCATCATAGTGAACAATAACACGAGTCATCATAGTGAACAATAACACGAGTCATCATGGCGAACAATAAAAACGAGTCATCACAGTGAACAATAACATGAAATCATCATTTGTGAACAATAACACGAGTCATCCCTGGCGAACAATAACACGAGTCATCATAGTGAACAATAACACGAGTCATCACAGTGAACAATAACACGAGTCATCATGGCGAACAATAACACGAGTCATCACAGTGAACAATAACATGAGTCATCACAGTGAACAATAACATGAGTCATCACAGTGAACAATAACACGAGTCATCATAGTGAACAATAACACGAGTCATCACAGTGAAAAATAACAGGGTCTCATAGTGAACAATAACACGAGTCATCACAGTGAACAATAACATGAGTCATCACAGTGAACAATAACATGAGTCATCACAGTGAACAATAACACGAGTCATCATAGTGAACAATAACACGAGTCATCACAGTGAACAATAACACGAGTCATCATGGCGAACAATAACACGAGTCATCACAGTGAACAATAACATGAGTCATCATAGTGAACAATAACACGAGTCATCATGGTGAACAATAACACGAGTCATCATGGCGAACAATAACACGAGTCATCACAGTGAACAATAACATGAGTCATCATAGTGAACAATAACACGAGTCATCATGGCGAACAATAACACGAGTCATCATAGTGAACAATAACACGAGTCATCATAGTGAACAATAACACGAGTCATCATAGTGAACAATAACACGGTCATCATTTGGGGAACAATACATGAGTCATCACAGTGAACAATAACATGAGTCATCACAGTGAACAATAACATGAGTCATCACAGTGAACAATAACATGAGTCATCACAGTGAACAATAACATGAGTCATCACAGTGAACAATAACATGAGTCATCACAGTGAACAATAACATGAGTCATCATAGTGAACAATAACATGAGTCATCACAGTGAACAATAACATGAGTCATCACAGTGAACAATAACATGAGTCATCACAGTGAACAATAACATGAGTCATCATAGTGAACAATAACATGAGTCATCACAGTGAACAATAACATGAGTCATCACAGTGAACAAAAAACATGAGTCATCACAGTGAACAATAACATGAGTCATCACAGTGAACAATAAATGAGTCATCACAGTGAACAATAACATGAGTCATCACAGTGAACAATAACATGAGTTATCATAGTGAACAATAACATGAGTCATCACAGTGAACAATAACATGAGTCATCACAGTGAACAATAACACTGTCAAGTGGGTTTTCGATAACGTGGATGGGTAAAAATACTCACATAGGCTGGTAGTACGTATAATATATAACGGGAAGTATGGGAAGCGCCAACAGCCGACCTGCCTCTCTCTGCTCCCTATCTTCGACTGACCCACCAGTGCCTACAGGGTGAGGGGTGTTTGAAATCCTGCTATGGTCAGCAGCAATATGCATAACAATCAATGATTCACAGAGGTGGTTGGTAGTGAGTCATCTACTGGTACACTGGTTACTGGTAACTGGTTACTAGGAACTGGTACTACTACTGAGAGCTCGGCGACGCTAACGTATGTCGTCCCGACATACAGCTACTACAAACTAGAGACGGCAGGTGTATGGCTTGGGCTGATTCTATACAATGTCAAAGTACACAACAATTGAACATTACAATAACATTAATACATAGCATTAGAAATCTTCCTTATGAAGAAAGATTGAAGACTCTTAAGTTACATTCACTTGTTAGACGAAGAATGAGGGGAGACCTGATCGAAGTGTATAAGTGGAAGATAGGTATTAATAAAGGGGATATTAACAAGGTCTTGAGGATATCTCTCCAAGAGAGAACCCGCAGTAATGGATTTAAATTAGATAAGTTTAGATTTAGAAAGGACATAGGAAAGTATTGGTTTGGAAATAGGGTAGTTGATGAGTGGAACAGTCTACCTAGTTGGGTTATTGAGGCTAGGACTTTGGGTAGTTTCAAATTTAGGTTGGATAAGTACATGAGTGGGAGGGGTTGGATTTGAGAGGGACTTGCACATCGGAGCTTGTTTCTTGGGTGGCATTGAAAATTGGGTTGGTCAAATGTTTGTTAGTGGGATGAATTGTAAAGGACCTGCCTAGTATGGGCCAACAGGCCTGCTGTAGTGTTCCTCCTTTCTTATGGTCTTATGTTCTTATGTACAACATACATAAGTAGAATATTGGAATAGAAGCTTACGTAACTGAAACTGTAATAAAACTGTAACGCATTACAAGATATGATATAGCACAACTCATCGAATGAAACTCAACATTGGGATTACACAATAGAAGTGATAAAAAAAATTTGATCGATCGATCTGTATTCATGTGATCTACGGATTCTGAGGAAGGAATATATACAAAGAAAGAAGTGTTTAACAGAAAGGCAGATTCGGTGCACTCAAATCTAGACTGTTAACTCTCAGAATTTGGAGAGAAAGTGAACACAAAAAAAAAAATTCTTGAATACTGATAAGTTGATACTGTAATTATTCATCTATACAGGTTATTTACATTTAACCCCAACTCTGCTAGGGTGAGATTGACATATGCAGAATGGGTGCCATCTCTGGGAGGATCAAACTCTGTTGCACTGGCTAACTCATGCTGTATTTGAGGCAAATCTAAATTGGTAGTTACAAATGATACTTGAGGATTTCTCAATACCTGTCGTGTACGTAGGGAATAACGACATTCAGGTTGATCGTCTGACTGAGTATCAGAGGAAGAGAGTACAGGATCAGGAGGATTGTCAGAGTCTGTCACATTAGTCTGGGTTGGAACATCATTATCATCACAAACTAACTTCATATGATCTAAATGCGATTCTTTATACTGACCAGTACTAATTTCTCTAACCTTATACTTATTACCAGTGATATGTTCAACTACTCGATAAGGACCAACAAACTTTTGATCAAGCTTAGGCACTGCAGACGTTTTGTTAAAGTTAGTCAGCCTGACTCTGGAACCTATTTTGATTTTGGACGGCTTTGCTCGAGTGTTTGCGACTCTTGTAAATTCTGCTGTTGATTTATGAAGTGTTTCACGGATTCTTCTAAAAACACTTTGAGCTAAGCTGGGTTGTAATTTGGTTTCGGATTAGAATATAACAACTCATAAGGCAAACGTTTATCTACACCGTACAATGCATAATGTGGAGTGTCACCTATGGAAACATTGTAAGCAGAATTTATAGCACACTGCACATCAGGTATAACTTCATCCCAAGTTTCACTGTTGGGACTGATAGTGGCTCTCAAGACATCAAGAACTTTCTTATTGGTTCGTTCCGCTAACCCACTGCTGGCAGGATGATGAGGAACAATGGTGGATTTAGAGATCTTGTACAAGGTACACAAATTTTCAAGAACCTCATTACAGAATTCACCTCCATTATCTGTTACTAGGGACTTAGGGGTGGTATGCCTGCAGATAATGCGTTCTTTAAACGCTTTAGCTACTGTCTCGGCAGTCTTATCTGCAATAGGAACTAACTCACAATATCTGGTGAAATGGTCTACCATAACACATAGATGTTTGTTGCCCTGGAGGGAACATTGGAAATTAGTTAACAGATCTAGCGCAACTCTTTCCCACGGTTCGCTAGTAGTTGGATACACTTGGATTGGATTAGGGCCATTAGCATTACCTTTATGTTGCATGCAGACACTACATTTCTTAACATACTCAGAAATATAAGTTGCCATACGAGGCCAAAAGTATTTCAATCTGGCTTGTTTTACTGAACGATCCATACCAGGGTGTGCAACACCTGGTACATCGTGAACTAGCTGTAAGGCTACATTCACTAGTGACTGTGGAATTACTAACTGGTATACTCTTCTGCTAGGAGTACCCAACTCGGCTGTTCGATACAGTAATTCTTGGTTCCTGACAAAGTCACTGATGGGTGCTGGTGGCTTCACAGTCAGAATAAGATCTTCCTGGAGCAGGAATCGAATCACACCAGACCACATGGGATCTGTTCGTTGAGCATTCTTTACATCCTCAGCACTAAATGGAGGGTCTGCAGTTACTATACTAACATGTCACGATAAGGCATCTGCGACTACATTTGACTTCCCAGGTAAGTGTTCAAAGGTGGGATTGAACTCTTGGATAGTCAAGGTCCATCTGGCTAACCTTCCAGTAGGTTGTTTGTTTTGGAATAAAGGTATCAGTGGAGTGTGGTCTGTCAAGACATGAACAGAGTACTGATAAATAATGTCTCGGAAGTGCTTTAAAGACCATACTATTGCTAAAGCTTCTTGCTCAGTTACTGTATAATTACGTTCAAGATTGAGACACTTATGCAGCATATGGGAATCTTTATTCAGGAAACGTTTCGCCACACAGTGGCTTCATCAGTCCAATACAAAGAGGAAGGCGTAAGGAGAGGAGGAGTATGAGGTAATCAGTCCCTCAGCCTGGAGTCGATGTGTTCAGTCCATCAATCTTGTAGAATGTACAGCATAGGGCCGTAGAAGTGGCTTATATACTGTAGAGAGGTGAGGTGAAGCAGGCGGAGGCGGGGTCATAGTGGTACCATCCACTAGTCGAAGTAGGTCTTCGTCCAAAGGTTGAACAAGTGCTGAAGAATTCTTTGTAACGAGATCCCATGATGCTGCAGTGTCTGACAGTTGTGATGAATGGTTTGAAAAACCGACAAGTTGAAGATTGAGACACTTATGCAGCATATGGGAATCTTTATTCAGGAAAAGTTTCGCCACACAGTGGCTTCATCAGTCCAATACAAAGAGGAAGGCGTAAGGAGAGGAGGAGTATGAGGTAATCAGTCCTTCAGCCTGGAGTCGATGTGTTCAGTCCATCATTCTTGTAGAATGTACAGCATAGGGCCGTAGAAGTGGCTTATATACTCCAGGCTGAGGGACTGATTACCTCATACTCCTCCTCTCCTTACGCCTTCCTCTTTGTATTGGACTGATGAAGCCACTGTGTGGCGAAACGTTTCCTGAATAAAGATTCCCATATGCTGCATAAGTGTCTCAATCTTCAACTTGTCGGTTTTTCAAACCATTCATCACACATAATTACGTTCAGCCTTCGTAAGGACTCGGCTAGCAAATGCAACTGCGTTGTACTTGCCATCAGTCTTCTGAGCTAGTACGGCACCTATGCCAATAGAACTAGCATCAGTTGTCAGATAGAAGGGCTTAGAAAAATCTGGAAATTTCAAAATTGGAGCAGATGTTAGCTTTTCTTTTAGAGTTTGGAATGCTCTTTCTTGACGGAAGGTCCAAACAAAAGGAACATTTTTCTTAAGCAACTCAGTTAGACGAGCAGCTATGGAAGAAAAATTGGCAATGAAAGATCTATAAAAACCTGCTAAGCCCACAAAGGATCTTATGGCATCAGCAGTTTTGGGTGTCGGAAAATTTAGTACTGCAGTTACTTTACTTTGGTTAGTTGTAACCCCTCCAGGAGTAACTACATGACCAAGAAACTTAATTTCTGATCTGAAAAATTGACATTTAGACAGTTTGATCTTTAAATTGGCTTCTTCAAGTTTACCAAGTACTACATCAAGTCTTTTCAAGTGTGTATCCACGTCTTTAGACATGACGATTACGTCATCTAAGTATACCATAAGTGCATTACCTATGAGACCTCTAAAGATATTAGTCATGAGCCTTGAGAACGTGATAGGGGAGGATCGTAATCCAAACGCCATACGGAGGAAGTGATAATGACCTGTAGGAGTGGAGAATGCAGTTAGCTCTTGGCTGTCCTCATGAAGAGGGACTTGCCAAAACCCTTGTAACAAATCCAGGGTTGAAAAGACTTTGTTATCTCCGATGTTACGTAAAAGATCACCCAGTACAGGGAGTGGGAAGCGATCTGGAATAGTTTTCGCATTTAACTTCCTAAAGTCAATCACTGGGCGCCAAGTACCATCCTTCTTAGGTACTAGGATCAAGGGTGCATTCCAAGGTGAATTGCTAGGTGCAATAACTCCATCATCAAGCATTTGACTGATCAATTCTTCTGTGACAGCAACTTGTGAATGAGGCATTCTGTATGCAGGTATATAGATAGGTCTAGTACCAGGTTCAAGTGGAATACGATGGGACAATAAGTTCGCTATACCCATCTTCTCACCTGGTAAGGCAATGGCTTTACGACTTTTGTTCAACAGAGTCAACAAACGCTTGACCTTCATCTGGGAAGTCAGTGGGAGCTAAGTCTTTCTCCTCAACTGGTGGAACAGATTGATCCAGTGAAGTGGATGACTCCCTGGCAGAAATAGCACCGACCCACTGGTCAGGTGACAACTCATCCTCTACCTGAACAGGGTAAGGATAGTGAACAAGGTCAACAAGATTGGTATTTGCTCTGAGACGAACACTGTGACCAGAAGTGTTAGCTAGGAAGAAATGGATCTTACTATCTCTTACAACATGTAAGGATGGTTCAACAAATAGACCTTTTAATTTGCAAGAATCACTGTCAACTAGGACGTTATTACCATCTGGAACACGAACAACAACAGACACTCTAGTGAGGGCACTAGCCGCGACAGAAATGTCTTTCTGCAGACGGCATGTGACATCAACAAGAGATGGCATTACTAGTTGCAAGTAATCGTTTTCAGACAAGGCGTCCCCTGTGGAGAAACTACTACTTGAACTAGCAGACATTGCAGGGATAGGCTCAGCACTCAAGGTAGTCAGAGCGTCCTCGGACACTTGAAGTAACTGGACACTATCTTGCAAGTCTGAAGTTGCAGGAACACAGACAGGAGTGACAGGATCACCAGTGCCTGACCGCACAGTGAACAATAACATGAATCATCACAGTGAACACTGAGTCATCACAGTGAACAATAACACGAGTCATCACAGTGAACAATAACATGAGTCATCACAGTGAACAATAACACGAGTCATCACAGTGAACAATAACATGAGTCATCACAGTGAACAATAACATGAGTCATCACAGTGAACAATAACATGAGTCATCACAGTGAACAATAACATGAGTCATCATAGTGAACAATAACATGAGTCATCACAGTGAACAATAACATGAGTCATCACAGTGAACAATAACATGAGTCATCACAGTGAACAATAACATGAGTCATCACAGTGAACAATAACATGAGTCATCACAGTGAACAATAACATGAGTCATCACAGTGAACAATAACATGAGTCATTCATAGTGAACAATAACATGAGTCATCACAGTGAACAATAACACGAGTCATCACAGTGAACAATAACATGAGTCATCACAGTGAACAATAACATGAGTCATCACAGTGAACAATAACATGAGTCATCACAGTGAACAATAACATGAGTCATCACAGTGAACAATGAGTCATCACAGTGAACAATAACATGAGTCATCACAGTGAACAATAACACGAGTCATCACAGTGAACAATAACATGAGTCATCACAGTGAACAATAACATGAGTCATCACAGTGAACAATGAGTCATCACAGTTAACAATGAGTCATCACAGTGAACAATAACATGAGTCATCACAGTGAACAATAACATGAGTCATCACAGTGAACAATAACATGAGTCATCACAGTGAACAATGAGTCATCATAGTTAACAATGAGTCATTACAGTTAACAATGAGTCATCACAGTGAACAATAACATGAGTCATCACAGTGAACAATAACATGAGTCATCACAGTGACAGCAGTGGGCACCAGGACAGACTGGTAGGGAAGGAATCCAAGCAGTGGGCACCAGGACAGACTGGTAGGGAAGGAATCCAAGCAGTGGGCACCAGGACAGACTGGTAGGGAAGGAATCCAAGCAGTGGGCACCAGGACAGACTGGTAGGGAAGGAATCCAAGCAGTGGGCACCAGGACAGACTGGTAGGGAAGGAATCCAAGCAGTGGGCACCAGGACAGACTGGTAGGGAAGGAATCCAAGCAGTGGGCACCAGGACAGACTGGTAGGGAAGGAATCCAAGCAGTGGGCACCAGGACAGACTGGTAGGGAAGGAATCCAAGCAGTGGGCACCAGGACAGACTGGTAGGGAAGGAATCCAAGCAGTGGGCACCAGGACAGACTGGTAGGGAAGGAATCCAAGCAGTGGGCACCAGGACAGACTGGTAGGGAAGGAATCCAAGCAGTGGGCACCAGGACAGACTGGTAGGGAAGGAATCCAAGCAGTGGGCACCAGGACAGACTGGTAGGGAAGGAATCCAAGCAGTGGGCACCAGGACAGACTGGTAGGGAAGGAATCCAAGCAGTGGGCACCAGGACAGACTGGTAGGGAAGGAATCCAAGCAGTGGGCACCAGGACAGACTGGTAGGGAAGGAATCCAAGCAGTGGGCACACACGTGAAAGCCAAATTCATCAATCAAACATATAACTATTTGCATAATGGAGTTTGTGAATGACACTTTGACTCCTGTGAGGTGTGTGCGTAGCCCCTCCTTCAGCCTCTCCTTCACGCCCTCTATCACCCCCTCTCCACCCCTCCAACCCTTCCCCAGTAACACCTCGTCATCCGCCCAAATTACTACTTCGTCATCCACCATCACCATCAACATACCAGTATTCACTCTTCCTCGTCCTCTTAGTATACACATACACATACATATACATATCATACACATACATATACATATGTATATATATATATGTATATAAATGTGTATCCTATGACATTCATCCTTCACTTCTTCCACCTACTTTTTCTTTCCTGTCTCCTGTATATAATTTATCTCGTTCCTGTGTTGTAGATGTCTGAACAAACCTCAGACCTCTACAACACAACTGTCATCAAGGATTCGTTAAGTTATACCATGAATTAAGGAAAGATCCTGAACTTCACTTTACGAAACAAACTAAGTAAATGTGATAGTAATTATGGACAAGGTAGATTATAGTGGAAAAATGAACATGTTATTAGAAGTCGGTGGAACTTACGTGCTCATTAAATCCAATCACAGAGCGGGTGAGGTTTGAACCCAGAGCATAAGGACTCTGAAAACTCACAGGCCGGCATGGTTCAGTGGGTTAGCGTACTGGCCTGCCATGAGCTCAAATCCCACCGCTTCCCTGATTAGTTTACAATCGTGTTATTAGTATTTACGAGTCATAGCTAGATTTCGTTCCCGCTGTGTTATTATAATACAGAACAGGGTACCAACACACTGCTGATTTACCCAATTTTGCCAAGAAAAACAAGGTACCCTCGTCCCTCTCCGGCCTGAGGTGAAGCCAGGTCAGGGACGACCACATCAAGTGAGGGGTAATAATTTAGTATTGCTGAGGTTGGTCACGTTCCTCCTTGAAGAAGTCTGGCAAGAAACCTGCTTCAGTGTGTCAGTACACTGACATCATTATGATGCTTCAGTGTGTCAGTACACTGACATCATTATGATGCTTCAGTGAGTCACTACACTGACATCATTATGATGCTATAGTGTGTCACTACACTGACATCATTATGATGCTTCAGTGTGTCACTACACTGACATCATTATGATGCTTCAGTGTGTCACTACACTGACATCATTATGATGCTTCAGTGTGTCACTACACTGACATCATTATGATGCTTCAGTGTGTCACTACACTGACATCATTATGATGCTTCAGTGTGTCACTACACTGACATCATTATGATGCTACAGTGTGTCACTACACTGACATCATTATGATGCTACAGTGTGTCACTACACTGACATCATTATGATGCTACAGTGTGTCACTACACTGACATCATTATGATGCTACAGTGTGTCACTACACTGACATCATTATGATGCTACAGTGTGTCACTACACTGACATCATTATGATGCTTCAGTGTGTCACTACACTGACATCATTATGATGCTTCAGTGTGTCACTACACTGACATCATTATGATGCTTCAGTGTGTCACTACACTGACATCATTATGATGCTACAGTGTGTCACTACACTGACATCATTATGATGCTACAGTGTGTCACTACACTGACATCATTATGATGCTACAGTGTGTCACTACACTGACATCATTATGATGCTACAGTGTGTCACTACACTGACATCATTATGATGCTACAGTGTGTCACTACACTGACATCATTATGATGCTTCAGTGTGTCACTACACTGACATCATTATGATGCTTCAGTGTGTCACTACACTGACATCATTATGATGCTTCAGTGTGTCACTACACTGACATCATTATGATGCTTCAGTGTGTCACTACACTGACATCATTATGATAATTTCACTATATCACTCCTGTATTGTTATCATTACTTTCACGTTATATTATTACACTATTATTATTATTTTTATTATTATCATCATCCTGAAGATGGTTATTTGGTTAGAACGAGATATAGATTTTAGCCTTTAGGTCTGTTGAGACAGACACAAATTCAGACGAGAATTTGTAATGAAGAATGTTACGCTTGTGTAACGGGATTTTTCCAAGTCTTGGAGAAGCCTGTTACACAGGCGAAACTTCACGATTCAAAACTGTCCGACAGTATTTTTGTACTGGAACAACTGACAAGTGTCCCACAGTACCCAGACTGCGTCTACAACAACTATCCTATAATATTTATTTATTACAAATTATTCGAATTAAAATTTCCGTTCTACGTTTCTATCTATTTTAGGTTTAAAGTCTATCTACTACACGAGGGTCATTAAGGTTGCATGTCACCTGTATACTACCAGTCAAGCTCTTATTTACATATTAATATAAACTGTGTGTATATACCGAGATATACATCTTCGGTGCATGTTCTCAGTGTATATATATACATTAATAAAGGTTCCGGAAGTTATTGTAACGTTGTTATATTTCTTTATTATTATCCTTGCTTTATTATTTTATTAAAATTATATTATTATTAACCTGCAAAATTTAATTACATTATTTTTATAGTATTAATGTCACTGAGGTAAGTTAGCTGTGACTTAAGTAAGATATCTCTGATTGAAGTTAGTTACGTGTGATTAAGTTACCTGTGACAGAGGTAATTTACTTGTCACTGAGGTAAGTTCCTCAGTCCCTCACCAGTGACTGAGGTAAACCACTTACTACATTAACTATGGCTGAGGTAAGTTCCTCAATGCTTCGCCAGTGACTAAGTTCCTATCATGATGATGCAGTCATGCGTGTCACGACTCCCCCTGACTGGGGGTGCTGAGAGGGTCGTCAAGGGGGTGTGACCACAAACTGCAGGTACTCAGCACTAAGCCTCCGTTATCTTATCCATGACTCCTGATGATGCCTTGACCTGCTGCCACCCTGCTGACCTGCAAGCAGGGAGAGAGGCAAGAAGGGAGGCACTGAAGTGGAGAATAGCGGGAGTGTAGGTGAGGGAGGGAGTCATTCTGAAAAGCAATACACAGTCTCAAACAGATCAAAAACGTCCAACAGATCGACCCACCTGTTGTCTAATTTTTTATGGTTCGGGAGGAAAATATCCCTTCAGTCCGGTGCCAGACCAGGTTAAGAGGCCTGAAGCTATAGCTTGGTGAGTGAGAGAGAGAGAGAGAGAGAGAGAGAGAGAGAGAGAGAGAGAGAGAGAGAGAGAGAGAGAGAGAGAGAGAGAGAGAGAGAGAGAGAGAGAGAGAGAGGATGGCTCCAACTTCATCCTGTTCCCTACTTGTATGTCTCATAACAATAAAAATGCTTTCAAATGAGCTGATGTAGGTAACAGCTCTTAGCTTGTCAATAAAGTTAGGAATCCTTAACCTGTAAATAGCTTGTCAATAAAGCTAGGGATCCTTAACCTTGTCAAACCATGTGTAAAAAAAAAAAAAAAAAAAAAAAAAAAAAAAAAAAAAAAAAAAAAAAAAAAAAAAAAAAAAAAAAAAAAAGAGAGAGGAATCACTAGCTTTCACATAAGACAGTGAAAGTGCAAGTGTCTGCTCTCTTGAATGACGTCTACCATTTCTTTGCCAAACGTCTCCCCTACCCTCTTCTCGTTCTTGTCCTCTCCAGTTTCCTCTTACCTTTCTCTTCCCCTTTCCTTGCCTCTTCCTCTCCCATTTCCTTTTCTCCGAATCTCAACACCCACAACAAACTGCAACAACCACAACACTAATAGCGGTCACAACACAACATCAATAAGTCACAAGCTAGAACAATCAACAAAAGGGATGCCGGTACTATGACTACCGTCAAGGTAATTCATTTAATAATCCGTCTCAGCGGTCATCTCTTAAGAAGGAAGTTGACCAACGTCAAAGCTGACTTCTGAATTATTATAAATTGTATTGACCTGATCCCCATACAAAACCATTCATCACTGGGTACACAGTCGATGATATGGCGCGGAGAGGGGGCAGAAAAATGGGAAAAGGGAGGGAGGTAGGAGAGGGTGGAGTCAAACACTAACACACTGTATAAGAGATAATATAAGATTTTGTTCGGATTTTTAACCTCGGAGGGTTACCAATCCAGAATAACCCAAGAAAGTCAGTGCGTAATCGAGGACTGTCTGTCTTATTTCCATTGGGGTCCTTAAATCTTGTCCCCCAGGATGCGACCCAAACCAGTCGACTAACACCCAGGTACCTACTTGCTTGCTAGGTGAACGGGGATAACGGGTGTAAGGAAATAAACCCCAATGTTCCCAAAACAATAGAAAGAGACACTAGTCTTCACATGGCAGGAAAGAGATGGAGGGAACACAGAAGGAAACTCAAGTGAGTCCAAGGGACAAAATAAAGAATATCTTCAACGTGAGGGAGTGAACAAGTGGGAGACATCAGGACGACACTGTGTAGGCTCACCCAACTCATGCATATAAGAGTACCCTTGTTAACATTCCCAGTGACGGGAACAACCACACCAGGTTCTTCATGAAACATGGGATGTAAGAGCTAGCTAACAGGATGGGTGGATGGGATGCATAATAAATATATCAAACTAACACGATACTACTGAGAATCAACCAAAGGCAGACGGCAATCAGGCGGTATGGGTAGACTGCGTCTTAAGTCTATCTGAAAGCACTCGCCGGTGCTCCTCACCAGGAACAATTGAACAGCCTGGAGGTACAAGACGGGGTAAGTGCTCACATGGTCCAAGGATCACATGAAAGGCAGAAGACAGAGTCACGGTGACGAGTGAAGTTTTATATCATTACTTTAACGGTATATAATACGGACAAGTTGATACAATATCTGGGTATCATTACCACTGAGACAGTAAGACAACCAGTAACCTGTCAGTTAATACAAAGAATATATACTGGAGACGGTGGGGTGTGTTGAGAGGTAATTTTGAGGTGTTCAGTCCCACAGCCTTGACAGAAGATGTTCAGACTCTTAGCCACAATAAATCTCTTCTTTCGAGGCTGACGGTCCGACAACCCCAAAATTATCTCTCCAACTTTCCACTGTCTATAGTATATATTTTTGTACTGGATTGATAAGCCACTGGTAGGCGAAACGTCTCATCACTAACGATACCGAGATGCTGCACATGAATGGTGTACAATACCGGTGCTCTTCACCATCTTCAAGGTTGAGGGACTGATTACCTCTTCTTTCGTATATAGTTCTACAGTCTTCCCATTATGTCCTTGAATTTGTATTGATAAAGCCACTGGAAGGCGAAACGTCTACAATAAAAATACCCAGATGTTGCACATGTGTTTAATTCTTCACCCAGATGTTGCACACATGTCTAGTTCTTCACCCAGATGTTGCACATGTGTTTAATTCTTCACCCAGATGTTGCACACATGTCTAGTTCTTCACCCAGATGTTGCACACATGTCTAATTCTTCACCCACATGTTACACACGTATCTAATTCTTCACCCAGATGTTGCGCATGTGTTTAATTCTTCACCCAGATGCTGCACACGTGTTTAATTCTTCACCCAGATGCTGCACACGTGTTTAATTCTTCACCCAGATGCTGCACGTGTGTCTTACTCATGAAGTTTTAAACTGGGCAAAAGTAAGAGGCAGAGTTTCCAAGGACCAGTAGTGGGACCAACATTATTTCTGGCATATTTAAGCCACATACTAGATGATACTGTAACCGGTGCCACGCTGTGTCCAGATGATATGAAACGAATGATTATTATTATTATTATCATTCAATTAACAGGGAAGCGCAAAACCCTTAAGAGTTATACAGCATCTGAGGAATGGAAAGTAATAAGGCTTGATCCAAGGAAAGAAGGGGTAACTTCGATCCTTGAACCAAGAGACCTTCAAGAATATCCAGAGAACCTCCCCCCTAATGAGATGAAGAGTGAGCATCTCTCACTGGTATGCAGACAAGTTGTGACAGGTAATGTGTCTGCCAAGACAGGTTCTGACAGGTACTGTGTCTGCCAAGGCAGGTTCTGAGAAGTACTGTGTCTGCTAAGACAGGTTGTGACAGGTACTGTGTGTGCCAGGACAGGTTCTGACAGATACTGTCTCCCAAGAAAGGTTTGACAAGTACTGTGTCTGCCAAGACAGGTTCTGACAGGTACTGTGTCTGCCAAGACAGGTTATGACAGGTACTGTGTCTGCAAAGAGTAGAGGATTGAGGGTTGAGTCTGGCAGGAAGCAGATGAGGATACTGAGGATGAGAGCAAGATGACAAAGGATGACAGAGAAAAACTTGGAATAACGGTACAACAAGTGGTTGGAAGCGCTTAATGCAAGTAACTGGCGATCAAATACTGAGGCAGGAGTGGCCAGCGCTCAACACCTCCCTCCTTGCTCATGTGCAAGATACTGTTATTGACCACTGTGACAGGATAGGAGAGAGAGAGAGAGAGAGAGAGAGAGAGAGAGAGAGAGAGAGAGAGAGAGAGGAGAGAGAGAGAGAGAGAGAGAGAGAGAGAGAGAGAGAGAGAGAGAGAGGAGAGATGATGTAGAGGGGAGAGAGAGAGAGAGAGAGAGAGAGTACAAGGTAAGACTGACTGACTAAAGCCTTGTGGATTACATCGTGACAGACTGCTGAGAAACACTGACTACAGTTTAATTACCTCGAAGATAAAAAGTGAAGGCTCTCTCAACACCCTTCACTCCCTCTTCTTCACACTGTAGGTATGAAAATGGAGATGAAGTTGTTTACTTGTCTGTATGCTTAACAGAAAAAGGAATACATAAGGATAGGACATTTAACTACTACTACTACCACCATTCCATGAGTAGTTCATGGTCTAGTAGTGGTCCTGGGCGACCCATGACATAGCATCAATGGTTCACAGACCACAGCCAAGACTTGTATTGTCTCTAGCTAAATATGAACATTACCAACGGTTCATTCAGCCGGTTCTCAAGGGTATGTAATATTATTACTGGTGCCTGCTTACTGCAGGAAGAACTGTGCCTCAGTCTCCTGACCTGACTCACAGTCATATGTTAATCTTCAGTCATAGTCATATGATGACCTCCAGTCACTCATATGTTGACCTCCAGTCATCACTAACACCTTAACTGACTAGGTGGTCAAGCAGGAGTCTGGTCTGTGACCGGGAGGCTTTGATTCTGGAAGCATACACAGGTACACAGGTACACAGGTACACAGGTACACAAGAAAGTACGCCTCCCACCAGAGTTTCGTTTGTTTAGGATTGCAGAGGAAGAGAGAGGCTGGTGGAACGGGAAATGAGAAGGGGAAGGATGAAGGGATGGCATGTAGAGAAAGAGGGAGAGAGAGAGGGGAGGGAAGGGGTATGGAGGGAATTGGTTCTTGATTGAAGGTATGACGATGGTGGCAGTAGCAATGGTGGTAGTTATGGTAAAGAGGGTGGCAGTGATAGTGATAATGGTGGTAATGGTTGGGTGGTTGCTGTTGTTTGATAACGGTGGTGATAGCAGTGGTGGTGGCGATGGCGATAGTGACGATGGTAGTGATGTTACTAGTGATGGAGGCAATTAGGAGGAGGGGGAGGCTGGAGGCGGGGATGTTGTGTCAAAGTCAGTGTGGTGTGTCGATGTTACGCAGAAAATAAGGAGTGAAGAAAATTGAAAGATGTGTGGTGTAGTATAGAGTAAGAGAGAGAGTTATTGAAATATTTCACTCATGTAGCAGGATGAGAGACAGCTTGATTAGAAGGAAACAAATCTGAGTTAGATGGAAGGAGGGAGTAGGGGTTATCAGAGGGATGGAAGTAAGTAGAGCATAGATTGAGTACTAAGGAGGCTTGGGCATCCAGCAGGCTTGTGTAAGCACGTTAAATCTGACCGAAGACGTGTTTTTTGGGGGGGCATTTGAAGTACTGTTGGAGTGCGAACAAGATACCATATACGAAAGAGATTCATGAAGGCCAGTTAGTCGGACTTGCACTGTTGAAGGTGGGAAGTACAGTGTCGGCATTGTGGGTACCTACACTTCTGAAGGTGGGAAGCACAGTGCCTACATTGTGGGTACCTACACTTCTGAAGGTGGGAAGCACAGTGCCTACATTGTGGGTACCTACACTTCTGAAGGTGGGAAGCACAGTGCCTATATTGTGGGCACCTACACTTCTGAAGGTGGGAAGCACAGTGCCTACATTGTGGGTACCTACACTTCTGAAGGTGGGAAGCACAGTACCTACACTGTGGGTACCTACACTTCTGAAGGTGGGAAGCACAGTGCCTACATTGTGGGTACCTACACTTCTGAAGGTGGGAAGCACAGTACCTACATTGTGGGTACTACACTTCTGAAGGTGGGAAGCACAGTGCCTACATTGTGGGTACCTACACTTCTGAAGGTGGGAAGCACAGTGCCTACATTGTGGGTACCTACACTTCTGAAGGTGGGAAGCACAGTGCCTACATTGTGGGTACCTACACTTCTGAAGGTGGGAAGCACAGTGCCTACATTGTGGGTACCTACACTTCTGAAGGTGGGAAGCACAGTACCTACACTTCTGAAGGTGGGAAGCACAGTGCCTACATTGTGGGTACCTACACTTCTGAAGGTGGGAAGCACAGTGCCTACATTGTGGGTACCTACACTTCTGAAGGTGGGAAGCACAGTGCCTACACTGTGGGCACCTACACTTCTGAAGGTGGGAAGCACAGTACCTACACTGTGGGTAACTACACTTCTGAAGGTGGGAAGCACAGTACCTACACTGTGGGTACCTACACTTCTGAAGGTGGGAAGCACAGTACCTACACTGTGGGCACCTACACTTCTGAAGGTGGGAAGCACAGTACCTACACTGTGGGTACCTACACTCGAGGTGTTCTCACATTGTTGTAAGACAACTAAGTTATAAATGATGGTAAATGTGTTTTATTTATATTGATAATCATCCTGGTTGTGCGGGAGACAAAACTTGTGATGCCAAACAAAGTAATGGAACTTTCAAGCAAATTATAAGAACCATTTTCAAAATATTTAGATCAAACCGAAAAAAATGAAAATCTCTTTAATTAGAGATGACTAAATAAAAAATAAAAGAATATCCATATTAATATTTACGATATTAGATAATGACGATTATGATAATAACGATAATGATAATAATAATAATAATAATAACAATAATAATAATAATAATAATAATAATAATAATAATAATAATAATAATAATAATAATAATAATAATAATAATAATAATAATAATAATAATAATAATAATAATAATAACAGTACTAATAATAATAGTAATAATAATTAGAGAGGAGAGAAGGCATTCGGCTTACAATGGTAAAGTATAATTCTTAAGACCCCGTTGGGGCCACTTAACAAGTCTTTAAGACTGCCGACGAAAAGTTTGATAATTACCTCAGCTGTGATTATGAACCTTTGTTATGGCCCAGTCTGAAACCACTGATTTTTCTGTGTGTTAATGTTGGTAAGTGCTTGAGAAAGAGAGAGAGAGAGAGAGAGAGAGAGAGAGAGAGCACAGTTCCATCTATACACATACACAGGCTGGAGTGTGGCTACCAGCTGTGATGAGTCGAGTCTTGAAAGTACTCTTCTGGCTAGCTGCAACTTCTAGCTGCATCTAGATAAACTCTCTCTCATCTCTGACAACTCTGCCTGACATTCTCCTGGCCTTATCTGTCACATTATTTTATTTAGTCCAAAATTCTGAGAAATAAGAAAGAGAGGCCAGCAACCAGAGGACAGAGTCACACTGCTGATGTGTAGCACTGACCACTGAATGACTCTCTCTCTCTCTCTCTCTCTCTTTCTCTCTCTCTCTCTCTCTTTCTCTAACTCGACCGTGGATGACACCGGATCTGTTTCAATTAGTGAGCTCAACAACTTCGGCCAAACTTCTTTCGCGCCCTAATAGCATTTCCTCTTAGAAAGCTCAATTTGTTTATAACATTTTTATGCACATTATTTGCTTTCTGGCAGACAGCCTGCGTGTCTGCCTCTCAGTAAGGCTGTCTGCCTCTGTCTGTCCGTCTCTCTCTCTCTCCCTCTTAAGGTAACCAATTAACTTGAGCTGTTTAGCAGTGCACGGCAACACAAGCCCAGAATAAGTATAGCTCACTAACGGAACTTACAACAGTATTACAACGGTACTACAATGCTACTTTCAAGGGCTACTACAACGGCATCGCCAAAAAAAACTTTGGGTGACACGTTTTCCGCAAAGATGATTTAGACTGGGCAATGAACCGCATGTTGTTTTGATTGAACCTCGTCCACGGTTCTAAGAAGCATTCTTGACAGAACCATGTCTATGTTCTAAGAAGCATTCTTGATGGAACCACGTTTATGGTTCCAAGAAGGATTCTTGATGGAACTACGCTTATGGTTCCAAGAAGAATTCTTGATGGTACAAGTCTATGATTCCAAGAACTTTCAAGTGTGAGGATGGCTAAAGAGAACCAGGCAGTATCTTGAAGCATCGAAGGTTAAGATGCCAGAGAGCAATTTCTCAGCCGACTTGAAGATGCTGCCTCCCGCGTACTTATGCTAACATCAAACCGAGTCTGTGTCAAGTATAAAGTCTCGTCCCAGTAAGATGGAAGATTTCTCCACCGAATCTTTGCAAAAAAAAAAAAAAAAAAAAAAACCAGGTTAGGCTGTGTTAACTTACAATAATTTAACATAGTGGGACGGCTTGTGTCTAACCGCGCGGGATATATCATAGTGTCTCAGAGGTCTGGTATCCCCACTCACATTGTTTGATTGATAGACTGAAACAGGACGCATTAAAATCGGTCAACTAACGCTCCGTCAATACACGCTGGAATCTGCGTAAAGGAAGTTGGAGGATAACTGAGGCAAGTTTGCCAGCGTAATCGTGGAGCAAGGTGTGGCAATACACCTTGAAGACACAGTGTGGGTGTGGCAATACACCTTGAAGACACAGTGAGGGTGTGGCAATACACCTTGAAGACACAGTGTGGGTGTAGCAGTACACCTTGAAGACACAGTGTGGGTGTGGCAATACACCTTGAAGACACAATGTGGGTGTAGCAGTACACCTTGAAGACACAGTGTGGGTGTAGCAGTACACCTTGAAGACACAGTGTGGGTGTAGCAGTACACCTTGAAGACACAGTGTGGGTGTAGCAGTACACCTTGAAGACACAGTGTGGGTGTAGCAGTACACCTTGAAGACACAGTGTGGGTGTAGCAGTACACCTTGAAGACACAGTGTGGGTGTAGCAGTACACCTTGAAGACACAGTGTGGGTGTGGCAATACACCTTGAAGACACAGTGTGGGTGTAGCAGTACACCTTGAAGACACAGTGTGGGTGTAGCAGTACACCTTGAAGACACAGTGTGGGTGTAGCAGTACACCTTGAAGACACAGTGTGGGTGTAGCAGTACACCTTGAAGACACAGTGTGGGTGTAGCAGTACACCTTGAAGACACAGTGTGGGTGTAGCAGTACACCTTGAAGACACAGTGTGGGTGTAGCAGTACAACTTGAAGAGTTAAAGATAAGTGTCAACAGAGGTACTGGGTAATACCTTCACAGCGCAGTCTTGTGGCACTCTTCCTGTGTTGTGTAGTGCCACACACATGAGACTTGATAGTGTTGACCGCTGCTGGTGACTGCTGGTGACTGCTGGTGGTGACTGCTGGTAGTGACTGCTGGTGGTGACTGCTGGTGACTGCTGGTGGTGACTGCTGGTAGTGACTGCTGGTGGTGACTGCTGATAGTAACTGCTGGTAGTGACTGCTGTTAGTGACTGCTGATAGTAACTGCTGGTAGTGACTGCTGATAGTAACTGCTGGTAGTGACTGCTGGTAGTGACTGCTGATAGTAACTGCTGGTAGTGACTGCTGGTAGTGACTGCTGGTAGTGACTGCTGGTAGTGACTGCTGATAGTAACTGCTGGTAGTGACTGCTGGTAGTGACTGCTGGTAGTGACTGCTGATAGTAACTGCTGGTAGTGACTGCTGGTAGTGACTGCTGGTAGTGACTGCTGGTAGTGACTGCTGGTAGTGACTGCTGGTAGTGACTGCTGGTAGTGACTGCTGGTAGTGACTGCTGATAGTAACTGCTGGTAGTGACTGCTGGTAGTGACTGCTGGTAGTGACTGCTGGTAGTGACTGCTGGTAGTGACTGCTGATAGTAACTGCTGGTAGTGACTGCTGGTAGTGACTGCTGATAGTAACTGCTGATAGTAACTGCTGGTAGTGACTGCTGGTAGTGACTGCTGGTAGTGACTGCTGATAGTAACTGCTGATAGTAACTGCTGGTAGTGACTGCTGGTAGTGACTGCTGGTAGTGACTGCTGATAGTAACTGCTGATAGTAACTGCTGGTAGTGACTGCTGGTAGTGACTGCTGGTAGTGACTGCTGATAGTAACTGCTGGTAGTGACTGCTGGTAGTGACTGCTGATAGTAACTGCTGATAGTAACTGCTGGTAGTGACTGCTGGTAGTGACTGCTGGTAGTGACTGCTGATAGTAACTGCTGATAGTAACTGCTGGTAGTGACTGCTGGTAGTGACTGCTGGTAGTGACTGCTGATAGTAACTGCTGGTAGTGACTGCTGGTGGTGACTGCTGGTAGTGACTGCTGATAGTAACTGCTGGTAGTGACTGCTGGTAGTGACTGCTGATAGTAACTGCTGATAGTAACTGCTGGTAGTGACTGCTGGTAGTGACTGCTGGTAGTGACTGCTGGTAGTGACTGCTGGTGGTGACTGCTGGTAGTAACTGCTGGTAGTGACTGCTGGTAGTGACTGCTGGTAGTGACTGCTGGTAGTGACTGCTGGTAGTGACTGCTGGTGGTGACTGCTGGTAGTAACTGCTGGTAGTGACTGCTGGTAGTGACTGCTGGTAGTGACTGCTGATAGTGACTGCTGGTAGTGACTGCTGGTAGTGACTGCTGATAGTAACTGTTGGTAGTGACTGCTGGTAGTGACTGCTGATAGTAACTGCTGATAGTAACTGCTGGTAGTGACTGCTGGTAGTGACTGCTGATAGTAACTGCTGATAGTAACTGCTGGTAGTGACTGCTGGTAGTGACTGCTGGTAGTGACTGCTGATAGTAACTGCTGATAGTAACTGCTGGTAGTGACTGCTGGTAGTGACTGCTGGTAGTGACTGCTGATAGTAACTGCTGATAGTAACTGCTGGTAGTGACTGCTGATAGTAACTGCTGGTAGTGACTGCTGGTAGTAACTGCTGGTAGTGACTGCTGGTAGTGACTGCTGGTAGTAACTGCTGATAGTAACTGCTGGTAGTGACTGCTTATAGTAACTGCTGGTAGTGACTGCTGGTAGTGACTGCTGATAGTAACTGCTGGTAGTGACTGCTGGTAGTGACTGCTGATAGTAACTGCTGGTAGTGACTGCTGGTAGTGACTGCTGATAGTAACTGCTGGTAGTGACTGCTGGTAGTAACTGCTGGTAGTAACTGCTGGTAGTGACTGCTGGTAGTAACTGCTGGTAGTAACTGCTGGTAGTGACTGCTGGTGGTGACTGCTGGTAGTAACTGCTGGTAGTGACTGCTGGTAGTGACTGCTGGTAGTGACTGCTGGTAGTGACTGCTGGTAGTGACTGCTGGTAGTGACTGCTGGTGGTGACTGCTGGTAGTAACTGCTGGTAGTGACTGCTGGTAGTGACTGCTGGTAGTGACTGCTGGTAGTGACTGCTGATAGTAACTGCTGGTAGTGACTGCTGGTAGTGACTGCTGGTAGTGACTGCTGATAGTAACTGCTGGTAGTGACTGCTGGTAGTGACTGCTGATAGTAACTGCTGATAGTAACTGCTGGTAGTGACTGCTGGTAGTGACTGCTGGTAGTGACTGCTGATAGTAACTGCTGATAGTAACTGCTGGTAGTGACTGCTGGTAGTGACTGCTGATAGTAACTGCTGGTAGTGACTGCTGATAGTGACTGCTGGTAGTGACTGCTGATAGTAACTGCTGGTAGTGACTGCTGGTAGTGACTGCTGGTAGTGACTGCTGATAGTAACTGCTGATAGTAACTGCTGGTAGTGACTGCTGATAGTAACTGCTGGTAGTGACTGCTGGTAGTGACTGCTGGTAGTGACTGCTGGTAGTGACTTCTGGTAGTGACTGCTGGTAGTGACTGCTGATAATAACTGCTGATAGTAACTGCTAGTAGTGACTGCTGATAGTAACTGCTGGTAGTGACTGCTGGTAGTGACTGCTGATAGTAACTGCTGATAGTAACTGCTGGTAGTGACTGCTGATAGTAACTGCTGGTAGTGACTGCTGGTAGTGACTGCTGGTAGTGACTGCTGGTAGTGACTGCTGGTAGTGACTGCTGGTGGTGACTGCTGGTAGTGACTGCTGGTAGTGACTGCTGGTGGTGACTGCTGGTAGTGACTGCTGGTAGTGACTGCTGATAGTAACTGCTGGTAGTGACTGCTGGTAGTGACTGCTGGTAGTGACTGCTGGTAGTGACTGCTGATAGTAACTGCTGATAGTAACTGCTGGTAGTGACTGCTGATAGTAACTGCTGGTAGTGACTGCTGGTAGTGACTGCTGGTAGTGACTGCTGGTAGTGACTGCTGGTAGTGACTGCTGATAGTAACTGCTGGTAGTGACTGCTGGTAGTGACTGCTGATAGTAACTGCTGGTAGTGACTGCTGGTAGTGACTGCTGGTAGTGACTGCTGATAGTGACTGCTGGTAGTGACTGCTGGTAGTGACTGCTGATAGTAACTGCTGGTAGTGACTGCTGGTAGTGACTGCTGATAGTAACTGCTGGTAGTGACTGCTGGTAGTGACTGCTGATAGTAACTGCTGGTAGTGACTGCTGGTAGTGACTGCTGGTAGTGACTGCTGGTGGTGACTGCTGATAGTAACTGCTGGTGGTGACTGCTGATAGTAACTGCTGGTAGTGACTGCTTGTAGTGACTGCTGGTAGTGACTGCTGATAGTAACTGCTGGTAGTGACTGCTGGTAGTGACTGCTGGTAGTGACTGCTGGTAGTGACTGCTGGTAGTGACTGCTGGTAGTGACTGACTGTGGTAGTGACTGCTGATAGTAACTGCTGGTAGTGACTGCTGGTAGTGACTGCTGATAGTAACTGCTGGTAGTGACTGCTGGTAGTAACTGCTGGTAGTGACTGCTGGTAGTGACTGCTGGTAGTGACTGCTGGTAGTGACTGCTGGTAGTGACTGCTGGTAGTGACTGCTGGTAGTGACTGCTGATAGTAACTGCTGGTAGTGACTGCTGGTAGTGACTGCTGGTAGTGACTGCTGGTAGTGACTGCTGGTAGTGACTGCTGGTAGTGACTGCTGATAGTAACTGCTGGTAGTGACTGTTGGTAGTGACTGCTGGTAGTGACTGCTGATAGTAACTGCTGGTAGTGACTGCTGATAGTAACTGCTGATAGTAACTGCTGGTAGTGACTGATGGTAGTGACTGCTGGTAGTGACTGCTGATAGTAACTGCTGGTAGTGACTGATGGTAGTGATTGCTGGTGGTGACTGCTGTTAGTAACTGCTGGTAGTGACTGATGGTAATAACTGCTAGTAGTAACTGCTGGTGGTGACTGCTGATAGTAACTTCTGGTAGTGACTGATGGTAGTAAATGTTGGTAGTAACTGCTGGTAGTGATTGATGGTAGTGACTGCTGGCAGTAATTGCTGGTAGTGACTGCTGGTGGTTAATGCTGATGGTGACTGAGTGATGGTAGTGACCGCTAGTAGTAGTGACTGCTGGTGGTGACTGTTGGTGGTGGTGACTGCTGGTAGTGACTACTGTTGATGGTGACTGCTGGTAGTGACTGCTGGTGGTGGTGGCTGCTGGTGGTGGTGACTGCTGGTGGTGGTGGCTGCTGGTGGTGGTGGCTGCTGGTGGTGGTGACTGCTGGTGGTGGTGACTGCTGGTGGTAGTGACTGCTGGTGGTGGTGACTGCTGGTGGTGGTGACTGCTGGTGGTGGTGGCTGCTGGTGGTGGTGACTGCTGGTGGTGGTGACTGCTGGTGGTGGTGGCTGCTGGTGGTGGTGACTGCTGGTGGTGGTGACTGCTGGTGGTGGTGACTGCTGGTGGTGGTGACTGCTGGTGGTGGTGACTGCTGGTGGTGGTGACTGCTAGTAATCAAGAGTTTGGGAAAGAGGTTCTTGCAGTTTTGGACAAGCAGATTGTCGACCCAACAAGTGTGTGGGTGACACCATCTACAAGAACTGGAACATGTAATTAGTGACCTTTGTTGTTGCTGTGGTGTTGTTGTTGCTGTGGTGTTGTTGTTGGTGTTGGTGTTGTTGTTGGTGTTGGTGTTGTTGGTGGTGGTGTTGGTGTTGGTGTTGGTGGTGGTTGTGGTGGCGACAGCAACATCAGAATAAAAAATTAGACACATGTGTAACATGTTGCACATGTGTCTAATTTTTCATCTTGTCGGTATTGTGCACCATTCATAGATAATGTGGATAATTGTGGATAATACCAAAAATACTGTGGGAATTATCGTGATCTTGTGGATAACACCAAAGGTATTGTGGGAATTATCACCAACAAAAGCAGTACCAGCACCCTCAATACTATTTACAGCAGCTCTGCCAGCAACAACCACAACAACTACAGCAACAACTACCTAATCAATATCTTACTATCAAAACACTGACAAACTTGAGGGTCTTACCACCAACAGTTGATGGTCTTTACTTCCGTCTTGCGTGCAAGCCCACCAAGTCACCTGGCACAGGTATTGTTTACATCAGATCAGCTGACACAACACTTAATTAACAGCTGATCTCGTCAACTTTTCCTTAAAATTCTCCATTGTTTACTCCCAGCTCTGGACGGAACAAGTATTTAGTTGACGTCATTTCTCCTGTTGCCTCTCACTCTCTATCTCCCTATCCCTCTCTCTTCCGGAAAGAAGAAGAAGAAGAAGAAGAAGAAGAAGAAGAAGAAGAAGAAGAAGAAGAAGAAGAAGAAGAAGAAGAAGAAGAAGAAGAAGAAGAGCTGATGATGAAATTTTTTCTGTGCTAAATATGTTCCACAAACTTTAATAATTCACTTTTAATCGTCTAAAGTTTAGCGGATCGATGATGGCACCCAATACTGAGAGAGAGAGAGAGAGAGAGAGAGAGAGAGAGAGAGAGAGAGAGAGAGAGAGAGAGAGAGAGAGAGAGAGAGAGAGAGAGAGAGAGAGAGAGAGAGAGAATCAGAGAGACAATGGGGAGGCTTTCACTCTAGCCTGATTGACATACCCCATTACACTGTTGCCAGCTCGGTGGCTCAACCAAAGGCTCTTCCTAGGAATAGCAACTCTGGAAATTCTTTAAGAATATGAAGAATCATTCCAGAGAGATAGAGAGAGGAAGAAAGAGAGAGAGAGAGAGAGAGACAGAGAGAGAGAGAGAGAGAGAGAGAGAGAGAGAGAGAGAGAGAGAGAGAGAGAGAGAGAGAGAGAGAGAGAGAGAGAGAGAGAGAGAGAGAGAGAGAGTAATACTCTTAACACAGCTCTCATTTTTTCTTTATTTTTAAAGAAATGAGGAAATAATAATAAGTACAGTAATAATAAAGTAGATAGAGTAACGAGGGTGAGTTAATTACCGCAGATGGTGGTAGTAACGAGGGTGAGTTAACTACCGCAGATGGTGGTAGTAACGAGGGTGAGTTAACTACCGCAGATGGTGGTAGTAGTCTGTTATTACTGGTAATTTGTGGAGTAATTAGCGAAGCAATCCTTAATTACTTTTAAGTAATTACTTACCTTCCAGATGGATATTTACCCTACTAAGAGGCGGATAGGTAAGTAACTGCCTTCCAGGTGGGTAATTACCTTACTTATAGGTATGTAATTGCCTTCCAGGTAGGTAATTATCTTATTTATAGGTGGGTAATTGCCTTCCAGGTGGGTAATTACCTTACTTATAGGTAGGTAATTGCCGTCCAAGTGGGTAATTACCGCATAAGTGGTTAATTCCCTTCCAGGTGGGTAACTGTCTTCCGGGTGGGTAATTGTCTTCCAGGTGGGTAATTGTCTTCCAGGTGGGTAATTACCTTACTTCCAGATGGGTAGTTACTTACCTTACGTCTAGGTCGTGATGATCACTGACCAGTTACGTACGTATCTGAAATATACGCACACGTACCCATGAATATACTTACACACGCATTTGTCGTCTCTGTTATCAGAGGTCACTGTAACTGAACCAACCACCCTCTTACATCCGGGAAGGTCAAAGATGTGACCTCAACAACACGGGGACTCGACCTCGTTATATGTCAGTCACTGGACATAGCAAGAACCAGACCACAACTGATAGAATAAATCTGTGTAATATTGTTAGATTAAATATGTGTGACTTAGATTTATTTAAATTATCTGACTCTGCTCTAAAAAGTCTAAATAAAAATTCTGCTTACCTAACCTAACCTAACCTAACCTAACTCATTCTTGCCACAAAATTAACATCAGGACAAGAGGTTCAATAACCATTTTTTTTTTACCTCTGCCATGTTTCTTGAGGTGTAAATCTCATCAAAGTTGTAAACTGACCGAGCAAATCATTCAGCGATTTCTAGTACTAAGAAGACGTAAGAAGAGTTGAGAAGCGGGAGCAGGAGCTATGACTTGGCCCACTAAACACAATTAAGTGATTAGCACATGCCCACACACATACACATACACACACACACACACACACACACACACACACACACACACACACACACACACACACACACACACACACACACGCACACACACACACGGTGGATAGGGACAGAATGTTCCAGAGTTGGGACACAGCCACCAGGGATCACCTCTAAGTTAAGCACTCATGGTCACGGTGTTAGAAAGTATTTCTTCAAGTCATAGGTGTCAGAATGGACATTCTGGAGATTTGAGTACAGAGGCAGGATTTTAATAACTTTAAGATAGGTTGTAAGGCTCTGGAGGAAGGGAGATAGTGGACCTAGTAGCGACACAGCAGAAATGCGGGCCCAGGAGATGTGATTCGGCCCCCCCTTTCAAAGCCAAATTAGTAGGATTGGCACAACACGATTTTTTTTAACGAATTTCACAACACCACATCACCACAACACCACACCGTACAACCACGTTTGTACAAATTTTCAGTTTACACACTCTCAGATACATCACTAAAGTTGAAATAAGACAAACCACACAAATTTCAATAATTTTCTTCTCTTTCACAATAACAATTTACCCAATTAAATTTTCCGCTTAGTTTAATTTTTTTCCACTTAAATTTAAACTTATGACAAAATCCTCACACACTAGAATATCAATGAAATGAATTCTACCAACGTAATAACATCACACAACCTTCACACACACCAAGTCAACTTTATTTCTCCCCACACTAATTACTAACATCTACCCAATTATACATCGATATCACCATACATTACCTATTACAGGACCAACCCAACGTAATGGCACTCATGTTCACACACCAGTCATAACAGCATATTCTAACACTTAATTCTTCTCTTAACGTTCTATCACACATAATTACATGATAATAATAATACATCAAACTGTAATACATCCCACCTCAATTTATTTATTATTTATTTATTTCTTACTTGAGCATATCTCACAAGGTATCAAAACAACTAAGATAACGACTCTCCAAGCATTATACTTAATAAAAGTATTTGTAAAATCATTATATAAAAATCAATATTATTTTAACATTGTAAATAAAAAAATACTACTTACTCTTAAAACAATTTTATAGATTTGCAAAAACAATGTATAATAATATACTAAAACATTCCATTATTACATAGTAAATGATTATTATTATTCTTATTAACTCTATTAATTCTAAGACTTAGTTATTAAAAAAAACATTATACTTAATGAAATTACTTATAACTTTGTAGATATACGAATAACAATTCTTAGATATAAAATACACAACAACATGGAGATATATAATCATTGAGCAGAAACAACGTATACTACAACAACAGGACCCAGTTAAGCTAGGTTAATGTGTGAGTATTTAAAAAGTAGATTATATCTGGAGGTAGATACAGTAAAATATTGTGGAGAGCTTACAGTGTACAAGTATGAATGTAGAGTTAGCAATACAGTGATGGTGCAGTATATACAAGTAATAGATGATGGTTTATTAGCAATAAGATATGTACTAATATAGATAAAGATGAATGTAATAATATTTAGTTCTATTATTTGGTTAATTAGATAATCGAGGTAGTTACAAAAATAATAGAGTAGCAAGGCAGATGAATGGTAGTAGTTAGCAAGGTAAAGATGATTGAGTAATTAGCAAAAAATAAGAGATGTGAGTAGTTAGCAGGTAATAAGAATGATGCTGAGGTAGTTAGCAAGAAAACAATGATGGTGGAGGTAGTTAGAAATAAGATTGATTGAGTAGTTAATAGGTATAATGATTATTGGAGGTATTAGCAAGGTAAAGATGATTGGAATAGTTAGCAATAAAGTGTTGGTGTAGGATTACCAATAAAGATATGGTGGAGTATTAACAAGTAAAGATAAATGGTAGATTATTACAAGTAAAGATAATGGTGGAGGTAGTTAGCAAGGTAAAGATGATGGTGGAGGTAGTTAGCAAGGTAAAGATGATGGTGGAGGTAGTTAGCAAGGTAAAGATGATGGTGGAGGTAGTTAGCAAGGTAAAGATGATGGTGGAGGTAGTTAGCAAGGTAAAGATGATGGTGGAGGTAGTTACAAGGTAAAGATGATGGTGGAGGTAGTTAGCAAGGTAAAGATGATGGTGGAGGTAGTTAGCAAGGTAAAGATGATGGTGGAGGTAGTTAGCAAGGTAAAGATGATGGGGAGGTTAGTTAGCAAGGTAAAGATGATGGTGGAGGTAGTTAGCAAGGTAAAGAGATGGTGGAGGTAGTTAGCAAGAAAAGATGATGGTGGAGGTAGTTAGCAAGGTAAAGATGATGGTGGAGGTAGTTACAAGGTAAAGATGATGGTGGAGGTAGTTACCAAGGTAAAGATGATGGTGGAGGTAGTTAGCAAGGTAAAGATGATGGTGGAGGTAGTTGCAAGGTAAAGATGATGGTGGAGGTAGTTAGCAAGGTAAAGATGATGGGGAGGTAGTTAGCAAGGTAAAGATGATGGTGGAGGTAGTTAGCAAGGTAAAGATGATGGTGGAGGTAGTTAGCAAGGTAAAGATGATGGTGGAGGTAGTTAGCAAGGTAAAGATGATGGTGGAGGTAGTTAGCAAGGTAAAGATGATGGTGGAGGTAGTTAGCAAGGTAAAGATGAGGTGGGAGGTAGTTAGCAAGGATAAAGATGATGGTGGAGGTAGTTACAAGGTAAAGATGATGGTGGAGGTAGTTAGCAAGGTAAAGATGATGGTGGAGGTAGTTAGCAAGGTAAAGATGATGGTGGAGGTAGTTAGCAAGGTAAAGATGATGGTGGAGGTAGTTACCAAGGTAAGATGAGGGGTGGAGGTAGTTAGCAAGGTAAAGATGATGGTGGAGGTAGTTAGCAAGGTAAAGATGATGGTGGAGGTAGTTAGCAAGGTAAAGATGATGGTGGAGGTAGTTAGCAAGGTAAAGATGATGGTGGAGGTAGTTAGCAAGGTAAAGATGATGGTGGAGGTAGTTAGCAAGGTAAAGATGATGGTGGAGGTAGTTAGCAAGGTAAAGATGATGGTGGAGGTAGTTAGCAAGGTAAAGATGATGGTGGAGGTAGTTACCAAGGTAAAGATGATGGTGGAGGTAGTTAGCAAGGTAAAGATGATGGTGGAGGTAGTTAGCAAGGTAAAGATGATGGTGGAGGTAGTTAGCAAGGTAAAGATGATGGTGGAGGTAGTTAGCAAGGTAAAGATGATGGTGGAGGTAGTTAGCAAGGTAAAGATGATGGTGGAGGTAGTTAGCAAGGTAAAAGATGATGGTGGAGGTAGTTAGCAAGGTAAAGATGATGGTGGAGGTAGTTACAAGGTAAAGATGATGTGGAGGTAGTTAGCAAGGTAAAGATGATGGTGGAGGTAGTTAGCAAGGTAAAGATGATGGTGGAGGTAGTTAGCAAGGTAAAGATGATGGTGGAGGTAGTTAGCAAGGTAAAGATGATGGTGGAGGTAGTTAGCAAGGTAAAGATGATGGTGGAGGTAGTTAGCAAGGTAAAGATGATGGTGGAGGTAGTTAGCAAGGTAAAGATGATGGTGGAGGTAGTTAGCAAGGTAAAGATGATGGTGGAGGTAGTTAGCAAGGTAAAGATGATGGTGGAGGTAGTTAGCAAGGTAAAGATGATGGTGGAGGTAGTTAGCAAGGTAAAGATGATGGTGGAGGTAGTTAGCAAGAAAAGATGATGGTGGAGGTAGTTAGCAAGGTAAAGATGATGGTGGAGGTAGTAAGCAAGGTAAAGATGATGGTGGAGGTAGTTAGCAAGGTAAAGATGATGGTGGAGGTAGTTAGCAAGGTAAAGATGATGGTGGAGGTAGTTAGCAAGGTAAAGATGATGGTGGAGGTAGTTAGCAAGGTAAAGATGATGGTGGAGGTAGTTAGCAAGGTAAAGATGATGGTGGAGGTAGTTAGCAAGGTAAAGATGATGGTGGAGGTAGTTAGCAAGGTAAAGATGATGGTGGAGGTAGTTACCAGGTAAAGATGATGGTGGAGGTAGTTACCCAAGGTAAAGATGATGGTGGAGGTAGTTAGCAAGGTAAAGATGATGGTGGAGGTAGTTAGCAAGGTAAAGATGATGGTGGAGGTAGTTACCAAGGTAAAGATGATGGTGGAGGTAGTTAGCAATGTAAAGATGATGGTGGAGGTAGTTAGCAAGGTAAAGATGATGGTGGAGGTAGTTAGCAAGGTAAAGATGATGGTGGAGGTAGTTAGCAAGGTAAAGATGATGGTGGAGGTAGTTACCAAGGTAAAGATGATGGTGGAGGTAGTTACCAAGGTAAAGATGATGGTGGAGGTAGTTAGCAAGGTAAAGATGATGGTGGAGGTAGTTAGCAAGGTAAAGATGATGGTGGAGGTAGTTAGCAAGGTAAAGATGATGGTGGAGGAGTAGTTAGCAAGGTAAAGATGATGGTGGAGGTAGTTAGCAAGGTAAAGATGATGGTGGAGGTAGTTAGCCAAGGTAAAGATGATGGTGGAGGTAGTTACCAAGGTAAAGATGATGGTGGAGGTAGTTACCAAGGTAAAGATGATGGTGGAGGTAGTTACCAAGGTAAAGATGATGGTGGAGGTAGTTAGCAAGGTAAGATGATGGTGGAGGTAGTTAGCAAGGTAAAGATGATGGTGGAGGCAGTTAGCAAGGTAAAGATGATGGTGAGTGTGGAAGGTGAGTAGTTACCAAGGTAAAGATGATGGTGGAGGTAGTTACCAAGGTAAAGATGATGGTGGGGGTAGTTACCAAGGTAAAGATGATGGTGGAGGTAGTTACCAAGGTAAAGATGATGGTGGAGGTAGTTAGCAAGGTAAAGATGATGGTGGAGGAGTTACAAGGTAAAGATGATGGTGGAGGTAGTTTGCAAGGTAAAGATGATGGTGGAGGTAGTTACAAGGTAAGATGATGGGGAGGTAGTTACCAAGGTAAAGATGATGGTGGAGGTAGTTACAAGGTAAAGATGATGGTGGAGGTAGTTAGCAAGGTAAAGATGATGGTGGAGGTAGTTAGCAAGGTAAAGATGATGGTGGAGGTAGTTAGCAAGGTAAATGATGTGATTGGGTGGAGGTGGGTAGTTAGCAAGGTAAAGATGATGGTGGAGGTAGTTAGCAAGGTAAAGATGTTTGGTGGAGGTAGTTAGCAAGGTAAAGATGGTATTGTTGGTGGAGGTAGTTAGTAAGGTAAAGATGATGGTGGAGGTAGTTAGCAAGGTAAAGATGATGGTGGAGGTAGTTAGCAAGGTAAAGATGATGGTGGAGGTAGTTAGCAAGGTAAAGATGATGGTGGAGGTAGTTAGGGTAAAGAATATGGTGGAGTGTTAGGGTAAGGGTGGTGGAAGTTAGGTAAGATTGGTGGGTATTAGCAGAACAGGAGGGAGTATTAAGCAAGAAAGGAGAGGATGGAGGAAGGAGCAGACTGGAAATGACAGGGCGACTGGGCAAGTTAGGCAAGCAGACTGGGCAAGCAGACAGGCAGCAGACTGGGCAAGCAGACAGGCAGCAGACTGGGCAAGCAGACAGGCAGCAGACTGGGCAAGCAGACAGGCAGCAGACTGGGCAAGCAGACAGGCAGCAGACTGGGCAAGCAGTCAGGCAGCAGACTGGGCAAGCAGACAGGCAGCAGACTGGGCAAGCAGACAGGCAGCAGACTGGGCAAGCAGACAGGCAGCAGACTGGGCAAGCAGACAGGCAGCAGACTGGGCAAGCAGACAGGCAGCAGACTGGGCAAGCAGACAGGCAGCAGACTGGGCAAGCAGACAGGCAGCAGACTGGGCAAGGAGACAGGCAGCAGACTGGGCAAGCAGACAGGCAGCAGACTGGGCAAACAGACAGGCAGCAGACTGGGCAAGCAGACAGGCAGCAGATGGGCAAGCAGACAGGCAGCAGACTGGGCAAGGAGACAGGCAGCAGATGGGCAAGCAGACAGGCAGCAGACTGGGCAAGCAGACAGGCAGCAGACTGGGCAAGCAGACAGGCAGCAGACTGGGCAAGCAGACAGGCAGCAGACTGGGCAAGCAGACAGGCAGCAGACTGGGCCAGCAGACACAGGACGCAGACTCTTACAATAACTGAGACTAAAATGTCTTCTCTAGGAGTGGTTAATGTTACACCCTGGACGACCTAACGACCTGCTGGGGTCGTTAACGCTTCAAAGGAAATTACCTTTCTTCAGGCGTGGCTTTTTTAATCACTACTGAGGTGTGTGTATGTCGATGTCTGTATGTATGTAATGTATGTATGTAGGTATGTATGTTATGTATACATACATACATGCACGTATGCACTAATGAATATATTTATGGTACTCTGGTGTTCAATTTTCTCTATGAATTCACTTTTAACATTCATTTGTGTTCATTATAAACACACCTCTCACAGGGTGTTCATATATATATATATATATATATATTATATATATATATATATATATATATATATTTTATATATATATATATAAATATATATATGAACACTCTGTTAGAGTAAATATCATTTTTGACTTCAAATTCAGTCGGCGTCGGGGCGGTAACCCTTTTAGGTCGGAAATTCACTTTTATTTCGGTTAAAAAGTTCCAGCGTACGAATTATTGTCGTATGATGAATTACAGCGTTTGAGTTATTGCTGTTGGGTTAGTGTGGAGTGTGGGTAAATGTGGATGTGGGTAGTGTGGAATGTGGTAGTGTGGTATGTGGGTATTGTGAGTTGTGGGTAGTGTGGTAGTGTGGTAGTGTGGAGTGTGGGTAGTGTGGAGTGTGGGTAGTGTGGAGTGTGGGTAGTGTGGAGTGTGGGTAGGGGGTTGGGAGTGTGGGTATGTGGGAGTGTGGGTAGTGTGGGGGTAGTGTGGAGTGTGGGTAGTGTGGGTAGTGTGGTGGAGTGTGGGTAGGGGGTGGGTAGTGTGGAGTGTGGGTATTGGTGTGGGTAGTGTGGAGTGTGGGTAGTGTGGGTAGTGTGGAGTGTGTGGGTAGTGTGGGTATGTGGAGTGTGGGTAGTGTGGAGTGTGGGTAGTGTGGGAGGGGGGTAGTGTGGTAGTGTGGAGTGTGGGTAGTGTGGAGTGTGGGTAGTGTGGGAGTGTGGGAGTGTGGGTAGTGTGGAGTGTGGGTAGTGTGGAGTGTGGGTTGGTAGTGGGTGTGGGTAGTATGGAGTGTGGGTAGTGTGTGAGTGTGGGTGGAGTGTGGAGTGTGGGTAGTGTGGAGTGTGGGTGTGGTAGTGTGGAGTGTGGGTAGTGTGGAGTGTGGGAGTGTGGGTAGTGTGGGAGTGTGGGTAGTTGGAGTGTGGGTAGTGTGGGAGTGTGGAGTGTGGGTAGTGTGGTAGTGTGGGTAGTGTGGATGTGGGTAGTGTGGGTAGTGTGGAGTGTGGGTAGTGTGGGTAGTGTGGAGTGTGGGTAGTGTGGGTAGTGTGGAGTGTGGGTAGTGTGGGTAGTGTGGTAGGTGGGTAGTGTGGGTAGTGTGGGTAGTGTGGAGTGTGGGTAGTGTGGGTAGTGTGGAGTGTGGGTGTGGAGTGTGGGTGTGTGGTAGTTGGAGTGTGGGTAGTGTGGAGTGTGGGTAGTTGGAGTGTGGGTAGTGTGGGTAGTGTGGGTGTGGGAGTGTGGGTAGTGTGGAGTGTGGGTAGTGTGGGTAGTGTGGAGTGTGGGTATGTGGGTAGTGTGGGTAGTGTGGAGTGTGGGTAGTGTAGTGTGGTTAGTGTGGAGTGTGGGTAGTGATGGAGTGTGGGTAGTGTGGTAGTGTGGGTAGTGTGGTAGTGTGGAGTGTGTGGTAGTGTGGGTAGTGTGGAGTGTGGGTAGTGTGGGAGTAGTGTGGAGTGTGGGTAGTATGGAGTGTGGGTAGTGTGGGTAGTGTGGAGTGTGGGTAGTGTGGGTAGTGTGGAGTGTGGGTAGTGTGGGTAGTGTGGAGTGTGGGTAGTGTGGGGGGAGTGTGGGGAGTGTGGAGTGTGGGTAGTGTGGGTAGTGTGGAGTTGTGTGGGTAGTTGTGGGTAGTGTGGAGTGTGGGTAGTGTGGGTAGTGTGGGTAGTGTGGAGTGTGGGTAGTATGGAGTGTGGGTAGTGTGGGTTAGTGTGGAGTGTGGGAGTGTGGGTAGTGTGGAGTGTGGGAGTGTGGGTTGGAGTGTGGATGTGGGTTAGTGTGGAGTGTGGGTAGTGTGGAGTGTGGGTAGTTGGTAGTGTGGAGTGTGGGTAGTGTGGGTAGTGTGGAGTGTGGGTAGTGTGGGTAGTGTGGAGTGTGGAGTGTGGGTAGTGTGGAGTGTGGGTAGTGTGGAGTGTGGGTAGTGTGGGAGTGTGGAGTGTGGGTGTGTGGAGTGTGGAGTGTGGAGTGTGGGAGTGTGGAGTGTGGGTTGTGGAGTGTGGAGTGTGGAGTGTGGGAAGTGTGGATGTGGGGAGTGTGGAGTGGGATGGGGGTGGGAGTTGGAGTTGGGAGTGTGGAGTGGGAGTGTGGAGTGTGGGAGTGTGGAGTGTGGGTAGTGTGGAGTGTGAGTGTGGAGTGTGGTGTGGGAGTGTGGGTGTGGGAGTGTGGGGGAGTGGAGTGTGGGATGTGGAGTGTGGGGAGTGAGTGTGGGAGTGTGGAGTGTGGGAGTGTGGAGTGTGGGGAGTGTGGAGTGTGGGAGAGTGTGAGTGTGGGAGTGTGGAGTATGGGTAGTGTGGAGTGTGGGGAGTGTGAGTGTTGGGAGTGTGGAGTGTGGGGATGTGGAGTGGGGGAGTGTGGAGTGGGAGTGTGGTGAGTTCGAGTGTGGGAGTGTGGAGTTGGTAGTAGTGTGGAGTGTTAAGGAGTATGGAGTGTGGAGTGTGTGAGTTGGAGTGTGGAAATGTGGTGTGGGGAGTTGAGTGTGGGGATGTGTGGAGTGAGTGATTGTATTGGAAGTGTGAAGATGTAGAGTGTCAAGGCGTTGGAGTGGATGAGGTGGATGGGTGTTGTAGTGTGAGTGTACGAGTGTAAACGAAATGGGGTGACGAGTGGAGATGAGAGTCTGGAGTGTGGGCAGGATGTTTGCGTGTGGTGTTAATATAACACATGCATTTCCTGTAGTATTGTGGGTAAGCTGTAAACACACCCGAGATCGATCTAGCGGGTCAACTGATCATCTGGCACTGTTAAGTGGCTGTGGAACTGACTTGTAGCGGAGTTGAGTGTGACGTGTTAATGAATTAATTTGGAAATCGTGAATACCAGACTCTTAAGCATGTTTTGCTGTGCGCTGTGTGGTTTATGTCAGGCGTGTTAACGAAACATTACTCTTCATTAAACTAAGACTGGTTTATAATGACAGCTTGGTAAGTATTTGATATATCTGCCTACTGGGAAGTGAATATATTAATAACACAGATAACAAGCGACTATTTTTTTTCCTGTTGATTGTTACTTGTGGTGTTATGCCGTGTGTAAACACAACCCAGTATTCTAGTGCTAAACCTTCAAGATGTATCTGCGTTCGTGAATGGGTGCTGTCCTTGGTGTGAACCTTGTATGGTGCTAGTGATTTTTTACTTGTGTGAGGAAGTGAGATGGCAGCTTACGCAACACTCGGAAAGGTTGCTGACTTCTTTAACTTGACACAATCTGCTTATTTTCCACTGTTAGCGTGTCTCTTGTACTGTTTATAGGCCGAGTTTAACAGCAGGATAACTAGATATTAATTTGTGACTCTACTACTCTAATGACTGTCTCTCGTGTTGTATGGCCAGCTGTGTGTAAGGTACTACATCCTGATCTGTATAATCTACCCTATTAACATAGGGGATAGTGTGGGAGAGTTGAAGGGAGTGTATGGAAGAGTGGAGAAATGGTGGAAACAGTGTATATAAATGTGTTTGTGTGTGTGTGTGAAAGAGAGAGTGTGTGTTCCTGGAGGAGACTTGTATGCGCCTCAACTCAGCAATTACCGTCTCATAAGATAATGATACAGTCGAGAGGATGACAAGATGGAGCAGTGGACGAGAGCAGGAAGCAGGGTTGTGTACATGGGGACGAAAGATGGAACAGGCAGCAGGGTTGTGTACGTGGGGACGAGAGATGGAACAGGAAGCAGAATTGTCTACATGGGCAAGAGAGATGGCAGAAAATCTTAACATTCCAGTCAGTTTAGCAGAAAAAATGAATCAACCGTAGAACTATTTTTACAAGAATTTATTTTTACTGTTAAAATAATGAAAACTTAAAGGAACTCACTCCAAAATAGAGACAAAAGGAGTTGGTACAACATAAGCCAGACATACTACAGAGTGCCACCATATTTATTTGATTTGTTTTTATAACTGGTTTTCGTTCTTTTGTTATGAATTTTAGTGCAAAAGTCTTGTGAAAAAAACTGCCGTCGACCAATTGGAATTGAATTATTTTGAGAACTTTATAAAAATATTAGCCAAAAAACACGATTAATATGGAGAAACATTGATGCTTGGCAGTATACTTGTGGTCATGTATATTTTGAAAATATGCTGATATCAAACGACAGATAATTCTGTTACAGAAAACAAATATCTAAGAGAAACAGTCGTTTTTACTGCGCATGAAATATTTTACAGTTCATACATTTGATCCTTACCAAGATGAGTTAGCACAAGTTATATGTTTAACAAGAACCACCTTGTAAACTTGCTGTGTTTACCTGTCTTGCTGTGGTTATATCTGGTGCTCGCTTGTCAGATACTCTGTATCCGTTACCTCTTGCATGGCATTATTAAAATCAGTATATGATACCACAGACAGGAGCCACTGTGCCCGGCTGAGTTAGTACTTCTGTCATTTTCATGGTTCTCATTACCAATTGTTCAATAACCAATTCAAATGATAAGCCGACCCAACATCTGCCACTTCGTGGGCTAACATTAAACTCACTTTGGAACCAACCAAGAAAATGTGGTTGCTTACTCTCGGGTTGCATCATCTTAACAGGTAGACTTAACCTGTAGTTTACCCATCAGCTGCGAAATACGGCAGGATTTCTTGAAAAGGACGAATATGACCTTCAAAATTTCCTTTTTTCTTTTTTCTAATTTTATGAAGTGGTGAAGAACATTAGTGATCTCCGTGTACTGTAACCAGAAACGTCCACTACGATGACCATATGTTGCACTGTTTTCGTCAGCCATTTTTCGTCAGATCTTGTCAAGGAATATATCTGAACAGACTTCATATGTTGAAAGTTTAACAGCTGTAAGTTTAATATATAGCTGTACTTTTGTGATAGATTTCGTCGATGTCTTCTGCTGAGAAAGGAAGGATTTCTGTGGCTTCCTTCATGTTGGAGTCCAAAATGAGGAACCTGAAGGTCCTTGTTGCAATCACGACAGTCAAAGAATTATCAACAAGAATAAGGTGGTGAGAGTGCTCTCACCACAGCTCTGCCTCTGATCATGTGTCACACTATGTTGGAAGGACACATTCTCCAGCAGCTCTTGAATTCATCCTAGCAAATGTCCTATGCTACCCAGAAAGCTTATGTCTGCGGAAATAACCTAAGCAGATCACAAACGAATGTAACTCATTCTCAGACTGGCAACAGTGATCAAAGGAGAGGATAGACGTTACTAGGTGGTGTTTTGCCTCTGTTGAGTAAACGCAACTAACGTTACTAGCATTGGCAGATGTATAATGAATGCGTGTCCTGGATGTCTTCCTTAACTCTCAACCTGCATTATCCCTGGCCCAAACCCAGGCTTGGTGAACTCGCTGGTCATATTAGCTGTAACGAGTTCCAGTTTCAACATTGGGTCGTCGAAGTGGAGATTACGGAGGTTCATAAGCCATAAATTGTCACCAATGAGAACTTTCTTGGCAACAGTGTTTACCGTTTTAGCTCCAGTCCGAAATGTAGTTGTTCTTCCCATTCCAAGGACTGTGTTAATCCATCCACTGTCATTACGTTGTGATCAACGTTGTCTGCCACGAACTGCATAAACTGATCAGTATGGCTGTACCTTGTGATCTTCCTGCACTGCATTCAAACCTCTTCACTTGTGAGTGAGATGAATAGAATCCATCGCGGCTTACCAAATTAATCAGGAACTTTGAGCCGAAGTTGTGATGCATCTGAACGACCAGACCGATCTGAAGGGTTGAGATGAGCACTCCAGGAGTAACCTGAACAATGGTCAGTTTTAAATTTAGGGGCTTAATAAAAAGCTTCACACACACACACACACACACACACACTCGCACACGCACACCACGCAACACACACACACACACACACACACATTACACACACACACACACACTAATACACACACATACACACACATCACACACACAACAACACAACCACACACACATACCACACACAAAACCACACACAACCATACACACACACACACACACACACCACCCCCACACACACACACCCCACACACATACACCCCCTCCACACACACACACCCACACACACTACACACACACACACACACACCCACACACACACACACACACACCCCCCACACCCACACCCCCCCACACACACACACACACCACATACACACACACACACATACACACATCACACACCAAAACATACACCACACACACACACACCACACACATACACACACCACAACAACCACACCCCATACACACACAACACAACACACACAAACACACACACAACACACACACACACACACATACACACACAACACACACACACACAAACACACATACACACACAAAACAAAATACACACATCCCACACACAAAACACACACACACAAACAACTACCACACACACATACACACATACACACACAACACACACACAAACACACATACACACACACAACATACACACATACACACACAACACACACACACACAAACACACATACACACACACACATACATACACACACAACACACACACACACACTTAAAACACATACACACACACACACATTACACACATACACACACAACACACACACACAAACACACATACACACACACACATAAACACATACACACAACCTAGCTACTTTCTGAATTTTAGAAGTAGAATCAATAAGTGTTACAAGTATTGGTAAGCTTAGAATTACTGGTATCTACCGGTATTTATTAGCAGTATGAATACTTAGAAGTGGGGGCGCACACACACACACACACACACACACACACACACACACACACACACACACACACTGTTGCCACACAGATACAAACATAAAAAGATCAAAGTGAGTGTGGAAACGGGTGATCAAGAATTACCAGCGTTTGGTTAACAAGTGAAATGTGGGGCACCGTAATGTGAGAGTGAAAAAGTTAATAAGCAAAAGGAGAAAGAAAAAATAAAATATACAACAAGGGAAGGTGGCAGTAGGCCTACTGAAGCAGTGACGTCACAATTGTATGCCATTATACATATAAAGTGTAACACCGAATGTGAAGTGTATTCTGTAATAAGTGAAAAGTGAAATCACTTGAGGAACGCGGGTGCTGAGCATATATGATTATAAACATCACGGGTGAAGGATTTTACAAAATAGTGATAGAAGGCCTATGTACGACGACTACATCATCAGCTTGTGGCAACTTGTCATCACACCGCTGCCAGCGCAAGTATTGCTCACCTATTGAGGTTGCATTTTGCAAGGTTGAGTCTGGTCCTGCATCACTGTTAGATACTGGTCACTCACTCCTGCAAGCCATTACAGAATTAGAGTAAAATAGCATAGACGAGAGTGCAAGGAGTAAAGCGGTAGTGAGGGATAACGTCAGACACTTAAGCTGAGACAAGCTAAATTTTACAACCAGCTACTTTCTGAATTTTTGAAGTAGAATCGATAAGTGTTACAAGTATTGGTAAGCTTAGAATTACTGGTATCTACCAGTATTTTTTAACAGTATGAATACTTAGAAGTGGGGGCACACACACACACACACACACACACACACACACACACACACACACACACACACACACACACACACACACACACACAACAACACACCATACACACACACATACACACATACACACATACACACACACATACACACACATACACACATATACACACACACATACACACAGATGACGTGAAGTTGATGAGAAGAATTCACTCGATCGAAGACCAGGCAGAACTACAAAGGGATCTGGACAGGCTGCAGACCTGGTCCAGCAATTGGCTCCTGGAGTTCAATCCCACCAAGTGCAAAGTCATGAAGATTGGGGAAGGGCAAAGAAGACCGCAGACGGAGTACAGTCTAGGGGGCCAGAGACTACAAACTTCACTCAAGGAAAAAGATCTTGGGGTGAGTATAACACCAGGCACATCTCCTGAAGTGCACATCAACCAAATAACTGCTGCAGCATATAGGCGCCTAGCAAACCTTAGAACAGCATTCCGACATCTTAAAAGGAATCATTCAGGACCCCGTACACCGTGTACGTTAGGCCCCTATTGGAGTATGCGGGCACCAGTTTGGAACACCCCACCTAGCCAAGCACATAAAGAAACTAAGAAAGTGCAAAGGGTTTGCAACAAGACTAGTCCCAGAGCTAAGAGGTATGTCCTACGAGGAGAGGTTAAGGGAAATCAACCTGACGACACTGGAGGACAGGAGAGATAGGGGGGACATGATAACGACATACAAAATACTGAGAGGAATTGACAAAGGGGGACAAAGACAGGATGTCCAGAGATTGGACACAGTAACAAGGGGACACAGTTGGAAGCTGAAGACACAGATGAATCACAGGGATGTTAGGAAGTTTTCTTCAGCCACAGAGTAGTCAGTAAGTGGAATAGTTTGGGAAGCGATGTAGTGGAGGCAGGATCCATACATAGCTTTAAGCAGAGGTATGATAAAGCTCACGGCTCAGGGAGAGTGACCTAGTAGCGATCAGTGAAGAGGCGGGCCAGGAGCTTGGACTCGACCCCTGCAACCTCAACTAGGTGAGTACAACTAGGTGAGTACACACACACATACACACACACATACACACTGCATACATACACACACACACACACACACACACACACACACACACACACATACACACACACACACACCCCACACACACATACACACACACCCCACACACACACACATACACACACACACACACACACACACACCACACACACATAAAACACACACACACACACACACACACACACACACATACACACACACACACACAACACACACACACACACACACACACACACACACACACACATACACACACACACACACCACACACACACACATACACACACACACACACACACACATACACACACACACACACACACACACACACACACACACACACACACACACACACACACACACACACACACACACAGGAACAAGCACTTGTAAGCTGTAGTACACACGCAAACACACACATACACAGGATTTCACACCGTCCTGTGAACTGACCATCTGAACCTCGCTCCTCTCTCTCTCTCCCTCTCTTCCTATCCTAGGTAGAACCTATCTCTCTCTACCTATCTCACTCTTTACCTATATCTCTCCCAAACCCATCACTCTTACCTATCTCTCTCTCCCCTCTTCCCTCTCCCATCTCCCCCCTCTAACATCTCTTCCCTCTAACACCTCTCCCCCTCTAACATCTCCCCCCTCTAACATCTCTCCCCTCCCATTATCTCTCCCCTCTCCCTTTTCCCATCTCTCTCCCCCTCCTCCCCTTCTCTCTCCCCCTCTCGCTCTTTTCCATCTTCCCCCTCTTTCCCCCTTCTCCCCCTCTCTCTCCCCCCCTCTCTTTGCCTTCTCTCTCTCCCCCTCTCTCCCTCCCTCTCTACCTCTCTCCCTCTCTCTCTCTCCCTCTCTTTTTTTTTTTTTTTTTTTTTTTTTTTGTTGTTTTTTTACACAGGGTTTGAAAAGGTTTAAGGATCCCTAGTTTTATTGACAAGCTTTTACAGCTTAAGGGATTCCTAACTTTATTGGCAAGCTAAGAGCTGTTACCCTACATCAGCTCATTTGAAAGCATTTTTATTGTTTATGAGACATAAAAGGTAGGGAACAGGATGAAGTTGGAGCCATCTGTGGGCCACCCATTTTCATTTGATCAACTGACTTTATCTCGTTGACATCATTTATGCTGCACGAATGTGTTCCATACTCGAGTCATCCTGGGTATGTATGATCTCAGATGGAGTAATGTTCTGGAGAAGGGTACAGCCAGAGTGAAGTTGCTGCTTTCTGCCCGTCTTGTGGCATAAAAGCTTGTTTCACGCTGTCCTCGATGGATCCAAGTGTGGTATTTTGACAATATTGGCCTTGTACATAACAGTAAGGCCACCCACATCCTTCCTATTTGAAGGCTCTGCTAAAATGACAGATCCATCCAGGATGGCCCCAGGCGAGAGATGAGACGTCTTGCTCTGTTCTCTACTCTGTCAAGCAGTTGCAGATGAGAGGGGGCAGGCAAACCAAGAAGTGGAGCATACTCAAGGTTGAGCGTACTTGCGCCTCATACAGGATCTTGCAACCCCTACTGTCAAGCAGATGCGAGATACGGCGAAGTGCTGAAAGCTTCCTGGCTGCCTTGTTTGCAAGATTCACAACATGGTTTTTCATGGTTAGTTTGGAGCCAAATTTCACCCCAAGGTTATCAACTTCTTCTCCAGGTGCCAAAAACCCTCCCTCATTCAACCTTACTACTGCACCAGCATTACCGTCATGGTGCCTAGAGACGATCATCATTTGCATTTTCTCGGGTGGCAAATTTTTACTTGCCATCTATTTCCCCAAGCTGATATAGCTCTCAGCTGGTGATTGATGTAGCTTAGAGCAGCTGGCATTTCTTCTCTTGGATAAGTGAATGTCAGTGTACAGTCGTCTGCATTGCATGTGATTCTGGGATGAGATGAAGAAGGTCGTTGAAGTAGACATTCCATAACAATGGACCCAGCACGCTTCCTTGGGGAACACTTGCCCCAATAGGATGTCTTGCTGATTCCGTTCCATTGAGAACTACACTTAGAGATCTACCATAAAGGTAATCACTGGGGGAGACATAGCGTAGAGCCGCAATTCCCAGTGCTTGAAGTTTTGCTAAGAGGCCCTGGTGCCACACCCGGTCGAAAGCGCCAGCAATGTCCATCCCTACCACAACAGCTGACTTTGGATTCATCCAGTGACTGGTGCCACTTAGGGGAGGGGTTTAACAACAATCAGCAGCAGAGTAACCTTTCCTGAAGCCATATTGGCGATCACAAAGTAGCGATGGTAGTCAAAAAACTCTGTCATTTGTCCTTGAGATTATTGTCTCAAGGATCTTACCAGTGATTGACAGGAGTGACACTGCCCTGTAGTTGCTGATTTCTGCTCTGCTCTTCTTTCTGGGGAACAGGGACTACATTTGCCTCTTTCCATAGAGAGGGCCCATTTACACTGTACTAGGCAGTGCTGAAAGATGCGAGTTAGAGGTGCTGCTAGCTGGTCTGCACATCTTCTCAACAATCTTGGGCTCAACTTGTCTGGGCCCACAGCCTTTTCTTGGTCAAGCGTTTTAAGAAGGAAATGCACCTCCTCCTGCCTTATTGTCACCACTGACAGTTTTGACACAGTTCTTGCAGCTAGCCAAGGAGGGTCCCTTGCTGGATCAGGAACTTGCATTTTGGTAGCAAAGTGTTCAGCAAAGAGGCCCGCCTTCTCTTGACTACTAGCAGAGGTGGTCCCATCCTGTCGATTTAGAGGTGGAATGAGCTCATCAGGTAGATAACCTTGTCTGTCCTTGACCAGGGACCACCAGGTTTTGGAGCCTACCCTACCTGATGCTAGCTTTCTTTTAGTGTCCACCTCCCATTTAGCAATGGCCCACTTTTGAACGTCACCCATATCCCTTCAGGCTTGCATGTGCAAGTTCCTGTTATAGGTGGTAGGATGTCTCTTATACCTTCGCCATGCTTTGTACTTAGCAGTAGCAGCCTCTCTACAAGGAAAGCCAAACCAAGGCTGATCTGTAGGCTCTGTCACATATTGCCAGTGAGGAATGTGTTCTTGTTGTAGATTAAGGATGTGTCCAGTGAAGGCTTTCACTTGGTTGTAAAACATCCCCTTGGAGAAGAGCATTCCAATCGGTGATGGCGAGCTCAAGCAAAGGGGCTGGCCAATTAACCTTTTTTTTTCCCATAGCCGGGTTGTGCGTGTGGACTCCTCACCTCGTTCTGTTGGGATCTTAAGTTGTCGTAAAAAAACCTTGTGGTCAGACGATCCAACGTAGCCGAGGGGTTGAAAAGTGACTATCCCTTTCCCTGCCAGATCACTCACTACGGGGTTAAAGGGGAGGAGCCAGAGATATAGCAGGGAAATCAACAAAGTTTCTAAATGTCAAACACTGCAAGAAGGTCATAAAAAGTCCCTCTGTATAAGTGCTGGTTGAGGTCACCAACAATTATAATATTTTGACAGTTGTGTTGTAGCAGAAGGGAGTCAATATTTTCCATTAGGAAGTTGATGGGGCCCTGCATGTTGCCACTGAGGTCTGTACATTGCACATGCTAGTACAGAGGTACTAGTGTTTATGCATAGCTTGAAGAACATCATTTCAAGATGTGTAGGGGTGGCAACATCAATGTGCTGGGCATGAACACTTTTAGAGAAGACACAGCAACACCTTCTCCTTACCCTTGCCTGTCTCTTCTCATCCATGAGGTGTAGCCAGCAATTCTTGCAAAATTTTTCTGGAGTCCTGTCATCCAAAAATGTTTCAACAACAGCTATCATGTCGGGACGTCGAGTGTTCACAAAACTATGTGTGACTCTCCAACATTAGTAATGAAAAACCCCTAATGTTGGCCGACAGGATGCTGATAGACTGGCTCCTCATGATAAGTGGTCAGCTTGAGGTGGTGGGTGTGTAGGGAATGTAAGGTGCCTGTCCTTGAGAGGGGGTAGGGTACTGAGGCCCGCTGCAGGGATGTAGGTCTGTGGGCTTGTATAAGGCCCCAATACCACCTGCTGGGGTGGGATAGGAGTAGCTAATGGGTGACGTGTGAGTTTGTTCACCCAATTCAGAGATCCTGCTGGTTTGTTCTGAGAACAGGTCTCAAAAAAGGTGGCCCTGTCTGTCAAGTTCCTTTTTCTTCCGAAACTGGTCCTCCTGATGTCCTTTCTTGTAGCAGTAATTACACCTGGTATCTGCAGGCAGTTGTAAAGGCAGTGTGCCCCTTCCCCGGGGACAGTGAGAGCACAGCCTAGGTGCCTAGAGGGTGGACTAGGATTTGTTTCACCTCCGTGTTTTTTCAGATTTGTCCTCAGATTCTGCCGCTGGAAATGTGTAAGTGGAGGGTGAGACGGCTGTAGATGTCTTCCTCCTCCACGTCCTCTTCCACGTCCTCTGCCCCGTCCTCTACCAGTTCTGACAGATGTTTCCCTGCTGTTCATACTTTGGTGCAGTAGGTGATCAGGTGCAGTGATAGTTCCCTGATCATTAACTGCACCAATCTCTGGTGGAGAAACTCCTGGCTCAGAACTTGCTGATGAAGCACTGTTACCAGATTCTGGAATAGTGTCGGCAGGTGTGCTGACAGGTGTAAGATCAGAGATGGTATGTGCACTGTCAAGTGGACTGGCAGTGGCTGAAGCAGAGATGTCAGGTGTAGGAGAATTAACAGATCTCTCTCTCTCTCTCCCTCTCTCTCTCTCTCTCGCTCTCTCTCTTCCCCATTTTCCCTTCTCACTCTCCCCCTCTCCTACCCTTCCCTTCACTCTCTTTCCCCCTCTCTCTCTCTCACTCTCACTCTCACTCTCTCTTCCCCATTTTTCCCTTCTCACTCTTTCCCCCCCTTTTTCCCTTCCCTTCCTCTCTTTCCCTCTCTCCACACTCTCTCTCCCCCTTTTCCCCTTTTCACTCTTTCCCCTCTCTCTCTCCTTCTACCTTTCCCTTCTCTCTTCTCTCACAAAAAAAAAAATGGTGGGGACTCGCAGGAACCAAGGATCAGATGAGAATGGTTCTGGTAGGGAGGAGTGGATGGAGGAGCAGTGGAAAAGGATGGAACAAGAGTGGGAGAGAAAATTAGGAGAGCTTTCTGAAAAAATGGAGAAAGAGCTCTCTGTGAAATTGGGAAAAAAGGTTGGAGAAGGAGACAAAGAATTGGGGGGCACAAGTCGAAACTGCAGTAGCCAAATAAGGGTCCTAGAAGTTGAGATAAATAGGCTGAAGCGAGTTACAGGGGCAGTGACCAGAAAAGATACAGCATATGAAGCTGCAAGGCCGAACAGGAAGGAAGGAATTATGAATTATGCTAAGGTCATATCAGCCTGCCAAGGAGGGCCAAGGAGTGAAAGGGAAGAACAGCTTTGTTGCAGATGGAGAGGGTGATAGGGGGCGAATGCTGAGGCACAACCATGCTATCAAGAGCCACTGGAAAAATCAAGGGAGAAACTGGCCACATAGAGGCAGGATCCAGAGTCACAGAGGGTGAGGCAATGGGAGGAGGAAAGGGCAAAATCAGTGTTTATCCATGGGCTTCAGGAGAGAGAGGAAAGGACACACACTGAAAGGCAGCAGGAAGAAAGAAAAAGGGGATTGAGAAAAATCATCACGGAAATAGGTGAAGAGATGGACGAGATTGTAAATTTTCAGAGAATAGGGGGGTACTCGAAGGGAGAAACCGACCAATCAAGCTGATTCTCAGGACGGAAACAGTGCGGAACAGGATCCTCCAAGAAACCACGATTGAAATACTCCCGGGAAAAGTACAAGAGGGTGTTCCTAGACAGAGACAGAACACAATCAGAACGACAGCACTGAGGGAGAGGACAAAAAAAACGAAAGGAGCTAGGAAAAGAGACAAGGATGGAACCAGCAGAGGTCAGTCAGAGCAGAACAGAACAGCAAAGGGCAAGCACAAAACACAACTATTCTCAGAAAACCCTACAACCTATCACACCATCCGAACACACACTACAATCCATACCCACAGCCTCCACCCAACACCGAGCTATAGAATCCCACAGTATGCTACCAGGTCTCCCACCCTCACAGGCCCCCCAAACCACAGTGTTGGAAAGGAAACTGAAGGTATGGTACACAAACGCTGATGGAATAACAAATAAGTGGGAGGAGTGGCATGAAAGAGTCAAAGAGGCATCACCGGACATCATAGCACTCACATAAACCAAGCTTACAGGTATGATAACAGATGCCATCTTTCCAACGGGATACCAAATCCTGAGGAAAGACAGAGGGAACGGGGGATACGGGGTGGAGGAGTGGCATTGCTGATCAAAGATCGCTGGAATTTTGATGAGCTGGAGAGAGGAGACAGCGGAGAAGAAAGTGATTACATAGTGGGAACGCTTCACTCTGGAGGTCCCAAGGTGGTAATAGCAGTGATGTATAACCCACCACAGAACAGCAGGAGGCCAAGGCAAGAGTACGACGAGAGCAATAGAGCGATGGTTGACACACTGGCTAGAGTGGCCAGAAGAGCTCATGCATGCAGGGCAAAGCTCCTGATCATTGGTGACTTTAACCACAAGGAGATCGATTGGGAGAACTTGGACCCGCATGGGCGCCAAGATACATGGAGGGCTAAGATGATGGAGGTGGTACGGGGAAAACTTCATGTACAACACGTAAGGGCACTCAAGAGAAGGGGAAAGGGGTGAACCAGCAGGCTGGACTTAGTTTTCATTATAGGCAGATATCGAGACACACTATGAAAAAACCCCTTTGGGGGCCCAGTAAACCATGGGGTTTTAAGCTTTGAATACACGTAAGCTACAAGTGGGGGGAGAAGCGGGAAAGGCCAGGACGAATAAGCCAAACTACAAAAAGGGATACACAGGAATGAGGAATTTCCTGAATGGGGTTCTGGGACAGAGAACGGGCGGGGAAGTCATTTAAATGAGATGATGGAATATGTAGCAAAAAAAATGCAAGGCGGGGGAGAGGTTTGTACCAAGGTAACGGAATATGAAAAAGCCGGGATGAGCCATGGTTTACCCAAAGGGCAGGGAGGAAAAAACCAAGTGTGCTAGGGAAGGAAGAAAATAAAGGCAAAGGACCCGGGAGAAAAGGGAACAGTCGTAGACCGAAACGAATAGCACGATAAGAAGGGAGGCCCAAAACAATATAAAAATGACATAGCAGCGAAACCCAAAATCTGACCCAAAACTGTTGTACAACCAATCAGGAGGAAAACAACATCAGGACCATAATCAGGCAAGGGAAGGAAGGAGGAGAGAAAAAAAGAAATGCCCGTGAAGTATGTGGGGAAACTAAACAAAAATCAAAAAAGTGTTCACAGAGGAACAAAAGGGGCCCCAGAAAGACGGAGGGGTGGGCACACCACCATGTGCTGACACGTGCACACAACCGGGAAGAAGTGAAGAGGTTGAATGAGCTAATACCTAAAAGCAAGGGGGCCGATAACATTCCCCCATGGGTATTGAGAAGGGAGCAAGGCGCAAAAGTGTACCCTAACAACAATATTAAATACATCTATCGAAACAGGGGATTGCTTGAGGCCATGGAAGACAGAAAATTTTTTAGTCCCAATCTTTAAAAAAGGAGAAGAATGAAGCATTAAACTACAGACAGTGCACTGACATGTAAGTTGCAAAATCACGGAAAAGATTATCGAAGAGTGGGGGAACCCTAAAAAGGGAAAACGATTCTCAACAGCACCAAAATGTTTTAGGGGCGGGGAAACCGTGTCACAAACCACTGGGTTCTATGACTGGTGACAGCAGTAAAACAAGAAGGGGAGGGGTGGGGGTTGCATTTTTTTGGACTGCAAGAAGGGGTTTTACACAGTTTCCCCACAAGAGATTTGGGGCAAAAATGGAGGGCCCAAAAGGGGTAACAGGGAAGGGACTACAAGGATCAGGGGAAAATTGTCGGAAACAGCAGCGAGTCATGGACGTGGGGAGGTGTCAAGTGGGACCCTTTACCACGGGGTCCCCCGGGGTCATCCCAGGGCCAGTGCGTTTTCTGGTATTTGTGAACGACATGCGGAAGGAATAAACTCTGAGGGTCCGTTTGCAGATGAGTGAAGTTGATGAAAAGAATTCACTCGATCGAAGACCGGGCAGAACTACAAAGGGATCTGGGGGGGCTGCAACCGGTCCAGAAATTGGGCACCGGGAGTTCAATCCCACCAAGTGCAAAGTCATGAAGTTTGGGGGAAAGGGGCAAAAAAACCCGCAGGGGAGACGTCTAGGGGGCCCAGAGACAAAAAACCCTCATAAAGGGAAAAAGATCTTGGGGGAGTATAACACCAGGCACATCTGAAGCGACATAAACCAAAAACTGCTGCAGCATATGGGCGCCTAGAAAACCCTCAGAACAGCATTCCGACATCTTAAAAGGAATCGTTCAGGACCTGTAACCGGTAGTTACCCCCATTTGGAGTATGGGGCACCAGTTTGGAACCCACACCTAGCCAAGCAGTAAAGAAACTGAAAAAGTGAAAATTTTTGAAAACAAGACTATCCCAGAGCTAAAGGTTGTCCTACGAGGAGGGGTTTAAGGAAACAACCTGATGAACTGAGGACAGGAGAGATAGGGGGGCATGATAACGAATAAAAATACTGAAGGAATTGAAAAGGGGTAAAAAAGACGGATGTTCCAGAGATTGGACACAGTAAAAAGGGGACACATTTGGGAAGTTGAAACCAGATGAATCAAGGGATGTTAGGAAGTATTTTTTCAGCCACAGAGTAGTCAGTAAGGGAATAGTTTGGGAACGATGTGTGGGGGCAGGATCCATACTAGCTTTAAACAGAGTATGATAAAGCTCACGGCTCAGGAGAGTGACCTAGTACGAACAGTGAAAGGCGGGGCCAGGGCTTGGACCCACCCCTGCAACCTCAACAGGTAGTACACGCACACGCACACACACACACACACACACCCACACACACACACCACACACACACACACAACACACAAAAAAAAAAAAAATATAATAAATATATATTATATATTTAAAAATATATAATATATTTTTAATATATATATATTATATAATATTTTTATATAATTTTTTAATAAATATATATACATATATATATATATATATATATATAAAAAATATATATATTTTAAAATTTTAAAATATATATATAACATTTAAAATATAAATATATATATATATATATATAATATATATATATATATATATATAATATATATTATAATAATACCTGGGTTTACCCGGGGAAAAGTTCCGGGGGGCAAAGCCCCCTCGCCCCGGGCTGTGACCACCCCCTGGTGGTCAAGCCGACAACAGGTGTTGCTGCTGCCTGACCAAAAACCCAAAGTACGAGCCCAGCCCCCCCGGTCGGACCCCCTTTAGGGGCTTGTCCAGCGCTGGGGGGAGTTTTAACAGTCTCCGGGCCCCTGAACTTATTGTATGGTTCTTAACGTGCTAGTGTCACCCCCCTTTTTCATTGGGGTGATGTTGCATCGTCTGCCAAGTCTTTTGCTTTCGTAGTGAGTGATTTTCGTGTGCAAGTTCGGTACTATTTCCCTCTAGGATTTTCCAGGTGTATATAATAAATGTATCTCTCCCGCCTGCGTTCCAGGGAATACGGGTTTTAGGAACCTCAAGCGTTCCAGTAATTGAGGTGTTTTTATCTCCAATATGCGCGCCGTGAAGGTTCTCTGTACATTTTCTAGGTCAGCAATTTCACCTGCCTTGAAAGGTGCTGTTAGTGTGCAGCAATATTCCAGCCTAGATAGAACAAGTGACCTGAAGAGTGCCCATCATGGGCTTGGCCTCCCTAGTTTTGAAGGTTCTCATTATCCATCCTGTCATTTTTCTAGCAGATGCGATTGATACAGTGTTATGGTCCTTGAAGGTGAGATCCTCCGACATGATCACTCCCAGGTCTTTGACGTTGGTGTTTCGCTCTATTTTGTGGCCAGAATTTGTTTTTTACTCTGATGAAGATTTAATTTCCTCATGTTTACCATATCTGAGTAATTGAAATTTCTCATCGTTGAACTTCATATTGTTTCTGCAGCCCACTGAAAGATTCGGTTGATGTCCGCCTGGAGCCTTGCAGTGTCTGCAATGGAAGACACTGTCATGCAGATTCGGGTGTCATCTGCAAAGGAAGACACGGTGCTGTGGCTGACATCCTTGTCTATGTCGGATATGAGGATGAGGAACAAGATGGGAGCGAGTACTGTACCTTGTGGAACAGAGCTTTTCACCATAGCTTGCCTCGGACTTTAAATCTGTTGACGACTACCTCTGTGTTCTGTTAGTGAGGAAATTATAGATCCATCGACCGACTTTTCCTTTTATTCCTTTAGCACGCATTTTGTGCGCTATTACGCCATGGTCACACTTGTCGAAGGCTTTTGCAAAGTCTGTATATATTACATCTGCATTCTTTTTATCTTTTAGTGCATTTAGGACCTTGTCGTAGTGATCAAATAGTTGAGACAGACAGGAGCGACCTGTTCTAAACCCATGTTGCCCTGGGTTGTGTAACTGATGGGTTTCTAGATGGGTGGTGATCTTGCTTCTTAGGACCCTTTCAAAGATTTTTATGATTGAGACACTTATGCAGCATATGGGAATCTTTATTCAGGAAACGTTTCGCCACACAGTGGCTTCATCAGTCCAATACAAAGAGGAAGGCGTAAGGAGAGGAGGAGAATGAGGTAATCAGTCCCTCAAACCTGGAGTCGATGTGTTCAGTCCATCAATCTTGTAGAATGTACAGCATAGGGCCGTAGACGTGGCTTATATACTGTAGTGAGGTGACGTGAAGCAGATGGAGGCGGGGTCATAGTGGTGCCATCCACTAGTCGAAGTAGGTCTTCGTCCAAAGGTTGAACAAGTGTTGAAGAACTCTTTGCAACAAGACCCCATGATGCTGCCGTGTCTGACAGTTGTGATGAAGGGTTTGAAAAACCGACAAGTTGAAGATTGAGACACTTATGCAGCATATGGGAATCTTTATTCAGGAAACGTTTCGCCACACAGTGGCTTCATCAGTCCAATACAAAGAGGAAGGCGTAAGGAGAGGAGGAGAATGAGGTAATCAGTCCCTCAACCTGGAGTCGATGTGTTCATCCATCAATCTTGTAGAATGTACAGCATAGGGCCGTAGACGTGGCTTATATACTGTAGTGAGGTGAGGTGAAGCAGATGGAGGCGGGGTCATAGTGGTACCATCCACTAGTCAGACACGGCAGCATCATGGGGTCTTGTTGCAAAGAGTTCTTCAACACTTGTTCAACCTTTGGACGAAGACCTACTTCGACTAGTGGATGGTACCACTATGACCCCGCCTCCATCTGCTTCACGTCACCTCACTACAGTATATAACCCACGTCAACGGCCCTATGATGTACATTCTACAAGATTGATGGACTGAACACATCGACTCCAGGTTGAGGGACTGATTACCTCATTCTCCTCCTCTCCTTACGCCTTCCTCTTTGTATTGGAGATGAACCACTGTGTGGCGAAACGTTTCCTGAATAAAGATTCCCATATGCTGCATAAGTGTCTCAATCTTCAACTTGTCGGTTTTTCAAACCATTCATCACAAAAGATTTTTATGATATGGATGTTGTCTTTTTGGTCTGTATTTTTTGCTGTTGCTTTACTGCCCCCTTTGTGGAGTGGGGCTAGTCGTTTTTTTTTATTAACTGTGGGACGACCCCCGTGTCCATGCTCCCTCTCCATAGGATGGAAAAGGCTCGTGATAGGGGCTTCTTGCAGTTCTTGATGAACACGGAGTTCCATGAGTCTGGCCCTGGGCAGAGGGCATGGGCATGTCATTTATCGCCTGTTCAAAGTCATTTGGCGTCAGGATAACATCGGATGGGTTTTGTGTTAACCAAATTTTGTGGCTCTCTCATAAAAAATTCATTTTGATCTTCGACTCTCGGTCTGGTTGCGGCTTGCTAAAATGAGCCCATATTGGGACTTGAGTAGCTCACTCATTTCCTTGCTGTCATCTGTGTAGGACCATCTTTTTAAGTAGGGGCCCAATACTGGACGTTGTTCTCGATTTTGATTTGGCATAGGAGAAGAAATACTTGGGTTTCTTTCGATTTCATTTATGGCTTTTAGTTCTTCCCGCGATTCCTGACTCCTATAAGATTCCTTTAGCTTGAGTTCGATGCTTGCTATTTCTCTGGCCAGTGTCTCCTACGCATTTCAGATATATTGACCTCTTTTAGCCGCTCTGTTATTCTTTTCCGTCGCCTGTAAAGGGAGCGCCTGTCTCTTTCTATTTTACATCTACTCCTCCTTTTTCTTAGAGAATAACCCTTGTGCATTTCATCGAGTGCCACCAAGTTAATCTGTTCTCGGCATAAGTTGGGGTCTGTGTTGCTTAGTATATCTTCCCAGCTTATATCGGTTAGGACTTGGTTTACTTGGTCCCACTTTATGTTTTTGTTATTGAAGTTGAATTTGGTGAATGCTCCCTCGTGGCTAGTCTCATTATGTCGGTCTGGGGCTCCACGCATACATGTCTGAACCTCAATTATGTTGTGATCTGAGTATATTGTTTTTGATATGGTGACATTTCTTATCAGATCATCATTGTTAGTGAAGATGAGGTCTAGTGTATTCTCCAGTCTAGTAGGCTGGTTTAAATTGCTGGTTTAAATTGAATTTTGTGCAGAGATTTAAAAGCTCGTGTGAGTGTGAGTTTTCATCAGAGTTGCCTCCCGGTGTTATTACTGCAAAAAATATTATTTGCTATATTCCTCCATTTTAGGTGCTTAAGTTGAAATCCCCCAGGAGCAAGATGTTGGGTGCGGGCTGGAAGATTTTCCAGACATGGTCAATTTTTGACAGCTGTTCCTGGAATTTCTGGGATGTTGCATCCGGAGGCTTGTAGACTACCACAATGACTAGGTTTTGGTTCTCGACCTTTACTGCTAAAACTTCCACACATCATTTGAGGCATTTAGCAGTTCTGTGCAAACAAGTGACTCTGCAATGTACAGGCCAAACCCCCCCCCCTTTTGCCTTTCACTCTGTCACTCTGTATATTTCAACCTGGGGTCCTATTTTTTGTCCAATGACCTTTATGTGGGTCTCAGTGAAAACCCCGAACATTGCCTTTGCCTCTGCAAGCAGTCCCGGGTGAAAAGGGTTTTTTGTTTTTGTTACCAGGATACCTGGTTCTGACATGTATGACACTAGTTTACTTGGTTGCTGACATGTATAAAAACAGGATACCTGGTGCTGACAAGTATGACACAGTTACCTGGTTGCTGACATGTATGACAACAGGTTACTTGACTGCTGCTGACATGTATGACACCAGTTACCTGGCTGCTGAATGTATGACACAGGTTTACCTGGTTATTGACCTTGTATGGACAACAGGTTACCTGGCTGCTCGCCTTGTATGGGACACCAGGTTAACGGCTGCTGACATGTATGCCACCAGGTTTACCTGGTGTACCTGACATGTATGGGACACCAGGTTACCTGGCACTGCTGGACATGTCATGACACCAGCGTTTTACCTGTTTAAGACATGTATGACACCAGGTATTACACTGGTTGCTGACTTGAATGACACCAGGTTACCTGGTTTGATGACATGTATGACACCAGGTTACCTGGTGCTGTCATGTGACACAGGTTACTTGGGTATTGACATGTATGACACCAGGTTACTGGTTACTGAACATGTATGCCACCAGGTTACCTGGTTACTGACATGTTATGGGACACCAGGTTACACTGCGTTAACTGACATGTATTGACACCAGGGTTACCCGGTTTTACTGACATGTTATGACACATGGTTACCTGGTTATGACATGTATGGACACCAGGGTTACCTGGGTACTGACATGTATGACAACCAGGTTACCTGATTACTGACATGTATGACACCAGGTAACCTGGTTACTGGACAGTATGACACTGGTTACCTGGTTGCTGACAAGTATGTACACCAGGATACCGGTTACTGAATGTATGACACCAGGTTCCTGGTTTCTGACATGTATGACACCAGGTTACTGGTTGCTGACATGTATGACACCAGGTTACCTGGAGGTACTGACATGTATGACACCAGGTTACCTGGTACTGACTGTATGACACCAGGTTACCTGGTTGCTGAATGTATGGACACAAGGTTACCTGGTTGCTGGACATGTATGACACCAGGGTCCTGGGTACTGTCATGTATGACACCAGTTACCTGGATGTGACATGTATGACACCAGGTTTTACCTGGTCTGCTGACATGTATGACACCAGGTGTACCTGGTTACTGACATGTATGACACCAGGTTACCTGGTTGCTGACATGTATGACACCAGGTTACCTGGTTGCTGACAGGTATGACACCAGGTACATGGCTGCTTGGACATGTATGACACCAGGTTACTGGATGCTGGACATGTATGACACCTGGTTATCTGGCTGCTTGACATGTATGACAACAGGGTTACCTAGCTGCTGACATGTATGTCAACAGGTTAACGGGCTGTGACATGTATGAACACCAGGTTACCTGGTTGCTGATATGATGACACCATGTACCTGGTTACTGACATGTATGGCACTAGGTTACCTGGTTGCTGACATGTTATAACAACAGGTTAACCTGGCTGTTAATGTACTGACACACAGGTTACCTGGTTGCTGGAAAGTATGACAACAGGTTAACAGGCTAGCTGACATGTATTGACACCAGGTTACCTGGTTGCTGACATGTATGACACCATGTTACTGGCTGCTGACTTGTATGAACACCAGATTACCTGGTTATGACATGTATGACAAACAGGGTTACCTGGACTGCTGACAGTATGGACACCAGGTTACCTGGCTGCTGACATGTATGACACCAGGTTACCTGGCTGCTGACATGTATGACACCAGGTTACCTGGCTGCTGACATGTATGACACCAGGTTACCTGGCTGCTGACATGTATGACACAGGTTATCTGGTTGGCTGACATGTATGGACAACAGGTTTACCTGGCTGTGAATTGTATGATACCAGGTTACTGGCTTGCTGAGATGCATGACAACTGGTTACCGGTTACTGACATGTTATGACAAACAGTTACCTTACCCCCCGGCTGCTGACTTGTACGACACCAGGTTTACCTGGTACTGTCATGTATGACAACAGGTTTACAAACTGGCTGCTGACATGTATGACACCAGGTTACCTGGCTGCTGACAGTATACACCGGTTACCTGGCTGCTGTGTATGACAACGGTTACTGGTGCTGACAATGTATGAAATCAGGTTACCTGGCTGCTGACATATATGACAAACAGGTTATCTGTTGCTGACATGTATGACCAACAGGTTACCTGGCTGCTGACAAGTATGGACACCAGGTTACTGGCTGCTGAAAGTAGGACACAGGTTACAGGCTGCTGACCTGTATGACAACTGGTTAGCTGATGCTGACATGTATGACACTAGGGTACTGGCTGTTGACATGGATGGCACCAGGTTACCTGGCTGCTGACATGTATGACACCAGGTTACCTGGTGCTGACATGTATGACACTAGGGTACCTGGCTGCTGACATGTATGACACCAGGTTACCTGGTTGCTGACATGTATGACACTAGGGTACCTGGTTGCTGGAATGTATGACACTAGGGTACCTGGCTGTGCATGGTATGACACCAGGTTACACCTGGTGCTGACATGTATGACACTAGTAGGGTACCTGGTTGGCTGACATGTATGACACTAGGGTACCTGGTTGCTGACATGTATGACACCAGGTTACCTGGCTGTTGACATGGATGGCACCAGGTTACCTGGCTGCTGACATGTATGACACCAGGTTACCTGGCTGCTGACATGTATGACACCAGGTTACTGGCTGATGCCATGTATGACACCAGGTTACCTGGCTGCTGACATGCATAATACCAAGTTACCGTAATAAATAAAGTAAAATATCTTGATTGGCGATGGGAAAGGGATACAGGAGAGCATTTAATTAAAGAATAAAGTCCAGAGACACATTTCTGAAGGAAGGAAGAGGTGAGTGTTGTGTCTTTAGTAAAGTGTTAAAGACTGACAGGTCAATGAACGCTGTGAAAAGGAGCGATGGTCTCTGGTTACTGAAAAATTTAACACCCCAACAGTAAGCAAAAAGAGAAAGACTGAAGAGGAGAAAGGTTAAGTGAACCTCAGTACCTGAGAGTAAGAAAGACTGAGGAAAGAATGGGATGACTGGAGAGACCAGTCAATAGTGAAAGACTCAAGGCAACAGTTAATATTATATTGGTATAGTAAAGGGACTATGGAGATTGTCAGTAACGGTGAAATTTGTAATTTAAAGTCTGAAAGATATAGTGTACTGGCAAAGACTGGAGCCACAAGCTGCTGCAAGATCAACTGTCTGAAGTAATGAAGACGCCCACGTTCCAGTTCCTGGCAGCAAACAAGAAATAAAGTTCCTTTTCAGTAAAAGTAGGAAAATATTTCAGTGGTGGAAGGACATGACAACAATTACACTGTAATTTGTCGAAAAAAAAAAAAATGCAACAGGTAAAGGAACTCTTCATTTTATGGAAAATAGAAAAAATACATAAGTAGTGTAATTAATGGGAGATAAGATATATATGGATGATTTGTTAAGATCAGGACTTTACTGAATGTGAGGGACGAGGAAACCGTAGTACGACACATTACAAATATACATTTGTTTGTTATTTCGTACCAGAAAGTGTGTGACAACAACAGTACTATGAAATGAAAGATCAATATACCACGGAAAAGGGTGTGGGTGTTAGAACCCATGGCGAGTGTGTCGCAAATACTCTTACGTCGTTTAAAACCCAACCGTTCCGTGCATGTTGCATAGTCGTGTTTATTACGATTTCTTGAATCAAAATAAACAGCTCAGGTAGTAGTTGTGCAGAAATTATATTGCCACAAATTTAAGTTAAGAACGATGGAAACTTACTCATAATGACGAATGACAAGAACATTTATTACTTGAAACAAATGACAGAAACATCGACTCACTTCTGCAATCGTTCAAGGAAGTTTTTTTGCAACATTTCCCCATGAAAAAGCAGAGGAGCCACGAGTACAATAAGAGAAAAAACAGTAAGTGTCGCGGTCAGACTGTTCAACTACCTTACCCAGAATACGTAAGGGGGATTTACCAAATAGAACCCCTGGCTTGTCTTCAAGATGGCGCTGGACAGGTACTACCAGTCAGTACTGATTAGCCGGGCTGAGGTTCGTACGACGGTTTACGTGAGGCCTGCAGTTAACTGCCTGAATTGATCAGACCCTGATCCATCAACGAGAACTGGTCTCAGACCAGACCGCGGGGGGGTATTAATCCCCGAAAACCATCTTCCAGGTAAATACCAGGTAAACCCATTACAGGTAGAGATATTTTTCCTTGGACGTGATAATGAAGGTCTCGTACACAAAGGCAGCTAGGAAAAGATGTGAGTAGCTTTAATGTTATGTATTAGGGTTCTCAAGGTTCTTACGTGCGCTACCTGACAGGAGACAGCTATCTAAACCGCAAGGACGTGCAACCCCAGGTGTATGGACATCTTAAGGTGAAAAAAAAACACCATCAACTTTCATTATTGCCTGACCGACCCAAGGTCAGAAGTTCTGACAAAGATTGTGGACATTAAGAGATGTAAGTCAGGTGACCACAGCAGGAATTCTGGACCCACACCCGGCAGGGACTCTGCCCCAAAACTGGTACCATCTGCCGGTCCTGGAGGAGAGGAGAGAGAGTAGAGGGAGAGTGTTGGAGATGCTGGTTGTCATTCCTATCACTTAAGAATGGTAAAAGTCAACTCACTTCTCATTCTGCATCACCACCTAAATTATACTATCTAGGCTTGTTGTAGTGTTCCCTCCCCCTCTCTGTCTTATGTCTGTCTGTCTGTCTCTCTGTATCTCTCTCTCTCTCTCTCTCTGTTACCTTGCCATCGGTTTCCCCTTAGCTGGTGATGATGTAGCTTGAGCAGCTGGATTTCTTCTTTGGATAAGTAAATGTCAGAGTACAGTCCGTCTGTAAATGCATGTGATTTGGGATGAAGATGAAGAAGGTCGTTGAAAGTAGAAATCCCAGCAAGCTCTTCCTTGTAGAACACTTGCTGTTTCTGTCTTTGAGACTAATCCTTAGACATTCTACATGAGGTAATCACAAAAGGGGACCTAGTGTAGAACCTGCAATTCCCAGAGCTTGAAGTTTTCGCTTAAGAGGCCTGATGCCACACCGGTCGAAAGCGCCAGGAATGTCAGTGTACCACACAAGTGACTTTGGATTCATCCAGTGTCTGGTGCCATTTAGTAGGAGAGGTTTAACAACCGATCAGCAGCAGGGGTAACCTTTCATGAAGCCATATTGACGTATACAAAGTAGTGAGTCTTGAGATTATTGTCTCAAAGATCTTGCAAGTAATTGACAGGAGGACATGGTCTGTAGTGACTACATGTGCCCCTTTCACAGAAAAAGGTTATTTACACTGTACTAGGCAGTGCTGAAAGATGCGAAGTTTGAGGTGCTGCTAGCTGGTCTGCACCATCTCAGCAGGTCTTGGCTCAGCTGTCTGGGCCCCACCTTTTCTTGGTCACGCGATTTAAGAAGATACACCTCCTCCTGTCTCTCTCTCTAGTAGGAGTGAAGTTCTCACTCCACTGTCTTTCTGCTTCTGCTTCATTTCTTACAAATGGGTTTACAATTATTTATGTTAGCAACTCCCTATTCCTTTCTGTCAACTCCAAGTCTAGTATTACTGTTCGGCTTCTAGTATGACAGGCATATTGCCCCTTTGTACACAGGTCTAGTACTGACTAGTACCGACGTTGTGCTTGCCTTGTGTACACAAGTCTAGTATTGACTAGTACCGACGATGTGCTGCCTTCTCACCCATTACCTGGCTACTGCAAGGGAGATCACCCGAGAGAAACCCACCGACATAAATCTACAGGCGTAAACACACTCGTGCAACGACTGTGACCTCAACCTACGCAGCTGAGGACCAATTCAAGGAAAACAATACGCCAGCAAAAGCAGACTATAACTCTAGCACTGTGCAGTACACTGTACCTCCCTCAACACTTCTTCAACTGGAATGGTGCATGTGGTTCACAAAGATGGACTAAACATAGAAGATATCTCACTGTCAGTATCTTCAGAAACTTTTAACCAGAACAATGTTCTACAGCAGAGTGAACCTAAGGCCAGAACTATTTGGTGGGTTGGGAGTCCCAGCTAACCTGATACACTTTCACTTGTTCTTCAGTGACTGGGAGACACGTGACTGATAACTTCAACTTGTTCTTCAGTGCTGGGATTCACAGTGACTGATACACTTCACTTGTTCTTCAGTGACTGGGGTCACAGTGACCTGAGGGGGGATACACTATCACTTGGTTCTTCAGTGATGGGAGTCACAGTGACCTGGATACACTTCACTTGTTCTTCAGTGGACTGGGAGGAGTCAACAGTGACCTGTTACATTCACTTGTTCTTCAGAGACTGGAGTCCACAGTTGACTGATACACTTATTTTTACTTGTTCTTCAGTGACTGGGAGTCACAGTGACCTGATACACTTCACTTGTTCTTCGTGGATGGGAAGTCACAGTGACCTGTACACTTCACTTGTTCTTCAGTGACTGGAGCACAGTGACCTGATACAACTTCACTTCGTTCTTCAGTGACTGGGAGTCACAGTGACCTGATACACTTCACTTGTTTTTCAGTGCTGGGAGTCACTACTCACAGTAAACCTGATACACTTACACTTGTTCTTCAGTGACTGGGAGTCACAGTGACCTGATACACTTTCACTTGTCTTCAGTGACTAGGGAGTCTCAGTGACATGATACACTTCACTTGTTTTTCTCAGTGACTGGGAGTCACAGTGACCTTGTACACTACACTTGTTCTTCAGTGATGGGAGTCACAGTGACTGATACACTTCCTTGTTCTTCGTGACTGGGAGTCACAGTGACCTGGATTACACCTTCACTTGTTCTTCAGTGACTGGGAAGTCACAGTGACCTGATACACTTCACTTGTTCTTCAGTGACTGGGAGTCACAGTGACCTGATACACTTCACTTGTTCTTCAGTGACTGGGAGTCACAGTGACCTGATACACTTCACTTGTTCTTCAGTGACTGGGAGTCACAGTGACCTGATACACTTCACTTGTTCTTCAGTGACTGGTGAGTCACAGTGACCTGATACACTTCACTTGTTCTTCAGTGACTGGGAGTCACAGTGACTGATACACTTCACTGTTCTTCAGTGACTGGGAGTCACAATGAACCTGATACATTCACTTGTTCTTCAGTGCTGGGAGTCACAGTGACCTGATACACCTTCATTGTTCTTCAGTGACTGGGAGTACAGTGACTGATACACTTCACTTGTTCTTCAGTGACTGGGAGTCACAGTGACCTGATACACTTCACTTGTTCTTCAGTGACTGGGAGTCACAGTGACCTGATACACTTCACTTGTTCTTCACCTGTTAATAGGCTCACCTTCTCTCACCACGTTTATCTGTTTGTGACCTGATAAAGCTCACTCCATGGGCGAAACGTTGCCATAAAAGTGAATATATGTTTCTATAACACGGTGTTGGTGCCTCCTACCTAGACTCACCCACCTGACCATCCTCAGCTACTCTCTATATTATAGTCATGACTTTATATCTTAAGTCACTATCCACCACATTACCACTATCACACTACACCACACTAATCACCACACCAATACCTCTATCTCACCACCATCACTACCACTATATTCTACACCACACCAATACCACTATATCACCACCCACCACTAACACTAATCTCACCACCATCACTAACACTATCTCACCACATCACTACCACTATACACCACCATACTACCAACTATATCACCACCACACTACCACGATATCCCACCACCACTACCCTATTCACCACATCACTACCACTATCTCACCACCTCACTACCACTATTATCACCACCACCCTACCACTATATCACCACACACTACCACTATATCACCACACCACCATACCACTATATCCCCACCACACTACACTATCTCACCACCACCATTACCACTATCACCACCCACTACCACTACCACTATTATCACCACCACCACCACTACCACTATATCACCACCATCAACTACACTGTCACACCACCACCACCACTACCAATATATCACACACCACCACCACCACTACCATATTCCAACCACCACTATCATCATCACCACCACTACTACACCACTATATCCACCACCACCACTACCACTATGTCATCACCCCACTACGCATGGTCATCACGTCACCACCACTATTACCACCACACGCCCACTACCACTATGTCATCACCACCACTACCGCTATGTCACACCATCACTACGCTATGTCACCACCTCACTAACCACTTTACCACCACCACCACTACCTATATATCACCACCACCAACCACCCACCACTACCACTATTCACCACCACCACTATCATCATCACCACCACACTACTACCACTATATCACCACCACCCTACCAATTTATCACCACACACTACCACTATGTCATCACACCACTCCACTATGTCATCACCACCACTACGCTATGTACCACCATCACTACCACTATTACACCACCACCACTAATACTATCTTCACCACCACCACTACTACTTACCCATTATATCACCACACCACTACCACTATCACCATCACCACCTGCACCACCACTATTTCGACTCCTACCAAAAATTTAATTATGGGGTACCTTCCATCTTCTACGTGTGAGTGTGTGTATTTACCTATATGTGGTTGCAGTGGTCGAGTCACAGCTCCTGGCCCGGCCTCTTCGCTAGTCGCTACTAGGTCACTCTCTCCAGTCCCAAGAGCCTTATCATACCTCTTCTTAAAGCTATGTATGGATCTTGCCTCCACTACATCACTCTCCAAATTATTCCATTTTTTGACAACTCTAAGGCTAAAGAAATACTTTATAACATCCCTATGGCTTATCTGAGTTTTCCACTTCCATTTGTGGCCCATAGTTCCTGTGTCCCATCTCTGAAACATTCTAGCCCTGTCCACCTTGTTAATTTCTCTCAGCATTTTATATGTCGTTATCATATCCAACCTATCTCTCCTATCATCTAGTGTCATCAGGTTGAGTTCCATTAACCTCTCCTCATAAGACATACCCCCTTAGCTCTGCGACTAGTCTTGTTGCAAGCTTTTGCACTTTCTCCAGTTTGTTGACGTGTTTAACCAGGTGTAGGTTTCATACTGGTGCTGCATACTCTAATATGGGCCTGACGTACACGCTGTATATTATATTGAATGACTACTTCCTTAGATGTCGAAATGCTATTCTTAGGTTTGCCAGGCTCCCTTGTGCTTCAGCAGTTATTTGGTTGATGTATGCACCAGGGGACGTGTTCGGTATAATGCTCACCCCAAGATCCTTTTCCTTACGTGAGGTTTGCAGCCTTTGGCCCCCTAGCCTGTACTCTGTCTTCATTGACCTTCCAGAATCTTCATTACTTTGCACTTGGTGTGTGTGTGTGCGTGTGTGTGTGTATGTGTGTGTGTGTACTCACCTATTTGTGGTTGCAGGGGTCGAGTCCTAGCTCCTGGCCCCGTGTGTATGTGTGTGTGTGTACTCACCTATTTGTGGTTGCAGGGGTCGAGTCCTAGCTCCTGGCCCCGTGTGTGTGTGTGTGTGTGCGTGTGTACTCACCTATTTGTGGTTGCAGGGGTCGAGTCATAGCTCCTGGCCCCGCCTCTTCACTGATTGCTACTAGGTCCTCTCTCTCCCTGCTACATGAGCTTTATCATACCTCGCCTTAAAACTATGTATGGTTCCCGCCGCCACTACTTCACATTCTAGACTTTCCATGACTTGATACTATATGCACTGACAGAAATTCTTCCTACATCCCTTCGATTCATCTGAGTCTTCTACAACTTCCAATTGTGACCTTTGTGTCTGTGTCCTTCTCTGGAACACATCGTCTTTGTCACCTTGGTTATCGCGCAGTAATTTTATATGTCGTTATCATGTCTCCCTGACCCTCCTGCGCCTTCCAGTTGTCGTCAGGCCGATTTCCCTCACTTTCTTCGTAGGACAATCCCCGTAGCTCTGGGACTAGCTTGTTTCAAACCTTTGCACTTTCTCGCTCAATTTCTTTGACGTGCTTGATAGGTGTGGATTCCAAATGGTGCTGCGGCATACTCCAGTATGGGCCTGACGTAATGGTATTTACAGGGTATTGAACGACTCCTTACTGAGGTATCGGAACGCTATCCGTAGGATTTGCCAGGCGCCGTATGCTGCAGCAGTATATCTGATTTATGTGCGCCTCGGGATATGACTCGGTGTTATACTCACCCCAGATTCTTTTTCCTTGAGTGAGGATTTGCAGTCTTTTGGCCATCTAAATATATTGTGTCTGCGGTCCTTCTTTGCCCTTCCCCAATCTTCATGACTTTGCATTTGGCTAGGGGTTTTTTAATCAAGGAAGCCAGTTGCGGACCAGCTGGCTGCCTGTCCAGGTCTCTTGTAGTCCTGCTGATCCTCATCCGATTTGATTCGTCCATTAATTCACATCATCTGCAAAACAAGGACACTTCTGAGTCTATCCCTTCCGTTATGTCGTTCCATAATACAAGAACAGCACAGGGTCCTAGGACTGCTGACCCCTGTGGAACCCGCTGTCACAAGCGCCCACCTGACACCTCGTCAGTACATGACTCGTTGTTGCCTCCTGTCAGTTATTCTCTGATCCATTGAGTGCCTTTCCTGTTATGTGTGGCTGATCTTCTAGCCTTTTCAGTAACCTCTTGTGAGGAACTGTGTCGAAGGCCTTTTTGCAGTCACAATAAATGCAGTCGATCCACCCCTCTCTCTCTTGTCTTACTTCTGTCACCTTGCATAAAACTCTGTAGGTTTGTGACCACAGGATATTCCTTCCTGAAACCATGTGGTTGTCAATTATACACATGTTACTTTCCAGGTTGCTCCACCACTCTCCTCCTGATGATCTTCTCCTGACCTTGCATACTATACACGTTAGTGATACAGGTCTGTAGTTTAGTGCCTCATGTGTGTGTGGTTGTGTGTGTGTGTGTGGTGTATGTGTGTGTGTGTGTGTGTGTGTTTGTGTGTATGTGTGTGTGTGTGTGTGTGTGCTGTGTGTTGTTGTGTGTGTGTGTGTGTCGTGTGTGTGTTGTTTGTGTGTGTGTGTGTGTGTGTGTGTGTATGTGTGTGTGTATCATGATACACATCCTGTGGCTTGACTTTATCTTCTCAGCAATCTCCAGAACGCGCTTTCCCTAGCCAACAGATTATAAGTTTTTCCCCAGAGGAAATGAGACGCGAGAGAGAGAGGAGAGAGAGAGAGAGGACGGAGAGGAGAAGGAGACGAGAGAGGAGAGAGAGAGAGAGAGAGATGAGAGAGATAGAGGAGATGAGGAGAGAGAGAGTAAGGGTTGCAAGATTCTCGTACGAGGCACAAATGTACGCTAGCACCTTGAGATGCTCCACTTTCTTGGTTTTGCCTGCCCCCCCTCTCTTCTGCAAACTGCTTGACAGAGTAGAGAACAGAGCAGACGTCTCATCTCTCGCCTGGACCCACATCCGGGATAGATCTGTCATTTAGGCAAGAGCTTCAAATAGGAGGATGTGGGTGGCCTTACTGTTATGTACAAAAGGCCATTTTGTCAAGTAACACACTTGGATCCACTTCGAGGACAGCGTGAAACAAGCTTTTTTCACAAGACGGGCAGAAAGCTGCAACATTTCACTTGGCTGTACCTTCTCCAGAACATCACTCCATCTGAGGTTCATACATACCCAGGATGACTCGAGTATGGAACACATTCGTACAGATAAGATTCAACGAGATAAAGTTTGTCAGTTAGAGATCAATGAAACTGCTGGCCCACAGATGGCTCCAACTTCATCTGTTTCCTAACTTGTATGTCTCATAACAATAAAAATGCTTTCAAATGAGCTCCCGATGTAGGTAACAGCCTTCTTAGCTTGCCAATAATGTTTAGGAATCCTTACTGCTAAAATAGCTGTTCAATAAGCTAGGGTCCTTAAACCGTGTCAAACCCTGTGTTAAAAAAAAAACAGAGAAGAGAGAGAGAGAGAGGTAGAGAGGGATGAGAGAGAGAGAAGAGGAGAGGAGAGAGATGACTGCGAGGGATGAGAGAGAGAGAGAGAGAGGAGAGAGAGAGGAGAGAGCAGGAGAGGGAGAGATCGGGAGAGAGAGAGAGAGAGAGATGAGAGAGAGAGGAGAGATGAGAGGAGAGAGAGAGGAGTAGAAAGTCGAAGGGAGATAGGGATAAGAGAAAGGGTGAGGGAGAGAACAGAAGGGAAGAAAGATTTAAAGGTGGGAAGAATGGAGAGGACAGAACAGAGAGTGCAAGACGGATTATATAAAGGAGGAAGAAAGGTACAAAATGATAATTAATGTTATATGAAGAGGAAGGAAGGATAACGAGATAATACAGAAAATAAATAACGAGGGGAACATACTTTTTCTTAATAAATAGAAAAATAGGGAAAGAGAAAATAAAGAGATAAAAGGTACGAACGATTAAGAATGTTGAAGGAGAAGGACTTGGAGAGGAAAATTGAGATAGAATTACACCAATATTAAAGAGAAATACTTATTATTGTATATGAGAGAGAGGAGAGAGACAGGAGAGAGGAGAAACGAGAGAGAGAGATGAGAGCGAGGAGAGGAGAGAGAGAGATATGGAGAGAGAGGAGAGAGAGAGGGAATGTGATGATGATGAACGTTGTGAAGTAATGAGCGAAAATGAAACTCATTTCGTGGATGAATGAGTGGATGAGCTATTGTTGATGCGGCCTGACATGTATGACACCAGGTTACATGGTTACTGACATGTATGACACCAGGTTACATGGTTACTGACATGTATGACACCAGGTTACATGGTTACTGACATGTATGACACCAGGTTACATGGTTACTGACATGTATGACACCAGGTTACCTGGTTGCTGACATGTATGACACCAGGTTACCTGGTTGCTGACATGTATGACACCAGGTTACATGGTTACGACACTGTATGACACAGGTTAACTGGTTACTGACATGTAGGACAAAGGTTACATGGTTAACTGACATGTATGACACAGGTTACATGGTTACTGAAATGTATGACACCAGGTTACCTGGTTGCTGACATGTATGACACCAGGTTACATGGTTACTGACATGTATGACACCAGGTTACATGGTTACTGACATGTATGACACCAGGTTACCTGGTTACTGACATGTATGACACCAGGTTACCTGGTTACTGACATGTATGCACCAGGTTACCTGGTTGCTTGACATGATGACACCAGGTTACCTTGGTTACTGACATCGTATGACACCAGGGTACATGGTTACTGATTGTATGGAACACCAGGTTACCTGGTTACTGACATGTATGACACCAGGTTACATGGTTACTGACATGTATGACACCAGGTTACATGGTTACTGACATGTATGACCCAGGCCAAAACGGTTACCTCGGTTGCTGACATGTATGACACCAGGTTACCTGGTTACTGACATGTATGACACCAGGTTACCTGGTTACTGACATGTATGACACCAGGTTACATGGTTTCTGACATGGTTATGACACCAGGTTACCTGGTTTTACTGACATGGTTATGACACCCAGGTTACCTGGTTATGACATGTATGACAACAGGTTAACCTGAGGTTACTGACTTGTATCAACGCACCAGCGTTAACTGGTTAATGTCATGTTAGACACCAGGTTACTCCCCCACCGGTACTGACATGGTGGAAAACCAGGTTACCTGGTTACTGAAAATGTATGACACCAGGTTACCTGGTTGGTGACATGTATGACACCAGGTTACTGGTTTACTGACATGTATGACACAGGTTACCTGGTTACGAATGTATGGACACAGGCTACCTGGTTACTGACATGTATGACACCAGGTTACCTGGTTACTGACCATGTAGAACCAGGGTTACCTGGTTACTGAATGTATGACACCAGGTTACCTGGTTGCGACATGATGACACCAAGGCTAACTGGCTTATTGGACATGTAGACACCGGTTACCTGGTTACTGCCATGTATGACACCAGGTTACCTGGGGTATGACATGTATGGACACAGGTTACCTGGTTACTGCATGTATGACACCAGGCTACCTGGTTATGACATGTAAGACACCAGGTTACCTGGTTCTGACATGTATGACACCAGCGTTTCTGGTCCTGACATGTTATGACACCAGGTTACCTGGTTACTGACATGTATGACACCAGGTTACCTGGTTGCTGACATGTATGACACCAGGTTACCTGGTTACTGACATGTATGACACCAGGTTACCTGGTTGCTGACACTGTAGACCAACCAGTTGACTGGTTACTGACATGTGTGTCCCCAGGTTACTGGTTTGCTGACATGTATGACACCAGGTTACTGGTTAATGACATGTTGGACACAAGGTTACCTGGTTGCTGGACATGTATGACACCAGGTTTTCCTGGTTGCTTGACATGTATGGACCACCAGGTTACCTGGTTACTGACATGTATGACACCAGAGTTACCTGGGATCTGAATGTATGGACACCAGGCTTACCTGGTTGCTGACAATGTATGACACCTGGTTACCTGGTTGCTGACATGTATTACAACCAGGTAACCTGGTTACTGACATGATAACGCCAGGTTACATCTTTACTGAATGTATGGACATCAGGTTTACATGGTAATAACATGTATGACCACCCAGGTTACTGGTACTGACATGTATGACACAGGTTCCTGGGTACTGACATTGCATGGACACTCCGGTTACCTGGTTACTGACATGTATGACACCAGGTTACCTGGTTACTGACATGTATGACACCAGGTTACCTGGTTACTGACATGTATGACACCAGGTACCTGGTTGTGACATGTAATTGACACAAGTGTACCTGGTTGCTGACTGTTATGACACAGGTTACCTGGTTGCTGACTGTATGTCACCAGGTTAACTGGGTCTGACATGTTGACACCAGGTTTCCTGGTTACTGACATGTATGACACCAGGTTACCTGGTTACTGACATGCATGACACCAGGTTACCTGGTTACTGACATGTATGACACCAGGTTACCTGGTTACTGACATGTATGACACCAGGTTACCTGGTTACTGACATGTATGACACCAGGTTACCTGGTTACTGACATGTATGACACCAGGTTACCTGGTTACTGACATGTATGACACCAGGTTACCTGGTTACTGACATGTATGACACCAGGTTACCTGGTTACTGACATGTATGACACCAGGTTACCTGGTTGCTGACATGTATGACACCAGGTTACATGGTTAATGACATGTATGACACCAGGTTAACTGGTTATGAAATGTATTGACACCAGGTTACCTGGTTACTGACATGTATGACACCAGGTTACCTGGTTACTGACATGTCATGACACCAGGTTACCTGGTTGCTGACCATGTCAGAACACCAGGTTAACTGTGTTGCTGACATGTATGACACCAGGTTACCTGGTTGCTGACATGTATGACACCAGGTTACCTGGGTACTGACATGTATGACACCAGGTTACCTGGTTACTGACATGTATGACACCAGGTTACCTGGTTACTGACATGTATCACACCAGGTATGGTTACTGACATGTATGACACCAGGTACTGGTTACTGACATGTATGACACCAGGTTACCTGGTTACTGACATGTATGACACCAGGTTACCTGGTTACTGACATGTATGACACCAGGTTACCTGGTTACTGACATGTATGACACCAGGTTACCTGGTTACTGACATGTATGACACCAGGTTACCTGGTTGCTGACATGTATGACACCAGGTTACCTGGTTGCTGACATGTATGACACCAGGTTACCTGGTTGCTGACATGTATGACACCAGGTTATCTGGGGACTGACATGTATGACAAAGGTTACCTGAGTTACTGAATGTTATGACACCAGGTGTACCTGGGTTACTGACATGTATGACACCAGGTTACCTGGTTGCTGACATGTATGACACCAGGTTACCTGGTTGCTGACATGTATGACACCAGGTTACCTGGCTGCTGACATGTATGACACCAGGTTACCTGGTTGCTGATATGCATGACACCAGGTTACCTGGTTACTGACATGTATGACACCAGGTTACCTGGTTGCTGACATGTATGACACAGGTTACCTAGATTTGCTGACTTGCTATGACACCAGGTTACCTGGCTGCTAACATGTATGACACCAGGTTACCTGGCTGCTGACATGTATGACACCAGGTTATCTGGCTGCTGACATGTATGACAACAGGTTACCTGGCTGCTGACATGTATGACAACAGGTTACCTGGCTGCTGACATGTATGACACCAGGTTACCTGGTTGCTGATATGCATGACACCAGGTTACCTGGTTACTGACATGTATGACACTAGGTTACTTGGTTGCTGACATGTATAACAACAGGTTACCTGGCTGCTGACAAGTATGACAACAGGTTACCTGGTTGCTGACATGTATGACAACAGGTTACTTGACTGCTGACATGTATGACACCAGTTACCTGGCTGCTGAATGTATGACACAGGTTTACCTGGTTATTGACCTTGTATGGACAACAGGTTACCTGGCTGCTCGCCTTGTATGGGACACCAGGTTAACGGCTGCTGACATGTATGCCACCAGGTTTACCTGGTGTACCTGACATGTATGGGACACCAGGTTACCTGGCACTGCTGGACATGTCATGACACCAGCGTTTTACCTGTTTAAGACATGTATGACACCAGGTATTACACTGGTTGCTGACTTGAATGACACCAGGTTACCTGGTTTGATGACATGTATGACACCAGGTTACCTGGTGCTGTCATGTGACACAGGTTACTTGGGTATTGACATGTATGACACCAGGTTACTGGTTACTGAACATGTATGCCACCAGGTTACCTGGTTACTGACATGTTATGGGACACCAGGTTACACTGCGTTAACTGACATGTATTGACACCAGGGTTACCCGGTTTTACTGACATGTTATGACACATGGTTACCTGGTTATGACATGTATGGACACCAGGGTTACCTGGGTACTGACATGTATGACAACCAGGTTACCTGATTACTGACATGTATGACACCAGGTAACCTGGTTACTGGACAGTATGACACTGGTTACCTGGTTGCTGACAAGTATGTACACCAGGATACCGGTTACTGAATGTATGACACCAGGTTACCTGGTTGCTGACATGTATGACACCAGGTTACCTGGTTGCTGACATGTATGACACCAGGTTACCTGGTTACTGACATGTATGACACCAGGTTACCTGGTTACTGACATGTATGACACCAGGTTACCTGGTTGCTGAATGTATGGACACAAGGTTACCTGGTTGCTGGACATGTATGACACCAGGGTCCTGGGTACTGTCATGTATGACACCAGTTACCTGGATGTGACATGTATGACACCAGGTTTTACCTGGTCTGCTGACATGTATGACACCAGGTGTACCTGGTACTGAATGTATGACACCAGGTTACCTGGTTGCTGACATGTAATGACACCAGGTTACCTGGTTGCTGACAGGTATGACACCAGGTACATGGCTGCTTGGACATGTATGACACCAGGTTACTGGATGCTGGACATGTATGACACCTGGTTATCTGGCTGCTTGACATGTATGACAACAGGGTTACCTAGCTGCTGACATGTATGTCAACAGGTTAACGGGCTGTGACATGTATGAACACCAGGTTACCTGGTTGCTGATATGCATGACACCAGGTTACCTGGTTACTGACATGTATGACACTAGGTTACCTGGTTGCTGACATGTATAACAACAGGTTAACCTGGCTGTTAATGTACTGACACACAGGTTACCTGGTTGCTGGAAAGTATGACAACAGGTTAACAGGCTAGCTGACATGTATTGACACCAGGTTACCTGGTTGCTGACATGTATGACACCATGTTACTGGCTGCTGACTTGTATGAACACCAGATTACCTGGTTATGACATGTATGACAAACAGGGTTACCTGGACTGCTGACAGTATGACACCAGGTTACCTGGCTGCTGACATGTATGACACCAGGTTACCTGGCTGCTGACATGTATGACACCAGGTTACCTGGCTGCTGACATGTATGACACCAGGTTACCTGGCTGCTGACATGTATGACACAGGTTATCTGGTTGGCTGACATGTATGGACAACAGGTTTACCTGGCTGTGAATTGTATGATACCAGGTTACTGGCTTGCTGAGATGCATGACAACTGGTTACCGGTTACTGACATGTTATGACAAACAGTTACCTTACCCCCCGGCTGCTGACTTGTACGACACCAGGTTTACCTGGTACTGTCATGTATGACAACAGGTTTACAAACTGGCTGCTGACATGTATGACACCAGGTTACCTGGCTGCTGACAGTATACACCGGTTACCTGGCTGCTGTGTATGACAACGGTTACTGGTGCTGACAATGTATGAAATCAGGTTACCTGGCTGCTGACATATATGACAAACAGGTTATCTGTTGCTGACATGTATGACCAACAGGTTACCTGGCTGCTGACAAGTATGGACACCAGGTTACTGGCTGCTGAAAGTAGGACACAGGTTACAGGCTGCTGACCTGTATGACAACTGGTTAGCTGATGCTGACATGTATGACACTAGGGTACTGGCTGTTGACATGGATGGCACCAGGTTACTGGCTGCTGACATGTATGACACCAGGTTACCTGGTTGCTGACATGTATGACACTAGGGTACCTGGCTGCTGACATGTATGACACCAGGTTACCTGGTTGCTGACATGTATGACACTAGAGGTACCTGGTTGCTGGAATGTATGACACTAGGGTACCTGGCTGTGCATGGTATGACACCAGGTTACACCTGGTGCTGACATGTATGACACTAGTAGGGTACCTGGTTGGCTGACATGTATGACAACTAGGGTACCTGGTTGCTGACATGTATGACACCAGGTTACCTGGCTGTTGACATGGATGGCACCAGGTTACCTGGCTGCTGACATGTATGACACCAGGTTACCTGGCTGCTGACATGTATGACACCAGGTTACCTGGCTGCTGACATGTATGACACCAGGTTACCTGGCTGCTGACATGCATAATACCAAGTTACCGTAATAAATAAAGTAAAATATCTTGATTGGCGATGGGAAAGAGGATACAGGAGGACGCATTTTAATTAAAGATAAAGTTCAGAGACACATTTCTGGAGAAGGGAAAGAAGGAAGGAAGAGGTGAGTGTTGTGTCTTTAGTAAAGTGTTAAAGACTGACAGGTCAATGAACGCTGTGAAAAGGAGCGATGGTCTCTGGTTACTGAAAAATTTAACACCCCACAGTAAGCAAAAAGAGAAAGACTGAGAGGAAGAAAGGTTAAGTTGAACTCAGTACCTGAGAGTAAGAAAGACTGAGGAAAGAATGGGATGACTGGAGAGACCAGTCAATAGTGAAAGACTCAAGGCAACAGTTAATATTATAATGGTATAGTAAAGGGACTATGGAGATTGTCAGTAACGGTGAAATTTGTAATTTAAAGTCTGAAAGATATAGTGTACTGGCAAAGACTGGAGCCACAAGCTGCTGCAAGATCAACTGTCTGAAGTAATGAAGACGCCCACGTTCCAGTTCCTGGCAGCAAACAAGAAATAAAGTTCCTTTTCAGAAAAGATAGGAAAATATTTCAGAGGCTGGCAGGACATGACACAATACACTGTACTTCGTCGAAAAAAAAAATGCAACAGGTAAAGGAACTCTTCATTTTATGGAATAATAGAAAAAATACATAAGTACGTGTAATTAATGGAAAAAATGATATATATGGGATGATTTGTTAAGATCAGGACTTTACTGAATGTGAGACGAGACAACGTAAGTACGACACATTACAAATATACATTGTTTGTTATTTCGTACCCAGAAAGTGTGACAACAACAGTAACTATGAAAATGAAAGATCAATATACCACGGAAAAGGGTGTGGGTGTTAGAACCCATGGCGAGTGAGTCGCAAAACTTTACCCGTTCGTTAAAACCCAACCGTTCCGTGGCCTGTTTGCAGTCGTGTTATTACGATTTCTTGAATCAAAATAAACAGCTCAGGTAGTAGTTGTGCAGAAATATATTGCCACAAATTTAAGTTAAGAACGATGGAAACATTACTCAGTAATGACGAATGACAATAACATTTCATTTACTTGAAACAAAAGACAGAAACATCGACTCACATCTGCAATCGTTCAAGGAAAGTTTTTTTGCAACATTTCCCCAATGAAAAGCAGAGGAGCCACGAGTACACTAAGAGACAACACAATAAGTGTCCGGGGTCCAAGACTGTTCAACTGCCTCCCAGAATACGTAAGGGGGATTACCAATAGACCCCTGGCTGTCTTCAAGATGGCGCTGGACAGGTACCTAAAGTCAGTACCTGATTAGCCGGGCTGTGGTTCGTACGCCGGTTTACGTGAGGCCAGCAGTAACAGCCTGATTGATCAGACCCTGATCCACCACGAGACCTGGTCTCAGACCAGACCGCGGGGGGGTATTAACCCCCGAAACCCTCTCCAGGTAAATTCCAGGTAACCCATTACAGGTAGAGATATTTTTCCTTGGAGTGATAATGAAGTCTCGTACACAAGGCAGCTAGAAAGATGTGAGTAGCTTTAATGTTATGTATTAGTGTTCTCAAGGTCTCTTACGTGGCTCTACCTGACAGGAGACAGCTATTAAACCACAAGACGTGCAACCCCAGGTGTCTGGCATCTTAAGGTGAAAAAAAAACACCATCAACTTTCATTATTGCCATGACCGACCCAAGTTCAGAAGTTCTGACAAGATGTGGACATTAGAGAAGTAAAGTCAGGTGACCACAGCAGGATTCTGGACCACACCCGGCAGGACTCTGCCCCAAACCTGGTACCATCTTCGACCTCTTCCATAAAATACTTCTGATAGATTTTAAACAAATAAGGCACCTATGATTTAGTTTTATTAAAGATATTGCACTGGCCAGGCTTTGAAATAAAGTGAGGCAGTAAACCAGCTCTAAACTTATAAAAATAATGCAGACTCTCTTAGCTCAACCCCTGTAGAACAATTAAGTGTAAAAATAACGGGTGAGGGGGAGATGATGCAAGCGAGGGAAGGTTATTTCTTGTGTGCAGGGAGAAGAAAAATATTATGTTATTAATTATTTGTTGTTACAAAAGCAGAACTATGCTCTCAGTCTTCCATCTTCACCACTCACACACACACACACACACACACACAACACACACAACACAACACACACACACCACACACACACACACACACACACACACACACACACACACACACACGCACGCACACACACACACACACACAACACACCAAAACACACACACATAGCAGACTCACCACATACACTCCCTCCCCCCACCGACATCTCACTCCTTCCCTGATCCCTCACCCTCCCTCTTTCACCCTCCCCTCCTCTCACCTCTCCTCTCCTTCCCCCTCACCCTCTCCCACTCACCCACTTGCTTCTCCCTCCTTCCCACTCCCCTCCCCACTCCTCTCCCACATAGCCACAGTTCCTCCTCTACCCCCCCCCCCACACTCTGACATACACAATACTAACCTAACACACAGAATTACATAGGTTTCCCACTCTGAGGCAATTAGGATAAAACAAAAATGGGTTGCCAGAGAGCAACAAGAAAAACCAAGGGACAGGAGGAGGAAACTGCAAAGAAAGATTGGGCAGCAGAGCTCACAAAAAGGGAACATGAATGGGAAAAGAAACTAGAAGAACTTAGCATGAGAATGGAAGAGAGGATAGATATGGAAAGCAGGAAGTGGGAGGTGCAAGTCAAAGCAGCAGAGGCCAGGATACAGAGTTTAGAAGAGGAACTAAAAAATCTGAAACAGCCTAAAGAGCTAAAGAACATTTTGGGATTGACAACAGAGACTGCTACCTCAGTCACAAATAAGGGGACTGTAGGGAAAGAAGGAGCAAAACTGCATGTAGAAGCTCAATCAGTGAAGACTGTAGTAAATGAAAGAGCTAAGCTATATGTGGAGGCCCTAACAGACCACAGCAGAGCCCAGGGAAAGCCGAGAAGGGAAAATGACAGGCCACTGAGCCCAAGTACATTAGCTAGTGAAACTGAAGAAAGGAAAGCTGCAATGGAGGAAATCAAATTGAATGAGGGGATACACAGGGATATGCAGTGGGAGAATGAAAGGGTGAGGTCAGTCTTTGTGTATGGGCTCCAGGAAGTTGAAGGGGAAACATATGAAGCAAGAAAACAAGGGAAAAAAAAGCAATTGAAAGCATCATGAAAGCAATAGGAGAAGACGACATGACCCAGCTGGAAAATTTTCGGAGAATAGGGGGGTTTGTAAAAAAAAGAACCCGGCCAGTGAAAGTGACCTTCAAGGCAGAATCGACTCGGAACAGGATCCTGCAGGAGAAAGCACGATTAAGGGACATGCCGGCATACAGGAAGGTGTATCTCGACTGCGACAGAACACAAGAAGAAAGGCAGAAACTGAGAGAGATGGTACAAAGGCGAAAGGAGGAAAGAGAGGGGATGGAGAAGACAGACAGGAGATCCCAGACACAGGAAGATCAAATACAGCCTCCCTCACAACTTCCTATAGAAGCCTCCCAACCAGGTCAACCCAGTGCAACCAAACATCTAAACCAAAACACCATCCCAATCCAATGCCCCACCCATGCATTACAAACTCCACCCCCACAGCAACCACCCATAGTTCCTATCAGTCTCCCACTTCCACCCCATACCCCCCAACCACAGTCTTAGAAAAAAGTGAAGGTGTGGTATACAAAGCAGATGAATAACAAATAGTTGAGAGTTTCTGGAGTTTATCGGAGAGTTCGGGGTCAACGCCCCCGCGGCCCGGTCTGTGACCAGGCCTCCTTAGGTCAGTGTCCCAGGATGCGACCCACACCAGTCGACTAACACCCAGGTACCCATTTTACTGATGGGAACATAGACAACAGGTGGAAAGAACACCTCCATGTTTCTACTCTGGTTGGGAATCGAACCCAGGCCCTCACCGTGTGAAGCGAGAGCGTTAACCACCAGGCCACCAGAGCCCTGGCACAAAAGAATAAAGGGGACATCCCCAGACATAATAACACTCACAGAAACAAAACTCACCAGAATAATAACAGATTCTATCTTTCCATCCGGATATCAAATCCTCAGGAAAGACAGAGGGAGGAGAGGGGGGGGAGGAGTTGCACTGCTCATTAAAAACCAGTGGGGTTTTGAGAAAATGGAAGGAATGGATGGCACGGGCGAAAAGGACTACTTAGTAGGAACAATCCAGTCTGAGGGACATAAGGTGATAATTGCAGTAATGTACAACCCACCACAGAACTGCAGGAGGCCAAGAGAAGAATACGATGAGAGCAACAGAGCAATGGTCGACACACTAGCCGAGGTGGCCAGGAGAGCACACATTGGGGGAGCAAAGTTACTAGTTATGGGTGATTTCAATCACAAGGAGATTGACTGGGAAAACCTGGAGCCCCATGGGGGTCCCGAAACACGGAGAGCCAAGATGATGGATGTGGTACTGGAAAACCTCATGCATCAACATGTTAGAGACACTACCAGAGAGAGAGGAGAGGATGAACCAGCAAGACTGGACCTTGTATTCACCTTGAGTAGTTCGGACATCGAAGATATCATGTATGAAAGGCCCCTGGGAGCTAGTGATCATGTGGTTCTGTGCTTCGACTACATAGTTGAGCTCCAAGTGGAGAGAGTAGCGGGAATAGGATGGGAAAAACCAAACTACAAAAGGGGGAACTACTCAGGCATGAGGAACTTCCTTCAAGACATTCAGTGGGAGAGGGAACTGACAGGAAAACCAGTACAAGAAATGATGGGCTATGTGGCAACAAAATGCAAGGAGGCAGAGGAGAGGTTTGTTCCCAAGGGAAACAGAAATAATGGGAAGAACAGAACGAGTCCTTGGTTCACCCAAAGGTGTAGGAGGCAAAAACTAGGTGTACTAGAGAATGGAAAAGGTACAGAAGACAGAGAACTCAGGAAAATAAAGAGATTAGCCGAAGAGCCAGAAACGAATATGCACAAATAAGAAGGGAGGCTCAGCGACAATACGAAAATGACATAGCATCGAAAGTCAAGACTGACCCGAAGCTGTTGTACAGCAACATCAGGAGGAAAACAACAGTCAAGGACCAGGTAATCAGACTGAGGAAGGGTGATGGGGAATTCACAAGAAACGACCGGGAGGTATGTCAGGAGCTCAACACGAGATTTAAAGAAGTATTTACAGTGGAAACCAGTAGGACTCCAGGAAATCAGAACAGGGGGGTACACCAGCAAGTGCTGGATGAGGTACATATAACCAAGGAGGAGGTGAAGAAACTGCTATGCGAACTTGATACCTCAAAGGCGGTGGGACCAGACAACACCTCTCCGTGGGTCCTTAAAGAGGGAGCAGAGATATTGTGTGTACCATTAACAAAGATCTTCAACACATCATTTGAAACTGGGCAACTCCCCGAGGTATGGAAGATGGCAAATGTAGTCCCAATTTTTAAAAAGGGAGACAGACATGAGGCACTAAACTACAGACCTGTATCACTAACGTGTATAGTATGCAAGGTCATGGAGAAGATCATCAGGAGGAGAGTGGTGGAGCACCTGGAAAGAAACAAGTGTATAATTGACAACCAGCATGGTTTCAGGGAAGGAAAATCCTGTGTCACAAACCTACTAGAGTTTTATGACAAGGTGACAGAAGTAAGACAAGAGAGAGAGGGGTGGATCGACTGTATTTTTTTTTGGACTGCAAGAAGGCCTTCGACACAGTTCCTCACAAGAGGTTACTGCAAAAACTAGAGGATCAGGCACACATAACAGGAAAGGCACTGCAATGGATCAGAGAATACCTGACAGGGAGGCAACAACGAGTCATGGTACGTGACGAGGTGTCAAAGTGGGCGCCTGTGACAAGCGGGGTTCCACAGGGGTCAGTCCTAGGACCTGTGCTGTTCTTGGTATATGTGAACGACATAACGGAAGGGATAGACTCAGAAGTGTCCTTGTTTGCAGATGATGTGAAGTTAATGAGAAGAATCAAATCGGATGAGGATCAGGCAGGACTACAAAGAGACCTGGACAGGCTACAAGCCTGGTCCAGCAACTGGCTCCTTGAGTTTAACCCTGCCAAATGCAAAGTCATGAAGACTGGGGAAGGGCAAAGAAGACCGCAGACACAATATAGTTTAGATGGCCAAAGTCTGCAAACCTCACTCAAGGAAAAAGATCTGGGGGTGAGTATAACACCGAGCATATCTCCTGAGGCGCACATCAATCAGATAACTGCTGCAACATACGGGCGCCTGGCCTCAGTAAGGATTCGTTTAAGACTCTGTATACCATTTATGTCAGGCCCATACTGGAGTATGCAGCACCAGTTTGGAATCCACACCTAGTCAAGCACGTCAAGAAATTAGAGAAAGTGCAAAGGTTTGCAACAAGACTAGTCCCAGAGCTACGGGGATTGTCCTACGAAGAAAGGTTGAGGGAAATCGGCCTGACGACACTGGAGGACAGGAGGGTCAGGGGAGACATGATAACGACATATAAAATACTGCGCGGAATAGACAAGGTGGACAAAGACGGGATGTTCCAGAGATGGGACACAGACACAAGAGGTCACAATTGGAAGTTGAAAACTCAGATGAATCAAAGGGATGTTAGGAAGTATTTCTTCAGTCATAGAGTAGTCAGGCCGTGGAATAGCCTAGAAAGTGACGTAGTGGAGGCGGGAACCATACATAGTTTTAAGGCGAGGTATGATAAAGCTCATGGGGAAGGGAGAGAGAGGACCTAGTAGCAATTATTTCATTCCGTGTATTATTTCATTCCGTGTAAGATATTCTCCATGATTCTCCGGTGAATTGTTTACATCTCAGCGGAGGATTAGGACTGGAACCCGTGACCAGACAGTCCTGTAACTAGAAGGAATGAAAGTGTTGTTAGCACAGGTCTGTCATGAAGGATTTATTACTGACATGTACTTTCTGTACCACTTTCTGTTCAGTTTACAACTGTGGCATCATGTTTTCCAACTGACGGTACTGACAGTGCTGACGGTACTCACGGTACTGACGTTACTGACGGTACTGACAGTGCTGGATATATTATCTCGAATACTTATATGATGTTATATGCAGGTCTCGTGTCTCTTCTTTTCCTCATATCAATTAACAAGAGTAGTGTCTGTGTGTTATCTTAGTAACTCCTGCACCAGCTGTGAGAGTTATTGTTATCTTAGTAACTCCTGTACCAGCTGCGAGAGTTATTGTTATCTTAGTAACTCCTGTACCAGCTGTGAGAGTTATTGTTATCTTAGTAACTGCCTGTACAGACTGAAGAGTTATTTTTATCTTAATAACTCCTGTCACTAGTGTAGAGTATTGTTATCTTAGTAACTCCTGCACCAGCTGTGAGAGTTATTGTTATCTTAGTAACTCCTGTACCAGCTGCGAGAGTTATTGTTGTCTTAGTAACTCCTGTACCAGATGCAAGAGTTATTGTTATCTTAGTAACTCCTGCACCAGCTGTGAGAGTTATTGTTATCTTAGTAACTCCTGTACCAGCTGTGAGAGTTATTGTTATCTTAGTAACTCCTGTACCAGCTGTCGAGAGTTATTGTTATCTTAGTAACTCCTGCACCAGCTGTGAGAGTTATTGTTATCTTAGTAACTCCTGCACCAGCTGTGAGAGTTATTGTTATCTTAGTAATCTGTACCAGTGCTAGAGAGTTATTGTTATCTTAGAAACTCCATGCCAGCTGTGATGAGTTATGTTATCTTAGTAACTCCTGTATCAGCTGTCAGAGTTATTGTTATCTTAGTAACTCCGGTACCAGCTGCCAGAGTTATTGTTATCTTAGTAACTCCTGCACCAGCTGTCAGAGTTATTGTTATCTTAGTAACTCCTGTACCAGCTGTCAGAGTTATTATCTTAGTAACTCCTGTACCAGCTGTCAGAGTTATTGTTATTTTAGTAACCCCTGTACCAGCTGTGAGAGCTATTGTTATCTTAGTAACTCCTGTACCAGCTGTGAGTTATTGTTATTTTAGTACTCCTGCTCAGCTGTGAGTGTTATTTTTTATCTTAGTACTTCTGTACAGCTGTCGAGAGTTATTGTTATCTTAGTAACTCACTGTACAGTCTGGTGTCAGTTACTTTTTATCTTAGTAACTCTGTACTAGCTGTGAGAGTTATTGTTATCTTAGTTCTGTCAGTTGGTTATTTTTTTCATATACTCTTACTTGTAATCTTCATTGTTATCTTATAACTCCTTACAACTTACATTATCTTTTATCTTATAATACTTACCACTTATCTATTTTATCAGTTACTCCTTTCCACTCTAACTTTATTTTTCTAAATAACTCCTTAACTATTATTCATCATTTCATTTCTATTTCTCTACCACTTCACATTCTTTTTCTTATTCAACTTCTTTACCATCTTCATTTCTTTTATCATTATCTCTGTCACCCACTGTCATTTTTTTATCTTACTAATCCTTTACCACTCATTAATTTTTTATCCATATGTAACTTCTTACATTCAATTATTTTATCTTCTATACTCTTTACATTAAGTTATTTTCACTTATCAAATCCTTCAATACTATTCAATTTTTTTTTCTTCATACTTCTTCCATTTTCATTGTTCCATCTTCTTCACTCTTTACTTCACTTCGACTTATTTTTTTATATCTTCCTTACTTACTTATTCTCATTTTTCTTTATATACTACTTACACTTTTGGTTCATTCTTACTTTTAATCTTTCTTCACTTCATTTTTTTCATATCAACTCACTTTTTCTAACTCATTTCATTATTTTATCTTATTCACTCTTTCACAATCTTCACTTTACTTATAACTCCTTCACCCTTAAGTTATTTTATCTTCTAAATTCAACTTTACTTAACCTTCAACTTTTTTATCTTATCATAACCTCTTAATTCATTAGAGTTCACTTTTATTATCTCCTTCACTTCTTAACTTATTTTTTCTTCATCTAACTTTTCCACTTACAAGTTTATTTTCTTCAACTACTTCACCTCTTCATCTATTGTTTCTTTTAACTCATACACTTAACTATCTTTATCTTATAATCTTACCACTTTCAATTATTCGTTATCTATAACTCACTTCTTCCTTCATCTCATTTCTTTTTATCAACTCACTTTCATTTTACTTTTACTTTCTTTTATCTTCACTTCACCTTTTTCTAACTACTTCATTTTCTTTTCTTATTATCTCACTTTCTTTCTTAATTCACTTTCTTTTTCGTTATCTCTTCAACGTTTCGTTTTGTTATCTTCTACACTTCTTTTCTCATCTTCACATTTTTTTCTTCATCTTCACTTCTTGTATCATCTTTTAGTTATTTTATACTTTAACTCTTACAGGTTAGACTTATTTTTTATCTTATATCTACTCACCATTTAACTTATTTTTTTTATAATACTTCCACTTAATTTTGTTATCTTCATAACTCCTTCACTTCATTATTCTTCATCTTCATAACTCCTTACCAATTAGATCTTTTACTTAGTACTCCTTACAACTTAATTATCTCATCTTATCATCTTACCACTTCAATTTACTTTTATCTTCATAACTCCTCACCACTGTATTTTCTTATCTTATAATTTTCTTACCACTTCAATTTTATTATCTTATCTCACTTTATTTTTTTCATTTTCTTCACTATTTTTCTTATCTTCTTCACTTTCTTTATCATCTTACTTTTTTTTCTTCATCTTCTTCACTTTCTTTTCTTCATCTATTTTCATTTTTATCTTCTCACTTTCTTTTTCTTTATCTTCTTCACTTTCTTTTTCTTCATCTTCTTCACTTTCTTTTTCTCTTTCTTCACTTTCTTTTTCTTAATCTTCTTCACTTTTTTTCTTCATCTTCACATTCTTTTTCTTCATCATCTTCACTTCTTTTCTTCATTCATTCTTTCTTCATCTTCTTCACTCTTTTTCTTATCTTCTTCTTTTTCTTTCTCATCTTCACTTTCTTTTTCATCATCTTCACTTTCTTTTTTCTTCATCTTCTTCACTTTCTTTTTCTTCATCTTCACTTTCTTTTTCATCATCTTCACTTTCTTTTTCATCATCTTCACTTTCTTTTTCCTCATCTTCACTTTCTTTTTCTTCATCTTCACTTTCATTTTCTTCATCTTCACTTTTTTTTTTCTAATTTCTTCACTTTCTTTTTCTTTATCTTCACTTTCTTTTCTTCATCTTCTTCACTTTCTTTTTCTTCATCTTCACTTCATTTTTCTTCATCTTCTTCACTTCTTTTTCTTAATTTCTTCACTTTCTTTATCTTCATCATCTTCACTTTCTTTTTCTTCATCTTCACTTTCTTTTCTTCATCTTCTTCACTTTCTTTTTCTTCATCTTCACTTTTTCTTCATCTTCTTCACTTTCTTTTTCTTCATCTTCTTCACTTTCTTTTCTCATCTTCATCTTTTTCTTCATCTTCTTCAATTTCTTATTGTCTTCTTCACTTTCTTTTTCTTCATCTTCTCACTTTCTTTTCTTATCATCTTCACTTTCTTTTTCTTCATCATCTTCACTTTCTTTTTCTTCATCTTCTTCACTTTCTTTTTCTTCATCTTCACTTTTTTCTTCATCTTCTTTACTTTCTTTTTCTTCATCTTCTTCACTTTCTTTTTCTTCATCTTCTTCACTTTCTTTTTCTTCATCATCTTCACTTTCTTTTTCTTCATCTTCTTCACTTTCTTTTTTCTTCATCATCTTCACTTTCGTCACAAAGATGGTCCTCATTCTCTATATTTTTCTCCAGCAGTTAAACTTTATTTCTTCCTGTGTTTTTTTCCAGCTCACTTTGTCTCTGGTTTAACATTCTTTCCAGCAGCTGAACTTCATCTTTTTTTTGACTGTCTCATCGACTTTCTCTCTCTCTCTCTCTTTGATGAAAGAAAGTTCACTGCTTCCTTTTTTCTTACTCTTATTATTTTATTTTATTATTTTATTATTGTTATATTATTATTATTTCGTTTTATGTTATTATTATTAGGTCTTTAGTACCACGTGAAGACAGTGGTACTACCAGCGTGTGACGACAGTGGTTACTCCATGCGTGGACGACATGGTACTACTACGTGAGACAGTGGTACTACCAGCGTTGGACTCGTGCACTCATCGTGACACAGTGTGTACTTTCCATCGTGGACGACAGTGGTACTACAGCGTTGACGACAGTGGTACTACAACTTGGACGACATCGGTACTTACCAGCGTGAAGCGTTCTACATCGTGGACGACATCGTGCTACCACGTGGACGACAGTGGTACTAACAGCGTGTGACGACAGTGGTACTACAAGCTTGACGACAGTGGTACTACCACGTTTGGAAGACAGTTGGTACTACCAGCGTGAAGACAGTGGTACTTCCAGCATGGAGACAGTGTTACTACATCGTGGACGACATGTGGTACTACAGCGTGGCGCCCAGTGGTACTACCAGCGTGGAAACAGTGGTACACCACTTGGAGACAGTGTTCTTCCAGCGTGGACGACTGTGGTACTACATCGTGGACGACGTGGTACTACCAGCGTGAACGACAGTTTACTACCAGCTGTGAGCATGGTTTTACCAACGTGGACACAGTTACATACCACTGTGGACGACGTGGTTACTACCAGAGTGGAAGACAGTGGTACTCCAGCGTGACGACATTGGTACTACCATCGTGGACGACGTTGTCTACCACGTGGACGGGTACTACCACTGGACTACGTGCTACATCCAGCGTTGGAAGACATTTTATCAGTCGTGGAAGACAGTGTACTACCAGCGTGACACGTGGTACTACCATTCGTGGAGACATTGGTACTACCAGCGTGAAGACAGTGGTACGATCAGCTGTGGCGACAGTCGTCCTACCAGCGTGACTGTGTACTAACAGGTGGACGACAGTTGGTACTACCTGGACGACATGGTATTACCAGCGTGAAGAAGTGGTACTACCAGCATGGAAGACACGTGGTACTACAGCCGTGGACGACAGTGGTTACTACCAGCGTGGACTAATCAGTGTACTACAGCGTGGACGATCAGTTTACTCCAGCGTGGAAGACCATTGTACTACAGCGTGGAAGACAGTGGTACTATCAGCTGTAACAGTGTACTACCACGGGACCATGTGGTACTACCGGCGTGGAAGACATGTACTACCTTTCGTGGAAGACAGTTGGTACACTCTTTCGTGATACGTGGTACCACTCGTTGATACAGTGGTACTACCAGCGTTTGACGACAGTGGTACTACAGCGTGGACGACAGTGTACTACCAGCGTGAACGACATGATACTACATGCGTGGAAGCACACGTGGTACTTTCAACTGGACGACATGGTCTCAACCAGCTTGACGACAGTGGTACTACCAAGTGGAAGACATTGGTACTACCAGCGTGCGACAGTGTACACCAGTCGTGACGACATGGTCTACCAGCGTGGGACATGTACTACTACGTGACGACAGTGGTACTTCAGCGTGGACGATCAGTGTACTACAACGTGGACGACGTGGTACTACACGTGGACGTACAGTGGTTACTCCAGCGTGGCGACAGTGTACTACCAGCGTGGAAGACAGTGGTACTACCAGCATGGAATCAGTGGTACTTCTAGCTGTACGATCAGTGGTACTACAAGCTTGACGACAGTGGTACTACAAGCTGGCGACAGTTTGTACTCACCCACGTGGAAACAGTGTACTACCAGCGTGGAAGATCAGTGGTACTACAGCATGAAGACTGTTACTACTTAGCGTGACGCGTGGTACTACACGTGCAAGACATGGTTACTACACGTGGAAGCAGTGACTACCAGCGTAGAAGACAGTGGTTACTACAGTGGAGACAGTGGTATACAGTGTGAAGACAGTGTACTACCAGCGTGGACGACAGTGGTACTACCACGTGACGACAGTGTACTATCCAGCGTGGAAGACGTGGTACTACAGCGTGGACGACAGGGTTTCTACTCGTGGACGACAGTGGTACTACCAGTACGGTCGACTTGTGGTACTACCAGCTGTACCACAGTCGTACTACAAGCGTACGACAGTGGACTACCAGCGTGGACGACAGTGGTACTTACCAGCGTGAAAGACAGTGGTACATCCAGCGTGCGCGACAGTGGTACTACACGTGGACGACAGTGTTACTACCAGCGTTGAGACAGTGGTAATACCAGTGTGGAAGACAGTGTACTCCAGCGTGGACGACAGTGGTACTTACAACGTGGACGCAGCAGTGTACTACACGTGGGACAGTGGTACTACACGGGACGACGGGGTATCTACTCCGTGGACGACAGTGTACTACAGCGATGACCACAGTGGTACACAACGTGTACACGTGGTACTACCACGTTGGACGACAGTGTACTACCAGCTGTGGACGCATGTGTTCTACCAGCGTTTACGACAGTGTCTACCAGCGTGGACGACAGTGGTATACACATCGTGGAGACAGTGTTACTACACGTGAAGTGTACTACCAGCGTGGACTACAGTGTTCTACCAGCGTGGACGACAGCGGTACTACCAGCGTGGACGACAGTGGTACTACCAGCGTGGAAGACAGTGGTATTACCAGCGTGGACGACAGTGGTACTACCAGCGTGGACGACAGTAGTATACCAGTGTGACGACAGTGGTACTACCAGCGGGGAAGACAGTGGTACTACCAGCGTGGAAGACAGTGGTACTACCAGTGTGAACGACAGTGGTACTACCAGCGTGGAAGACAGTGGTACTACCAGCGTGGACGACAGTCGTGCTACCAGCGTGGACGACAGTGGTACTTCCAGCGTGGACGACAGTGGTACTAACAGCGTGGACGACAGTGGTACTACAAGCTTGGACGACAGTGGTACTACCAGCGTGGAAGACAGTGGTACTACCAGCGTGGACGACAGTCGTGCTACCAGCGTGGACGACAGTGGTACTAACAGCGTGGACGACAGTGGTACTACAAGCTTGGACGACAGTGGTACTACCAGCGTGGAAGACAGTGGTACTACCAGCGTGGAAGACAGTGGTACTACCAGCGTGGAAGACAGTGGTACTACCAGCATGGAAGACAGTGGTACTACCAGCGTGGACGACAGTGATACTACCAGCGTGGAAGACAGTGGTACTACCAACGTGGACGACAGTGGTACAACCAGCGTGGACGACAGTGGTACTACCAGAGTGGAAGACAGTGGTACTACCAGCGTGGACGACAGTGGTACTACCAGCGTGGACGACAGTGGTACTACCAGCGTGGAAGACAGTGGTACTACCAGCATGGACGACAGTGCTATTATTATTAGGTCTTTAGTACCAGCGTGGAAGACAGTGGTACTACCAGCGTGGAAGACAGTGGTACTACCAGCGTGGACGACAGTGGTACTACCAGCGTGGAAGACAGTGGTACTACCAGCGTGGAAGACAGTGGTACGATCAGCGTGGACGACAGTCGTCCTACCAGCGTGGACGACAGTGGTACTAACAGCGTGGACGACAGTGGTACTACCAGCGTGGAAGACAGTGGTACTACCAGCATGGAAGACAGTGGTACTACCAGCGTGGACGACAGTGGTACTACCAGCGTGGACGACAGTGGTACTACAAGCGTGGACGACAGTTGTACTACCAGCGTGGAAGACAGTGGTACTACCAGCGTGGAAGACAGTGGTACTACCAGCATGGAAGACAGTGGTACTACCAGCGTGGACGACAGTGGTACTACCGGCGTGGAAGACAGTGGTACTTCCAGCGTGGAAGACAGTGGTACTACCAGCGTGGAAGACAGTGGTACCACCAGCGTGGAAGACAGTGGTACTACCAGCGTGGACGACAGTGGTACTACCAGCGTGGACGACAGTGGTACTACCAGCGTGAACGACAGTGATACTACCAGCGTGGAAGACAGTGGTACTACCAACGTGGACGACAGTGGTACAACCAGCGTGGACGACAGTGGTACTACCAGAGTGGAAGACAGTGGTACTACCAGCGTGGACGACAGTGGTACTACCAGCGTGGACGACAGTGGTACTACCAGCGTGGAAGACAGTGGTACTACTAGCGTGGACGACAGTGGTACTACAAGCGTGGACGACAGTGGTACTACAAGCGTGGACGACAGTGGTACTAACAGCGTGGACGACAGTGGTACTACCAGCGTGGACGACAGTGGTACTACCAGCGTGGAAGACAGTGGTACTACCAGCATGGAAGACAGTGGTACTACTAGCGTGGACGACAGTGGTACTACAAGCGTGGACGACAGTGGTACTACAAGCGTGGACGACAGTTGTACTACCAGCGTGGAAGACAGTGGTACTACCAGCGTGGAAGACAGTGGTACTACCAGCATGGAAGACAGTGGTACTACCAGCGTGGACGACAGTGGTACTACCAGCGTGGAAGACAGTGGTACTACCAGCGTGGAAGACAGTGGAACTACCAGCGTAGAAGACAGTGGTACTACCAGCGTGGAAGACAGTGGTAATACCAGTGTGGAAGACAGTGGTACTACCAGCGTGGACGACAGTGGTACTACCAACTTGGACGACAGTGGTACTACCAGCGTGGAAGACAGTGGTACTACAAGCGTGGACGACAGGGGTACTACCAGCGTGGACGACAGTGGTACTACCAGTGTGGACGACTGTGGTACTACCAGCGTGGACCACAGTGGTACTACAAGCGTAGACGACAGTGGTACTACCAGCGTGGACGACAGTGGTACTACCAGCGTGAAAGACAGTGGTACTACCAGCGTGGACGACAGTGGTACTACCAGCGTGGACGACAGTGGTACTACCAGCGTGGAAGACAGTGGTAATACCAGTGTGGAAGACAGTGGTACTACCAGCGTGGACGACAGTGGTACTACCAACGTGGACGACAGTGGTACTACCAGCGTGGAAGACAGTGGTACTAAAAGCGTGGACGACAGGGGTACTACCAGCGTGGACGACAGTGGTACTACCAGTGTGGACGACTGTGGTACTACCAGCGTGGACCACAGTGGTACTACAAGCGTAGACGACAGTGGTACTACCAGCGTGGATGACAGTGGTACTACCAGCGTGAAAGACAGTGGTACTACCAGCGTGGACGACAGTGGTACTACCAGCGTGGACGACATGGTACTACAGCGTGGAAGACAATGGTATACCAGTGTGGAAGACAGTGGTACTACCAGCGTGGACGACAGTGGTACTACCAACTGTGACGACAGTGGTACTACCAGCGTGGAAGACAGTGGTACTACAAGCGTGGACGACAGGGGTACTACCAGCGTGGACGACAGTGGTACTACCAGCGTGGACCACAGTGGTACTACAAGCGTAGACGACAGTGGTACTACCAGCGTGGACGACAGTGGTACTACCAGCGTGGACGACAGTGGTACTACCAGCGTGGACGACAGTGGTACTACCAGCGTGGACGACAGTGGTACTACCAGCGTGGACGACAGTGGTACTACCAGCGTGGACGACAGTGGTACTACCAGCGTGGACTACAGTGGTTCTACCAGCGTGGACGACAGCGGTACTACCACGTGCGACAGTGTACTACCAGCGGAAGACAGTGGTATTACCAGCGTGGACGACAGTGGTACTACCAGCGTGGACGACAGTGGTACTACCAGTGTGAACGACAGTGGTACTACCAGCGGGGAAGACAGTGGTACTACCAGCGTGGAAGACAGTGGTACTACCAGTGTGAACGACAGTGGTACTACCAGCGTGGAAGACAGTGGTACTACCAGCGTGGAAGACAGTGGTACTACCAGTGTGGACGACAGTGGTACTACCAGCGTGGACGACAGTGGTACTACCAGCGTGGAAGACAGTGGTACTACCAGTGTGAACGACAGTGGTACTACCAGCGTGGAAGACAGTGGTACTTACCAGCGTGGAGACAGTGGTACTACCAGTGTGAACGACAGTGGTACTACCAGCGTGGACGACAGTGGTACTACCAGTGTGGACGACAGTGGTACTACCAGCGTGGACGACAGTGGTACTACCAGGTGGCACGACAGTGGTACTACCAGCGTGGACGACAGTGGTACTACAGCGTGGACGACAGTGGTACTACCAGTGTGGAACACTGGTACTACCAGCGTGGAAGACGTGGTAGCTACCGTGTGGGACGACAGTGGTACTACCAGCGTGGACGACAGTGGTACTACCAGCGTGCACGACAGTGGTACTAGCCAGCGTGGACGACAGTGGTACTACTAGCGTGGACGACAGTGGTACTGCCAGCGTGGAAGTCACTGGTACTACCAGCATGGAAGACAGTGGTGCTACTAGCGTGGACGACAGTGTACTACACGTGGACGACAGTGGTACACCGCGTGGAAGACGTGTGTATACTGCGTGGAAGCCAGTGGGTACACCAGCGTGGAAGACAGTGGTCTACCAGCGTGGATCAGTGGTAATACAGCGTGGACGACAGTGGAGAGTGTGAGGTGGCTGCACTGCTCACTGCTCAGTGGGAGGTGAGGTGGCTGCACTGCTCACTGCTCAGTGGGAGGTGAGGTGGCTGCACTGCTCAGTGGGAGGTGACGTGGCTGCACTGCTCAGTGGGAGGTGAGGTGGCTGCATTGCTCAGTGGGAGGTGAGGTGGCTGCACTGCTCAGTGGAAGGTGAGGTGGCTGCACTGCTCATTGAAAGGTGAGGTGGCTGCACTGCTCACTGCTCAGTGGAAGGGAGGTGGCTGCATTGCTCACTGCTCAGTGGAAGGTGAGGTGGCTGCACTGCTCACTGCTCAGTGGAAGGTGAGGTGGCTGCAATGTTCACTGCTCAGTGGAAGGTGAGGTGGCTGCACTGCTCACTGCTCAGTGGAAGGTGAGGTGGCTGCACTGGTCACTGCTCAGTGGAAGGTGAGGTGGCTGCACTGGTCACTGCTCAGTGGAAGGTGAGTGGTGGCTGCACTGGTCACTGCTCAGTGGAAGGTGAGGTGGCTGCACTGGTCACTGCTCAGTGGAAGGTGAGATGGCTGCACTGGTCACTGCTCAGTGGAAGGTGAGGTGGCTGCACTGGTCACTGCTCAGTGGAAGGTGAGATGGCTGCACTGGTCACTGCTCAGTGGAAGGTGAGGTGGCTGCACTGGTCACTGCTCAGTGGAAGGTGAAATGGCTGCACTGGTCACTACTCAGTTAAAGGTGAGGTGTGTTGCAACCCCTGAATGGGTTGCAATGATTAATATATATATTACATGTATATTACCTTTTCATATAATTTTATATTGCTTATATTTGCGATAATAGCTAAATCGTAAATATATTGCTTTATATTTTTATTTGACTTAGTTACCTGTTGTTAGGTAGGATGTAACACTTATATTATGTGCTCATAGTTCAAGTCTTGATTGTCTAACTACTGTAATAATCGCTGTTTGCTCGTTATTCTGCCGGCTTCTGTTGCTGAGCTGCAGCTGTCCACGGAGCTATCACGTGATCGAGGGGGGGTGATCACACCTAGCCTGAAGTATTCAGTCTGGTCTAGACTCTCTTGGTGGTTGGACGTATTCCAGACAAAGCGCCTAAATCTCCTTTATAGGCCCTTGTTGGAAGATCGTCTCTGTCTCGTTAGGTTCTGTGGGACTCTTGTTCTCAGAACATTGTATAGACTTAGTGATTTTCGACGTTGTACTGAGGTTGTGTGTCGCTTAGACACTCTGAGCAACTCAGGTCCTGAGCTGTAGCTTCTAACCTAATTTCTTCTGGTATCTGTGTACTGTCACAGTCGGGGATTTTCTTATGCTGAACTTAGATTCAGTAGTATGGGAGTTTTGAGACTTTTGTGGAGGATCTGCTGATGGTCCCTACTAGCTGTCGTTATATTATCTCCTTATTCCTGATTCAGTGTTGCAGTTGCTTGTTATATTGCTATTGGGCTTAGCGTTCTTTTTATTGTTCAAGCAGACTCTTCTGATTGCCAGTTGGTCAAGAAGTTAGTTTATGAGAGGACTTTGTCAGACAGTTGTTTAAGTCTAGTCGAGTCGTGAGACATAGTGAACTACTTAGAGCACTTACACACATACACACAAACTTGTTTGTACATATTTGTATATTATCTTATTAAATGTTAATGTACCAGACGGTACTTAAGAATTATAAATTTGATATGTGCTTTCAGCACAATAATATTGTATACGAGAGAAGTGATTATTATTATTTTGATTATTATTAATTTAATTTACTTTGATAATATACCTCTAGACGATACATAATAAATTTATTAAATTTTAATTTCTCTAGTTAGTAGCCTACCAGTTGTAATCCTGAAGCACTATTGAATCATACTGAATTGTAATGGATAATTGGACCAGGATACTGACTACTTGTTACGAAAACCCAGTAACAGGCTGGATGCTAGAAGGGCAGTCCTTTCTAGTATTACCTGGAGATCTCTAAGCTTTAGAATCGCGTTTTTTGTAACAAGGTGGCTGCACTGTTCACTGCTCAGTGGAAGGTGAGGTGGCTGCACTGTTCACTGCTCAGTGGAAGGTGAGGTGGCTGCACTGTTCACTGCTCAGTGGAAGGTGAGGTGGCTGCACTGTTCACTGCTCGGAAGGATTATGTGAGGTTGGCTGCACTGTTCACTGCTCAGTGAAGGTGAGAGTGGCTGCACTGTTTCACTGCTCAGTGGAAGGTGAGGTGGCTGCACTATTCACTGCTCAGTGGAAGGTGAGATGGCTGCACTGTTCACTGCTCAGTGGGAGGTGAGGTGGCTGCACTGTTCACTGCTCAGTGGAAGGTGAGGTGGCTGCACTGTTCACTGCTCAGTGGGAGGTGAGGTGGCTGCACTGTTCACTGCTCAGTGGAAGGTGAGGTGGCTGCACTGTTCATGCTCAGTGGAAGGTCAGTGCTGCACTGTTCACTGCTCAGTGGAAGGTGAGGTGGCTGCACTGTTCACTGCTCAGTGGAAGGTGAGGTGGCTTCACTGTTCACTGCTCAGTGGAAGGTGAGGTGGCTGCACTGTTCACTGCTTAGCAGAAGGTGAGGTGGCTGCACTGTTCACTGCTGTGGGAGGTGAGGTAACTGCACTGTTCACTGCTCAGTGGAAGGTGAGGTGGCTGCACTGTTCACTGCTCAGTGGAAGGTGAGGTGGCTGCACTGTTCACTGCTCAGTGGGAGGTGAGGTGGGTGCACTGTTCACTGCTCAGTGGAAGGTGAGGTGCCTGCACTGCTCACTGCTCAGTGGAAGGTGAGGTGGGTGCGCTGCTCACTGCTCAGTGGGAGGTGAGGGGGGTGCACTGCTCACTGCTCAGTGGAAGGTGAGGTGGCTGCACTGTTCACTTCTCAGTGGAAGGTGAGGTGGCTGCACTGCTCACTGCTCAGTGGACGGTGAGGTGGCTGCACTGTTCACTGCTCAGTGGAAGGTGAGGTGGCTGCACTGCTCACTGCTCAGTGGAAGGTGAGGTGGCTGCACTGTTCACTGCTCAGTGGAAGGTGAGGTGGCTGCACTGTTCACTGCTCAGTGGGAGGTGAGGTGGCTGCACTGTTCACTGCTCAGTGGGAGGTGAGGTGGCTGCACTGTTCACTGCTCAGTGGAAGGTGAGGTGGGTGCACTGTTCACTGCTCAGTGGAAGGTGAGGTGGCTGCACTGTTCACTGCTCAGTGGGAGGTGAGGTGGCTGCACGTGGGGGGGAGGGCTGCACTTTCTGCTCAGTGGGAGGTGAGGTGGGTGCACTGCTCACTGCTCAGTGGAAGGTGAGGTGGCTGCACTGTTCACTGCTCAGTGGGAGGTGAGGTGGCTGCACTGTTCACTGCTCAGTGGAAGGTGAGGTGGCTGCACTGGTCACTGTTCAGTGGAAGGTGAGGTGGCTGCACTGTTCACTGCTCAGTGGAAGGTGAGGTGGGTGCACTGGTCACTGCTCAGTGGAAGGTGAGGTGGGTGCGCTGGTCACTGCTCAGTGGAAGGTGAGGTGGCTGCACTGTTCACTGCTCAGTGGAAGGTGAGGTGGGTGCGCTGGTCACTGCTCAGTGGAAGGTGAGGTGGGTGCACTGGTCACTGCTCAGTGGAAGGTGAGGTGGGTGCGCTGGTCACTGCTCAGTGGAAGGTGAGGTGGCTGCACTACTCACTGCTCAGTGGAAGGTCAGGTGGCTGCACTGTTCACTGCTCAGTGGAAGGTGAGGTGGGTGCACTGGTCACTGCTCAGTGGAAGGTGAGGTGGGTGCGCTGGTCACTGCTCAGTGGAAGGTGAGGTGGCTGCACTGCTCACTGCTCAGTGGAAGGTGAGGTGGCTGCACTGTTCACTGCTCAGTGGAAGGTGAGGTGGGTGCACTGGTCACTGCTCAGTGGAAGGTGAGGTGGCTGCACTGGTCACTGCTCAGTGGAAGGTGAGGTGGCTGCACTGTTCACTGCTCAGTGGAAGGTGAGGTGGGTGCACTGGTCACTGCTCAGTGGGAGGTGAGGTGGCTGCACTGGTCACTGCTCAGTGGAAGGTGAGGTGGGCTGCACTGTTCACTGCTCAGTGGAAGGTGAGGTGGCTGCACTGTTCACTGCTCAGTGGAAGGTGAGGTGGCTGCACTGTTCACTGCTCAGTGGAAGGTGAGGTGGCTGCACTGTTCACTGCTCAGTGGAAGGTGAGGTGGCTGCACTGTTCACTGCTCAGTGGAAGGTGAGGTGGGTGCACTGGTCACTGCTCAGTGGAAGGTGAGGTGGGTGCACTGGTCACTGCTCAGTGGAAGGTGAGGTGGCTGCAATGTTCACTGCTCAGTGGAAGGTGAGGTGGGTGCACTGGTCACTGCTCAGTGGAAGGTGAGGTGGCTGCACTGGTCACTGCTCAGTGGAAGGTGAGGTGGCTGCACTGTTCACTGCTCAGTGGAAGGTGAGGTGGCTGCACTGTTCACTGCTCAGTGGAAGGTGAGGTGGCTGCACTGTTCACTGCTCAGTGGAAGGTGAGATGGCTGCACTGTTCACTGCTCAGTGGAAGGTGAGGTGGCTGCACTGTTCACTGCTCAGTGGAAGGTGAGGTGGCTGCACTGTTCACTGCTCAGTGGAAGGTGAGGTGGCTGCACTGTTCACTGCTCAGTGGAAGGTGAGGTGGCTGCACTGTTCACTGCTCAGTGGAAGGTGAGGTGGCTGTACTGTTCACTGCTCAGTGGAAGGTGAGGTGGCTGCACTGTTCACTGCTCAGTGGAAGGTGAGGTGGCTGCACTGTTCACTGCTCAGTGGGAGGTGAGGTGGCTGCACTGTTCACTGCTTAGTGGAAAGTGAGGTGGCTGTACTGTTCACTGCTCAGTGGAAGGTGAGGTGGCTGTACTGTTCACTGCTCAGTGGAAGGTGAGGTGGCTGCACTGTTCACTGCTCAGTGGAAGGTGAGGTGGCTGCACTGTTCACTGCTCAGTGGAAGGTGAGGTGGCTGCACTGTTCACTGCTCAGTGGAAGGTCAGGTGGCTGCACTGTTCACTGCTCAGTGGAAGGTGAGTGGCTGCACTGTTCACTGCTCAGTGGAAGGTGAGGTGGCTGCACTGTTCACTGCTCAGTGGAAGGTCAGGTGGCTGCACTGTTCACTGCTCAGTGGAAGGTCAGGTGGCTGCACTGTTCACTGCTCAGTGGAAGGTCAGGTGGCTGCACTGTTCACTGCTCAGTGGAAGGTGAGGTGGCTGCACTGTTCACTGCTCAGTGGAAGGTGAGGTGGCTGCACTGTTCACTGCTCAGTGGAAGGTCAGGTGGCTGCACTGTTCACTGCTCAGTGGAAGGTGAGGTGGCTGCACTGTTCACTGCTCAGTGGAAGGTGAGGTGGCTGCACTGTTCACTGCTCAGTGGGAGGTGAGGTGGCTGCACTGTTCACTGCTCAGTGGAAGGTGAGGTGGCTGCACTGTTCACTGCTCAGTGGGAGGTGAGGTGGTGCTGCACTGTTCACTGCTCAGTGGAAGGTGAGGTGGCTGCACTGTTCACTGCTCAGTGGAAGGTGAGGTGGCTGCACTGTTCACTGCTCATGGGAGGTGAGGTGGCTGCACTGTTCACTGCTCAGTGGAAGGTGAGGTGGCTGCACTGTTCACTGCTCAGTGGAAGGTGAGGTGGCTGCACTGTTCACTGCTCAGTGGAAGGTGAGGTGGCTGCACTGTTCACTGCTCAGTGGGAGGTGAGGTGGCTGCACTGTTCACTGCTCAGTGGGAGGTGAGGTGGCTGCACTGGTCACTGCTCAGTTTGAAGACAATTACAACAAGGCGTGTTTACGTTTTTTCTTTTCTGGAGAGTGAATATTAAATTCACGAGCAAATGTTGAAGTTTGTAACCAAAATATGTCATCACCAAGCCTCAGTGACGTCGTAAGTCTTTGTGAAATGCTGACTTGTGCGACAGTAGCTGACTTGTGCGACAGTAGCTGACTTGTGCGACAGTAGCTGACTTGTGCGACAGTAGCTGACTTGTGCGACAGTAGCTGACTTGTGCGACAGTAGCACTGCTCGAGTTTCTTATCATGCCTATTTTAGGGATTAACGTATCCATTACTGCTGGTGTATAGGTTACTTGCAGCCTTAACGACTCAAGTGTAATTGATAGGTTTGAATCCTATAAACCAGCCTTATTCTGGCCTGTTATCAGGCTTTTCAATTGTCTGTTCAACGAGGCTGTTGTTGGCCGGGCGCTGGCACACGCAGCCATAACTATACTTACATTCTTTTTTATATATTCTAGCCATTTTATACATTAATTAATGTCTTATGTGGATGTAGTCTCAGGATTTCAGATATCTAAAAGCCTTAAAGCGAAGATATGTCTGTCTTTCTATCAGTGTCTAGCATGTGAGGCTGACAGGGCAGAGTTCCCATCAGTACTGCCTAATGTACCACCTAATGTACACAACAAAGGGGGAATGTTAGGTTCACACGATACAGAAAACGGTACACTAGGTGTAACTGGATGATGACACGACATCTACATTACCGCTGCTGTTGCTGCTTGACACAAGGAGGGTGATGAAGCTACATCAAGGGTATCTTAGTTCACAGTGCCCTGTAGGAGCATCCTGGCTCTTAGTTCACAGTGTCTTGTAGGAGCATCCTGGATCTTAGTTCACAGTGTCCTGTAGGAGCATCCTGGCTCTTAGTTCACAGTGTCTTGTAGGAGCATCCTGGCTCTTAGTTCACAGTGTCTTGTAGGAGCATCCTGGCTCTTAGTTCACAGTGTCTTGTAGGAGCATCCTGGCTCTTAGTTCACAGTGTCTTGTAGGAACATCCTGGCTCTTAGTTCACATTGTCTTGTAGGAGCATCCTGGCTCTTAGTTCACAGTGTCTTCTAGGAGCATCCTGGCTCTTAGTTCACAGTGTCTTGTAGGAGCATCCTGGCTCTTAGTTCACAGTATCTTGTAGGAGCATCCTGGCTCTTAGTTCAGAGTGTCTTGTAGGAGCATCCTGGCTCTTAGTTCAGAGTGTCTTGTAGGAGCATCCTGGCTCTTAGTTCACAGTGTCTTGTAGAAGCATCCTGGCTCTTAGTTCACAGTGTCTTGTAGGAGCATCCTGGCTCTTAGTTCACAGTGTCTTGTAGGAGCATCCTGGCTCTTAGTTCACAGTGTCTTGTAGGAGCATCCTGACTCTTAGTTCACAGTGTCTTGTAGGAGCATCCTGGCTCTTAGTTCACAGTGTCTTCTAGGAGCATCCTGACTCTTAGTTCACAGTGTCTTGTAGGAGCATCCTGGCTCTTAGTTCATAGTGTCTTGTAGGAGCATCCTGGCTCTTAGTTCACAGTGTCTTGTAGGAGCATCCTGGCTCTTAGTTCACAGTGTCTTGTAGGAGCATCCTGGCTCTTAGTTCACAGTGTCTTCTAGGAGCATCCTGGCTCTTAGTTCACAGTGTCTTGTAGGAGCATCCTGGCTCTTAGTTCACAGTGTCTTGTAGGAGCATCCTGGCTCTTAGTTCAGAGTGTCTTGTAGGAGCATCCTGGCTCTTAGTTCAGAGTGTCTTGTAGGAGCATCCTGGCTCTTAGTTCACAGTGTCTTGTAGAAGCATCCTGACTCTTAGTTCACAGTGTCTTGTAGGAGCATCCTGGCTCTTAGTTCACAGTGTCTTGTAGGAGCATCCTGGCTCTTAGTTCACAGTGTCTTGTAAGGAGCATCCTGGCTCTTAGTTCACAGTGTCTTCTAAGGGGCATCCTGGCTCTTAGTTCACAGTGTCTTGTAGGAGCATCCTGGCTCTTAGTTCACAGTGTCTTGTAGGAGCATCCTGGCTCTTAGTTCATAGTGTCTTGTAGGAGCATCCTGGCTCTTAGTTCACAGTGTCTTGTGGGAGCATCCTGGCTCTTAGTTCACAGTGTCTTGTAGGAGCATCCTGGCTCTTAGTTCACAGTGTCTTGTAGGAGCATCCTGGCTCTTAGTTCACAGTGTCCTATAGGAGCATCCTGGCTCTTAGTTCACAGTGTCCTGTAGGAGCATCCTGGCTCTTAGTTCACAGTGTCTTGTAGGAGCATCCTGGCTCTTAGTTCACAGTGCCCTGTAGGAGCATCCTGGCTCTTAGTTCACAGTGCCCTGTAGGAGCATCCTAGCTCTTAGTTCACAGTGTCTTGTAGGAGCATCCTGGCTCTTAGTTCACAGTGTCTTGTAGGAACATCCTGGCTCTTAGTTCACAGTGTCTTGTAGGAACATCCTGGCTCTTAGTTCACAGTGTCTTGTAGTAACATCCTGGCTCTTAGTTCACATTGTCTTGTAGGAACATCCTGGCTCTTAGTTCACAGTATCTTGCAGGAACATCCTGGCTCTTAGTTCACAGTGTCTTGTAGGAGCATCCTGGCTCTTAGTTCACAGTGTCTTGTAGGAGCATCCTGGCTCTTAGTTCACAGTGTCCTGTAGGAGCATCCTGGCTCTTAGTTCACAGTGTCTTGTAGGAGCATCCTGGCTCTTAGTTCACAGTGTCTTGTAGGAGCATCCTGGCTCTTAGTTCACAGTGTCCTGTAGGAGCATCCTGGCTCTTAGTTCACAGTGTCCTGTAGGAGCATCCTGGCTCTTAGTTCACAGTGTCTTGTAGGAGCATCCTGGCTCTTAGTTCACAGTGCCCTGTAGGAGCATCCTGGCTCTTAGTTCACAGTGCCCTGTAGGAGCATCCTGGCTCTTAGTTCACAGTGTCTTGTAGGAGCATTCTGGCTCTTAGTTCACAGTGTCTTGTAGGAACATCCTGGCTCTTAGTTCACAGTGTCCTGTAGGAGCATCCTGGCTCTTAGTTCACAGTGCCCTGTAGGAGCATCCTGGCTCTTAGTTCACAGTGTCTTGTAGGAGCATCCTGCTCTTAGTTCACAGTGTCTTGTATTAACATCCTGGCTCTTAGTTCACAGTGTCTTGTAGGACATCCAGGCTCTTAGTTCACAGTGCTGTAGTAACATCCTGGCTCTTAGTTCACATTGTCTTGTAGGAACATCCTGCTCTTAGTTCATAAGTGTCTTGTAGGAACATCCTGGCTCTTAGTTCACAGAGTCTTGTAGGAGCCTCCTGGCTCTTAGTTCACAGTGTCTTGTAGTAACATCCTGGCTCTTAGTTCACAGTGTCTTGTAGGAACATCCTGGCTCTTAGTTCACAGTGTCTTGTAGGAACATCCTGGCTCTTAGTTCACAGTGTCTTGTAGGAACATCCTGGCTCTGTCTAAGTTCGGTGACTTGTAGGAGCATCCTGGCTCTATCTTAGGTCACAATGTCTTGTAGGAACATCCTGGCTCTTAGTTCACAGTGTCTTGTAGGAACATCCTGGCTCTGTCTAAGTTCGGTGACTTGTAGGAGCATCCTGGCTCTATCTTAGGTCACAGTGTCTTGTAGGAGCATCCTGGCTCTATCTTAAGCTTTTTTTTCACCCGCTCCCTTCCTTCATTTTTGCTTCCTCTTCACTCTCTCTCCCTCTCTTTCTCTCTCTTTCTCCTCTTCTCTTTTTAATTCTCTACACTTCAACTTTCTTTTCATTTCTCTTGCTATCCTCTCAATTACTTTCTCTACACATCTTTCACTCCCTGTTCTACTCATTAAAGAGGCTCTGTCACTAACCCTCTCTCCCTGTTCTCCTCAATAGAGAGCCTAGAGATACTCTTTCACCAACCTGTTCTCCTCACTAGAGAGACTCTCACCAACCTGGTCTCCTCACTAGAGAGACTCTCTCACCAACCTGTTCTCCTCACTAGAGGGACTAGAGATACTTTCACCAACCTGTTCTCCTCACTAGAGAGACTAGAGATACTCTTTCACCAACCTGTTCTCCTCACTAGAGAGATTAAAGAGACTCACTAACCTGGTCTCCTCACTAGAGACTCACCAACCTGGTCTCCTCACAAGAGAGACTCTCTCACCAACCTGTTCTCCTCACTAGAGGGACTAGAGATACTCTTTCACCAACCTGTTCTCCTCACTAGAGAGACTAGAGATACTCTTTCACCAACCTGTTCTACTCACTAGAGAGACTAGAGAGACTCTCTCACCAACCTGGTCTCCTCACTACAGAGACTCACCAACCTGTTCTCCTCACTAGAGAGACTCTCACCAACCTGGTCTCCTCACTAGAGAGACTCTCTCACCAACCTGGTCTCCTCACTAGAGAGACTCTCACCAACCTGGTCTCCTGACTAGAGAGACTCTCACCAACCTGGTCTCCTCACTAGAGAGACTCTCACCAACCTAGTCTCCTCACTAGAGAGGCTCTCACCAACCTGGTTTCCTCACTAGAGAGACTCTCACCAACCTGGTCTCCTCACTAGAGAGACTCTCTTACCAACCTGTTTTCCTCACTAGAGAGACTCTCACCAACCTGGTCTCCTCACTAGAGAGACTCTCACCAACCTGGTCTCCTCACTAGAGAGACTCTCACCAACCTGGTCTCCTCACTAGAGAGACTCTCACCAACCTGGTCTCCTCACTAGAGAGACTCTCACCAACCTGTTCTCCTCACTAGAGAGGCTCTCACCAACCTGGTCTCACTAGAGAGGCTCTCACCAACCTGGTTTCCTCACTAGAGAGAGTCACTAATCTGGTCTCCTCACTAGAGAGACTCTCTTACCAACCTGTTTTCCTCACTAGAGAGACTCTCACCAACCTGGTCTCCTCACTAGAGAGACTCTCACCAACCTGGTCTCCTCACTAGAGAGACTCTCACCAACCTGGTATCTTCACTAGAGAGACTCTCACCAACCTGTTCTCCTCACTAGAGAGACTCTCACCAACCTGGTCTCCTCACCAGAGAGACTCTCACCAACCTGGTCTCCTCACTAGAGAGACTCTCACCAACCTGGTCTCCTCACTAGAGAGACTCTCACCAACCTGTTCTCCTCACTAGAGAGACTCTCATCAACCTGGTCTCCTCACTAGAGAGACTCTCACCAACCTGGTCTAATCACTAGAGACTGTTTCTCGTATCTCTTTCTAACTTATAGCAATACTCTCTAGCATGTCCTTTTCTGTTACAATAGGTACATTTAACTTTCTTCTTCTCGATATCAGATTTCTGTCTAGCTACAGAAACAGATTCAGGATTGTGAGTTTTCCTGGTAAAGGTACGAGAAGTTACAGTAGCAGGTACATCAGGCCGGCACTGAGCAGCTGATTTAGGTTGCCAACTTCTAGGACAATCTTTAGTTACCTTGTTTCTTTGTGTTTTAGTACGTACAAGTTTGTGAGAAATCTCGTAATTGTCTGCTAATGCTGCAGTTTCCAGAATATCCGAGGTAGTATGATCGATCAGATATTCTTGTATGTCAACAGACATACAGTTAAACTCTTCGTGAAGTAACAACTGAACAAGGCTGTCGTAGTTGTTACATTGAGCAGATCTACACCACCTCTCAAATGCAACTTTTTTCTCACGAGCAAACTCTGCACAAGTTTGATCTTGTCGTCGTTGTAACGTACGAAATGCTCTTTGATAACTTACAGGTAACAAGTTATAAGTCTCTAGAATAGTTAGTTTGACAGCATCATAACTAATGTACTTAGCAAATGGTAAAGCAGCAGTACAAGTTTGAGCTCTTCCTGTCAAAGCTGTGTGCAACAAGGTAGCCCAGTGCTTACGTGGCCAGTTCATAGCACGAGCCTGGTTCTCAAACACATCAAAATAGGTGTCTAAGTCACTTTCAAAAAACTTAGGAACCACTGATGCAGCTTTCTGCACATTAAATATGTCCTGTGATCTATCAGTCTGTTATCTTCCCAGACGAACATCTTCTCTCTGGAAATCTTCTTCGTTCAATTTCCTCTGTGCCTCTATTTGTGCAGTCTGCAACATAATGAGGCGTTCAAACTTCTCAAACTGTTCCTGAGAGATAGGACCAGTGGATAATGGAGGAGTAAGGAATCTAACGTGGTCTGGACGGTCCTTAGGTTGGACACCTCGTTCAACCGTCCCTAGAGAGTCTAGATCTGGTCTATGATAAGTAGATACAGGTGTAGCATGCACAGTACTAGCGTGATGCTTAGTCATACTACCAGCTATACTCTGTACTAATGTGTCAGTGAGGGAAGGAGTGAGCGAGAACTGAGCTACACTAGGCTCAGACACTTGGCTCACTTCTGCCTTAGTTGCTCTTTCCTCTACATCATCAAATAGAGTCATACTTCCTAAATGTGACACTAGGCTTTCGGAATCTGAATCATAATCAGACATCTCTGTATGAGCAGGAAACAATATATCTTTAATTAATGCTCTGACAGTTTCTGCGGTGTAATTCCTGTTATACGTCACACCGAGATATTTGGCTACTTGCCAACACGTCTGAAGTTTTAATGTACTTAACTCAGACAAAATCAGAGTATCAATTAACTGTTTCACTTCGGCATACATCACGAAAATAAATGTACTACGAGAGAGTGATTATTGGAAACTATAATCCTAATAGGAATTTTAGTGTTGGATATCTTAGAGTTAGAACTCATTAACAGTATTTCCATCTCCTTGGATCAAGAGACTCAGTCAGGTACATACATCCACCTGGTATGTTGTACAAGACTAAACTCAAATTTCAGATTAGGAAAGTACTCAAAGTGTTTGATCATAGAGTTACTAGTATGTCAAACTGGACAATTTCTCCAACACCTTGGATCAAGAGCCTCCCGGACAGACCCCCATTTGTTACAAAAAACGCGATTCTAAAAGCTTAGAGATCTCCAGTGAATACTAGAAAGGACTGCCCTTCTAGCATCCAGCCTGTTACTGGGTTTTCGTAACAATTAGTCAGTATCCTTGTCCAATTATCCATTGGAATTCAGTATGAATTATTAGTGCTTCAGGATTACAACTGGTAGGTCTACTAACTAGAGAAATTAAAATTTAATACATTTATTAACAATTGAGTTGTCTAGGCGTATATCAAATTAAATTAAATCAATATCAACAAAATAAGAATAATCACTTCTCTCGTATACAATAGTATTGTGCTGAAAGCACATATCACATTTATAAGTCTTAAGTACCGTCTGGTACATTAACATTTAATAAGATATTACAAATATGTACAAATAAGTTTGTGTATGCGTGTAAGTGCTCTAAGTAGTTCGCTATGTCTCAAGACTCGACTAGACTTAAACAAGTGACTGACAAAGTCCTCAAATAAACTAACTTCTTAACCAACTGGCAATCAGAACAGTCTGCTTGAACAACAAAAAGAATGCTAAGCCCAATAGCAATATAGCAAGCAACTGCGACACAGAATCAGGAACAAGGAGATAATATAAAGACACTAAGTAGGGACCATCTGCAGATCCTCCACAAAAGTCACAAAACTCCCATACTACTGAATCTAAGTTCAGCATAAGAAAATCCCCGACTGTGATAATACACAGATACCAGTACAACTTAGGTCAGAAGCTACAGCTCAGGACCTGAGTTGCTCAGAGTGTCTATGCGACACACAACCTCAGTACAACGTCGAAAATCACTAAGTCTATACAATGTTCTGTGAACAGAGTTCTACAGAACTAACAAGAATAATGAGACAGACAATCTGTCCAATCACCTAGAGAGTCTAGACCAGACTGAATACTTCAGGCGAGGTGAGGACACCCCCCCCTCGATCATGTGATAGCTCCGTGGGTCGCTGCCCAGCAAGAAGCCGGCAGGGAAACAAGCAAAGAGCGATAATTACAGTAGTTAGACAATCAAGACTTGAACTGAGCACATAATATGTTACAACCTACCTAACCAAAGGAAGCTAAGTCAAATAACAATATAAAGCAATACATTTACGATTTAGCTATTATCGCAAATACAAGCACTATAAAATTATATGAAAAGGTAATATACATGTAATATATATTATATAAATTGTAACCCATTCAGGGGTTGCAACACTCACCAACCTGTTCTCCTCACTAGAGAGACTCACCAACCTGGCCTCCTCACTAGAGAGACTCTCGCCAACCTGGTCTCCTCAGTAGAGAGACTCTCACCAACCTGGTCTCCTCACTAGAGAGACTCACCAACCTGTTCTCCTCACTAGAGAGACTCTCACCAACCTGGTCTCCTCACCAGAGAGACTCTTGCCAACCTGGTCTCCTCACTAGAGAGACTCTCATCAACCTGGTCTCCTCACTAGAGAGATTCTCACCAACCTAGTGCCCTCACTAGAGTGTCTGTTGTTGTTCCTAGTGTTCCAGATGGTGATAACATCCTAGTTGACAGTGATTCCTGCAAAGTAAAAGGTCTATTTGTTGAACCATCCTTACATGTTGTAAGAGATAGTAAAATCCATTTCTTCCTAGCTAACACTTCTGGTCACAGTGTTCGTCTCAGAGCAAATACCAATCTTGTTGACCTTGTTCACTATCCTTACCCTGTTCAGGTAGAGGATGAGTTGTCACCTGACCAGTGGGTCAGTGCTATTTCTACTGGGGAGACCTCATCCACTTCACTGGATCAATCTGTTCCACCAGTTGAGGAGAAAGACATAGCTCCCACTGACTTCCCAGATGAAGTCAAGCGTTTGTTGACTCTGTTGAACAAACGTCGTAAAGCCATTGCCTTACCAGGTGAGAAGATGGGTATAACGAACTTATTGTCCCATCGTATTCCACTTGAACATGGTACTAGACCTATCTATATACCTGTGTACAGAATGCCTCATTCACAAGTTGCTGTCACAGAAGAATTGATCAATCAAATGCTTGATGATGGAGTTATTGCACCTAGCAATTCACCTTGGAATGCACCCTTGATCCTAGTACCTAAGAAGGATGGTACTTGGCGCCCAGTGATTGACTTTAGGAAGTTAAATGCGAAAACTATTCCAGATCGCTTCCCACTCCCTGTACTGGGTGATCTTTTACGTAACATTGGAGATAACAAAGTCTTTTCAACCCTGGACTTGTTACAAGGGTTTTGGCAAGTCCCTCTTCACGAGGACAGCCAAGAGCTAACTGCATTCTCCACTCCTACAGGTCATTATCACTTCCTCCGTATGGCGTTTGGATTACGATCCTCTCCTATCACGTTCTCAAGGCTCATGACTAATATCTTTAGAGGTCTCATAGGTAATGCACTTATGGTGTACTTAGATGACATAATCGTCACGTCTAAAAACGTGGATACACACTTGAAAAGACTTGATGTAGTACTTGGTAAGCTTGAAGCCAATTTAAAGATCAAACTGTCTAAATGTCAATTTTTCAGATCAGAAATTAAGTTTCTTGGTCATGTAGTTACTCCTAGAGGGGTTACAACTGACCAAAGTAAAGTAATTGCAGTACTAAATTTTCCAGCTCCCAAAACTGCTGATGCCATAAGATCCTTTGTGGGCTTAGCAGGTTTTTATAGATGTTTCATGCCAATTTTTCTTCCATAGCTGCTCCTCTAACTGAGTTGCTTAAGAAAGATGGTCCTTTTGTTTGGACCTTCCGTCAAGAAAGAGCATAGGTGCCATACTAGCTAAGAAGACTGATGGCAAGTACAACGCAGTTGCATTTGCTAGCCGAGTCCTTACAAAGGCTGAACGAAATTATACAGTAACTGAGCAAGAAGCTTTAGCAATAGTATGGTCTTTAAAGCACTTCCGAGACAATTTATCAGTACTCTGTTCAAGTCTTGACAGACCATGCTCCAGTGATACCTTTATTCCAGAACAACCTACTGGAAGGTTAGCCAGATGGACCTTGACTATCCAAGAGTTCAATCCCACCTTTGAACACTTACCTGGCAAGTCAAATGTAGTCGCAGATGCCTTATCGCGACATGTTAGTATAGTAACTGCAGACCCTCCATTTAGTGCTGAGGATGTAAATAATGCTCAACAAACAGATCCCATGTGGTCTGGTGTGATTCGATTCCTGCTCCAGGAAGATCTTATTCTGACTGTGAAACCACCAGCACCCATCAGTGACTTTGTCATGAACCAAGAATTACTTTTTCGAACAGCCGAGTTGGGTATTCCTAGCAGAAGAGTATACCAGTTAGTAATTCCACAGTCACTAGTGAATGTAGCCTTACAGCTAGTTCACGATGTACCAGGTGTTGCGCACCCTGGAATGGATCATTCAGTAAAACAAGCCAGATTGAAATACTTTTGGCCTCATATGGCAACTGATATTTCTGAGTATGTTAAGAAATGTAGTGTCTGCATGCAACATAAAGGTAATGCTAATGGTCCTAATCCAATCCAAGTGTATCCAACTACTAGCGAACCGTGGGAAAGAGTTGCGCTAGATTTGTTAACTAATTTCCAATGTTCCCTCCAGGGCAACAAACATCCATGTGTTATGGTAGACCATTTCACCAGATATTGTGAGTTAGTTCCTATTGCAGATAAGACTGCCGAGACAGTAGCTAAAGTGTTTAAAGAACGCATTATCTGCAGGCATACCACCCCTAAGTCCCTAGTGACAGATAATGGAGGTGAATTCTGTAATGAGATTCTTGAAAATTTGTGTACCTTGTACAAGATCTCTAAATCCACCATTGTTCCTCATCATCCTGCCAGCAATGGGTTAGTGGAACATACCAATAAGAAAGTACTTGATGTCTTGAGAGCCACTATCAATCCCAACAGTGAAACTTGGGATGAAGTTATACCTGATGTGCAGTGTGCTATAAATTCTGCTTACAATGTTTCTATAGGTGACACTCCACATTATGCATTGTATGGTGTAGATAAACGTTTGCCTTATGAGTTGTATATTCTAATCCGAAACCAAATTACAACCCTGATGATTTCATAGCAACTCGTACCAGCTTAGCTCAAAGTGTTTTTAGAAGAATCGTGAAATCACTTCATAAATCAACAGCAGAATTTACAAGAGTCACAAACACTCGAGCAAAGCCATCCAAAATCAAAGTAGGTTCGAGAGTTATGCTGACTAACTTTAACAAAACGTCTGCAATGCCTAAGCTTGATCAAAAGTTTGTTGGTCCTTATCGAGTAGTTGAACATATCACTGGTAATAAGTATAAGGTTAGAGAAATTAGTACTGGTCAGTATAAAGAATCGCATTTAGATCATATGAAGTTAGTATGTGATGATAATGATGTTACAACCCAGACTAATGTGACAGACTCTGACAATCCTCCTGATCCTGTACTCTCTACCTCTCATACTCAGTCAGACGATCAACCTGAATGTCGTTTATTCCCTACTACACCGACAGGGTGTAAAGAAAATCCTCTAGTAACATTTGTAAACTACCAAATCAGATTTGTTCAAAATTCGCCATGAGTTAGCCAGGTGCAACAGAGTTTGATCCCTCCCAGAGATTGACACCCATTCTGCATTATCAATCTCACCTAGCTGAAGTTGGGGTTAAATGTAAATAACCTGTATTGATGGAATAATACAGTATCAACTTATCAGTATTCAAGAATTTTTTTTTTGGGTTCACATTCTCTACGAATTCTAGAGGAGTTAACAGTCTAGATTTGAGTGCACCGAATGTGCCTTTCTGTTAAACACTTCTTTCTTTGTATATATTCCTTCCTCAGAAATCTGTAGATTACATGAATACAGATCGATCGATCAAATTTTTTTTATCACTTCTATTGGGTAATCCCAATGTTGAGTTTCATTGAGAGTTGTGCATATCATATTTGTAATGCGTTACAGTTTTATTCAGTTTCAGTGACGTAAGCTTCCATTCCAATATTTGCTATGTATGTTATATGTTCAATTATTGTGTACTTGGGACATTGTATAGAATCAGCCCAAGCCATACACCTGTCGTCTCTAGTTTGTAGTAGCTGTATGTCGGGACGACATATATTAGCATCGACGAGCTCTCAGTAGTAGTACCAGTTACCAGTAACCAGTGTACCAGTAGATGACTCACTACCAACCGTCTGCATGAATCATTGACTGTATTCATATTGCTGCGGACCATAGCAGGATTTCAAACACCCCTGACCCGTAGGCACTTAAGAGTCAGTTGAAGATAGGGAGCAGAGAGAGGCAGGTTCGGGTGTGGCGTTTTCCCATACTTACCGTTATATTATACGTACTACCAGCCTACGTGAGTATTACCCCATCCACGTTATCGAAAACCCACTTGACAGAGAGACTCTCACCAACCTGGTCTCCTCACTAGAGAGACTCTCACCAACCTGGTCTCCTCACTAGACTCTCACCAACCTGTTCTCCTCACTAGAGATACACTCACCAACCCTGGTCTCCACTAGAGAGACCTCACAACCTGGTCTTAGTCACTTCGAGAGACTTCATCCTACCTGGTCCTCCTCAATAGTTAGACTAGATACAATATGGGCGAACGCACGTAGTGTGAGAGCATACTTCACGGGGCAAGAAAGGATTGTCGTGTGTAACGCAGATAACTTTCAGGTGAGACCGGATAGAGTATTCGACTACCCCCTAACCAAACATGGTCTCTCAGTAGAGTGACTCTCACCAGCATGGGATCCCTATCTAGTGAGAATCACCACCATGTTTTCTCTCTAGAGAGACTAGCAACTATTCCTGGTCTCATCACTAGTGAGACGCTCTAATCACATTGGTATACTCTCTTTGAGTGGAAGTCCGCTTCTACCTGCGTACTCCTCTCTCGTTGTGTCGAGTATCTCCATAATAGGGCGTCCGCTTCTTGTGAGAATCATCTCCATAAACTGCGCTCGCCTCTTTTGACGAGTAGTGCGATTGTTAATGGAGCTGACTATCGTGGAGTGGATCGTGCAGCAGATAATTTAAGTGGAGACAGACCTAGTGTGTGTAGAACAAAGCGCACACATTCACGGGGCGACGCCTGGAGTGTGTCGGCTATAATTCATGAGAGACGTCTCCTAGAGAGACTCTCGCGACCAACCCTGCGTCTATCATAGGACGCAGACTCTCACCAAAATGGTCTTCCTCCACTTAGTGAGGACTCTCACCAACCTGGTCTCCTCACTAGAGAGACTCTCACCAACCTGGTCTCCTCACTAGAGAGACTCTCACCAACATGGTCTCCTCACTAGAGAGACTCTCATCAACCTGGTCTCCTCACTAGAGAGAGACTCACCAACCTGGTCTCCTCATTAGAGAGACTCTCACCAACCTGGTCTCCTCATTAGAGAGACTCTCACAAACCTAGTCTCCTCACTAGAGAGACTCTCACCAACCTAGGCTCCTCACTAGAGAGACTCTCTCACCAACCTGGTCTCCTCATTAGAGAGACTCTCACCAACCTGCTCTCCTCACTAGAGAGACTCTCTGACCAACCTGGTCTCCTCACTAGAGAGACTCTCACCAACCTGGTCTCCTCACTAGAGAGACTCTCACCAACCTGGTTCCTCACTAGAGAGACTCTCACCAACCTGGTCTCCTCACTAGAGAGACTCTCACCAACCTGGTCTCACTAGAGAGACTCACCAACCTGATCTCACTAGAGAGACTCTCACCAACCTGGTCTCCTCACTAGAGAGACTCTCACCCACCTGGTCTCACTAGAGAGACTCTCACCAACCTGGTCTCACTAGAGAGACTCTCACCAACCTGGTCTCACTAGAGAGACTCTCACCAACCTGGTCTCCTCACTAGAGAGACTCTCACCAACCTGCTCTCACTAGAGAGACTCTCACCAACCTGGTCTCACTAGAGAGACTCTCACCAACCTGGTCTCACTAGAGAGACTCTCGCCAACCTGGTCTCCTCACTAGAGAGAGATTCTCACCAACCTGGTCTCCTCACTAGAGAGACTCTCACCAACATGGTCTCACTAGAGAGACTCTTGTGGAGAAATTTTCTCCAGGAGGGGGGTATCAGCCCCCTTCAGCCCCTTTCAGCCCTTTCAGCCCTGAGGGGCCCAGCCCTCTCAGAAGGGACAAGCATCTTGTTTACCGCTACATTGAGTAATTGATCGCAGATGAAGTACGAGTATGCGACGTGGTCAAGCGACCGCTGCTCCTTGCAGTCCAGTGTTGCAGAGTGTATTTTAATAAGAGACAGTACATCTCTTACCTTAGCAGGACAATTAAGGAAAATCCTGCTCCCACTTTATTACCATAGTAAAGATAGTGGACATTGTTGTCTATGCTTAAGACAGCAAGAATCAAACATTCTGCTTTGCTTCATCGAGGAAGTGGCAAGGAAGCAAAAGTACTAGGTCAGCTTTTCCTTTGTGCTGGGGGCAGTGACGGCGTGGGGCGTTGTGGCGTCTTCAGATTACTTTTGACTCTACTGAGAGTGACACTGATGCCAGGATAACCAGCAAAGAACACTGATCTGTGCATTAGTGTGAACAAAGTGTCCATAAAACACAATAAAAACACTTAAGAGAAGTGTGATCAGCTTCTTTAGTGATAAGATTGTGAACAATAAAGACAAATCTTGTGGAACATAGTGTACCGGTGTGCGTATTCCTAGACTATGGAAGACGTGGACATCCAAGGACACTTCAGCTTCTATCAAGTCACCGATATCTGTCGAAGGTGTGAAGAACACCATAGCTCACGCTACAAGAGCAAGGTAGGTTATGAATTTCTTGTAGTACGGGGACTGCACAGTTCTTGAGTCGCAAGGAGTTTGTAATCAACCTATAGTCGGCAGTAAGGTGCGGACTTTTGAGTCCAAACAAGTATGTAATTTGTCAGCAATCAGTGAATTAAATATGTTGACATAACACCCCCTAGGGGTAATTTATAATCTTACAAATTATAACTCTTTACAGCCCATTGAGAGCTGTCTTCGACAGCTTCTCAAGACCTCGTCTGCAGGGGTGGCTGTGCAGGCGATGAGCTGTCTTTCTAAGTTAAGTTTCCCTATATTTAAACTTAACTGGTAATGCCATTTCTCAGCATTTTGGTCGTTCTCGAACCGGATAAAGGCGACACTGTGGTCCAAATATGTTGTACTATAGTGTACAAATAACCTACGAGCCAAGGTCCTTCGAAAAAAGCTGTAAAACTAGTTAGTGTTTTACAATTTAAATCAGTATAAATGAGTCCCTCCAGACTCAATCACAGAGAATGGGCAGCCAAAAGAAAACGGGCGCTCACCCAGCGTTCACCCAAAGAAAACGGGAGCTGGGTGACTCACCCAACAAGAAAACGGGGGATGGCACCTGCATCCACTGCTCCAATCTCGAAAATCGCTGACTAAGACAACAACAACCCAACTGATGTTCGGTTTGTCTGAGTGTATATACACATAGTGTTTATAATGTTTATAAACAGAAATTAAGAGACAAGATTGTGTTAAAGTTTGTTTCTTATAGATATACCTGTTATATTAAAGGAACTTATATATAAAGTGTAAGCTTTCAAATACATATTAACAGTGACATTTATATATGTGTAAGTAATATTCACGTGTGATTTGCAGTTATACAGTGACATTTATAGTGTATAGTGAATGAAGTGTATAATGTTATTTACGTTTAAATCATCGGGGTCGGCTGACCAGAAAAACTCAACCATAAACACCAGCCCTGAATGGTACCCTTCTGTCATTGCCCCTGAGGTTAAGCTTTGGGTCAGTGTGTTGATGTTTTTATTCTGACTAAGATAACAAAAACCCCTGTTTTATGCAGTAATGTTTGTAAACATCTAAGTTGGTGCTAGAATTTTTAATTTTACCATTAAAATGGGTTGTTTTAAAAAATCATTTTAGTCTTTCAGACAAGATTACAAATTTGAAAATTAATTTCAGTCTTATAGGGTTAACTCCCAAATCAAACATAGATTTTGATGATCTTGAGGTCAAATTGAAAAATTACACAACGTCGGAAATAATTAAATTTAGATATACACATTTTTGAAAAGGATTTTCTGTCAGATCCATTGAGGATGAAATTTTAAAAATTTTGGATACTTTTGCAAAAACAATTAAGGGGGACAGGGGGTACAGGGGAAACTGCCGTAAAACCTGTACAGGCCTATGTAACATGGTCAAACACCTGTTACACCTGTAACAAAAAACAATGTACCATTACAAGTTTCCACCTTGTCATTTCTATTTTCCAAGGGAATTTTCGAAGAATTCATTAGTGGTTTTCAGTCTATAGTAAATTCCCGAACTGACATAGAGGAAATTTCTAATTCAATTATCTTTAAAAGCTTGTGAAGGGGGAACCCAATGAATGATTAAGCATTTCCGGTGGTTAAAGCAATTTCCAAATCCTTACGTGTCTTAGCAGACAAATTATTTGATGTGACAAGGTAAGATTAGCATCAGTCTTTTTTATCAAGTTAAGCCACCCAAACATTGTTTTTTTAGACTTAAGGCATTTAAATCACATTAACAATAGTCTCAGATTCTGGGGCTAAATATGACCAAGACAATGTGATTGGTTTACCCTGGG